>JARQOC010000005.1:415989242-416728766 GCA_033576535.1 Allobates femoralis | reverse complement strand
TTTAATTTATTTGACCATCTGGTAGTGCGCCCTTAAAGGGAACACTGATTCTTTTGACTCCATCTTGAATCGGCGGTATCTGCATTTGTTTCGACATTCAGATTGATGATGATACGGGTATCTCCAGATGGTTTTTTGACCAAGAGGCGGGAGTAATGACCCCCCTCCTTCTTTTGGCACAGGGGAAATTACATTTGACTGTAAGGGGTCCTATAGGTTGGAAATACAGATGTTTCGACCCCTGAGAAGGCAGGGCAGTGACCCGGAGGGAGGGGGGAGCTCGAACTCTATGAGTAGACCCTCTAATATGACTTGGAACCCACTGGCAACTGGTGATATTCCGCAAGTGGGGTGGAAAGTGCGAGAGCCTCGCCCCCACCTGAACTGAGTCACTGCTTGGTCCAGCTCCTGTCTCTGCTGCTGGGAAGGGTCCAGAATGTTTTTCCCCTACCCTTCTGATAGCTCCATCTACCAGTCTTTCCCAAATGCCCTTGAGCTGGGAGGTCTGAGCATCGAGGGACGAAAAGGGCTGCTTCCTGGGGAGCTTTTGTTCTGGAAGGGCCTTCCTCTCTTTTGCCTTCTCTAATATGTCATAAAGAGCTGATCCAGAAACCAACTCCCCTTTAAAGGGTCTAGAAGCAGACCCCTCATTTTGAGCCAGACAGCACATCTGGCAGAGTTAAACAACACTGAAGTCCTTGCCGCCAGATGGACTGACTCTGCGGATGCGTCCGCTAGGAAACTGGTAGCTTGTCAAAGCAAAGGGAGTCCAGCAACTCTTCCCTAGGGGTACCTTGAGATATTTGGGATTCAAGATGATCCAACCACCTGAGCAGGGACTAGAGACGCAGTGGAGGCGATATTAGCCTGAATGGTAGAAGACACCTCCAAGGATCATTTCATTAAGCCTTCGATCTTGCAATCCATTTGATCTTTAAGCTGGGAAGTATCCTCAAAGGGCAGTGCAGTTTTTTTTAAGCAGCACGCACCACCTGTGGGCATCTCAGTTAAACATGTTCTCCTCCAGGGGGAATCTGCTTCTAAGGTCACTCTTGAACCTTTTTTCAGGAATTTCCCATTCCTGAGTAATGAGGTTCTGGATGTTTGCATGGACAGGAAGACAACCTGTTTTGCTGACTTCAATCCTGCAAACATTTCATCTTGGACCGAATTAAGGACTTGTTCCTCTTCTAGGCCCATAAAGCTACGTACAGCGCTAATGAGCTTGCCCCTATCTTCTGAGGAAAATAGGAATTTCCCAACGTCTGCCTGCCTGAAAAATGAGGCATCATCGATTTTTATTAGAATCTGAATGGGGTTTTGTTCCTCAGAGTCTGAAGGTCTGTCCGCAGCAGGTGTGAGGGAGGCCAAGGAGGCCTGAATCTCCTGCTTCACCATAAATCTAATTCATCCACCAGGGAAGGATGTTCAGCCCTAACAATCTTGTCTGTGCATCCCTGACAAAGTTTCTTATCCCAAACTGAGGGGAGTTTCTTTGCACAATGGGGCATTTGGGGGATTTTCCTGTCCATGCCCCATGGAGACAGAAAAGACACTGGCTAATAGGAGGTGGGAGGGTTCCTTTTAACCTCTCTTGTGCTTCCTGTCCCTATTAGGGCGTGGAAGGCAACCTCCTATGCTGTCATGGAAGGTGACTAGAGAAATGGAACTTCTTGGCAAGGCACATCAGCTCTATGTTCACAGATGTAAAAATGAAGCATATCAAGAAAAAAAATACTGTCTCTACTGTGAAACATGGAGGATGAGCGCCGTTATGTTCCGGGCTGCTTTGTTTGCATCTGGCACAGGGTGTCTTGAATCTGTGCAGGGTGCAATGAAATCTCAAGACTATCAAGGGATTCTAGCGAGAAATGTGCTGTCCAGTGTCAGAAACTTTGGTCTCATTGGCAAGTCATGGGTCTTGCAACAGGATAAGGACCCAATACACAAAGCTAAAACACCCAAGAATGGCTAAGATGAAAACTTGACTATTCTGAAGTGGTCTTCTATGAGCCCTTACCTAAATCCAATTGATTATTTTTGGAAACAGCGGAAACATGCCATATGGAAAAGGCAACCTTCAAACACGAGACAACTGGAGCAGTTTGCTCTTCAGGAGTGGGCCAAAATACCTGTCGTGAGGTGCAGAAGTCTCATTGACAGTTACAGGAATCATTTGATTGCAGTGATTGCCTCAAAAGGTGTGCAACTGTGGCACCCCACAGTTCGGTTGCCACAGGAACACCTGGAGCAGGGAAGGACTTCCACATCAGGTAAGCCCACACACACCTTCCAACCCAGACCTGAAGGGGAGCTCTACTTGCTGACTTCAGGCAAGGTCCCCTATAAATTCAGGCCTGGGGGGGCAGAGTTAGGCAGTCCAGTACGGTGCAGTACTGAGAAGACATCCTGGTGAATGGTGCGTGCGCTAGGCTCGTGCCAGTGAGAGAACCTGACCACTGTGAGACCTAAGAGTGAGGGTTGGAGGCGAGGCAGTTAGCCAGGGGGAGTGAAGCCATACCAGTTCACCCCAGAAGAGCAACGTCAACAACCCAGACACCGGAGTCCGAGACTGCATGGGTCCTGTCAGCCCAGCAGTAAAGACAGGAGGCCAGGGAGATTTCAAGTCTCCTAGCGCAGCAGCAGTTGAGGCACAGCCACCCAGAGCCAGGGAGCATAGCGAATACAGCGGTGCCCAACAGCCGGGCTCTCACCGCCTGCCATACAAGTGGGTACACAGAAGAGGGTCAGGGCCTAGCTTCAGACAGCCCAGGACTAAAGCACACACACAGCATAACAGGGAGGCCTCATAACTAATCGGAATGTGGAGATCTTGAACTGCTCCCAGCCTACCCAAACTGTACCCTGCACTTCACCTTGCTCATCACATCAGTAAAGGTACAGAAACAACAACCTGTGCGTGACTTATTGCGGCCCCTGATCCTGCTCCCATCATAGACTGTCCGCAACCCTTAACTTAAACTACTGCTCCGGGGAGAGTAACCATCTTGCTGCTCCACATCACCCTGGAGGTCTGTCCCACAGCAGTAACATTACTGGAACCGTAGGTGGCGTCATGAAACACTTATTTTATTTTTTTTATTCTTTTCCCCTTTTCAGCAACTACCAGGGCCACGGGACCGGGCACAGGTCCCAGTGACAATCCGCTGTGAATCAACGCCCGGAACTGGGTACTCCAAGGCCCTGGGGTGGGTCACAACAAAATATTAAGTTAAGGAAGGGTACCATCATTTCTATCCAGGCCTCTTCATGAGTTTTATATTTTTTTTTAATTTCAGTGGAAGCAGGGTTAAATGCAATGTCTGACTTTTATTTGTTCATTTTCATAATTTTTATTTATTATTACTTTTGTCACATTCAAGTTATTTCTGTGACCATTGTTGGTTTTTCTTTCACTAAAGGAGGGGGTGCCAACAATTTGACCAGACATAACATGGTGCATGGCATCTGCAATAGCCATGAGATAAAAAAAAAAGCCAAACAAGCTTTGTTTGCCACAACATTGCTATAAAATGTAATGCAAGGTGATTAAAACTGATATCTTTAGACCTAGATGCTCTAGACCAGTGATGGCGAACCTATGGCACACGTGCCACGGAGGGCACACAGAGCGGTCTGCGCTGGCACGCGACCTCGCCTCTGCACTGATGCGTTGAACTGCTGGCACTATGGCAACGGCAGTTCAAAGCTGTTGTGTCGGAGACATTTCTCCTCCCTCCGACATTCTTTTCTAGCCCGCCTGGCATCACGTGACCACGGTGACGCGATCGCGGTCATGTGACGCAATCGGCGTCATGTAACTGCGGGAGAGGAGAAAGCAGCGGTGGAAGCGGGAGTTTCTACAGTAGGTGAGTGATTTTTTTTTTTTTTAGGTATGAATCACATGGGGCATGATGGGGCAATGCTACAGGAGGGGGCCATACTACAGAAGGGGGCATGATGGGGATATACTACAGGAGGGGGCAATACTACGGAGGGGGCAATACTACAGGAGGGGCAATACTACAGGAGGGGGCATGATGGCAACAATACCAGGAAGGAGCATGATGGGGCAATACTACAGGAGGGGCAATACTACTGGATGGGCCAATACTACAGGAGGGGCATGATGCGGGCAATACTACAGGAGGGGGCATGATGGGGGCAATACTACTGGATGGGCCCAATATTACAGGAGGGGGCTTGATGGGGCAATACTAGAAAGAGAGGGGCATGATGCGGGCAATACTACAGGAAGGGCTTGATGGGCAATACTACCAGGAAGGGGCATGATGGGGGCAATACTACCTGGAGGAGGCATGATTGGGCAATACTACAGGAGGAGGCATGATTGGGCAATACTACAGGAGGAGGCATGATTGGGCAATACTACAGGAGGAGGCATGATTGGCAATACTACAGGAGGAGGCATGATGCGGGCAATACTACCAGGAAGGGGCATGATGGGGGCAATACTACCTGGAGGAGGCAAGATGGGGCAATAGTACCAGGAGGGGCAAGATGGGGCAATAGTACCAGGAGGGGGCAAAGATGGGGCAATAGTACCAGGCGGGCGCATGATGGGGCAATAGTACCAGACGGGGGCATTACTACATGGAGGGCATGATGGGGCATTACTGAAAAATGTGGACATGAAGGGGCATTTCTGTAAGCAGAGGGTCAGGACGGAGCACATAACCTCAAGGAAAAAGGACAGGACGGAGCACATAACCTCAAGGAAAAAGGACAGGACGGAGCACATAGCCTCAAGGAAAAAGGACAGGACGGAGCACATAGCCTCAAGGAAAAAGGACAGGACGGAGCACATAGCCTCAAGGAAAAAGGACAGGACGGAGCACATAGCCTCAAGGAAAAAGGACAGGACGGAGCACATAGCCTCAAGGAAAAAGGACAGGACGGAGCACATAGCCTCAAGGAAAAAGGACAGGACGGAGCACATAGCCTCAAGGAAAAAGGACAGGACGGAGCACATAGCCTCAAGGAAAAAGGACAGGACGGAGCACATAGCCTCAAGGAAAAAGGACAGGACGGAGCACATAGCCTCAAGGAAAAAGGACAGGACGGAGCACATAGCCACAAGGAAAAAGGACAGGACGGAGCACATAGCCACAAGGAAAAAGGACAGGACGGAGCACATAGCCACAAGGAGAGGGTCAGGACGGAGCACATAGCCACAAGGAGAGGGTCAGGACGGAGCACATAGCCACAAGGAGAGGGTCAGGACGGAGCACATAGCCACAAGAGAGGGTCAGGACGGAGCACATAGCTACAAGGAGAGGTTTAGGATGGAGCACATAGCTACATGACAGGGACCAGGATTTCAGTGTGGAATCTGCTTTCATTCCATGATAAAATCTATCTACTATCTAACGTTCTGCATTTGTTTTTCCATTCAGATCAATCCACCTGCTGTATCAGGAAAGGGCAGTGGGAGCGGCTGACTGCACACGAACTGAATGACCACTGCTGAGAGAAGACTGCAAAGGTAAGTTTAAAAGCAATTGGGCTGCTTTTACATCAGCGTTTTTCGCTGATCGCAGCAGTTTGCGGTGAAAAAAACCGCAACAGTTGCTGTTTTTTTACCGCAACTGCCGCGATCAGCGCAAAACGCTGATGTGAAAGCAGCCTTAATTGTTAAAATAATATAATTAATCATCAAGGTGTCAGGACAGCAAGCACTGTACTGGGGGGAGAGCTGCGTCTGTGGCTTCTCGCCTGTGCAGCACTTGTGACGTCCACTCCTGTAATTTAGGTTAAATTGCCCTATCGGCACTTCACAATAAAAAAAAATTAAGTTTGGGTTGCGGTTTAGGCACTCGGGCCCCTGAAAGGTTCACCATCACTGCTCTAGACACAAGAAATAAGCCATCACACAGCCCCCAGATCCCAAAAAAATCAGAACACTATGGCTTGTGGGAAATGGTGAAAATGCACCTTTTTTTTTTTTTTTTTACAAAGTTATGAATTTAGTGTCACCTAAAGGTAAAAGTATACATATTTGGTACCTACAAACTTGTATTGACCTGAGGCATCATACTGACAGGTCAGTGTTACCATAAAGTGGACATGGTAATAAAAAGAACATTGCGGAAACTCAATTGTACTGCACGTGGTTTTTTTTTTTAAAGTATTTTGATACACGGTATGATAAAATAAAAGGTCATTCAAAAGTACAACTTGTCCCACAAAAAACACAAGCCCTCATATTGCCGGAAAAAATAGAAGGGGAGGGATAACCGAAAAATGCCCCGGGGGTGAAGGTGAGAATAGTCTCGGTCCCTAGGGTGTTCACCTCAGTACACGTGTCCACCTGAGCGCCTCATACAGAGCGGCTTTACTAGCTCTTATCACCCCACCGTGCTGACTGCAGCCGCCGGTACCATAAGGAGTCTGTAACCGGACACCGCCGGCCGTATAATACTGAGCTCTACACACTACCCGCCGCCGGTCCCCGTCATCACTACGTGTGTGGTCACGTGTCCTGTACGGACCCGCCCACATCACTATCGGAAAAGTAAACGTTACCGCGGTCAACGGCCAGGTCACAGATTCAAACTTCGCCCGCCAGCCCGCCCCTCTCCTCCCGCCAGTACAGACGGCGCCAAATATCTGCTGACTGACACTGGCGCACACAAGTGTCCTCTCACACAGGGACAACCGGACAGCCCGCAGTAACATGTGCAGCGCCTCCGTACAGCGGACAGCCCGCAGTAACACGTGCAGCCCTAACCCGTCCGCAGTAACATGTGCAGCCCTCAGCCTCCGTACAGCCCTAACCCGTCCGCAGTACACAGAGTAGCCCGCCGGGAGCAGAGGCAGCTGAGCGCGCACCCGGCACAGGAAAAGCAGAACAAAGGATGGGGAGAGCGCGGCCGGCGAGGGGGGAACTGCTGGCGCCGGCTTCGTTTCCCTCTCTGCGCTCCCATTGGCTGTTCTGGCTTAGAGCGCCGCTTCAGCGACCAATGGCGAGAGTGTGTGGTTAGGCGCCGGTGTGGGCGTGGCTTTGGCAGGGGAAAGGGTGGGCGGGGAGAGGTGGATCAGGGAGGTTAGTTTTGGCGCCCGGGACCGGCGCTGCTGAGTGAGCTCGGTAGTCACTAAGTCGTTGTGGGTGGAAACAGAAGAACCGGTGGAAGAGGAGGACCGGCGGCGGAGACAACTGCTCCTACGGTAATTCTCACTTGTCACGTGTGTTGGTTACAGAGGGCTACACTATGGGCCCTGTGTGAGTGCAGGCGAGGACAAAGGGGCCGCCCCCAGCCTGTGAGGAGGAGGAGCTCCCGGCAGGAGCAGTGCTGGAGGATGTACGAGGTTCAGGAGCGAAGACAGAGCTGGAAGGTGTAGAGGCAGGAGCAGTGCTGGAGGATGTACGAGGTTCAGGAGGAAACAGAGCTGGAAGGTGTAGAGGCAGGAGCAGTACTGGAGGGTGTACGAGGTTCAGGAGGGGCAGGAGCAGTGCTGGAGGGTGTACGAAGTGCTGGAGGGGCAGGAGCAGTGCTGGAGGGTGTACGAGGTGCTGGGGGTGTAGGGGCAGGAGCAGTGCTGGAGGGTGTACGAGGTGCTGGGGGGTGTAGGGGCAGGAGCAGTGCTGGAGGGTGTACGAGGTTCAGGAGCGAAGACAGAGCTGGAAGGTGTAGAGGCAGGAGCAGTGCTGGAGGGTGTACGAGGTTCAGGAGGAAAGAGAGCTGGAAGGTGTAGAGGCAGGAGCAGTGCTGGTGGGTGGAGGGGCAGGAGCAGTGCTGGAGGGCAGGAGCAGTGCTGGAGGATGTACGAGGTTCAGGAGGAAAGAGAGCTGGAAGGTGTAGAGGCAGGAGCAGTACTGGAGGGTGTACGAGGTGCTGGGGGGTGTAGGGGCAGGAGCAGTGCTGGAGGGTGTACGAGGTGCTGGAGGGGCAGGAGCAGTGCTGGAGGGTGTACGAAGTGCTGGAGGGGCAGGAGCAGTGCTGGAGGGTGTACGAAGTGCTGGAGGGGCAGGAGCAGTGCTGGAGGGTGTACGAAGTGCTGGAGGGGCAGGAGCAGTGCTGGAGGGTGTACGAAGTGCTGGAGGGGCAGGAGCAGTGCTGGAGGGTGTACGAAGTGCTGGAGGGGCAGGAGCAGTGCTGGAGGGTGTACGAAGTGCTGGAGGGGCAGGAGCAGTGCTGGAGGGTGTACGAAGTGCTGGAGGGCAGGAGCAGTGCTGGAGGGTGTACGAAGTGCTGGAGGGGCAGGAGCAGTGTTGGAGGGTGTACGAGGTGTTGGGGGGTGTAGGGGCAGGAGCAGTGCTGGGGGGTGTACGAGGTGCTGGGGGGTGTAGGGGCAGGAGCAGTGCTGGAGGGTGTACGAGGTGTTGGGGGGTGTACGAGGGGCTGGGGGGTGTAGGGGCAGGAGCAGTGCTGGAGGGTGTACGAAGTGCTGGAGGGCAGGAGCAGTGCTGGAGGGTGTACGAAGTGCAGGAGGGTGTACGAAGTGCTGGAGGGGCAGGAGCAGTCCTGGAGGGTGTACGAAGTGCTGGAGGGGCAGGAGCAGTGCTGGAGGGTGTACGAAGTGCTGGAGGGGCAGGAGCAGTGCTGGAGGGTGTACGAGGTGTTGGGGGTGTAGGGGCAGGAGCAGTGCTGGGGGGTGTACGAGGTGCTGGGGGGTGTAGGGGCAGGAGCAGTGCTGGAGGGTGTACGAAGTGCTGGAGGGGCAGGAGCAGTGCTGGAGGTGTACGAGGTGTTGGGGGGTGTAGGGGCAGGAGCAGTGCTGGAGGGTGTACGAGGTGCTGGGGGGTGTAGGGGCAGGAGCAGTGCTGGAGGGTGTACGAAGTGCTGGAGGGGCAGGAGCAGTGCTGGAGGGTGTACAAAGTGCTGGAGGGGCAGGAGCAGTGCTGGAGGGTGTACGAGGTGTTGGGGGGTGTAGGGGCAGGAGCAGTGCTGGAATATGGAGAGGCAGGAGCAGTGCTGGAGGGTGTACGAGGTGCTGGGGGGTGTAGGGGCAGGAGCAGTGCTGGAGGGTGTACGAAGTGCTGGAGGGGCAGGAGCAGTGCTGGAGGGTGTACGAGGTGCTGGGGGGTGTAGGGGCAGGAGCAGTGCTGGAGGGTGTACGAGGTGCTGGGGGGTGTAGGGGCAGGAGCAGTGCTGGAATATGGAGAGGCAGGAGCAGTGCTGGAGGGTGTACGAGGTGCTGGGGGGTGTAGGGGCAGGAGCAGTGCTGGAATATGGAGAGGCAGGAGCAGTGATGGATGGTGTACGAGGTGCTGGAGGGGCAGGAGCAGTGCTGGCGGGTGTAGGGGCCAGGAGCCAGTGCTGGCGGGTGTAGGGGCCAGGAGCCAGTGCTGGCGGGTGTAGGGGCAAGGAGCCAGTGCTGGCGGGTGTACGAGGTGCTGGCGAGTGTAGGGGCAGGAGCAGTGCTGGAGGTTGTAGGAGCAGTAGCTGTGCTGGAGGTTGTAGGGGCAGGTACTGCACAGGTGTTACTGGAACTTCCAGTCAGGCAGCTCCAATCTTCACTGTCACATTATGAGTGGGGAGAGTTGTGATTTGTGACTGGTGATATGTGACATGATTGATTGCGACTACTGTAACTTTACCACTCAATCCTGACAACTACCTGCTGCAGCCATTTTGACCACTGATATCTTATAAGGCAGGACGAGTCTGCTGTCTGCTGAAGATTTATGGTGCACACCCACTGGGACTCAGGGTTAAGTGAGTCCCCCTGTAAACCCTGTGGAGGAGTGGGTGTGCCACTGCATTATATACAGGCGAGCCACCTGCTGCTGTATGAACATATACCAACTGTGAGCTCCTCACATATGTGGGTGAGGGCCCACCTATGTCACCCCTCTGCATTCTCCTTATACTTTTGCAGAAATGGAGCTACTGTTTTTCCATTTAAATATATGGAGGATGTGTAGACTGAAGGATTGCTGACAGATGTCAGGTGATATCTGTATGTAGTTGTTTGTGTGTTCCCATCAACCCAGTCTGACACTTCACGCACCCACATACTTGTGCTTGTTCAGCCATCTGGGTGTGTGCCTCAGCTTGAACTGATGGCATGATTAGACCTTGGCAATCATTCGCCTAATACAGAGGATAATGTTACCATCCCGTTGGCTATCGGGCGTTTTTGCTACAAGTGAAGAGATCATCATGTCAGTGACACTCACCTGGCCATACATGTAATTATGGTCATCCATATGGTTCCTATTATTATCTCTGGCTTCCACCACTTTAGGATTATATGCAATCCTTGGTTTGAGATCTGACAAGTTTGTAATTTATTTGCAACTTTGCACAAGCACATTTAAAGAAGACCTGTCGCCCTTCCCCCGGTGCTTTCCAAACTGATGGCACCCCTGAAATAAGTTTGTCTGCTGCTTTCAGGGATGGGGCCCCTCATGTCTCTAGCCCCCATGTAAGTTGTACAAAGCACTTTAGAAAGTGTACAGTTAAGGAGTCCAGAGGGACTTACTCAGTAATGAGTCCTCGGTGCTCCCTGGTATCCTCCCCATCTCCAGCCCTCTCTGTGCCACCTCCAGCCTTCTCTGTGCCACCTCCTTTATGTGTCACACAGACGCAGAGCTAGCAATGGGCGGGAGGGGTCCCGGCAGCTGAAACGCCTCATTCTGGTGAGATCAGAGCCTGAGCCCACCCTGCTCCAGATGTGTGTACAGCAGGGCAGGCTTCGCCGCTGACATCACTGGCAGGAGGCGTTTCAGCTGCCGGGACCCGTCCATTGTGCGCTCTGCGTGACTTCATACGCAGAGGAGCATGAGCGGGCAAGGAGGGGAGACACATGAAGGAGGCTGCATAAAGGGGGCTAGAGGTGGCATGGGGAGGACACTAGGTAGCAGCGAGGACTCATTACTATGGTAAGTAAAGTCGGCGTCACACATGTCCATGTCGCCAGCGATCTGATCGCTGGCGACATTGACGGATGATCGCTGGTGAGCTGTCACACAGGCAGACTTACCAGCGATCATTTTACCAGCGACATCGTGGAAATGATTTAAATATCGTTTCCACGATGTCTGCAGGCTGGTATCCAAGGTAAACTGCGGGCATCTCGGCAGCGCACGCTGCCGAGATACCCGATGTATACCTTAGTTACCAGCCTTCTCCGCTCACCGGCTGGTATCTAAGGTACACAGCGGGTTCCTAGTTACCCGCTGTGTAGCTTAGATACCAGCCGGCGAGCGGAGAAGGCTGCTAACTAAGGTATACATCAAGTATCTAGGCAGCGCGCGTTGCCTAGTTACCCGCAGTTTACCTTGGATACCAGCTCCCAGCGCTTCCTGAGAGGCACTGGGAGCTGGTTGATCGCGTCTCCCGGTGTCCACACGCAGCGATGCTGCGTGTACACCGGGCGACCATCGCCAGGTTTTCGGTCCAGTCCGAAAACCTGGCGATGATCAACCAGCGATATTGACGCGTGTGACATCCCCTTAAGCCCCTCCGGACTCCTTATCTGTACACTTTCTAAAGTGTTTTGTACAGCTAACTACTGGGGGGCTAGAGACATCTGCCAGCTCGGCCTCAAACATCAGCAAAATGCTGATGTGAAAGCAGGCTAAAGGCCCAGTCTCACATAACGCCGCATCAGCGATCCCGATATCAATGTGCAGAGATCGCTGGTGTGTCGTTTACACATCGCTGGTAAGATGTCAAACAGGCATCTCGCCATCGATGTGAAAAACGACGCACCAGCGATCCAGAATTATGCCAAGGTCATTGTGAATTTTCTCTCCACAGCGTAGCATTAAGATCGTTGCTCCCAGCCCTAAGTTCTATAATCGTGTTTTGTGGATCAGATTTTGCCATTAAAGTCAATTGAGATCTGTATTAAACAGGTGACACTGAAGACAGGCTTATCATTTTAGAGTTTTATCAAAGTTACTTCAGTTTGTAACTGATCCATTAGGTTGCCTTCACATCACGATTTTGGAGCATCTGTGTGTATCCATTTCCAAACAGATACACACGGATACGATTTAGCCTCCCATGTATCCCGATGGGCTCAGATGTGTCCCTATTGGCATCCTATTTTAGCACCATCCGTTGCTGTCAGATTTAGTCATGGAATTAAAATCATAGCCTGCTGCGATTTTGTTGTCCGCGACTAAAATTGGCGGTCAGTGTGCAGATACCATGAGGGCCTATAGACATCGGATCTGATGTCGGCTCCATGGTTATGTACTGAGCGTGCCCAGAAGCAGTGCTCAGTACATAACCCTGTCTCTCTCTGTTCTTCCTGCTTCTCCCTGTCTCCATCTCCTCTCCCCCTGCTTGTCTATCCTGTCCCCTCTGTCCTATCCCCTGTCCTGTCCCCTTTCTCCCGTTCTCTTTCCTCCGGTATGTTAAAAATAATAAATCTCCTCCTGGAATATACTTCACCTTTCCGGCACCTCTGGGGATGCGACTTTCTCCATCTGGCTGTAGGACATGTTATTACGTCACCGAGCCGATCAGCTGACACGTCACCTGATCAGCTCGGTGACGTCACAAGAGAAAGGTGAATTATACTCCGGGAGGAGATTTATTATTTTTAACATACCGGAGGGGAGAGGGGACAGGACAGGGGATAGGATCGACGAGCGGGGGGGGAGAGGAGATGGAGGAAGGGAAGAGACAGAAAGAACAGGGAGAGACAGGGAAGATGCTGGGAGAAGAGGGAGAGACAGAGGGACCACAGGATCCACACAGATCCTGCATAGATTTGGATACGGATGGCTATTTGCCATCCAAATGCAGGGATCTGTGTGGATCCGAGGCTGTCCGGGGGATCCTGCAAAAACAAGGATCCCCACAGACAACCCAAAATCGTGATGTGAAGGCAGCCTTAGTGATAAGTTAGGGTACTTTCTCATCTGCGGTATTTCCAAATCGGGCTTTTCACTCAAAACTGGACTTGAGTGCCTCAGGTCGGTATGAGTTTGTCGATGCCAAACATGTATACTTTTACTGTTATCTAAGTAGTGTAAAAAAAATAGTTTTAGGGGGAAAAAAAGAATCGCACTTTTTATGCCATGTTCTCATTTTTCGGGATCTGGGGCTGTGTCATGGCTTATGTTTTGCATCTTGAGCTGACATTTCTAATGATACAATTTTTGGGTGGATGCACAGTTTTGATCGCCTGTTATTGCTTTTTATAGCAGGCTCGCTGTCTCAGTGTTTTGATGGACACTGATCTCTCCTTCACCCCATACATACAATCTCTCACCCGCTCCTGTCGCTTGCACCTGAAAAATATCTCCAGAATTCGCCCTTTCCTCACCACGGAAACAACTAAAACCCTCACCGTGGCCCTGATTCATTCCCGCCTTGACTACTGTAATTCTTTATTAGCTGGCCTCCCCCACAGTAAGCTTTCCCCTCTCCAGTCTATCCTCAATGCAGCAGCCAGGATCACCTATCTAGCAAACCGTTACTCAGATGTTTCTGCTCTGTGCCAGTCACTACATTGGCTGCCCGTACACTATAGAATCCAATTCAAATTGCTCGTTGTCACCCACAAAGCTATTCATGGTGCGGCACCTCCTTACCTCTCCACCCTCATCTCTGTCTACCACCCCACCCGTCCCCTTCGCTCTGAACATGACCTCAGACTAACATCGGCATTAATCCGAACCTCCCATTCCCGACTTCAAGACTTCTCTCGAGCTGCACCAAAACTCTGGAATGCTCTACCCCAAGAAATTAGGACCATCCACAACTTGCATAGCTTCAGACGCTCCCTAAAAACACACCTCTTCAGGGCGGCCTATCCTTCTCCCTAACAGTAGTCACTTAGACGTAAGATATTCATTGTTATAAGCCCCTGTACTTTGTGTTCCCATCCCGTCTTAGATTGTAAGCTCCTTCGAGCAGGGTCACCTTCATTTTCTGCCTTTCTTATTGTATTTCCTAAGTTGATTCTATGTTTCTTGTATGTAACTACTGTTCTGCATTACGCTTCTGTACAGTATATTTTTCTTATATGTACCGTTGTACTGTAAAGCGCTGCGGAATATGTTGGCGCTATACAAATAAAGTTTTATTATTATTATTATTATTATGTTGCTGCGACCAAAAAAGCATAATTTTCTGATCATCATAATGGGAGACCCAGACAATGGGGTTTAGGGCGCTGCCCTCCGGAGGTCACACTAGGTACTACAAGTTTGTAGCACCGCCTCCTCCGCTTATAAACCCCCACCGTAGGAGACATCCTCAGTTTTAAACTTAGTGTGCTCGGAGGATCACGCTTTGCTTGCACTTCACTGCATTCTCACAGCTTACGTGATGGCGTATGAAGACAAGGTAAAATGGTCCCGCTCGGGACCCCCGACAGCCTCCCCGCTCACCCTCTGCGGAACACGCTGGTGGAGGTACCGGAGGGCTTTTAGCCTGGACACTTCAGTGTTCTCCCGGTACGCTGTCGCGCTCCTTCCTTTCCATCCCTCCATGGAGGCTCTGGTAAGGGGGAGCCTGGAGCCTTGCACAGCTCCGCTCCGTCCGAGGCCTCCCTAAATGGTGCTTACAGACCGGACGGAGCCAGCCCAGTCCGAGGCCTCCCTAAATGGTGCTTACACTCCGGACTGGTGCTGTACCCCCGTCCGAGGCCTCCCTAAAGGTGCTTACAGACCGGACCGGCACTGAGGCACCTGGTGTGTCTCCTGTGTGCCTGGGGGTAGTGTCTGTCACTGTGGTGTCATGACACTCAGACCGCGCGGTTACCCTCGGGTCCGCGGTTCTGGCGGTGACCCTGTGCTGGGGTCTCCCTGGCTGACCGCCCTGTGTGTCGCAGGGGCTGAGGCTGCAGACTGCGAGTGTTTTGATGTGTACATGCAGTCTGAGAGTGTGTGTGGTGATATTCACACTCTTTTCCCGCGCTGCGGGCTCCGGCACCTCCATTGCTGAGGCAGTCTGGAGGAGGAGGAGGCAGCCCTTATGGTGACATCACCGCTGGGCGTGTTGTGTGTTCTTCCCGCGTGTTCCTGGCTCCGCCCACATCTTCACTGTCGGCGGCCATCTTCTCCCTCACTTCCCGGCTGGGATCTGGCTGCAGCGCGTGTCTGCACTTGCAAGGGAGACCGGAACTCGCGGAGGTCACACACACTCACCGCTTCCTCCTACCGCTTTACTGCGGTCGGTAAGCCACCGGGATTCCCGGGTTGTTTGTGAACTTTGGCTTATATTCCCCTCACTGTGGAGATGTCCTCAGTTGGGAAGCATGCTGCTAAGGCGGCAGTGGTCACCGTTTCCTGCGCTACATGCAACGGGACACTGGTGGAGGGGTCCTGCAATAACTGCGGACGCCCAGAGGCCCGGTCTGCTACTACTGAGTCTGCAAATCCGGGATTACTCCCTGAGGTTCAGGTGATCCCAGGGCCATGGGAAACGCAGAATAAGATCAATGAATCTCTGCTGTCCCAGATGTCCTCCATGTCGCAAACCCTGGAGGCACTGCATAGGAGACTGGAGAACCCAGCTACTCCTCCTAGTTACCCCCGGGTGTCTCTTACTTCTGCTGTAAGACCCCCTAAGCGAGCCCGTGAGGCTTCTCCTGAGCTCCAGACTCTCTCTGAGGAGGAGCGTTCCTCTGATGGTGAGGAAGATGATGGGGGTTCTACTCTTGGGTCTATGTCTGAACCTCCAGATGGGGTGGAGGATCTGGTGTCCTCCATCAATGAGACATTGCGTCTTGTCACTCCTCCTGAGGAGGTGACTGTACACCCCAAGGAGATATACCAATGGCTGCGGCCAGAGGCTAGACCAAGTGGCTCCTTCATGGACCACACTAATTTCGGAAGGGTGATTAAAGCTCCCAGGTTGCATCCTGGGCGGCGTTATGTCCGTAAAACTAAGGACAATCGCTTTCCCTTTCCCCAGGAGGCGCTCCAGGAATGGTCGCAGTCTCCCAAGGTGGATGCTTCCATGACTAGGATTGCTGCGCGCTCCTTGTTTTCTGCCTCTGATAGCTCCTCATTGAAGGATGCTACTGATAGACAGGTCGAGCAACTCGCCAAGTCTTCATATGAGGCTGTGGGTCCTCGTTTGCCCCTAATTTTGCCGCAGTCTGGACCCTACAAGCGATTACTATCTGTTTGGATGGTATCACTGATCTAGCTAGGTCCAGTCCAGAGGTCCTGGCTCTCACTGAGAGAGCAAGGGCCTATGCGGACTATGCCAGGACGGCATCTTTGGAAACTGCCACTCGCTCTGCTGTGGCCTCGGCCAATGCAATTGCGATCCGCAGGCTGTTGTGGCTGCGTCTTTGGGACTCAGATGCCACATCTAAGAAGATTTTACAAAATCTTCCGTTCGCTGGTGACAGGCTTTTTGGCACCGAACTGGACAAATTGATAAAGGATTCTGCTGAGTCGAAGATACCGCAGAATAAGCCTAAGCCACGGTACACCGTGAAAAGGAACCCTAAGCAGTGGTCCTTTCGCTCCGGTTCACAGTCATCAACGGCGTCCACTCGCTCAGACCGAGGGGGCAAGCCTGCTACTCAGTGGCGTTCCAAGAGTCGTCAGAAGAAGCCGGCGGGGGCAGCGGCTGCCACCCCCAAGCCCGCCTCGACATGACTCGCTCTCTCATCCTGCCTCCCCACAGGTGGGGGGCCGCCTGTCCCGCTTTCAGGACCAGTGGCTCCTTCACATTCAAGATCAGTGGGTTCGAGACGTAGTCTCAAGAGGTTACAGGATAGAGCTGACGTCACAACCAATACACCGATTCCATCGGTCGGTTCCATCCCCAGAAAAGGCTCAGGCTTTTCACCTGGTGTTGGAGGGACTCCGCAGAGACGGAGTGGTGGTCCCTGTGCCCACGGAAGAGAGGTTCAGGGGTTTTTACTCCAACCTCTTTATTGTCCCAAAGAAGGACGGCTCTTTTCGCCCGGTGTTGGACCTCAAGTTGTTCAACCGGCACGTGTTGGTTCGGAAGTTCCGCATGGAATCCCTGCGCTCAGTGATCGCAGCTGTGTCACAGGGAGACTTCCTAGCGTCCATCGATATCAGGGACGCTTACCTTCACGTCCCCATTGCACCAGCTCATCAGCGCTGGTTGAGATTCGCAGTGGGGGAAGAGCACTTCCAATTTGTGGCACTGCCGTTCGGGCTAGCCTCAGCACCACGGGTGTTCACAAAGGTGATGGCCTCCATGATGGCTCTCCTGCATACGCAGGGACACGCCGTCATACCCTATTTGGACGACCTGTTGGTCAGGGCGCCATCGGAAGACCTTTGTCGGGTGAGCCTGGAGGTGACCATGAAGTCCCTGGAACGGTTCGGGTGGCTTATCAACATTCAAAAGTCGACCCTGGTTCCGACCCAGTCATTGACATATCTGGGCATGGACTTCCACACGGACTCGGCCCTGGTGTCCCTACCTCAAGCCAAGCTGCTTGCGATCCAATCAGGAGTGCAGAATGTCCTCCTGTCTCCACAGTCATCCCTACGGGTATTGATGAGACTGGTGGGTCGCATGGTAGCGGCGATAGAGGCGGTGCCGTTCGCACAATTTCGCCTCCGTCCTCTCCAGCTGGAGATTCTTCGCAGATGGGACAAGAGGACGATTTCTTTGAATCGGCTGGTGACGCTGTCACAACCAACCAGGGATTCCCTACAGTGGTGGCTACAGCCACATCATCTGGCACGGGGACGGTCCTTCCTAAAACCGTCATGGTTAGTGGTGACCACCGACGCCAGTTTGAAGGGCTGGGGTGCGGTGTTCTTGCACCACAGGGCTCAAGGCCTCTGGACTCAGTCGGAGTCGGCGTTGCAGATCAACGTGCTGGAGATCAAGGCGGTCTATCTGGCGCTCCTGGCGTTTCAGAAATTCCTGTCAGGACAACCCATTCGGGTACAGTCCGACAATGCGACGGCCGTCGCCTACATAAATCATCAGGGAGGGACCAGAAGTGCTCAGGCCCTCACCGAAGTCCACCGCATTCTAGCTTGGGTGGAGGAAAACGGCTGCCTGATCTCCGCAGTTCACATCCCAGGGGTCGAGAACTGGGAGGCCGACTATCTGAGCCGACAGGGGATGGACGCCGGAGAGTGGTCCCTTCATCCAGACGTCTTCCGGGACATCTGCGGCAGATGGGGCACTCCGGACGTGGATCTGATGGCCTCACGGCTAAATCATCAGGTGCCCCAATACGTGGCGAGATCATGGGATCCTCAGTCTCTGGGGGCGGATGCCCTGATCCTGAGTTGGTCCAGCTTCCAGCTGCCATATGTGTTCCCGCCTCTAGCTCTGATTCCCAGGGTCCTGTGGAAGATCAGGACGGAATGCAGAGTAGCCATTCTAGTGGCTCCAGATTGGCCCAGGAGGTCCTGGTACCCGGACCTGTGGCAACTGTCAGGCGGACACCGGTGGGCTCTTCCAGAGCGCGCAGATCTTCTCGCGCAAGGCCCATTCTTCCACCTCAATTCCAGGGCCCTCAGATTGACTGCATGGCTCTTGAGGCCTGGCTGCTGACATCCAGAGGTTTCTCTCCTACAGTGGTTGCCACTATGAATCGGGCAAGGAAACCCGTTTCCAGGAAGATATACCACAGAACGTGGAAAATCTTTTTTACCTGGTGTGCCTCTGGTGGTCACTCACCGTGGCCGTTGTCTATCCCGACATTGTTGGCCTTCCTACAGTCGGGTTTGGAGTTGGGATTATCCCTTGGCTCTCTGAAAGGTCAAGTATCAGCACTTTCCGTGCTATTTGACAGGCGCTTGGCGCTCCTCCCGAAGGTCCGCCAATTTCTGCAGGGGGTGTCTCGGGTGGTTCCGCCCTACAGGCGGCCCCTGGACCCTTGGGATCTCAACATGGTCCTGGCGGCTCTGCAGAAACCGCCGTTTGAGCCACTGAGAGACATCTCTCTCTCTCGTCTGTCCCAGAAGGTGGTCTTTCTGGTGGCGATTACGTCTCTGAGAAGGGTCTCAGAATTGGCTGCACTTTCGTGCAAGTCACCCTTTCTGGTGGTTCACCAGGACAAGGTGGTGTTGCGCCCACGGCCTGAATTTTTGCCGAAGGTGGTTTCAACATTCCACTTGAACCAGGAGATTGTTCTCCCATCATTTTGCCCCGCTCCCGTTCATCAGGTTGAGCGCGACCTCCATACTCTGGATCTCGTGAGAGCTGTACGCATTTATGTGTCCAGGACCGCCTCCTTTAGGAGTTCGGATTCCTTATTTGTCCTCACGATGGGTCGCTGTAAGGGGTCCGCGGCTTCAAAGTCGACCTTGGCCAGATGGATCAAGGCTCCCATTCAGGAGGCTTACCGGTCTTCTGGTTTGCCTCTCTCCGGTGGGTTTGAAGGCACACTCTACTAGAGCTGTAGGTGCCTCTTGGGCCTTGCGACATCGAGCTTCTGCTGTACAGGTGTGTCAAGCGGCCACTTGGTCCAGCCTGCACACTTTCTCTAAGCACTATATGGTGCATGCCCATGCCTCTGCGGATGCGAGTTTGGGCAGGCGGGTTCTCCAGGCGGCGGTTGCCCACCTTTAAAAGGGAACCATGTGTTATCCGTCTTGTTGAGGAACTCTTCCCGCCCTGGGGTATTGCTTTAGGACATCCCCATTGTCTGGGTCTCCCATTATGATGATCAGAAAAAAGAGAATTTTGTTTACGTACCGTAAATTCTTTTTTCTTGAATCATCAATGGGAGACCCAGCACCCACCCAGTTGTTCCGTTGCATGTTTGCATTTGATCTGTTCTCTGTTGAGACAGTGTTTCCGGGTTGTTACACCGTCTGTGCACGGCATTCTTCCCGATGTTTCGGGTGTGGTTTATTTCTCCTCGCAGCTTATGGACTAAACTGAGGATGTCTCCTACGGTGGGGGTTTATAAGCGGAGGAGGCGGTGCTACAAACTTGTAGTACCTAGTGTGACCTCCGGAGGGCAGCGCCCTAAACCCCATTGTCTGGGTCTCCCATTGATGATTCAAGAAAAAAGAATTTACGGTACGTAAACAAAATTCTCTTTTTTGGCGTTTGGACCTTTTTTTTTGCTACGCGGTTTACGGCTCTCATTAGTTGATTTTATATATTGATGGATCAGACAGTTCTGAACGCGGCGATACCTATTATGTGTATTTTTTTTATTTTTTTTAAACACTTTTTATTTTTAACGGGGAAAAGGGGGGTGATTTGAACTTTTTTATGGCTTTTTTTTTTTTTTTTCCATGTGTGTAAAAATTTTATTAATAAACTCTTACTTTTACACTGCACCCATAGGGAGGCACACTGCTGCCGTCGCTGATCGCTTGTGACAGATCCCAATGAGCTGCCAACCACTCACAGGAAGTGCTCCGTGACAACTTCCAGGGTCAAGCCAGGACCCTGGGCTGTCGCGTGAGCACTGGAGATCTCGCGATGATATCGCGGGATCTCCGGTGCAGGCGGGGAAGAGCGCGTTCCCCGCCGCATGGAGCTTTGTATCCAGCTGTAATTGACTGCGGGATCCAATGGGTTAAGAGCACCAATTGGATCCCGGATCCGATCAGTGCTAGAAGCCTGGCATCTCTATTATATAGTCATTACAAACAGAATGATATATTTCAGGTGTTTGTTTTTTTTGTTTTGTTAACCTCCCTGCCGGTATTCCCGAGCGTCACTCAGGGTTAAATTTCGCTTCCAGAAGCGGTAACCCCGAGTGACGCTCAGGGTGAATGTCAGAACTGTCCTGGTTGTCCCCTTACCACATCCTTGTGGTCTAGAGGTGTCCCCGCTGTGATCCCTCTGTGCCTCCGGTGGGCGCCGCCATCTTGCTTCCTGGATCAGTCTCTCTGAGCCGCAGATTCAATAAATAAAGTGACACACACACTGTAAATAAATAAAAAAAAAAAAGTGAAATCCTGTCAGAATTCCTGTCAGGCTCAGATGTGACATTGTATCCACTAAGATCTGACATTTTTTCGTCCTCACTGCCCTGCCTGCCCATTTTGCTGTCATGGCATCAAAGCGTCGCATCTCCAGAGCCGGCTGTGGATGTGATGGAAGACAGCGGCAGCGACATAGAGCCCTTTGCGGACGTGAGCGACAGCGACTCGTGGCAGGAATCGTCTGACAGCGAAGATGGTGCACCTGACCTCAGTGATGTCCGCACTTGGTGCCCTATTGACTGCGCCATGGATGAGGTACCGCCGCCAAGATTCCCCTTTACCGGATCACCAGGTATGAAGGTGGACGTTGACCCCAGTGACCCCTTGGCGTACTTCAAATTATTTTTGACGGACGACGTCATTGCCAAAATTGTCGCCGAGACAAATCGGTACCAGCAGCAGTCTGCTACTGCGCACACCCGGTTTTCCCGTAACAGGAAATGGGAACCGGTGACCAAAGAGGACATTTGGCAGTTCCTGGGGCTAATTCTTCTTCAGGGGAGTGGTGGGGAAACCCCTGCAGAAATGGTATTGGACTACCAATAAATTGCCGGCAACCCCATTTTTTGGCACCGTCATGTCGTAGTACCGCTTTTCCCTGATTATGAGATATTTACACTTTACCAACAATGAGGATTTTGACGCAGCCTCACATTCGGCGCCAAAACTCAAAAAGATCTGGGAGGTGTACCAGCTGATCCTCCGAAATTTCCAGCAGGCCTATGTGCCAGACAGAGACCTCAGTGTGGATGAAAGTCTGATGGCATACAAGGGACGCCTCAGCTGGATCCAGTATATTGCGTCCAAGAGAGCCCGGTTTGGCGTAAAATCGTACATGCTCTGTGAGTCGGCCACTGGCTATATCTGGAATTCGGTGATCTACACCGGTAAAGGCACACAATTCGACCCCAGGTACAGCCGCTATGGGATGGCAACATCATCGGTCCTCACCCTGCTTTAGCCGTTGCTGAATCAGGGGTATTGTGTCACAACGGACAATTTCTACACCTCACCGGAGCTGTAAGAGTGCTTGCTCAAGCACAAGACGGATGGCTATGGAACTGTTAGGGCCAACCGCCGTGACCTGCCATCCATGTTTTCCAAACAAAAACTGAAAACCGGAGACATGGTTGCCTGGCAGAAAGGCAAGATGATGGCGATGCGCTGGCGGGACAAAAAAGATGTGTGCCTGATGAGTACAGTACATAACACCTCCACTGCCATGGTCCACACATCATGAAGCCACGACTGGTCATCGACTATAATAACACCATGGGAGGAGTCGACAGAGCTAACCAGGCGATGACATTCTATCCGGCGATGCGGAAGCAGCAAAAAAATATTATAAAAAAATATTCCGCCATCTCCTGGAGCAATGCCTGTGGAACGCATACGTACTGCACAAAAAAAAGCAGTGACGGGCCTCTTGTGCATTCAGACTTCCTGTGGAAGGTGGCGCAACTGATTTTTGAATCCAACCCAACGCCATCCGTGTCTGGGAACAGATCCGGGCGTCGTGCTAGTGACGTTGCTAACCCAGACCGCCTAACTGGTCGCCACTTTGTGGACTACATTCCACCAATGGCTAAAAAGGCAGCACCTACGAGGATGTGCGTGGTGTGCTGCTCAAAGCGCGACGGCAAGGGCAAGAAAATCCGCAAGGAAACCCGGTTCCATTGCCCAGACTGACGTGGGTCTGTGTGCGGTCCCATGCTTCAAGATTTATCACACACAGGATGTGTACTGATTTTTTGTTATTTGACAGGTGTCATTATGTATTTATTTTATTACATTTGATTATTTATTATTCAATAAATTATTGAATAAAATTTTATTTAATTATAATTCATGATTTAATGTTTCAAACTTTCACATCTGAGAGGTCTACTAGAGTCTTCTTTGATCATGTAATTACTAAGAATTGCAGGCCTACTGTACATAACACAAAATTTCCATGCAAAAAAATGGTACCGCTTTTAGCATAAAATTCCAGACAAAATCATACCGCCAGGGAGGTTAATGTTGAGGACTACGGCTTACAGTCAATGAAAACCCAAAGGTCATTATTTCAGAAAACTAAAGAAGGGAGGATGAAGGGTAAAAAACTGCACTGTTGTATTTCATGACCTCTCCCTGTCTGGACTGGAATGACAGCTGCTTGTGTTTTTATGCAGCTCCACACTCCCCGTCCAGAGAGTAATGGTACCTTTACACGCCGCCACAACAGGATGGATACCAACGGCAACTTCACGTGCACGAGCACAGCCGAACGGTTACCAACGGGAACCGCACCCTCTTTACACGCCGCCACAAGGTGCGCTACGCCACGCTACATCTACAGCTAGCTACATCGCCGGGTGTCGCAAGTAGCCATCTGTAGCTCAATTACACACCGCTATAACCAGCTACTATGGGCGGACCTGGTGCAGCAGGGACAGCACATAGGCGTGCCACAATTGAGAGTACGAGCCGTCCGTACGCTGATAGGACAAAGCAATAACATCTTGATTGGCCAGGCATCGCAGGAGGCTGAGTAATACAGCACGCTCGAGCGATTGTGTAGTGTGACTCGTCAGCTCCTTAAATATGCCTCCCTAGGCAGCGACTACCAATCGTCATGCAGCAGCTTCCACCAATGATCGCACATGGGGCGTGGTAACACGGAGCCAGTGTCACGCCTTAGCTACATTGCAGGCTGTCCCGAGTTCCCTTCCGTAACGTCTTTACACGCCGATACAGCTCGCTACAATCGGCGATGTAGCCATATGTTTATGGGCAGTGCACGGATACAGAGGTATCTGTAGCCGGCTGTGTCGTCCCGTCTTCACACGCCGCTACTACGGGCGATATTGGCGCTACAAGCTACATTTGTAGCCTGTAGCGGGTTGTATCCATCCTGTTGTGGCGGCGTGTAAAGGTACCATAAGAGTTTGTTCAGGGTCACTGCTCCAGCCTCTTCCGAGTCTTGTCCGAGAGACTCGCATGTAAGTAGCAGAGTGTGTCCCAGCCCTTTGACTTTTCCTCTGATTGTTCCACTCCTGGTTTTGGCTACAAAAACTGCAACAACACTCATGTAAAAATATGCAGCTTGTGAACGCACCCTTACAATGTGTTCAATACATCCAGTGGTGTGCACGCACCTATTAAAGAATGAGATGCCTTTTACTCCACCATGCCACCTCATGTGTTGCCACTGGTGTGAACAGCATTGGTCTTGATGATTCGCGACCTTAAGGCCCCTTTACACGTTTCAACATTGTTCCCGATATCATTTAAAAGTGACGTCAGGAACAATGTTGAAACGACATCATTGTTGCGTGTAAACACATGATTCAACAACGATAAGTCGGAGTTGACAGGTGTTCCTGCATGCAGGAAAACCTGTGAACTTCAACCTAAGCAACTTCAACTTAAGCAACTTGCGGCATTGTTCGGTGTAATGCTATAGCGATGTCACGGCCGACTTCACACCATTGCGGTATTTGTGAACGATCCATGCTCACAACATCGTTGGTTAGTTCACGATATCTGGATGTCTGACAGCTCACCAGCGATGTTGCACAAGTGTCCAAAAAAATCAGCACGCTCTTGAGATCGCAAACAACATCGCTGATAAGTTGTACCGTGTAACGGTACCTTTTAGTCTTTAAGCCTTTTCTGAATTCCACTGTACAAAGTCGTAAGCTGGTATATAGAGCTGCCACTCGCCAGATAATGGCTGAGATTCAAAGCCAGACTTTGCCTCCTAAAAGCCATGAGTGTAGCTGAGGTCTGAAGGCTGCTGGTAACCAGGGCTGTGGAGTCAGTAAAGGCCACGTTACACACACAGATATCTGTTCAGATATTGGTCGCAGATCTCTGGTTGCAGTGAAATCATGGACATATTGTTACATTTATACACAGCCGCAAAATGGAACAATGTGTCCATGATTTCACTGCAACCAAAGATCTGTGAGCAATATCTGAACAGATATCTGTGTGTGTAACTGGGCCTTAAGCTAAACATCCAACTCCTCAATTTCTCTGAATCAGACTCCACCAAAATGGACACCTACTCTGACCCCACAGCCTTGCTGATAACTTTTTCCCCCATATTAAAAATAAAGGTAATTAAAAAATACATAGTGTACCAGTATGTTTTAACTGTAACCATAAAAGCCCAATTTATTAAAGTGATTTAATAAATATAAAAACAAAACCAGCTACATTTGTGGGGGTGAAGGGGTTGGGTGGGGTGGTCTATGCAAAAAAAAAAAAATGATAAAATGAGATCAAACCATTATATCAATAAAATGTCAGCTCACCCCATTGAGGAAAAGTTCTCGTACAGTTTGATAGCCAGAAAAAAGCTATGTGCCCTGGAGAATGGCTACATAACAAAAAGAAGTTTGTTTGGTATGACTATTGATCGTACTGATTATGTGAATTGTACTACCAGCTCATTTTCATCACATAATGAACATTGGAGAAACAAAAACCATAGCAGAATTTTTTTTTTTTTTCCACCGAGGTTGAATTTATTTTTTGATTCACCAGTACATAATGAGTATATTGATTGATCTCATTCAAAAGCACAACTCGTCACACACCAAAAAAAAAAAAAAAAAAAAAAAGCTTTCATATGGCTATATGGGCTGAGGTATAAAAACAAGTTAAGGCTTTTGGAAGAAGGGAAAAATCTAAATTGTCTGTCAGGTTAATTTCGGGGTGCTGTACGGAAGAATAATACATAAGTACAGAAAGCAAGGTACAACACTAGTACAATATACGGTGCACTGTGTGCAGAATTATTAGGCAAGTTGTATTTTAGAGGATTATTTTTATTGATCATCAACTATGTTCTCAATCAACCCAAAAGACTCAAATATCAAAGCTTAATATTTTGGGAAGTTGGAGTGGGTTTTTTTTTTTTTTTTTTTTTTTTTTTTTAGCTTTGGCTATCTTCGGAGGATATCTGTTTGTGCAGATAACTATTACTGTGCAGAATTCTTAGGCAACTTAATAAAAACCAAATATATTCCCATCTCACTTGTTTATTTTCACCAGGTAAACTAATATAACTGCACAAAAATTAGAAAAAAAAACATTTCTAACATACAAAACCCCCCAAAAATAGTAACCAATATAGCCACCTTTCTTTATGATGACGCTCAGCAGCCTTCCATCCATAGAATCTGTCAGTTGCTTGATCTGTTGACGATCAACATTGCGTGCAGCAGCCACCACAGCCTCCCAGACACTGTTCCGAGAGGTGTACTGTTTTCCCTCCCTGTAGATCTCACATTTTAGGAGGGACCACAGGTTCTCTATGGGGTTCAGGTCAGGTGAAAAAGGGGGCCATGTTATTATTTTTTCTTTTTTTAGACCTTTACTGGCCAGCCACGCTGTGGAGTAGTTGGATGCATGTGATGGAGCATTGTCCTGCATAAAAATCATGTTTTTCTTGAATGCTACTGACTTCTTCCTGTACCACTGCTTGAAGAAGTTGTCTTCCAGAAACTGGCAGTTTGTCCGGGAGTTAGGCTTCACTCCATCCTCAACCCGAAAAATCCCACAAGTTCATCTTTGATTATACTAGCCCATACCAGTACACCACCTCCACCTTGCTGGCGTCTGAGTCGGAGTGGAACTTTCTGCCCTTCACTGATCCAGCCTCTGGCCCATCAAGAGTCACTCTCATTTCATCGGTCCATAAAACCTTTGAAAAATCAGTCTTAAGATATTTCTTGGCCCAGTCTTGACGTTTTATCTTATGTTTCTTGTTCAAAGGTGGTCGTTTTTCAGCCTTTCTTACCTTGGCCATGTTACAGAGTATGGCACACATTGTGCTTTTTGATACTCCAGTAACGTTGCAGCTCTGAAATATGGCAAAACTGATGGCATCTTGGCAGCTTCACGCTTGATTTTCCTTAATACATGGGCAGTTATTTTGCGCCTTTTTTGCCCAACACTCTTGCGATCCTGTTGGCTATTTGCCATGAAACACTTGATTGTCCGGTGATCACGCTTCAAGCGTTTGGCAATTTCAAGACTGCTGCATCCTTCTGCAAGACATCTCACAATTGTGGACTTTTCAGAGCCCGTCAAATCTCTTTTGACCCATTTTGCCTAATGAAAAAGACATTTGCCTAATAAGCACACCTTATATAAAGTGTTGATGTCATTACACCACCCCCTCATTACAGAGATGCATATCACCTGATTTACTTAATCGGTGATTGTCTCTCAAGCCTATACAGCTTGGAGTAGGACAACATGTATAAAAAGTATCGTGATCAAAATACTCATTTGCCTAATAATTCTGCACACAGTGTATACTACGTGGATAAAAGTATTGGGACACCTATACATTACCTACAGGAGCTTTTATGATCCCCATTCTAAGTTCATAGGCATTAATGTGGAGTTGGTTCCCACTTGGCAGCTAAAACAGGCTCCACCCTTCTGGGAAGGCTTTCCACAAAATTTTGAGTCTGTAAATTTTTACCCATCTAGAAGAGCATTTGTGAGGTCAGACATTGATTTTGAGTGAGATGGCCTGCCTCGCAGTCATCTTTTTAGTTCATTTGAAAGGAGTTCAATGTGGTTGAAATTGGAGCTCTGTGCGACCAGTTCAGTTCTTCCATAACAAACTTTCAACCACGCTTTCATGGGTCTTGTATTTGCACTGGGACACAGTCATACTGGCACATAAAAGGGTTTTTTCCCCAATCTGTCCACAAAGTTCAAAGCATATATGGTATTTGTTCAAAATGTTTCTGTATGCTGACTCATTAAAGAAGTTTTCTGCGCTAAGCACAGATTTTGTTAGTAACTGTATTTGACTATATCCTGTTGAGTACTAACAGTATGTAACATATATACTGTTAGGGTATGTGCCCACTGGGCGTTTTTGCTGCGTTTTTGGTGTGTTTTCCGCTTGCAGAAAACCATTGGTTTTATGCTAATGTATGCTAATCTGTTCCTGCGGTTGGGCTTCCCAGCAAAACCAATGGGTTTTACAAAAACGCTGTGCCCACACACTAGTTTTGCAAGTGTCAAGAACTGTCAAATACCTGCGTTTTTGGTGCGGATAGCAAAGAATGGACATGTCAATTCTTTTGTGCGTTTTTGGTGCAGTCAATGGGAAAAACGCTGGAAAAACGCGCAAAAAACGCAGACAAGATTCTAGCATTTCTCCTGTCAAGGACTCTAGGATCCTCAGGTTTTCCTGCGTTTATGACTGCTCCAAAAACGTCCTGTGGGCACATAGCCTTAAGATTCTGCTCTGCTTGGCAGTTTGAGCAGATACCGCATGCTTGCAGTTTTCTGATGACAATTTTCTCTTACTTTAGGCTGGCTTCACATTAGCGTTTGTGTCTGCATGCTGATGGCATGCAGACACAAACGCTGTCAGAAGCAGTGTCCAAATGATGTGTCCGCAGCGGATAATGTCCGCCTGCGGACACATCACTATGGAGCCCGGCAGCCAATCGGCGCTGTCCGGGGGCGGGCCGGGGGCGGAGATCAGCGCCGGAGATCTCCGCCCCCCCCGGCCGCCGGTAAGCTCCGGGACTGTCGGCGGGGAGAACAGCTGATGTGAGAGCTGTTTGAATCTTCCCGCGCCGACACTGAGAGGAGATGTCGGCGCGGGAAGATTCAAACAGCTCTCACATCAGCTGTTCTCCCCGCCGACATCGCTAGGAGATTACAGGCGGCGGGGAGAAGGAGGACAGCAGAGGCTGAGCTGATCTCCCGGTGGCCGTCGGTGAGCTCCTGTGACATCACCGGCGGCCACTGGGAGATTTTTCAATGGGTCCGCAGCGTTCTCCTGCGGTGTCATGCAGAGGACACTGCGGACCCATTGAAGCCAATGCATTTTTTGTACGCTTGGGGACGCTTGCTGATTGTCCAAGCTCCCCAAACGCACAAAAAAACCCAACATGCTGCGTCCCGGGTGCGGATGCTGGACACCGGAAGCAGCAGATATCGTCCGCATCCGCACCCGAACGCAGCAAACGCAGGCACCATGCGTTCCTATGTTAAACATAGGAACGCAGTGCGCATGCGTTTGACTGCGTATGGGAACGCAGCAATACGCTGCCTTCCCATACGCAAATGTGAAGCCAGCCTTACTCAGTATTCCAAGCAGGAATCAAAGCTAGTCCTAGTTGACACAACACCGCAAGTATGTAAATGACTTGAGTGGTCTTTTGGTTAATGCTCAAACTGCCAAACATTGCAGCAAAACACCATGTGTGAACTTACCCTTAAAATTCTTCATATTTTTTTTTTTTTTTTTTTTAGGCAGCGTACTTGGTACATAACATATGCAGTGTTTTTTGAGTATCAGCATAATCAATGAGACCTCTGAAATCTCCTGTTCATTTTATTTTGTGTTTTGAGCCCTGCTATGTTTTGCCAAGACCCAGCGTGTCAATTCTTTCAGTGGTTTATTTTCTGTGAGGTTTGTGAGGCGCCACACAGTATATGTGAGCTAATGACCTCATTAAGATTGTTGTGCTTCATTTCAGTTCCAATAGGCTGCATGGTGGATGAATTTGTCAGCTCCTTCCTCCATCATTGTATTAAGCTGCATTTACGGTCTGAGAATGCAGATATTGAATTATAGATGACAGGTAGGAAAGGGGGCATTGTTTGCAGCTCTTTTGTTGAACTTTTCCGTGGGCTGGCTGTGACCCGTGTGGCCAAAGTTTGCCCAGGTCTAAAACAGCACTCACAGACTAAATGTGAACTGGTGCCAGCCGGGACGCTGGGTCAAATATCTAGAAAAAGTTCTCTGCAGCACTCAGCTACTACCAATGACGTACAAACGCTAACAAGCTGTATGTATATGAGAAAAAAGTTTAAAAACTTACGTTTTTTCAAAAAACTCAAAAATCTTATCTTTTTATTTCTGAAGTTCTTGGTACATACATTGGCCAATGTCTGTTTGCTCATCGACTGCGACAAAGTGACTTCAGATCCGATGAGTCCTATCGCTGACATCCCTGTCCTCCTTGTCCACCCCCCACTTCTCAGTGGGCAGACTCCATCTCGACCCTAGATCACCTGTGGTCAATGAGGGTGCAATTGCAGCATGGAGCCAGCATCTCCATATGATACAAAAAAGAGAAAAAAAAAACTGCACTGTATACTACTTTGTTTCGCCAATTCTGATGTAGGGCTGGGCGATTAATCGAATTAATTCGATTAATTCGCGCCCTGCTGTGGCTACGATTGTGGTTTTAACCACAATCGTCAAATTCGATTTAAAATGGCGTCCGGAGCGCTGTTTAGAAGCCAGCCGGATCTTCTAAACATCGCTCCGGACGCCTAGCGGTAATCCCGAGTGTAACTCGGGGTTGACTTTCACTTTCAGAAGCGGTAACCCCGAGTCACACTCGGGATTACCTGCTGATGGTAACGCTGCCGAGGGTGAGGACTTGGTTTGGGGTCGGCTGAGCCCCTGCTGCTGATGAGCCCCCGGGAGGAAGGGGGGGTGCTGACACGTTCCCAGCACCGCCCGCCGCCGCCCCTGCAGCGGCCGCGGGAAGAGGACCGGAGGGGGGGCTCCACCGACCCTGCTGTGCAGCCGAGGGATGAGGACCGGGGGATGTGCTGACAGGCCGAGCTGGCTGAGCCCGGCACAGCACCACCGCCGCCGCCTCTGCTGTGCAGCCGGGGGATGAGGACCGGGGGATGTGCTGACAGGCCGAGCTGGCTGAGCCCTTCACAGCACCACCGCCGCCGCCTCTGCTGTGCAGCCGGGGGATGAGGACCGGGGGATGTGCTGACAGGCCGAGCTGGCTGAGCCCGGCACAGCACCACCGCCGCCGCCTCTGCTGTGCAGCTGGGGGATGAGGACCGGGGGATGTGCTGACAGGCCGAGCTGGCTGAGCCCGGCACAGCACCACCGCCGCCGCCTCTGCTGTGCAGCCGGGGGATGAGGACCGGGGGATGTTGCTGACAGGCCGAGCTGTCTAAATGTTTCCCGGGAACCGAGGTCAGTCACGAAGGTTCCTATGTTGTTCTGGCATCCCCTGAGCTACCCGCCTTATATATTGATTAATGGCATAGAGAAGGTTACGTGGAGATGTGATAAGGCGAGGTAAAACGGGGAGAAGGCTGCTGTGGTGATGCGTGCCGTGGTGGTGGTGCGTGCTGTGTGCTGTGGTGATGCGTGCTGTGGTAGTGCGTGCTGTGGTGGTGCGTGCTGTGGTGGTGCGTGCTGTGGTGGTGCGTGCTGTGGTGGTGCGTGCTGGGGGTGGTGCGTGATGTGTGCTGTGGTGGTGCGTGCTGTGGTGGTGCGTGCTGTGGTGGTGCGTACCGTGGTGGTGCGTGCCGTGGGAAATGCAGGACATAGCTAAAGTAGATAATAACTGAAGGTAAAGGCAGTTTATAGTTGCTGTGTGACAGGAATTATACTCCAGGTCCTATATTCCATCCTCCTCCCTATATATTCTATACCTGGGTCCTATATCTCTCCCCCTCCTTACAGATTATAGAATACCTGGGTGACTGGTCCTATATCCCCTCGCCCTCCTTACATATTCTATAATATACCTGTGTTCTATATCCCTCCCCCTCCTTACAGATTATATACCTGTGCCTTATATCCCCTCATGTATTCTATACCTGGGTCCTATATCGCCTCCCCATCTTTATATATTCTATACCTGGGTCCTATATCCCCTCCCCCTCATAGATTATATACCTGGGGGAACCTGCTCCGTTCAATAGATGCGGTCTCCTTAAAGTAATAGAAAATAGAAAAAAAAAAATCGAGATTTAAATCGAAAATCGTCCATAGGTTTAAATAAAATCAAGATTTAGATTTTTCCCAAAATCGCCCAGCCCTATTCTGATGTGTTTTCTAAGCATTTCAGGACATGTTTTATATAAAACATTGTATGCTCTTGGAGTGATGTTTTTCATCCCGAAGACCTCAATGATATGTCTTTAAATAACGCTACACAGCTTCAGGCATTGCTGGATTTTTAATGCTGGAGGATACCACCATCAGGATTAGTCACAAGGGGCAAATTTTCAGTGTGCAAAATCTGAAACATAATACAGTATTGGCTAAATAGATGAGGGTTTAAAATGTAATCTTCACTTTGATATTATATACATATAAATTGTCAATTCTGTGCTATGAATTGGATAAAAACCACAGGCAACATTTGGATTTTTTTTTTGCAGATATGCTATGAATAATCCACATTAAGTCTGTTAGGGCCCTTTCACATCAGCGGTTTTTTGAAATTTGCGGCAGATGCGGTGAAAAAACCGCATCTGCCGCAATTACCGCATACCAGCTGCACTTGCGGCGCGGTTGCGGTAAACGCCATGCAAAGTATAGGCGTACTTGCGTCAGGTGCGGCAAGTGCGGTTTTGCACTTGCGGCAGGTGCGGCCGCGAAAAAAAACGCGGTCAGCCGCGTTTTTTTTTCGCGGCCGCACCTGCCGCAAGTACGCCTATACTTTACATGGCGTTTACCGCAACCGCGCCGCAAGTGCAGCCGGTATGCGGTAATTGCGGCAGATGCGGTTTTTTTCACCGCATCTGCCGCAAATTTCAAAAAACGCTGATGTGAAAGGGCCCTTAGGCTGGTTTCACATTGCATTTTTTTTTTTTTTTTGCAATCCGTGGCTGTCCGTTGTAAAAGGACAGCCACTAATACAATTTGGCCCCTTGTATCCCTATGAGCATGGATTGGTGCTCTATTGCCGTTTGATTTGTCACTGATCCGATTCTGACTGATTATTTTTTTTTTTTTTTTGCTGTACCCAAAATCGGAGACTGCTGCGATTTTTGAGCACAGCAGACCAAATCGGACAGAATCTGATCCGACTCGGTCCATGGCAATTAACAATGGGGTTTATGGAGCGCTGGTCCCGGTAGACATCAGATCTTTTCCCGGACCCGATTTTAGTGTACTGAGTAAGCTCAGTACGCTAAAACTGCTCTTTACCATATAGTTTTACTTCAGCAATGTATATACATAAATTGTGGAAGTGAAATTAACTAAAGCAAGTGTTTAAAAATAAAAATCCTCACCTCTCTGGCGTGTGTCCTGTGATGCGCGTCATCTAGCTTTGAGGGTTTAAGGACCTGGCGGGGCTACCCAATCAGCTGATTGGTCACAGAACCACATCAGCTGAGCGGTTTAAATCTCCCGCCGCCAAAACCAATTGGTGGGTGGGAGATTTAAACTGCTCAGCTGATGCGTTCATGTGACCGATCAGCTGATTGGGTAGCCCTGCCCCACCAGGTCATTTAAACCAGAGGTCCCCAACTCCAGGCCTCAAGGCCCACCAACAGTGCAGGTTTTCAGGATTTCCTTCGTATTGCACAGGTGCTAATGTGATCATCTGCACAGGTAATGATTCCAAGCCCTGTGCAATACTAAGGAGATCCTGAAAACCTGCACTGTTGGTTGCGGGACACATGCCAGAGAGATGAGTATATATATATATATATATATGAAAATCATGGACTCGGACATCCGATCTGGTACTTTCCTGTCTGTTGGGTCCTGCAAAAAATAGGATCCCCACGGACAAGAAAAAAACGCAATGTGAAACCAGCCTTACATGTGCAGGTATCCTTCAGTGGGTTTCAGGGGTCGGATTAGGCCCCTTGGTTTTAGTGAAGGGAAAACGTAATGCTTCAGTATACCGGGACAGTTTGGGAAACGCTCTTTCCTGTTCCAGCATGACTGTGCGCCAATGCACAAAGCAAACCATGGTTACGAGCCAGATCCTCTCGTCCAAGTCCAGGACTGTAAAGTCGGTTAGGCTAGAGTCACACTTGGGCTGTCACCCACGTTTCATAGACCTGCTAAAAATGTAGAAATTGGAGCCGTAGCACACAGCATTTATGGCAAGCCCTCCCTGACAACGCCACTCCATAGAAACCTGCTGTTTACCTTAGCAGTGGTTACACAGGACATGCGTTTTAGCTGAGTGCACAGACAAACGCTGCAGACAGCGTTTCCTGTGCGCTCGGCTAAAGCGCATGTCCTGTTTGACTGCTGCTAAGGTAAACAGCGGGTTTCTATGGGGCAGCGTTGTCCGGCAGCGCATATCGTTAACACTATGTGCTGAAGCCAAAATTTCTAAGTTTTAAGCGAATGAGCCTGGCGTAGGTGACAGTCCAAGTGTGACACTAGCCTAAGCCAAACATACAGCTTTTCAGTTTCCCTGAATTTGACTCCGCCACCAAAATGGACTTTGACTCAGACTCCACAACCAGGGCTGCGAAGTCAGTAAGCCAAACATCTGACTCCTCAATTTTCCTGAATCCAACTCCACCCAAATTTGACACTAACCGACTGACTCCGCAGTTCTGCATCCAACATCAGAGTTTAACTTCACAAATGCTATTTTGGATGAATAGGCAAAAACTCCCATTGACGCACTCCAAAATCTTGTAGAACGTTTTCTTTCCATAAAAGTGTACCTTTTTTTTATTTATTTTTTTCTTTTAGCTACAAAGTGGAGACCAATTGCGTATTAATTACTGTGGACTTAGGTTGGGTTTACACGTTTCAATATCGTTCCGATATCGCAATTCAATGGCGCGGGAGCGCGCATTTAGTGCACGTTTCTATCGCATCGGAGGTTTACACGTTGCGATTTAGGAATCCAACGTCCGTACGATGTCTACGCCCCCCAACCCAGGAACGACCATTTAACATGGGAGTGAATGGGTGACGTTGAACTTCACATCGTAGTTGGGCTGTCACACAGCACGATCCGGCTCCAATCTCCATTCAATATCGGAGCATTGAATAGCACGCTCATTCAATCCCCGATATCGCATTGACATCATTCCTGCATCGTATTGGACGTTCACACCATACAATGCAGGAATGATATTGACTCCAACGATCGAACCACGTGACTTTTAATTGAAATTGGGCGCCGATATCACAACGTGTAAACCCCCTTTTAGAATAGTATGTCATAATGATCCTGTAAGTGTCCCAATACTTTTGTATGTGCTTGAAGTATTCTCAGATTACACCCCAATTTGTGGATGAGGCATAATATCGACAGTGTGATACTGGAGCAGGGGTCTTAAATCTTCAATAACCATATTTGTCTCTGGAAAACTTTTTATTCTTTTAGGGTATGTGCACATCAGTCGGTTTGTGGGCTGGTTTTGCACGTTTTCCGTCGGCGGTTCCCGCTGAGTTTTATGTTAATTTATGTTAATCCTACCCATCGGTAGGATTAACATGCTAGTCAATGGAGTTTTGAAAACGCTGTGTACATTACAACGTTTTTTGTCTTGACGATTTCAGTTTATTCACCGGTTTCCGACCGGTTGTCAAAGATAGAGCAAGCGACTTCTTTTCAGCGTTTTTCCAGCGGGTCCAGCTGAACAAGTGCAGCAAAGACCAGTCTGGAAATCGCTAAGGAACACGCCGGGAAAATCGCCAAGAACACGCTGTACGACCGCTAGGAACCCGATCGCAAATCGTTAGCAAAACGCTAACAAAACCAGGGACACTAGCGAGTGCAGAAAACTCAGTTTCTGCCAGTCTCCACCGGTTCCCGGTCGGTCTGCAAAGATGCAGAACCGACAGATGTGCACATACCCTTATACTTCTTTCTGGCCAGTCCAGTTGCATGTCTGACCAGAGGTTGCTTTTATAACTAAGGGCCGCTTTACACACACCAACTTCTGAACAGATCTCTGGTTGCAGTGAAATCATGGACACATTGTTCCATTTTGTGGCTGTGTACAAATGTAACAATGTGTCCATGATTTCACTGCAACCAGAGATCTGTTCAGAAGTTGGTCACAGAAGTTGGTGTGTGTAAAGCGGTCCTTAATCTTTGTGGCATTTACCGTATATACTCGTGTATAAGCCGACCCGTGTATAAGCTGACCCCCCCTACTTTTGCCCCCAAAACTTGGGAAAACCTATTATCTCGTGTATAAGCCGAGGGTGGACCCCAGCACAGGTATACAGCCCCCAGCAGTGTGGTATACAGCAGCCTCCCCAGTGGTAGTATACAGCAGCTGCCCCAGTGGTAGTATACAGCAGCTGCCCCAGTGGTAGTATACAGCAGCTGCCCCAGTGGTAATATACAGCAGCAGCCCCAGTGGTATATACAGCAGCAGCCCCAGTGGTATATACAGCAGCAGCCCCAGTGGTATATACAGCAGCAGCCCCATTAGTATATACAGCAGCAGCCCCAGTGGTATATACAGCAGCAGCCCCAGAGGTATATATAGCAGCCCCCCCCCCCTTGTGCAGCAATCCTGTAAAGGAATAGATTATTATACTTATCCCTGCTGCTGTCCCGCCGCAGTGTATACAGTATACAGTGACTCGCGTATAAGCCGAGGGGGGGGACTTTTCAGCCCAATTTTTGGGCTGAAAAACTCGGCTTATACGCGAGTATATACGGTACTTCTGATGACTGCAGAAGTACATGTGAAACGTCAGTCTTCTTTTATGTGTAGGTTGAGGAAGCGAGTGTTTCTTGTGATATGACTGGTTTGCAGATACAGTCATAATCAACTAACATTGATCCAATTCATATTTCTTGAATTGTTCAAAGAAATGTGATTTTTATGTATCAAGAAAAAGTGAGCAATGTTAAAACTACATGGCGTATGAACTCTATAATCGGCTATTAGTATATGGCTAATCTTTCAACATTTGGGAAAAGTTCATAATGGAAATAACAGGCTCATGTTGCTGTAATTTAGAACCTACCGTATACTTTGAGAGTTGAGTATATGGAGCATGTGTAATATTGAGATTAGTGTGTGAATGTTTTTGTAAATTGATTTTCTCTGCTAATATCAAATACATATAATCTGAACTTCCATACTCACATGACCTTCCTGAATGGACGCAAAAGGTTTCATACCATGTGGTCGGGGATTGCTTTTTATATTGTTGCATATTTTATTAAATATTGTCTACAGGAAAGTGGTTGAGCAATATATCATGAGACTATCATGGCTCTTCTCAATTAACAATGTTACTTAGGGGAATAAGAAATGCTGACAGCTGCACGTTTTTACTCTGTGTAGTCTGCTCTTTGTGTCTAGGGCGGCGGATACCATTGATTTCACAAATGAAGATTATTTTTATATCTGATCACCAATTTGTTGTGTTTTACTTGCAATATGATTACAGCAAGTGACCGTGGTACAGAACTCACAATACTGATAAATTGTTAGGATAATTTCATTTATAATTGGAAGTTCTCTTATCTGACCACTGGGACACCCACCTAAACTGGAGTTCTTCAGAGCCCTGTATGGATGTAGATCATGTGCACTGCCCCTCTATTTATTCTTAAAGGGATCCTGGTGCCCCCAAATCGCCTCCTAAGCTATCCAAACATGTCCCTGCAGTATCCTATCACTAATCTCACACTCCTTTTGGTGCAGAAAAGCATCCTGTGAAAGTGTAGAAAAATGTTTTATGACTTACTCATTAGTGATGATTATGAGCTGGGGCTATATTCTTTAGCCCTTAGAGCGTGCCCTCTTCATCATAACATCACGCCCTAATAGGCGTGATCTTCTATTCATGTTGTATTCAGGTGCCCTCCCTGCTCTCCACAGCGCTGCCTGGGCTGCAATGACACGAATTGCGTCATTTCCGGGATCGGGTGACATCAGTGCACCCGCGCCACTCTGTAGGCTTCAAGCCCCACACTGCGCATGTGGCGTGGGTGTACTGATGTCACCGGATGCCAGAAATGACGCGATTTGTGTCATTACAGCCCCATTACAGCCTTTACAGCGCCGAGTAGAGCAGGGAGGTGCTGATTACAGTATGCATAGAAGATCACACCTATTAAGGCGTGATATTAGGACGAAGATGGCCCGCTTTGGTGACTAAAGAATATAGGCACTGCTCATTATCATCACTAATGAGTAAGTTATAAAACATTTTTCTACACTTTCATAGGATGCTTTTCTGAGCCAAAAGGAATGTGAGATTAGTGATGGGATGCTGCAGGGACATGTTTGGATAGCTTAGGAGGCAATTTGGGGGTGACAGGATCCCTTTAATGGGTCTGCTGGAGATAGGACAGACGGCCAAAGACCAGTGTGCTATCCAGTGCTGTGGAGTGGGTAAGTCAAACTACTGATTCGGACACCTCAATTTTCCTGACTCCGACTCCCTCATACATAACTCATCTTTAAGTGATAAATTTATTGTAGTACAATGTGAACATCAGGCTTTTAATCATTGATACAATAATCAAGATATTTAGATAGAATATATAATCATAATAATATTCAGCACATTCTGCATTGAACTACTGTACCCAATTTATTATATATTTTTGGAGTCAGTCCATTTTATTCCAACTCTACCAAAATGACTCGGACTCCGCGATTCCTCAGCCCTGGTGCTGTCAAGAATGAATGACGCTGTAGTGCGCATGATGGACATTATGCGTACACATTATTTTTATTTACGGTAACCCCTTCACCCCTTGGTGACTTTTTGTTTTCCGGGTTTCATTTGTTCCTCTCCTTCAAAGATCCATAACTTTTTTTTTTTTCTTTTTTCTCCGTCAGCATAGACATATGAGGTCTTGTTTTTTTGCGGGACGAGTTGTACTTTTGAATTTAAATTTATTTTACCATATAATATACAGGAAAAATAATTCGAAGTGCGGTGAAATTGCAAAAAAAGTGCAACTACACAGTTTAGGTTTTTTTATGTTCACTATGTGGTAAAACTCGGTGGTATGATACCTCAGATCGGTACAGTCTCTTGGAAACGTACCGTATTTTTCGCATTATAAAACGCACCCTCTAATTTGGTGAAGGAAAAGAGAAAAAAAGTTAACTTTTAATGTTAAATGGGGTCCGTCTTATAATGCCAGTGTCCGTCTAACAAATCATATAGGGTATATGTCCCTCATAGCACCCACATCCTGGTACATTGTCCCTCATCCTGGGATATAGCCCCTATCCTAAAATTAGCCCCTCAATCTGGATATGGCCCCCTTATGTTGGATATAGCCCCCTTGTGCTGGCACACATCCACCAGTGATGCCACATGTCCCCTATTGCTGGCACATGTCCCCTATTGCTGGCACACGGTACCCCGTGGCTGGCACATGGTCCCCTGTGCTGGCTATGACCCCATGCGGCTGCCCATAGGAACATAAAAAACACTTTACTTACCTTCTCCAGCACTGTTCTCCTGGTGTCTCCCTGCTTGCCGCTGCACTCCTCCACAGACATCATCTCTGCGTATCCGATCACAGTGGCAAGCAGGGAGACACCGGAAGATCAGCGCTGGAGGAGGTAAGTAAAGTTGTTTTTTTTTTTCATTTTACTATGGGCAACAGCATGGGGCCCATATCGAACACGGAGGGGAGGGGGGGCATTTTCCATCACTGTGGGGTTCACGCACATATAATATGCGCTGCTCCCCCAGTCAATCACTGCGGTGCGGTTTCAGCAGATCTTAAAACCCTGTCAGAACAGAAAAACTTGAAGACCCATTTACTTTGCTGTTATTCCATTTGAGTGATGTGTTCACTACATTTTCACTTCAAAAACGGATCCAGAAAAAGGATCAGAAACGCACAGTGTGGGGGCGTGTCCTGCAGCCAATGGCGCCGGACGCTTGCTAGCAGAGCTCTCCAGGCTGGACCCGCAGATCGGCAAGATAACCGGCTGGTAACCCGCTCATACGCTGCCCCGGATAAAGAGGCTCCCTCCTGAGACCCCGACCATGCCCAGATCCTCCCGGAGGCAAACCGCAACCGCCAGGGTAACAGATTTCTTCTCAGCAAAAGGGCACCGCGTGCCTGCTGCTAAAATGGCGCCAGCTGCTTGCAGTCCGCAGCACACTCCTCACTCTAGCCCCCGCTCTACCAGAGGTGCTGTGGAGACTGACTGTGGAGACCAGGAGAGTACCCCCATCACTAGGGAGTATCTCAGGTCCCTTCTGGGCTCACTGCACAAAATCCTCTTTGAGGACATGAGGGGCTTGATGGGGGGAGTTAAGGGAAGACATTGCAGCACTGGGAGAACGCACTTCACATTTGGAGGTAAAGATGACCGAGTTCTCCTCTGCCCACAACCAACTGGCTGACAGTTCTACTGAGCTGGATAAGGAGATGGGCTCAGTTAACACTACCCTCTGTCACCTAGAGGATAAGTTACGCAAGAGTAACTTTAAAATCCGTGGTCTAGCTGAGACTATAGAGCAGTGTTTCTCAACTCCAGTCCTCAGGACCCACCAACAGGTCATGTTTTCAGGATTTCCTTAGTATTGCACAGGTGTTAGAATTATCCCCTTTGCAGGTGATTAAACTAACACCTATGCAATACTAAAGAAATCCTGAAAACATGACCTGTTGGTGAGTCATGAGGACTGGAGTTGAGAAACACTGCTAAAGAGGATTCTACTCTTTCTAAGACTGTATCTGACTTTTTGGCAGCTGTGCTCCCTGATATGCCTAGCAGTGACCTCGCAGAGGAAAAAGCATTCAGACTCCTCAAGCCAGCCCGGCTACCTAGAGATGTCCCGAGGGATGTGCTGGTGTTTTGATTCGTCCTGGCATTAGAGATCTACTACTACAGGCGATGAGGCGTGACCCCTCGCTCCCAGATCCATTTGGGGGTCTGTCGGTGTACTCGGACCTTTTCCCTGGGACTCTCTCGAGGCGCCGGGAGTTCGGTTCCTGCTGCCAGGTGCTAAGGGATAAGAGCATCATGTATTCGTGGGGCTCACCGGTCTCGCTGAACTTTCGGTATAAAGGCTCAAGACAAGTTTTTTCATCTCCTTCACTACTACGGAAAGCCCTGAGAGCCTGGAATCTGTTGTCCCCAACCAACCTACCCTCCCCTCGGTCTGATCATGATCGAGGCTCCGGTTCCTCTGCAAAGACTTCCACGTGATAGAAGATGTGGGCTCTGACAACAATGAGCCTACCTGGTCTGGCTCTATTCTTCAGCTTATTTGGCTGATTTTTCTTTTTCTTTTGGACTCTGTCACCTTTTGGTAACCAAGAGTCCTGCCCCCTGAGAGTGTTTTTTGTACACTCCTACCCTGCATTGGGTTTCCCTTTCTAGGAACTGGTACTTGCAATTTCATTGGTGTTAATATTGTGATTTAATTCCCCCTTTTTCCCCCTCCTTCCGGGCTACCTGCTGACTGTATTACTGAAATCCTCGCCTGTTATAACGCAACATAACCCATTGTTACCCATCATGAGCATTTCTGTACTTTCTATTAATGTCAATGGTCTCAATTAGCCTATCAAGCGCTCTTTGACATGGTGCCAATTGTTAAAATCTAAATGTGACATATGCCTACAGGAAACCCATCTTCTTCCAAGGGACGAAGGAAAAGTGGCCTCCCCTCACTACCCCCTTCAATTCTATGCGAGTGGTGAAGTTAAAAAGGCTGGTGTGGGGATTCTGATATCCAAATCTGTGTCATTTCACCTAGACAGGGTGATCAGGGATGTTAAGGGTAGATATGTCATCGTGTTATGCTCTTTAAAGGAGGCTCCCTTTACCATTGTCTCGTTATACGGTCCAAATGAGGGGCAACTCAGATTTCTGAGGAAATTTTTGGACGTACTCAACTCTGTTGCTAGACGAAGCAGGGTGATCACTGGAGACTTTAACATTACAATGTCCAGGTCACTTGACTACTCAGGTCCTCTCCGCTCCAGAGCAGAAATGGGCCCCTTGATTGGGGACCAGCATCTTCATGACATCTGGAGGTATCTGCATGGTGCGGAAAGGGACTATACCTACTTATCGCCTAGATTCCGTTCCTACAGCAGACTTGATTACATCCTGGTCGATGACACTTTGTTACCTCAATGTGTCTCAGCAGACATTGGCAGTATAACATGGTCTGATCATGCCCCCATCTCCATTCGAATCGCAGACGTGAGGGCCATACGTCCCCCTGGTAGATGGAAACTAAATGAGTACCTTCTGGCAGAACCCGCTAACGCTCCTGGCTCACCTGCGTGATTTTTTTTTTTTGATCACAGTGACTCACCTGAGATAGCTGATGACACATTGTGGTTTGCCCACAAAGCAGTTATAAGGGGCTTCCTCATTAAAATGGCAGCTATAGGAAAAAAACATCAAGCGGCTTTAATGCAAACTACTGAGAAGCTCCATTCCCTAGAGCACCGATACAAATCCAATCCCTCCCCTAAGGGGCTGGAAGACATGAATCGTGTGCAACAAGACCTTAAGCCCCGTCACACCTGGCGACAGGGCTGGGGATGTCGGTGGCGACTGGCGGGTGCGCACGCGTTTTTGGCGCCCTGCCAGCGTCGCCGTCCCCCATTTACACGGGGCGACATCACCAGCCTCGTGCTGGCAAGCTGTCAGACAGCATTGCCGCCGGGGTGTCTGAAAACCCCAGCGGCGATGCAGGACAATGGGAGCCTATGGCTCCCATCGCCTGACAGGTCGCCGGCGGCCGGTTACATGGGGCGATGTGTGCACATCGCCCCATGATGGTCGCCTGGTTTCAGAGCACTGCCCTGAAACCAGTCGACCGCCCGGCGGCGCCGACATTGCCCCTTTACATGAGGCGACGTAGGGGCGATGTCGCCGCCGATAGGCCACGCCCCTACATCACTTATGTAATAGGTGGCGATATCGCCCCGTGTGACGGGGGCTTTAGATCCTAAAAGAGTCAAACGTACTGAAATCTGCTCCAGAATCCCTTTTCTGCTCAAAAAAGATGGATCTCGGATCACTAACCGTGTAGAAATAGCTGTCGAATTTGGCAACTACTACTCTTTGTTGTATAATTTGATTTCTGACCCCGATAGCCCGACCCCCTCTCAGTTCTCTATCGCTGACTTTTTGGACAGGGCGTCTCTCCCTAAAGTAACAACTGAACAACTTGCCAAACTCAATAGCCCCCTGACCTTGACTGAAATCAAAATTGCTATTGCTAATGCTGCAAAACACTCGGCTCCCGGCCCTGATGGATTTTCATATGCCTACTATTCTCAATTCTCTTCTATTCTGTCCCCCTACCTTCTTCGCCTGTTTAGTCATTGGCAGTCGGAGAGCTCAATCAAACGAGAGGGATTGAAGGCGTTGATTGTCACTCTTCCGAAGCCATGGAAGCCTCTCACCACCCCTGGTGACTTTAGGCCTATCGCCCTCCTGAACTACGACGCCAAGCTCTACGCAAGGGCCTGGGCGTCTAGGCTTCAGGAGGTCTTGCCCTTTTTGGTGGATCCCAATCAAGGGGGATTTGTCCCCGGCTGGCAAACTAGAGACGGCACTCGTCGGATTGTAGATCTCCTGGATATCGCGGAGAGGAGGGGGATCCCCAGTGCATTCCTGTTTCTTGATGCTGAAAAAGCTTTTGACAGTGTGCACTGGGGATACATAGCCAAGGTCCTGCGGAGATTTGGTCTGGAGGGTCCTATAGCTAGGGCTGTTCTGGCATTATACTCCTCTACCTCGGCCTCGGTGTTTGCCTCGGGATTTTTGTCTCCCCCAAAATCCCCCCCCCCCCTTCCCCTTTGGAATCTCCAATGGGCTACCCCCTCTCCCCATTTATTTGCTTGGGTGATGGGGCCTCTGACTTCCATCGTCAGGCAAAGCCGGGGGATCACAGTCGGGGACAGGTCCTACAAAATAGGATTATACACGGATGACGTGATCGTGACCTGTACAGCTGTCGAGGACTCTTTAGGTGAACTCATCTTGATCCTTTCTGACTTTTCCAATGCTTCTCTATATTGGTTTAATCTTGCTAAATCCTCCATATTCCCATTAAACCTTCCTTCTGCGATACCTGCGAGACTGCAAGCCAAATTCTCTTTTAAATGGACCCCATCGGGTTTCACATATCTGGGGATACAAGTGACCCATCTTAAAAATATAATTAAATGTAACAGCGACATACTCCTACGCGACATCAAATCTCTTTTGGATGGATTTCCAGCAGTGTCCCTGTCCTGGATAGCGAGGGTTCAAATTGTAAAAATGCTTATTCTCCCCAAAATTCTGTATTTATTCAGGAACCTCCCCATCTTTTTTCCTATTAGATATATTTTAGCTTTCCAAAGAGTAATAAACAACTTTATCTGGAATAACAAACCCCATAGAGTTGCGCACAAACTTATGTCCTTGCCCTCTAAGGAGGGGGGATTGGGAGTTCCTGATTTGCGGTCCTACCATCTAGCAGCCTTGCTGGAACCTGCTAAACTTTGGTGGGAGGGCACACCATCTCAGGACGCCTGGCTCAGTATCGAGGTGCAATTTTCCCCCAAGGGATCTACCAGGCTTCTCTTGGAGGCCTCCCTAATTCAACCGGTCAAACCACCCCCTTCTTTACACACAATGGTGTCGCTACTTAGGGTGTGGTCGCAGGTGAGCAGGAGTCCTTTTTACTTTTTACTCTGAGAGGTTTCGTTGGAGGCATTGGAGCTGCTGGTTGAGGGCTTGTTGCTCCTGCGGTGGAAACTCGAAGGCATCTCAACATTATATGACTTATTTGGTGATCCGAGCCTTGAGACTTTTGAGTTTTTATCCCACAAATACTCCCTACCAAGTGCATTGTTTTACAGGTATCTCCAGGTCCGTCATCTCCTAACTGCCTCCCAGGTTCTTTCGCTGGTGCCTTCGAGCCTAGACGGCCCTCTTCAGCGCTTCTTCAAATCAAAGGGGTACTTTTCCCATGGCATATCGATTCCCTACAAATCTCTCCTCAGCCCAGCAGGATTTAAAAAAACTACCCTTTATGTTGGCATGGGAGTCTCGCCTCTCATTCTCATCTCCCCTTGACACATGGCACCACAGGGTATCTCATGCCTCCAAGTTCACCTCGTGCGTGAACCACCTCAAACAATCAAAGAAGGTTCAATTGGGTTGGTACATCTATCCTTCAAAGATGTCTAAATTTGGCAGGTCCACTTCCCCTTTATGCTGGAAGCTATGCAATCAGGTGGGGTCTCTTGCACACATGTGGTGGGAGTGCCCCAAACTGCAATTTTTCTGGAGGGAGGTGGAAGGCATCGCGAGGAAGGTGACAGGGCTCCCCCTTGTGCTCACTGGCCCAATGGCAGTATTGGGTGTGGGTATTGAAGCGTTCCCTCCGATGCTCCAACCTATCATCACCAACATACTGGTTGCTAGCAGACAATGTGTAGCCAGGCATTGGAGGGCTTCTGCTGTCCCCAATAATAGGGCATTGATAGACCAACTGAATTTTCACTACAGTTATGAGGAAATTCTAGCTCACGACCTTCACAGAAAGTCTAAGATAACAATGTGGTGGGACCCCTGGGTATCTTCTATTTACCATACTTATTGGTTTAAAAAAAAAAAAAAAGCGCAGTGTGAATATAGCCTTTGAACAGTGCAGTGCTGAGGCGCCCTATCACTTATGTTTTACAGATAGATGCTTCAGCATCCCTCTGCACAGCACAAATGATGACTTTCTGCTGTCAATGTCGCTAGGATTACTGGCAGGAAGTAATTCATGACAGCATCTGGGGTCATCAGCTGACTCTGCGCTGTCATGGCAACGCATCAAGGCCCCATGATTGCATCACAAGGCTGCCAATGCAGGTGGGGAATAAATTGATCACCGCCACGATGCTTTAGAACGTGCTGTCAGCCATTGACAGAACGATCTAAAGGGTTAACTGTGCCATTTGGATCACAACTGTGCCGTTAGCTACACATGTGAGTTGATCAGAACACATGTGAGTTGATCAGATCACGTGTGGGGAAGTATGCAAGCTCAGCGCATGAGCTTGCATCAAGGGGGGGGGGGGGAAGGGGACTACAAGCAAGGATGTATATATACCGTAAATACTCGTGTATAAGCCGACCTGTGTATAAGCCGACCCCCCTACTTTTGCCCCCAAAAACTGGGAAAACTTATTGACTCGCGTATAAGCCTAGGGTGGACAATGCAGCAGCTACCGGTATTGAAAAATGTCAAAAATGAAAATGGATACGAATAAAATGTTGAACTTTTAGTTCAAATAAAAACAGTAAACTACAATGCAGCAGACCATCATCCTGTTATAAAGCCCCCTATCACTGGTATACAGCCCACCATCCCTGTATATAGCAGACATCACTGGTACATATAGTAGTGCCCATAACTAGTATACAGTCGCCGCCATCACTGGTATACAGCTCACAGCACTGGTATACAGCTCCAGCATTGGTATACAGCCCCAGCAGTGGTATACAGGCCCCATCACTGGTATACAGCTCCCCTGCAGTGGTATACAGCTCCCCTGCAGTGGTATACAGCTCCCCTGCAGTGGTATACAGCTCCCCTGCAGTGGTATACAGCTCCCCTGCAGTGGTATACAGCTCCCCTGCAGTGGTATACAGCTCCCCTGCAGTGGTATACAGCTCCCCTGCAGTGGTATACAGCTCCCCTGCAGTGCTATACAGGCCCCATCACTGGTATACAGCTCCTGCAGTGGTATACAGCTCCAGCAGTGATATACAGGCCCTGTCACTGGTATACAGCCCCAGCAGTGCTATACAGCTTCCCTGCAGTGGTATACAGGCTCAGTCACTGGTATACAGCTCCCCTGCAGTGGTATACAGCTCCCCTGCAGTGGTATACAGCTCCCCTGCAGTGGTATACAGCTCCAGCACAAGTATACAGGCCCCTAGCAGAGGCTATACAGGCCCCCCAGTAGGGGTTATGCAGGCCACACATCGCTTTAGAGACCCCTCGCTGTCGCTGCAGAAGCATCAGAAATCTCACCCTCCGCCGTCCTCTGGAGCCACGCTTCCCGTGCCGTGGGCGTCGCGGCAGCGTGACGTCATCGCCGCTGCGTCCAACCCGCCCACAGCATTAGAAGCGTGCATACAGGGAGAACCGAGCACGGAGGACCGAGGATGAGGATGGAGGAAGGAGGACAGACTAGGACCGAGGACCCAGGACCCCCGGTGGCTCCAGAGGACGACGGAGGGTGAGATTTCTGCTGCTCCTGCAGCGACAGCGGGGTGGGGCGCACTGTATTATGCACGGCTCCCCCTTTCACTGATTGACAGGGGGAGCCGTGCATATTTAATGAGCGGCGTCACATGACCTCCCGCTCCTATTCCAGCCACCTCCAGCCCCCGTTTACTGTCCCTCCCCACTCAGCCAGTATATGACTCGCGTATAAGCTGAGGGGGGGGACTTTTCAGCACATTTTTTGTGCTGAAAAAGTCTGCTTATACGCGAGTATATACGGTATGCCTTTGGTTGTGTAGAGGTTAATCGGTTGAAAAAAAATTCACTTGTCGCCATTGTCTGTGACCCGTAACATTCTTATTTCAATTTTTTTTTAGATTTTGATCAGACATTTCAGAATACAGCAATACCAAATATGTGTATTTTTTTATTTTTATTTTATTTTTAATGAGGCAAAAGGAGTTTGATTTGATTTGTGTGGTTTTTTTTGTTTTTTTTTTATCATATTGGTGAAAATTTACTAGTTCCCTTAGGGTACCTTCACACGCGGCAATATTGCTAGGCAATTTCACTGGCAATTTGCTGGTTGCAGTGAAATCATGGACACATTGTTCCATTTGTACACAGCAACAAAATGGAACAATGTGTCAATGATTTCACTGCAACCAGCAAATTGCCAATGAAATTGCCAGCAATATTGCCACATGTGACTGTGAAGGTTCCCTTAGGGTATGTGCCCACTGGACGGTTCTGCATCTTTGCAGACCGTCAGAAAACCGGTGGAGAATTGCAGAAACTGAGTTTTCTGACCTCAGCAGTGTCCATCGTTTTTTGAGCGGTTTTATAGCGTTTCTACAGCGTTTTATCGGCGGTTTTCTGGCGGTTTTTCTTAGCGTTTTAAAGACGGTTTTTTGAGCACTTTTAAGCTGGAACCGCTGGAAAAACGCTCAAAAGAATTCACTTGCTCTATCTTTGAAAACCGGTGGAAAACCGGTGAAGAAAGTGGAAAGGAGACAAACAAAAACGTTCTAATGTACACAGCGTTTTCTAAAATCCATTGACTACCATTTTAAGCCAACCGCTGGTTAGGATTAACATAAATTAACATAAAACTCAGCGGAAAACGCCGACCGAAAACGCTAAAAAACAGCCCATAAAACGTCCAGTGGGCACATACCCTTAGGGGACCTGAAACTCCAATCTTCCAATGTTTGAATGCCGGGCTCGCAGCTGTTCACAGGAGTATGGTAATGACAAACAGAGGGGTCATCAGCTGACCTTTAGCTGTCATAGCAACCCATTGGCGCCCCACAATCATGTTACGGGCATACCGATGGAATTATTGGGGCCATGCGTTTTCATTGTGGAAAGGTGATGGGAGCCAAGAGCGCTCATGCATCAGCACTTACTCCATTTAAATGTCAGCGTTTGAAAGTGATAGTTAAATAACTAAACAGCAGTTTTGGGTGCTAGCTACAGTTGCTGTAGGTACAGAGAGATGCAGAATGTGTATTACAACTGCCATTTGCTGCATGTGGAGTGGGCTACTGAACCCCTTGCATACGTGGAGACCCAAGTGCAGATATAAGTATGGTACATCTGAATGAACCAAGGGGTTAAACATTTTTGTCTCCACAGTTTGAGATCCATATGTGAAGGACTGTTTAATAGCACCAATATTAAAGTGCGTTTTTGTTCTTAGAGCAATATAAATGATCAGTAATTTTAAAGAAGATAAATAAAAGACACAGTAGGCAATAAAGTTCTTCAAGCTAATATTGCGCTGCCTTCTTTGGATGGCCCCTTACCATGCAAACGATGATGTTGAACGCTAGCATGGTTTCTAGCAATAAGATCTATCTGGAAGGGGTTGTCCACTAGTGAATAACTCTTGCTTAATTAATTCACACCACAGCACTTCCCATTGCAAAAAAAAAAAGAAACATGGATTTCTGCCCTCAATTGTATTGTGAACATGCTTTTCCACGTGTAAAGTCCACTGTGTGAACATTGCCTTGTATTTCAAGTCTTCTTCTCGTTCTTGTTATTTTTTTCTTTTTCTCTTTTAATTATCATAATAGAAATGTCTGAGTTCCAGGTGTTACATGACTAATCCCAGGAGGTTTTTATGCAGGGTACACTTGCCATATACGTAATTAATGCCTTGCTCTTCTATGGAAACATGGAGTAAAGAAACAGATACCAAATGTGTTATCAGATGTTTTTTTATAAAATTTTCAAAAATAGTGTGATTGCATAAAGCAGTTTGATAACAACTAGAAACATTTTATGATAATAATAATTTTTATAATAGTTTACTAAATATTAATACTCAACATGTTACTCATGTTCATTCCCTTTTCTCCCTCTCTCATCAACCTTGTTTATGTATTTCATGTATGTTTTACCAGAATATGTGTAATACATTAGATTCCTCAAAGTTCGCCCTTTTAGTCTCTCATGCAGGTTTTATCATGTAGTCACCTGGAATGGCTTTGTCTAGTGCCTAGAGGTGTTGACCTCTTAGGGTGCCTTCACACTGCGGCAGCGTCCGGTCCGGGGCTGTCAGGGGTGACAGCCTGGACCGGAGTTTTGCTGCATAGAATACTATCGGGCTGCACGGAGCTGGATCGCGCCGGGTGGCAATTATCTGCCATCCGGCTGCTAGCTCGCCGGATGAATCCTGCAGAAGTGGGGATTTGTCTGCCGACTCCAAAAACGGAGCATGCAACGTTTTTGGAGTCGGCAGACAATTCCCCACTTCTGCAGGATACATCCGGCGAGCTAGCAGCCGGATGGCAGATAATTGCCACCCGGCGCGATCCAGCTCCGTGCAGCCCGATAGTATTCTATGCAGCAAAACTCCGGTCCAGGCTGTCACCCCTGACAGCCCCGGACCGGACGCTGCCGCAGTGTGAACCCAGCCTTATCGGCCACTTTGCCTTCACTCTGAGGTCCAATTTGTCCCACACTATCTGCATTAAGATGAGGTCAGGTGATTATGGAGCCCATGTCCTCAAATGTAGCGCTCCATCCCCCTCAATCTTGGTCACATATCCCTTAAGGCCGCTTCAGACACTCTCGTTAACAATATCATTGAAACGTCACAGATTTGTGATCGTTCTAACGATATCGTTAGTGCGTCGTTGCGTGTAAACGAACAATGTAGGAAGGAAAAAATCGTTAGAAAGTTCATCAAAATTTTGTGATCCTCGTCCAATTAACGTTCTGTGAACCAGCAACATCGTTCAGTGTGACACTCTTTTGAACAATGTCGTTCATAATTCTCCTATTCCTGCCGCTGTGTTACATCGTTCAAACATTCTTCTCAAAATAGTTGGCGTGTTGCCAAATTTAAGATCGTTAACAACGACAACGCACTAACGATGTCGAAACAATCGCAGCCGGTCATGTGACATAGCTAACGATCTCGTTCACCTATATCCTAGCGTGTGAAGTGGCCTTTACATAGCATGGAGGAGGTGTTTTTGTCCTGTTGCAAGCCAGATGGGATGACATATCATTGGTAACCATGCTGGGCACGTGTGCTTTGAATTTGGACATTGTTATTCTGTCAATGTCATTTTAACTTCTTGATGTGGTAATGCTTTGGTAAGTATTAGTTCTAAATGACCCAAATGCTTTTCAACGATTTTTGCAAATTTCGAATTTTATTTTTGCAGCATTTTTTCCACGACCGTGTTGTGCCAGGTTCACACAACCGTATTTTTGATCGGAGTGCTATCTGCAGATAATAAAAAAAACAAACAAACAGCCGGACTTCACTCTGACCAATGTTATTCAATGAGGCAGTGCAGATGAGAGATTTGTTTTTTCATTTACAAAATCTGTGTGTAGGATAATATTGCATCATGCTGGGGGGTTTTGTTGTTTTTTTAACTCCAGAAATTGGATGAGACTCCGACCATTCTAGTCTATATTTATGGATTCATTGCAATTCTGTAACATAAGAAACTGTAATTCATCCTGTAAATGATTAAAACTGCTGCTGTAAAAAATGGATTATGGACTGCACACAGATGACAAATGAGAAAAAAATCGTCCTACTTGATGAAATTTGGACCAATATTTTCCTTCATATGGTCATGTGACCCCAGCCTTACAGTGCCCAATAGAAGTAGGGAAATTGCAGCTTCCTACACTCATTAAGGGGTAGGGTCAGGATTTTATCTCATCTGAGAATTTGGCTAATTATGCAAATCATAGTGTCAGCATAGTGTGATCCCATTCTTTCAGGTGAGAGGTTTGGGTGCTTTCACATTGCATTTTTTGCCCATCCGTGGCTGTCAGTTGTAAAATGGATAGCCACGGATCCGATTTGGCCCCCATGTATCCCTATGCGCATCAGATCGGATTTGGCCTTATTGCCATCCGATTTGTGTCAGATCTGGTTCTGTCCGATTTTTGTTTTATTGCTGTGCCCAAAATCGAAGACTGCTCCGATTTTGGGCACAGTGGACGGAAACGGATCTGACGTGATCAGCGGGGGATAACATTGGGGCCTAAGGAGCACAGGTCCGAGAAAACATTGGGTCGTTTCTCGGACCCGATTTTAGTGTACTGAGCATGCTCAGTGCACTAAAACCGCTCTGTTCCCCTTTAATTTCACTTCCACAATCTGTATAAAATATTAAATATATATACACATGCATATACATTGGGGAAGTGAAATTACCTATACAAAATGTTAAAAATAACATGCTCACATCTCCGGCGGTGTCCCGCGCTGTCTCACTCCCAGGCTTAAGGCCCTGTCGTTGCCGGGCAACCCGATGATTGGGTTGTTACTTGACCGTGCGGTTTAAATCTCCCGCTCACCCATCAATTTTGGCGGACGCAGGATTTAAACCGCTTAGCTGATGCCAGTCATGTGACCGATTAGCTTAGTGGTTTAAATCGCGCACTCGCCAAAATTGATCGGCAGGTCGGAGATTTAAACCGCGCTTTCATGTGACAACGCCAGGTCCTCAAGCCCCAGAAGCGATACAGCACCAGACACACACCGGAGAGGTGAGGATGGTGCCCGGCTTGCCTGTAATGACTCCCGTATTCGTTTTGGTGTGCCAGATCCACATTACATAGTGCCTGCACTTTGCAGGCTCTGGCTTTCTGTGTCCGGACCCATGAAAAACACGGACCTGGACACAGAAATGGCATCTGGAGGTCACCTTTCCTGACCGTGGGGTCCTGCAAAAAGTAGGATCCCATGGACAGGAAAAAAAACTCAATGTGAAAGCACCCATCAGACCACACCAGATGTCATCCGAGTCCAGTGTGATGTTTTCTAAGGCTGCCTTCAGACTGCGGCAGCGTCCGGTCCGGGGCTGTCAGGAGTGACAGCCTGGACCGGAGTTTTCCTCCATAGAATCCTGTCGGGCTGCACGGAGCTGGATCCCGGCGGGTGGTAATTAGCTGCTATCCGGCTGCTGTGTCGCCGGATGAATCCTGCAGAAGTGGGGATTTGTCTGCCGATTCCAAAACCGGTGCATGCAACGGTTTTGGAATCGGCAGAAAATCCCCACTTCTGCACGATTCATCCGGCGACACAGCAGCCGGATAGCAGCTAATTACCACCCGCCGGGATCCAGCTCCGTGCAGCCCGACAGGATTCTATGGAGGAAAACTCCGGTCCAGGCTGTCACTCCTGACAGCCCCGGACCGGACGCTGCCGCAGTCTGAAGCCGCCCTAAGAACCCACTTGGTTGTATGGCTGAGTGCGATCCAATAATTGGATCAAAGTCAGACATGCTGCATTGTTTATTTTCTAGACTGGTTCGGTCAGAGTTAATAATCGGACATGTATGTGGCCTCATAGAATAATTGGTCTGATTTGGATCCAATGTTTTGTCTGATTGCACTCCAATATAAATTACAGTGGTCTGAGCAATCTGGAAAAGAGAAGACAGAAATGATTATGAAATGCTTTTGTCTTCTTAGGATCTCTGATAGCAGGTGCTCGGCTTTCTCCTGCTGGATAGCAACAGTTTTAATCCTTCGCTGTACAATCACCATGGCCTGCTAGTCAAGCAAACTGCCGAGCTCCATAGATATACAGAGCCAATTACTGACTAGGTTTATATAATGTCATTATTAAGAAAGAACATGGAAAATCATTGGTGATAATGTTAAGACTTAGTGATTTTTACTTTTTTTTTTAAAGTTTGATAATCTTGGTCAAAACAGTTTGTTACCAAAATATTAAATAAAATCAGGCTCTGGCCACACTTGCAATCATATCCATTGTAAAATTGTGACACTGACTAATTCATAGTAGTGGAACTAGTACATTCATGGGCCTAGTCATTCTGCCTCCTCTTGTCTCCTTTACCATTAACTAAGGCCTTATTCAAATGCTAGAATTTTTCACTTGCAAGAAAAACAGTTTTTTTTTATCATTAATAATGCACTCCATTCTGGCAGTCCAAGAAAATTAGAACATCCTCTTGAGTGCACAAATGTTTTTTTTTTTTTTCTTCCATGGACCCGTAGAACAAAATTTTGACATTTGAACGACATCTGAGACTATGACAGGTATAAGTACTTTCGTGAAAACCAGGAGCGTTGTTCTGGTGACGGATGCCTGTTGGGAGCGTTGTTCTGGTGACGGAATACTGTCGGGAGTGTTGTTCTGGTGACGGAATACTGTCGGGAGCGTTGTTCTGGTGACGGATGCCTGTCGGGAGCGTTGTTCTGGTGACGTTGCCGGGTCCCAGCTTCTGGAACAGCGCGGGAACGTCAGCGCCCGAGCCCGCCCTGCTAAAGATTATGCCGTATGCATACAGCATAATCTATAGCCGGGCAGGCTCTGACGCTGACGTTCCCGTGAATGCGGCGTTCCAGCAGCCCACACAGGCAGAAAGCGGCACAGAGAGGCAGGGGGCGGGAGGACCCTGTGAACAGTGAGGAGTGAGAAATTAGTAAGTCCCTCCGGACTTCTTATCTTAAAACTTTTGAAAGTATTTTTTTACAGGTTATGGGGGAAGGGGGGGAAAGACAAGGGAGACCTCTTCCCTAAATGCAGCATACACACTTCATTCAGTTGTGCTTTTGACACGTTCACCAGGGCCGTGGGGTACTCTGAACCGGGCCGAACAGTTCTTTCTGGGGATGTCACAGGGTCATGACCCGATTCTGTGGCCCTGGCCGTGTCATAAAAAATGGAGGTTGTTAAATGAGGTTGAATCATGATGCCACCCATGGTTTTCTGCAGTTGGGGACGCAGCTTAGATGGTTCAGCTCCCCACAGGTGGATTGGGGCCCCAGGGCAGTAAAGCAGTCCCTCTACGGTGGTGTTAGGTCTAGTGCAGGACAGGTGTCGTCACAGCAATAGTCTGAGGACACAACAGGGTACAGTCTCCACACAATTACAGTTCTTAGGGTGAGTACCCACAGGACGTTTTTGTTGCGTTTTCTGCATGCAGAAAACCATTGGTTTTATGGTAACTTATGCTAATTGTTTCCTGCGGTTTTGATTCCCAGCAAAACCAATGTGTTTCACAGAAACGCTGTGCCCACACATTGGTTTTGCAAGTGTCAAGAACTGTCAAATACCTGCGTTTTTGGTTCGGATGGGAAAGAATTGACGTGTTAATTATTTTAAAGTCAATGGGAAAAAATGCAGGAAAAAAACGCTCAGAAAACACAGACCAGATCATAGCTAATCTCCTGTCAAGGACTCTAGGATCCTCAGGTTTTGCTCCGTTCAGGACTGCTTCAAAAACATCATGTGGGCACATACTCTTCAGGTCTCCCACTGGCCGGGTACTGTGTCCTCCGAACAGGTGATCCAGCCACTCCCAGGTAGATCGAGTGCACTCCACCTTTATCTCCTTTGTGTATCCTCTTTGTGTGCCTATCTGGGCTGTCTCCCTGTGCTGGCTCTCACCCTCCTGCCCGCGCCTCGCACACAGTGTCCCATGCCAGCAGCCTTGGGTCCTGCCGGGCGACGTCACCTTGACCCTTTCCGGCTGCCTTCTCAGCGATTATGTGCGGTGATGTCTGCGGCACATGAAGAAGATACCACCGCCTCCGCTTATCTAGCTGAGTTCTTCAATCTCTCCACTAGTATGGGGCCGGTCCCCTCTGTGACCTGGTCACTCCACCCGACAGCTTTCAGTGTGGATTGGGGCGCCCCAGATGGATCACTCACTTCCCAGGACCCCTTCTCAGTCTCTGGAGCTCCTCACTGGCTCCTCTACTTCCTGGTCCTGGGACGAGCACCAACCCTCTCCAATCCCCAGGACGTCTTCTTCTGCTCATTCCCTGACTGACTACTCACTCACTACTTCCAGGTCTTCTCACTCCCTCTTTTCTACTTCCTCCACCCATCCCTCTACCTACTTCCCTCCCTCCTGTCAGGAATGGGGGTCTGTGCTCTCCCTCAGGAGCAATCTCGCCCTCATCTCCTGGCCTGGGGTCGGGTGGTGTTGGATGCGGGTGTTCGGATACCGTGTAGTGCCCCTTCCCTACCTGGGATGTGGGTACCACACCTCTGGCTGAGGTGCAGTACCTGTGTGGTGACTGGACCCACAGGGGCGCCACACTTTTTCACTTTGGAAAGCACCAGGGGGTTGACAGGTCCTTTTTAATTCAAGTTTCTCTTTGGAAGATTACACTCCTGTACAAAACATTATGCTGTGTTCACGTTTTATGCAAATTAAAAGCTGCTTATTACCCTACCAGCATGCCTATTTTTTCATCTTTTTTGCAGCATTTTTTTCACCCATAAAAAGCAGCATTTTCTTCGTGATTTATTGCTATCAGTTTTATCAACGTTTTTGGTGAGAAAAAGCAATGCAGGTAAAGCAGGATGTAAAACCCATTTATTTTTGTTATTGCCTCCCCCCAGTATAAATCATAATGTCTTAGTATTTTCTCGTGATCATGGATGTATCTCCTCACTGTACAGTTTAGATAAGTGATCATTTAAGGATTGTGCCTTGAAAAATTGTACATTTTAATGAATAGATCTTAGAATAAAAATAAGTTTCACAATTTGATGTGTTATAAGAATATCTCAGGCCAGGAGCATTTTTTTGTTTTATTTTAAGCGTGCCCCTGTGTAATGTACCGTATATGTCCGGCAATGCAGGAACAGGTTGGATATACCACAGCTCCTGGACAGGGGAGGATGTAAAAGAGTGTACAGAATTACAGCTGGGGATCACTGCTGTTTTATATATTTTTTTTTTTTTTTGTAATGGAAAACAAGTTTTTAACCAGGTAAAGAAATGTTTTTCATTACAGAAAGAATCAGTTGTGATCCCTGGCTGTAATGTCTGTACAATCTCCTTTACTTCCTCCCCTGGCAAGGAGCAGTGGTATAGCCGTCCAGTTCCTGCACAGTCATACACCCTACATTACGCAGGGGCACATTTATAAGACTATCTCGGGACAGAAAAAAAAAAATATATATTAACATATCCAATTGTGGAACTTATTATTTATTCTAAGATCTATTGATTAAAATATACAATTGTTCATGGTACAACCCCTTTAAATTAGTGATAGGTGTTAGGGTACCGTAACACTTGGCGATGCATCAGCGATTACGACAACGATCCGACCTGGTAGGGATCGCTGGTGTGTCGCTATGTGATTGCTGTTGAGATGTCAAACAATCAGATCTCACCAGCGACGCAGCAACGATATGGCGGTCATTAGGACTCTGTCACTCTCGGACCTAGTGTTGAGATCGTTGGTCGTTGTCCCTGTCAAACACAGCGATGTATGCTGCCCAGCGGGAGCGCAACGACCAAACAATGGTCCAGAACAATTTGTAACAATCGGCGATCTCACAGCGGGGGCCTGATCGCTGCTAAGTGTCAAACGTAGCGAGATTGCTGTTGAGGGACATCCCTGAGGAAGGTGCCAGGTGGGGCACCAAAACGTGTTGGAGTGAATGAATAAAGGAAAAGGAATTGCTTGTGAAACCCTGACTCCCATGTGAGTTTTCTTTGAACTTAGCAGCGCGGACTGTGGTACACCTCTTCTTTCCCAACATCTTCAGGGCCTTTAGTCTGACGGGGGCTTTAGACTAAACAATGCCCCCCCAGTTTGTAGAAGTAAACAATGCCCTTTCAATTCACCTCATCCCTTCTGTCTTCATGAACTCATGTAACTTTGGTTCATGTGTACACTTCATACACAAATCCAACCTTTTTGTTCAGAATAGTCACTACTTTGAAAAAACTTTCCTATAAACAATTTGATCGAGTTGCCTTTTTGTTCAAAAATGTATTCTGGTTTCACATACGTCTTGCATGGTGGTCTGACACCTCGTATTGTTCATGCTTGTAAGGTAGAAGCAAAGTCTAACTTTGGGAGATAAAAATGCAGCAAAAACGCATCAAGAAAAGTCAGGAAAGCCTGCGTTTTGGTTGCAACTTTTTAGAACCCCGTGCACCTGATGAGAATTTGGTGAGTTTTTACCTCCGTATTTGTAGCCAAAACCAGGAGTGGAACAATCAGAGGAAGGCTACGTTCACACATTTGCGTATTTTGCTGCGCTTTTTTGCGCGCGCTTTTTGCCGCGTTTTTCGGCCGCGCAAAAAAGCGCAGCAAAATACGCAGGGGCTTTCACACACTGCGCTTTCTTCCCCCCCAGAAAGCGCAGTGATGTCACAGAGGGGAGGAAGAATCCTGCTTCCTCCTCCCCTCTGTGACATGTGTGGCCGCCCATTAGATTCCACAGTGTGTTAATACACACTGTGAAATCTACATTAAACAGAGGCAAGTTAATGAAAAATAAAAAACAATCAATACTTCACCTATCCGACGCCTTCTCCAGGTGTCCGGTCTCCGATTCCAAGTGAGCTCTCTTCTGACAGGACCTGTGATGACGTCAGAGGGGGGGCGTTCCCGGGCGGTCCCATCGCTGATTGGCTGCTCGCGGTCACATGACCGCGAGTGCCCGGGAACGCCCCCCCTCTGACATCACCACAGGTCTTGTCAGAAGAGATCTGACTTACAACCGGGGATCGCACAGCGGGAGAAGGCATCGGACAGCGGGAGAAGGCGTCGGAAGGTAAGTATTCATTCTTTTTTATTTTTCAGACACTTACTTTTGTTTAATTTAGACTTCACAGTGTGTATTGACACACTGTGGAATCTAATGGGCGGCCACAGCTGCCCCAGAGGGGAGGAGGAAGCAGGATTCTTCCTCCCCTCTGGTAGAATACGCAGTAGTAGCTGCGTAAACAATTGACATATCAATTGTTTACGGAGCTGCGTTTTCTCCCGGAAAACGCACTGCGTATTTTTACGCAATGTCTGCACTGCAAAGTGAATTTCCCATTCACTTTGCAGGCAGACAAAAGGCACATTGCGTATTTTGAAAAGCGCGCGTAAAAAAACGCGGCAAAATGCGCAATGTGTGAACGCAGCCTAAAAGTCTAATAGAAGCACGTCACCACTTCTGTATTTATCACCCACTGCTGATTTTGTCTCCAAATACAGAGGTAAAAACCTCACCAAATACTCAACATGTGCAGGTGGCCTTGCTGCAGAAAACAAAAGCTACTGTACATGTGATTGTCAAAAAACAGGAGGAACAGAGACACCAGTGGAGAATTATAGCCATAGGCAAAGCAACATGTGAACATAACCTAAATTGTTGGAGGCATATTCTCAGATTGTATGGAATGTCAAGGATAAGTGTGTGGGAAAAAATTTAATTACGGTAAGTTAAACTGTGCTGTTATCTTAATGTGTTTTGGGAACTTTATAACAAGAGACCTTATTATCAAGTGTTTATAACCAGAGAGCAATGAGACTATTTGCTTCTTGCTATTTATCTTTTACTTAAATGTTCACATCAGGTCCTGAGTGTTCACGAAGTGTGAGGGTACCTTTACATGTCACAACTTTGCATACAATTTCACTTGCAACTTTCTGGTTGTAGTGAAATCATGAACACATTGTTCCATTTTGTTGCTGTGTACAAATGTAACAATGTGTCCATGACTTCACTGCAACTGGCAAATTGCAAGTGAAATTGCATGCAATGTTGCGATGTGTAATTACAGTAAACGTATGCAACTACGCTAGTAGTATTTTTTTCTTAGGAGACATACAAATGCTTCTCAATAAATTGTGATGCCGTGAAAAAGAAAATTTATTTCAGTAATTCAATACGTAAAGTGAAACATATAATATATAGAGTCATTACAGAGTGATCTATTTCAAGTGTTTATTTCTGTAAATGTTGATGATTATGGCTTACAGCCAGTGAAAAACCAAAGGTCATTATCTTAGAAAATTAGAATATTATACAAGACCAACTGAAATTAAAAGCTTAATTCATAAATGTTGGCCTAATGAAAAGTATGTACAGTAAATGCACTCAATACTTGATCGGGGCTTCTTTTGCATGAATTACTGCATCAGTGCAGCGTGGCATGGAGACGATCAGTCTGTGGCATTGCTGAGGTGTTATGGAAGCCCAGGTTGCTTTGATAGCAGCCTTCAGCTCATCTTCATTGTTGGGTCTGGTATCTGTCATCTTCCTCTTGACAATTCACCATACATTCTTTAGGTCAGGTGGCCAATCAAGCGCAGCGATACTGTGGTTAGTAAACCAGGTATTAGTACTTTTGGCAGTGTGGACAGGTGCCAAGTCCTCCTTTGAAAATGAAATTTCCATCTCCAAAAAGCTTGTCGGCAGATGGATGTATGAAGTGTTCTATAATTTCCTGGTAGACGGCAGCACTGATTTTGCTCCTGATAAAACCCAGCAGACCTACACCAGGAGATGACATGACTCCACAAACCATCACTGATTGTGGAAACGTCAAACTAGACCTTAAGCAGCTTAGATTGTGGCCTCTCCACTCTTCCTCCAGACTCTGGGACCTTGATTTCCAAATTAAATACAAAATTTACTTTAATCTGAAAACACCTTAGGCCACTGAGCAACAGTCCAGTTCTTTTTCTCCTTGGCCCAGGTAAGACGCTTCTTGTGTTGTCTATTGGTCATGAGTCACTTGACACAAGGAATGAGACAGTTGCAGCCCATGTCCTGGAAACGTCTGTGTGTGGTGGCTCTTAAAACACGACTCCAGCAGCAGTCCACTCCCAGTGAATTTTTCCCAAATTTTTGAATGGTCTTCTCGTAACAATTCTTGCATGGCTGCGGTTATCCCAGTTGCTTGTGCACCTTTTTCTACCACACATTTTCCTTCAACTCAACTTTCCATTGATATGCTCGGATATAGCACTTTGTGAACAGCCAGCTTCTTTAGCAATGACCTTTTTGTGGCTTACCCTCCTTGTGGAGTGTGTCAATGACTGCCTTCTGGTCATCTATCAAGTCAGCAGTCTTCCCCCATCATTGTCTAGCCTAGACAATGATGGGGGAAGACTGCTGACTTGACAGATGACCAGAAGGCAGTCATTGACACACTCCACAAGGAGGGTAAGCCACAAAAAGGTCATTGCTAAAGAAGCTGGCTGTTCACAAAGTGCTATATCCGAGCATATCAATGGAAAGTTGAGTTGAAGGAAAATGTGTGGTAGAAAAAGGTGCACAAGCAACTGGGATAACCGCAGCCTTGCAAGAATTGTTACGAGAAGACCATTCAAAAATTTGGGAAAAATTCACTGGGAGTGGACTGCTGCTGGAGTCGTGTTTTAGGCCCCATTCACACACTGCTTTTTTTGCTGCATATTTTTAAGCACAAGCTCATCACAAACCAGGAGTGGGTGATTAAACATATAAGTGGAGCACTTGTTTCTATAATGGTGGGTTTACACGCCGCGATATCGGCGTCCAACTCCGACCCAACTCCGACAAAAAGTCACGTGGGTCGCGAGTTGGAGCCGATATCGGGTGCGCGTTGTATTGTTTTAGCATCCAACGCGATGCTGGAACGATGCCAAAACGATATCGGAGTTGAATAGCAAAGCTATTCAACTCCCCGATATCGCAAGGCTGTTGTAGCAGGATCGCTGCGTGTGACAGCCCAACTCCGATGCTTACGCACTCACCCATTAACTCCCATGTTAAATGGTCGTTACTGGGTTGGTGGGCGTACCATCGGAGGGACGTTGTTTCCCGATATCGCAGCGTGTAAACCGGCGATGCGATATCGGAAAAGCGATCCGAAATGCGCGCCCCGCGCGTTGTATGCGATATCGGGACGATATCGCTACGTGTAACACCCACCATTAGACCTTTCCTCTGAGTGTGCCACTCCCGGTTTTGATTGTTCCACTCCTGGCTTTTTTGAGCTTGTGCGTAAAAATACACAGCAAAAAAAGCAGTGTGTGAATGGGGCCTTAGGGACCATTTTAAGCGCTCAGTAAGCCTTTGCAGGTGTTTTTTTTGTTGATTCTAATTTTCTGTGGTAATGACTTTTGGGTTTTCATTGATTGTGAGGCTGGTTTCACACTGCAGTTTTTTCCCTGATCCGGTTTGTGTGTCAAAACCAGGAGAGTCTCCAAAATTCAGAACAGGTGTCAATCTTTCAATTATACTTTTTCTCTGCAAGTTCCTCTCCTGATTCCTCTCCTGCTTTTGGCACACAAACCTGATCGAACCTGATCAGGGAAAAAACTGCAGTGTGAAACCAGCGTTGGGGTACGTTTTTGAAAAAATGTGGCAGATCCTGTCAAAAAAACGCATCTGCGGCATTTTCCGCCTAACGGCTGCACTTGTGGCACAATTGCGGCATGCCCCATGCATTGTCTATGGGGTTTGCGGTAAGTGTGCGGCAGACGCGGCAAGTGTGGTTTCGGCAGATGCGGCCACGAAACAAACCGCTGATGACCGCGGGGTTTTTCGCGGCCGCAACTGCTGAAACCGCACTTGCCGCGCCTGCTGCACACTTACCGCAAACCCCATAGACAATGCATGGGGCATGCCGCAAGTGCAGCCGTTAGGCGGATAATGCGTCGGTGCCATTTTTTTTTTTTTTTTAAATCGGATCTGCCGCATTTTTAAAAAAATGCCAGTGTGAAAGGGGCCTTAGCCATAATCAAACAAACAAAATTGAAATAGATCACTCTGTTTGTAATGACTATATAATGTGTTTCACTTTTTGTACTGAATTACTAAAATTTTTCTTTTTGATATTCTAATTTGAGAAGCACTTGTATGTCTCCTAAGGCTACCTTCACATTAGCGTTTGTGTCTGCATGCAGACACAAACGCAGTCAAAAGCAGGGTCTAATGATGTGTCTGCGGACACATCACTGTGCAGGCTGGCCAGCCAATCAGGTGTCCTGGGGCGGAGATCAGCAGCAGAGATCTCCTCATCCCCGCCGCCGGTAAGCTCCGGGACATGTCGGCGGGGAGAAACAGTTGATTTGACAGCTGTTTGAATCTCCCGCGCCGACACTGAGAGGAGATGTCGGCGCGGGAAGATTCAAACAGCTGTCAAATCAGCGGTTTCTCCCCACAGACATCGCTAGGGTATTACCGGCGGCGGGGAGGAGGAGATCATGAGAGGCTGAGCTGATCTCCCGGTGGCCGTCGGTGATCTCCTGTGACATCACTGGCGGCCACCGGGAGATTTTTCAATGGGTCCGCAGCGTTCTCCTGCGCTGTCAAGCGCAGAACACTGCGGACCCATTGAAGACAATGCAGGTTTTGTGTGCTTGGGGACGCTTGCTGATTTTCCAAGGTCCCCGAGTGCACAAAAAATGCAACATTCTGCGTCCCGGGTGCGGACGCTGGACCCTGGAAGGAGCAGATATCGTCCGCACCCGAACGCAGCAAACGCAGGCACTATGCGTTCCTATGTTAAACATAGGAACGCAGTGCGCATGCGTTTGACTGCGTATGGGAACGCAGCACAAGCTGCGTTCACATACGCAAATATGAAGGCAGCCTTAGAGGAAAAAAAAACTTTTTTTTTTTTTATTTTTTTTGTTTTTGAAGAGGAATCCCCTTGTACTGACTATTTTTAGTTTACATTTATTTAATTCCTACAAAAGACATTTTACGGTGTATCCAAAAGATGAGTTAAAATGTAAAAATACTGATCCCACCTGGGAGCTGTATCTATGTGGAGAACGAAGCCTGATTTTGTGCGAGTTGCCCTAAATAGAGGGATGCCACGCATAGACCGCACTCTAGTCACTTTTATGACAGTGACTGAGCACAGCTTTAAAAAAGGCCTTCCAGCCTCCAGACTCTCTCACTCCAGGTGTATGAAGATGTTAGTTCATGAAAGCATTACTGTACTTTTATTAAATCTCCATAAAAGTGCAATCTATGATCTGGCTTGTATGCATGTACCCTAATTGTGTAAATATTCCACCAGACCAGTATGGCTCTACTTGTCATATTGCATGAATCCACAATGACGTTTGTGGTTCTGGTGCTTTTCCTACTGGAGCTGTCGTGGTCTGAGATCTGGCTGTATTGTTGTGGCCACTTCTGGCTATAGCTGTCTGTACAACCACTCATGTCATGTTATTGATTCTTTAGTACTTCTTACTTTTTTACTCTTCGACATTGCCCTGAATATTTTTACCAATTGAAGAGGGCGCACACTTGTTAGTTATAGCTTTAATCCTTGCAAATGTAAATGTTAGGGGTGATTTTAGGACTACATTTTAATTTAATACTGTTGAATGTTTAAATGTACCTGGATTATAAATCAAGATGTTTTCTTATCTCTGCAAGATAATCATGGGTCAGACGGCAAAAAATCTGAGAAAGGACCAGTATGCTGGAGGAAGCGGGTGAAATCCGAGTACATGCGTCTGCGGCAGCTCAAGCGGTTCAGACGAGCGGATGAAGTAAAGGTACATAGATAAGCCCTGGATTGTGCGTCTATGATGTCTCATGAGCGAATATCATCTCGTTTGTTCCTGCTAAAAGCATTGTGTTGTATGATATTACTAATCGGCGGAATGGAAAGTGTAGTTAACTTCTAGCTTTACCTACATGGAAAACAAATATCTGGTCCTCTGATGTTATCCTTCTAGACCTGATTATTTTCTGCTGTTGAAAATCATGCAGAAAAGCAGCACTTTACACCCTTCCAGTTATAAAGAGTAAAATATGCACCGACACACACAGGAAATGAAGCCTTAGGGTCCTGTCACACGTAGCGACGCACCAGCGATCCCGGCAACAATACTACCTGGTAGGGATCGCTGGTACGTCACTTTGGGGTCGCCAGTGAGATGTCAAACAGTCAGATCTACTCAACGACGCAGCAACGATCCGGACTGATACAGAGGTCGTTGAGAATTGTCACTCTGGGGTGTAGTATTGAGATTGTTGGTTGTTGTCCCTTTCAAACACAGCGATGCAGCGTTCCCAGAGGGAGACCAACGACCAAAAAATGACCCAGAGCACTTTGTAACAATGAGCGATCTCCCAGCAGGGGCCTGATCGCTGCTAAGTGTCACACGTAGTGAGATCGTTAGCGAGATCGTTGTTACGTCACAAAACCTGTGACGTTACAACAATCTCGCTAACTCTCTCGTTATATGTGACGGGGGCTTAAGGCTATGTTCACACACGCAAGGTTTTACTGCGATTTTGCTGCATTTTTGTGCTGAGTTTTTACCAATGGTTTTATGCTAATCTGAATTTAGGTTTTACTGGGAAACAAAAACCTATGTGATTTAGGGTAATGCTGTCCACATACATTGGTTTAATTTATTTGCAAAAACTGAAACATGCACATGATTTGCTGTGTTTTGGAAAGAATGAGCATGTCAATTGTTTTCTGCGTCTTTGCAGTATTCTATGGGCAAAAAAACGCAGCAAACAAAAATGCGGAAAAATCGCTGTAAAAAACACAGGTTTTCTCCTGCCAAGAAATCTGGATTTGCTAGAAACCCCAAGGTTTTGCTGCACTTTAGCTGCAGCAAAGCTTTACATGTGTGAATATAGCCTAAAGGTGCTGTCGCCAATTATGTCTGGGGAGAGTGACAAACATTCTTATCCTTCAGACTCGTCCCTCCTAACTTTTATTGGCAGTCATAAATACAGAGGTTGTCATGAGACATATCTTAAAGTGGCTTCACATTAGCGTTCCCCTCCACAGCGTTCTGGGAGGGGATCCGCAATGTGAACGCAGCACCGCAAGCCCCTATCTTTATATTGGTAGTGCACGGTGCTGCGCTTGACTGCGCAAGACCGTGCACACCCATTCACTGCCATATGTGATCTGTGCTCAGGCGGATGCCTGCACACAAATCACACACACTCGCCCGCACCAGGGACGCAACATAGATAGGGGCTTGGGTGCTGTGTTCACATTGCGGATCCCCTCCGCAGAACGCTGCGGAGGGGAACGCTAATGTGAAGCCACCCTTAATGATTGCAATGCATTCTGATACAGCACTAGTATGAAGTATGTGGGTCTATCCTGCTACCTGTGAAATTGGTCTTTAAAACCCCATTCACTTGAATTATCTTGTCAATTGCTGCCATGCAGAATCCACACTGAAAATCTACAGCTAGTGAAATCCTCTATCTCCTACATTACAAGGAATAGAAGACCATTTCTGGTTAAACCTTGTTTTCCTTACGACTATCATTATCCCCACCATTTGTTAAACATAGTTTTCATCATCTCTTCTCAGACCTTGGATGAAAACTTAGTTTACATCCATCGACCTAAAATATTCAAACCTAGTGTTGGGCCACATGCACACAGCACTATTTGGTTAGTATTTTGCATTAATATTTGCTAGCTAAAACTAAGCATGGAACTAATATGAAGAGAGACTTTATTGGAAACACTTTCACATTTATATGTTGCACCCACATGACACATTTTTTTTGTGTATGAATTTCTACTTCTGAATTGGTTCACCTGTATTTCCAGGGCATGTTTAACTCAAATCGTCAAAAAATTCTAGAACGAACTGAAATTTTAAACCAAGAATGGAAACAACGAAGAATCCAGCCTGTCCACATAATGACCTCTGTCAGCTCTCTACGAGGTACTCGAGAGGTATGAGCCAAGAGCTTATTGTGATCACTGTACAGTTGTAGATCATGTATTTCCTATCTTCATTGCCATTTCAAGAGGCACCGCAAATCTAGCATCTGTCTGCTTCTTGCTATATAGCAACCGATATATTGCTCACCCATCAGCTATTCTGAACACCTCCTGATCTAATAAGTAGAACAGGTGCATCAGACCTGAGAAGCTGCTGATGGACCCCTGTCAGTAACTCTTTTCACCTATGAGTGGGGCATTAAAGGGATCCTGTCACTTGATTCAAGCTTCCCAAACCACAGGCAGCGTGCACCGTAGCCAGTCTGCACAATCGCTGGCTGGTGTAATCTTCTCTAAAATGTTGTGGTGTTTCAGAGAGAGTTCAGTATGAAAATCGAGCGGACCATAGTCTGAAATGGTTAGCCTGTTTCTGTAGGCTTTTCCCATTGCCACTCCATGTGTTTGAGCCATGTCCCTAAAGGTACTGTTACACGGCACAACTTTGGAACGATGTCTGCAACAATCTCGTGGGCGCGTGGTCGTTTCAGACATTGTTTGACAACGTTGGTGATATGTCACACGTCTAGATATCGTGGACAACTCGCCAACGATGTTGTGAGGAGGCATTGTTCGCACAACCCAGCAAACGATACCTGCTCATTGCTGTAAATGGGCGAAGTCGTAAACAACATAGTTATTGCATTGTCAAACATAACCATGCTGCAGGTTGAAAGTTAGTGGATCGTTTGGTTTGAGAACATGTTGATAAACCTGTCAACTTCGATCCAACGATTTATCGAACGATTTATCATCGTTGTATCGTGCTGTTACATGCAACGACGCACTTACGATGTCGTTTCAACGTCGTTCAAACCGTGAGTTTTTAGCGATGCTGTTAAAGATGTCGTGCCTTGTAACGGTACTTTAAGTGCGCACATGGGACAGACATGTTGATCAACTAGATTACGGAGCTGGGGCTGGGGGAAGCCCAAACCAGTCTAGTCTCTGGGCTATATCTTCCATAAAACCAGAGAGTTAAAAAAAAAAAAAATATATATACCTGGCTACAGGTGCAGCCAGGTGCTGATGCTGCCTAAGCTTTGGGCAACATGAGTCTCCAGTGCTGTAACACTTCTTGTAACATACTGCCCATATTTGTATGTTTTTATGTTGGCTCATTATGCTCACTATGAGTACTCAAAATGACAAATGATATAAGCCTGGAGCAAACTAGCCCCTGACCCACTTCTATTGGCTAAATTCCTCCTGTGCTATAAGCTGCTTTCCCAGCTTTATACAGATATACAGACAGTATCTCACTTTACACTCGAACATATTTTGGTTAGCACAATATTTTCTCATTTAGGTTTTGAGAACAAGTTTTATTTTCTAATTTCTCTTACCTGTCTTTTATCAGATACTAGTAAAAAGGCCCGATGCAATTGCAGGCGGGGTGAGTGGCTAGCAGAGTATATATGGGCTCTGTGGGTAGCAGACTATACAGGCGGGTCTGTGGGTAGCAGAGTATACAGACTATACAGGCGGCTCTCTGGGTAGAAAAGTATACAGGCGGCTCTGTGGGTAGCAGAGTATACAGGCGGGTTTGTGGTTAGCAGATTATACAGGCGGCTCTGTGTGTAGCAGAGTATAGAGAAGGCTCTGTGGGTAGCAGAGTATAGAGGCGGCTGTGTGGGTAGCAGAATATAGAAACGGCTCTGTGGGTAGCAGAGAATACAGGCGGGTCTGTGGGTAGGAGAGTATAGAGGGGGCTCTGTGGATAGCAGAGTATGATGTGGCGGGAGGCTGGAGGAGTGAGGGGAGCAGAGGCTGGAGGGGTGAGGAGAGCAGAGGCTGGAGTGGTGAGGAGAGGTTCCAGATGGAGGGGTGAGGAGAGGTCTGGCTGGAGGGGTGAGGAGAGATGCGGCTGGAGGGGTGACATCACCGCTCGGCGGCAGGACGTGGCTGCGTGCTGGGGCTGATCGCAGCCCAGTCACACGGCATTGTCCTCTGCGGCGGGTTGGGTGATGCAGAGAGGGATCAGTTGTTGCCCTCAGGTCACACATGTGACCTGAGCGGAAGGAGCGGATTGGGCGGTGTGTGGTAAAGACAGGACGGTCATCCGATTGGTGTAGGATGCCAAGTCGTGGGCAATGGGATGGGCGTCCTGTGTGTACAACACAGCGCCCAATCCGCTTGCAGGGGCAGGCAATGGGAGTGAGCGGGGCGTGTCAGGCTTTGCAGGCTGAGACGGTCCGCTCACTCCCATTGGCTGTTGCCGGCCACAGGACGACGTCCCTGGCACCCGGCCACAGCCCGTAGACCGCTACTCCACCAGCATGGCGACATTGAGAGGCCAGCGGTGAGAGAGTGGCGAAGGGCGGAAGGCTCCGGCGGCATCCGGGCAGCATGGACGTCGCGGAGGGCAGTGGCGATGGTGCGGGTCCGACGGTTGGCAGGATGGCAGCGGTGTCAGGTAGTGCGGCTGAGGATGGAGGAGGGTGAGAGGCTGGAGGAGGCTGTGAGGCTGGAGGAGGCTGTGAGGCTGGAGGAGGCTGTGAGGCTGGAGGAGGCTGTGAGGCTGGAGGAGGCTGTGAGGATGGGGAGGCTGTGAGGCTGGAGGAGGCTGTGAGGATGGGGAGGCTGTGAGGCTGGAGGAGGCTGTGAGGCTGGAGGAGGCTGTGAGGATGGGGAGGCTGTGAGGCTGGAGGAGGCTGTGAGGCTGGAGGAGGCTGTGAGGATGGGGAGGCTGTGAGGCTGGAGGAGGATGTGAGGCTGGAGGAGGCTGTGAGGCTGGAGGAGGCTGTGAGGATGGGGAGGCTGTGAGGCTGGAGGAGACTGTGAGGCTGGAGGAGGCTGTGAGGATGGGGAGCTGTGAGGCTGGAGGAGGGTGTGAGGCTGGAGGAGGGTGTGAGGCTGGAGGAGGGTGTGAGGCTGGAGGAGGGTGTGAGGCTGGAGGAGGGTGTGAGGCTGGAGGAGGCTGTGAGGCTGGAGGAGGCTGTGAGGCTGGAGGAGGCTGTGAGGATGGGGAGACTGTGAGGCTGGAGGAGGGTGTGAGGCTGTAGGAGGCTGTGAGGATGGGAGACTGTGAGGCTGGGGGAGACTGTGAGGCTGGAGGAGACATTTACTGTACTGAGCATGCTCAGTACAGTAAAAGGTCTCCAAACAGGAAGGCAGGGGTTAAAAAAAAAAAAAAAAAAAAGTTAATGCTCACCTCTCCCCGAGCCCCTGCAGTCTTCCTCCAGGCTTCCGGTGGCTGCCGCAGGCTCCCAGTGTCTGCAGAGCTGTTCTAGTGCAGTTCAGGACCTGCGGTGATGTCACAGTCACGTGACACCAGGTTACCATGGAGTAACCTGGTGTCACGTGACTGTGACATCATCACAGGTCCTTGACTGCAGTAGAAGAGCTCTGCAAAACACTCGGAGCCTGCGGCAGCCACCGGAAGCGTGGAGGAAGACGGCAGGAGACGGCGGGGGCTCGGGGAGAGGTGAGCATTAACTTTTTTTTTTTTTTTTTTTACAGTAGTGTGGGTCTGCGGCTCGTGATGACGCTGTGCGTCATCACTCGCAGTCCTTTTTTTACAGTAGTGCGGGTCTGCGGCTCGTGATGACGCTGCGCGTCATCACTCGCAGTCCCGCAAAGCATGTTGGGATTCGGCTACAGTGCCCGAATTCCCAACTGCAGATTATATAAGTAGATTCTTCTCACTGTTTGTATAAACATTACATATTTACACCAATTGCAAGATAAGCTTTAGAAAATAGCAACAGGTTGGTTTTTGGTAATGTAGACGATACTAGTAATCTGGAGTCACAATCAACATCCATTGGAGCACTGATGATTAAGTACATCTCCTAATAAAACAGAAAAGTTCAGTGCTCGAAGGAAATTTATTAGTAAATGGTTTAGTATAGAGGTCTCAAACTATGCTGGGTTAGTGGGCCGCACATAGAAAAAAATTGATATAGGTGGCTGCATTGATTGTAGGGCTAAAGTGACTTTTTTAGTAATACCAGAATTTTTTTCTCAATGTAGTAGTGTCCAAATCCTGATCTTCTTGTAGTAATGTCCCCATCTTGGTCCCTTTCTTATTGTAATGTCCCCATACTGGTCCCCATCCTATAGTAATGTCCCACATCCTGGACCCCATCTTGATCCCCTTCTTGTAGTAATGCCCTATCATGGTCCTCATCATATTGTAATGTCCCCATCCTGATCCCCTTTTGCAGTGATGTCGCTTATCCTGTCCCCCATAGTGTAGTAATGTCCCCATACTTATCCCCTTTTGTAGAAATATCCACATCCTGATCCCCTTTTACAGTGATGTCCCCATCCTGGCCCTCATACTGTAGTAATGTCCCTCATGCTGGTCACCTTTTCTAGTGATGTCACTGATCCTGTCCCCCATAGTGTAGTAATGTCCTTCATCCGGATCCTCTTTTGCAGCGATGTCCCCAACCTTTATCTATCTATCTATCTATCTATCTATCTATCTATCTATCTATCTATCTACACATATATACCTATATACCCCTGGCTATCACTACCTGTCTCTGCATCTTCCTATTATTACTATTAAATATCCCTTTTTGCGCTAAATGTGCCCTGCGACTGTGTAATAGAAGCTTTTTATCACTTAGGGCCGCTTTACACTGCGGCATGATCCTGTCCGGTTCTGTCCGGGAGGACCCAGACAGCTGCGGACCGGGTCAGCACACAGGTCTGGGGGGCTATTAAGCCCTCCGGTCCTGTGTGCTGATCCGGTCCGCAGCTGTCTGGGTCCTCCCGGACAGAACCAGACCGGATCATGCCGTAGTGTGAAGCGGCCTTAACTCATTACTATCTTCATGATCGGGGGGGGGGGGGTGCACCGTTGCCAGCCCCCCTGGGCGTCCTCTCTGTGTCCCGTGGCCGCCTCCTGTGTAGTTTATCACGTGCCAATGGGCGTGATATTGACTTCCAAATGCGCCCCCCCCCCCCCCCAGCTTGGCTCACTCCGCTCTGCAGATTGCTGGGTATGACGTCGGTCGTGTAATTTCCAGTACTCCGCAGCTCATCCACACAGCTGCGCATTGCGCATGCTCTGTGGAGCACATTACGTCAGTTCATCACAGATGAGCTGTGTAATGTGCTCTATAGAGCATGCGTACTACGCAGCCTGAAGTCTGGCTGCGGAGTACCAGAAATGACGCGTTCGGCATCATACCTGGCATTTTGCAGAGTGGAGCGAGCCAGTCAGGGGGGTGCGCATTTGGAAGTCAATATCACGTCTTTCGGCGCGTGATAAACTACACACAAGGCGATCACGGGACATAGAAGACGCCCGGGGGACTAGCAACGGTAGCTCCCCAGATCATTAACATAGTAATGAAGTAAGTGATAAAAAGCTTTTATTACACAGTCGCAGGACACATTTAGCACAGAGAGGGATAATTAGAGTAGTAATAGGAAGGTGCAGGGACAGGAAGTGATAGCCTGGAAGGCTTTAGATAGGTGATGGGTTCCCTTTAACTCACACATTCACTCGCGTGCTCACACTTTCGCTCGCGTGCTCACACTTTCGCTCGCGTGCTCACACTTTTGCTCGCGTGCTCACACTTTCGCTCGCATGCTCACACTTTAGCTCGCGTGCTCACACACTCGCTCGCGTGCTCTCACACTCGCTCACGTACTCACACATTCAAACACTCCCACACTTTTTTTTTTTAACCTTGCCGCAGTCCAGGGCATGGGGCTGCCACGGTCCCTGCTGAGTTATTGACTTCCGGATGCGGGACTGACCAGCGCTACTGCTCAGTAACATTAATGCAAGCCTCCTGCCAATGAGAGGCTCGCAGGTGACGTCATAAGCCCACGGAAGCTGCGGGCCTGTCATTGGTTGGCGGCTTGCATTGATGTTACTGAGCGGCAGCGCTCGTCAGACACTCACGCAGCCGGAAGTCAATAACAGAGGGGACCGAGGCAGCCCCATGCACTGGACCACCGGCAAGGTCAAGTGGCCGACTGTGCCGCAGGCCGCACAGTGAAGCTGTAGGGGCCGCTTGTTGAGACCCCTGGTTTAGTATATAAACGTTTTCTATAACATGTGTTTGTTTCTTTTATTTCATATGTTATTCCACAATTTACTATGTATGTGTATGTGTGTATGTATATATATGTGTGTGTGTGTGTGTGTGTGTGTATGTGGTGTGTGTGTATATATACATATATATATATATCTATATCAAGGAAAGCAGGCAGCACTCCAGTTCAAGTGAATAAAGGGTCCATTTTTTATTCAGAGCCCATGTGGCACAACATTTCGGTGCACTAGGCACCTTTCTCAAGTACTTGAGAAAGGTGCCTAGTGCACCAAAACGTCGTGCCACATGGGCTCTGAATAAAAAACAGACCCTTTATTCACTTGAACTGGAGTGCTGCCCGATTTCCTTGATTTATTTGAATTGATTTGGACACTAGTACACAGGACTTGCACCGCGGATGAGTATATTATTGTGCTGTTCCATTTTCTCTTTTTATTTATATATATATATATATATATATATATATCTGTAGTTCTGTTTACTATTTTAAAGTTTTTAAACTGGCCACTAAACTGTTGGGATGATGCCAGTAGGGCTGGGCGATTAATCGAATTAATTCGCCCCCTGCTGTGGCCACGATTGTAGTTTTGTGAACAATCGTGTAATTCGATTTAAAATGGCCGCCGGAGCGCTGTTTAAATGATCCGGGCGGCTAGTAGTGGCTTCCTAGCGGTATACCCGCGGCCACTGCCGAGGGGAGGGGGTGCTGTCAGAGCCCAGCCCCTGCTACAGCGGCGGGAGATGTCCTGGGGGGAGGAGGGGAGAAGTGCTGTCAGTGCCCCCCCCCCCCCTGCTGCAGCCGCTGGTGAGGTGAGTTGTCAGCCGCACAGTGCGGAGCCCCGGCCGGGAGCAAGCGACGGTACACCAGGGCTCATTACCGGGCTGTGGGGCGGAGCACAGCCGGGGAGAAGCGTGGTCTGAGGGGCGGCTATGGCGAGTCCTGCCGGGCACATCCTGGGGGACTACTGCTCCCAGCATGGAGCCGGCTGCACGCCCGACATAGCCATCTCTAGGGTGCAGCAGGCTGTGGAGGGTGCAGCAGGCTGTGGAGGGTGCAGCAGGGTGAGCAGCAGGCTGTGGAGGGTGCAGCAGGGTGAGCAGCAGGCTGCGGAGGGTGCAGCAGGCTGTGGAGGGTGCAGCAGGGTGAGCAGCAGGCTGTGGAGGGTGCAGTAGGCTGTGGAGGGTGCAGCAGGGTGAGCAGTAGGCTGTGGAGGGTGCAGCAGGGTGAGCAGCAGGCTGTGGAGGGTGCAGCAGAGTGAGCAGCAGGCTGTGGAGGGTGCAGCAGGCTGTGGAGGGTGCAGCAGGGTGAGCAGCAGGCTGTGGAGGGTGCAGCAGGGTGAGCAGCAGGCTGTGGAGGGTGCAGCAGGGTGAGCAGCAGGCTGTGGAGGGTGAGCAGCAGGCTGTGGAAGGTGCAGCAGGGTGAGCAGCAGGCTGTGGAGGGTGCAGCAGGGTGAGCAGCAGGCTGTGGAGGGTGCAGCAGGGTGAGCAGCAGGCTGTGGAGGGTGAGCAGCAGGCTGTGGAGGGTGCAGGAGGGTGAGCAGCAGGCTGTGGAGGGTGCAGGAGGGTGAGCAGCAGGCTGTGGAGGGTGCAGGAGGGTGAGCAGCAGGCTGTGGAGGGTGCAGGAGGGTGAGCAGCAGGCTGTGGAGGGTGCAGGAGGGTGAGCAGCAGGCTGTGGAGGGTGCAGGAGGGTGAGCAGCAGGCTGTGGAGGGTGCAGGAGGGTGAGCAGCAGGCTGTGGAGGGTGCAGGAGGGTGAGCAGCAGGCTGTGGAGGGTGCAGGAGGGTGAGCAGCAGGCTGTGGAGGGTGCAGGAGGGTGAGCAGCAGGCTGTGGAGGGTGCAGGAGGGTGAGCAGCAGGCTGTGGAGGGTGCAGGAGGGTGAGCAGCAGGCTGTGGAGGGTGCAGGAGGGTGAGCAGCAGGCTGTGGAGGGTGCAGGAGGGTGATCAGCAGGCTGTGGAGGGTGCAGGAGGGTGATCAGCAGGCTGTGGAGGGTGCAGGAGGGTGAGCAGCAGGCTGTGGAGGGTGCAGGAGGGTGAGCAGCAGGCTGTGGAGGGTGCAGGAGGGTGAGCAGCAGGCTGTGGAGGGTGCAGGAGGGTGAGCAGCAGGCTGTGGAGGGTGTGCAGGAGGGTGAGCAGCAGGCTGTGGAGGGTGTGCAGGAGGGTGAGCAGCAGGCTGCGGAGGGTGTGCAGGAGGGTGAGCAGCAGGCTGCGGAGGGTGTGCAGGAGGGTGAGCAGCAGGCTGCGGAGGGTGTGCAGGAGGGTGAGCAGCAGGCTGCGGAGGGTGCAGGAGGGTGAGCAGCAGGCTGCGGAGGGTGCAGGAGGGTGAGCAGCAGGCTGTGGAGGGTGTGAGGAGCAGGCTGCGGAGTGTGCGGAGGGTGTGAGGAGCAGGCTGTGGAGTGTGCGGAGGGCGTGAGGAGCAGGCTGTGGAATGTGCGGGGGGGGGGTGGTGAGGAGCAGGCTGCGGAGTGTGCGGGGGGGGCATAGCTGTCAGAGCCCAGTGCAGGTCTTACCTGCCCCTTGCCGCCGGCGCCCTGACAGGGATGTGGCGCTGACTTCGTACCCGGGTCTCTATTTGGCCTCTGTCCGGGTCATCTCCTGCTGACATGTCGGAGCAGAGCAGCAGTAGATACCAGCAGGTGAGCATGAGGAGGGGCGGGAGGTGTCTATCTGAGGCCGGGGACGAGCCGCCATGTACTAGGCCCCAGCACTATTCTACTGCAGCCTGATACCCGGAAGCCAGAGGCCGTGCAGTGTGTGTGGACCGGCTCCTACATATAATGTTATGTTATAATATGTAGTGTTATGTTCTATATATAGTGTACACTGTGTGCAGGCACTGCCACCTATATTGAGTGTTCTATATATACTGTACACTGTGCAGGCACTGCCACCTATATTGAGTGTTCTATATATACTGTACACTGTGCAGGCACTGCCACCTATATTGAGTGTTCTATATATACTGTACACTAGGCTAGGGCTAGTGTTAGGGCTAGTGTTCGGGTTAGGGTTAGTGTTAGGGCTAGTGTTAGGGCTAGGGTTAGTGTTAGGGCTAGGGTTAGAGCCTGGGCTGCAGACAAGAGGAGGGGTGGGAACACCCAAGGGAAGCAGGACGCTTCCCTCAGTTACCCTCCTCTCCTCTGTCACAGGGTCACGGGGGCCCCCTCTTTATTCATCAAAAAAAATTGGAAAAAAAAAATCGAGATTTAAATCGAAAATCATCCATAGGTTTAAATAAAATCGAGATTTTGATTTTTTCCAAAATCGCCCAGCCCTAGATGCCAGTATCACTTTTTATGTAATAATCTCAATATTGCCGCAGACAGAACTACTATAATTAGAATAATGCGTGCAGGGGTGTAAGTACAACATGTGCAGGGGTTGCAATCGCATCCGGACCCTGGAGCCTAGAGGACCCCAAAAGTCCCTTTGGCTTATAGAAAGAGACTATTGTTATTTCAAATAATTGGTGGCCCTGTTGGAGCTTTTGCATTAGGGCCCATGAGCCTCAAGTTACCCAGCTGACTACAAAGTATCATAAAAAGCATGGGACAACCCATTCATAAAATGTGACTGTCACAGCTCAGCCCCCTCTATTTCCGCCCTCTTTGCAAAAGTCACAGAGGAACCTTGGAAAACTTTACCATAGCAGTTAGTTAACACCAGACCATTGTTGCCTGAGGTCCATATGGCTGTAAAGTAAACCGCTTACAAAACATATAATTCTGGTGTAAATTATTGAAATTATATATAGGTAGGTAATGTATACAAAAAAATGCTTAAAATAAGAACTACTCCTCTTGTGAACCGCAAGTGACTTTTACAATGTAAGCCTAAAGGTACCTTTACACGCCGCCACAACAGGATGGATACCAACGGCAACTTCACGTGCACGAGCACGGGCGAACGGTTACCAACGGGAACCGCACCCTCTTTACACGCCGCCACAAGGTGCGCTACGCTACGCTACATCTACAGCTAGCTACATCGCCGGGTGTCGCAAGTAGCCGTCTGTAGCTCAGCGTACCAGCTTTACACACCGCCACCACAGAGTGATCTGGGAGCAACAAAGGCAGGACGTAAAACAAATAGGCGTGCCACAGACCAGTACGCCGCGCCCAAACCACAACCATTGGCCAACACTACGGAGTTGTGATTGGGCACGACGGAAAGGGCGGATGGCCGAGACGTGCCGTACTAGTGAGCGGAGTGTGGCACGGAATAAGCACCTGTGACATGGCGGAGCCTGGCGAATGCATCGAAATCGATGGTAATGGGTCACGCTAGAGCGGTGGCCAGTCACATATCCCGTGTGTATTAAAGTAGCGGTCCGGGGCTATGTGTGCGTAGTACAAGTGTTTGCCTTGTCACGCACGATCAGCGCTTGTGACAGCCGCGTGTGCCGATTGCACTGAGGTGCGTTTGTGTGGCACACATTAGCGGCTTACAAAAGACAGTATGTGCGTTTTCTGTCAAAAATCTGTGACAACTGTGGCGAAGTATGTGTAGTGCTGAAGGGACAGCTCATCCAAGATGGAGGGCTGTGAGGCAAGGGCCAATCGTAACGCAGCATCTTCCACCAATGATCGCTGAAGGGGCGCGGTATCACGGAGCCTGGATGACGCCTTAGCCACATTGCAGCTACATCGCCGGATGTCCCGAGTTCCCTTCTGTAGCTTCTTTACACGCCGATACAGCTCGCTACAATCGGCGATGTAGCCATATGTTTATGGGCAGTGCACGGATACAGAGGTATCTGTAGCCGGCTGTGTCGTCCCGTCTTCAGACGCCGCTACTACGGGCGATATTGGCGCGACAAGCTACATTTGTAGCCTGTAGCGGGTTGTATCCATCCTGTTGTGGCGGCGTGTAAAGGTACCTTAATTCTGACTCTCCATAGACTTGCATTATAAAAGTAACTCCCTGGTCACAACAGAGTGCAGCGTCCTCTAGGGAATCTGAAGTGGGGAGATGGCACTAAGAGGAGCAGAATGGTGCTGGATTCCAAAGAAGGCGGTGATAGGTGAGTATATTAATAAATTCACACTTCACTACATGCACATATACACAGATTGCGTTTTTTTTAAAAAAGGGCAGGGAGAACCCTTAGGAGGGGGTTCTTTAAATGCCGCAGCAAATCACATGCGTGTGATAAAATTGGCAAAAATTGGTCATTTTGTTGATTTATCTCCTGTGGATTTTTGGCTGCCACAATGACCTATCCGCCTACTCGTGTGACTGACAGACCAGCACTAGTCTCCGCATTCTTGCGCTCTATACCACTGAGTACAGCGATTTTATTGCAGTGGTCATGTGAGTGTATGGTGATTCTTTTCTACAGCCAAGTAAACAAGGACAGTGCCATTTTTATCAATTCTAAAAACCATTTTAAAAACTGTAAGTATTCATGGTAACGTATATCCTCTATGAATCATGGCCTAAAGTCGTTGTGGGTCAAAATCTGTTTCAAATTTTAAGTTTGTGCTTTTCATTATTTTTACTTTTCTATTGTCTGTCTTTAATATTTCAGTGCTCTGTGATTTGTGATTTTGATTTTCCCAAACAAGTCATCCCTCTTAAAACACTCAATGCTGTAGCCTCTGTGCCTATCATGTATTCTTGGTCGCCTCTCCAACAAAATTTTATGGTAAGTTGCATATGGAATATCTGGGTTTTTCGATAGTATCTTGTCATTATGTTTGCCCAAGCTAAAATGATACAATTTGTGTAGCTTGGGGAGAACATACAATTATGGTACAAATTGCAATGCCTTTAAAACAAATGTCAGAGCATAAACAAAAAAAAAAGTATTGGAGGTAAATACACTCCTTAATAAATTCATCAGCTGGGTTTATGAGCATATTTAAAGCCGTAACCGTGGCTGAACAGTACAATTTGAGTGACTAGAGATACGTGAATTTATTAAACTGTATTAAAATTTTGCAAAAATGTGTGTATTCCAAAATGAGTCTTTTTGCATTTTGTTCTGTGTAAATTGAACAATATGGTGGCCAGCTGTGACCTTCAATTTGCAAAACCAAGTAGGGCAAGCGAAATATATACATATAATATAAAAACACCTAATATTCGTTCTACAGACCGCCGTCTAGTCATGCTCACCATTTTTCACCTTCCCTTGTTGCAGCTTGATCTATGGCCTTCTTTACTCTGAGCACGGACATCTAAACTGACCAATCCACTCATGTCATCATGGCACATGACTAAAACATGGTCAACATGCATTGTGATGTCTGAGGCTTAGTTAAGCCGAAGGTCCCTGTCCACAGTGAAGGCTGTAGATGATGCATGCAATGGGGTAAGGCAAAAAGAAGAGTTGAGGATGACTTGATCGAATATTATACTCTGGGGCAATGTTCCCAAACTCCAGTCCTCAAGAGGCACCCATGCTGCATGTTTTCAGGATTTCCCTCGGCTGGCATCACAGTACGTTTTTTTTGTACCATCCTATTCTGTTAGTTTTCGAGACAAACAGAACAGTATTGTTTTGCCCCTTATGCACTTCTATGGTGATATTAAGTAAAGGGATGGTTAAAAATAAAAATAATAAATTCTCACCTTTCTGACGACTCCCGATTGGCCCGCGCTGAGTACATCTCCTGGCAGTTCAAGGACCTTGCATGATGTCACCGGGAGGGGTGGGGCAACCTGATCACATGACATCAGCGCGAGGGGTTTAAATCACGCTGATGCGGTCATGTGATTGGGTTTGCTCCATCCCTCCCGGTGACATCATGCAAGGTCCTCAAACTACCGGGAGATGTATGGAATTAATAGCGCTATATAAATGAATAAATATTATTATATTTATGTATTCAGTGCGGGGCACTCGGGAGGTGCCGGAAAGGTTAGAATTTGATTTTTTTTATTTTTAACCAACCCTTTATTTAATATCACTTTAGCAGTGTATATGGATACACTGCTAAAGTGTTATTACACAGCGTTGACAGCACTTGTCACAGGCTCGGCTCCCCGCTGATCTTTCTGTGTCCGGATACCAAACGGGACACAGAAATGGCATCTAGAGTTGCCATTCCGGTGCTGTCTGTTCCTGTTTATTGGATCCTGCAGAAAACAGGATCCAACGAACAGGAACAAAAACAGTGTGAAGCCAGCCTAAGGGTACCATCACACTTGGCGACGAACCAACGATCCTACCTGGGGGGTTGCTGGTGCGTCTCTACGTGATCGCTGGTGAGATGTCAAACAGTCAGATCTCACCAGCGACGCAGCAACGATACAGCGGTAGTTGGGACCCTGTCACTCTTGGGAGTAGTATTGAGATCATTGGTCGTTGTGTCTGTCAAACGCAGCGATGCATGCTGCCCAGCGGGAGCACAATGACCAAAAAATGGTCCAGAACAGTTTGTAACGATCAGCGATCTAACAGCAGGGGCCTGGTCTGTGACTGGGGCTTCAGAGTATTAGCACAAGTGTTAAGGTACCCTCACTCGCGGCAACATTGCCAGCAACATTGCTGGCAACTCAGGGGCGTGGCGAAGTTGAAGCAACATTGCTAGTGAGTTGCAACATGTAACAGGGCAATTCAACGGCAAGAAGTTGCTAGATTGAAGTTGCCAGGATTCTCAACATGTTGGGAAACCTGGCAATGTTGCTCAGGCAATCTGCTAGCATTGCTCTGTGTAACACTGCAATGGCAATGTTGAAAGCAACTTCCCCTAGTCACTTCAATGATTTGTATCGGACACTGGGTTGAGTTTAACCCTGCCAGCGAAAGTTGCTTTCAACATCGTAGCTGAGTTGCCGGAGATATCTGTGTGTGACATCTCCAAAGCAATCTTGGAAAACTGCCAAAAAAGTGCACGCTCCCCTGAGTTGCCGGCAATGTTGCTGCGTGTGACTGTACCTTTAGAATCATCACCCTTGCAAGTAATTTATCATCTGTGCAATAGTAATGGCCGCTTTACACGTCCCAATATCGTTCCGATATTGGATACAACGGCACGGGAGTGCGCACATTTTTGGCACTAGTCCAAGATCACATAGGAGATGTTACACAGATATCGACAGGCTTCTCAACTGCGATGTCTACGTCCCCTCCTTTGCTCTGTGTACGAGCGACCCAGGGAACGACCATTTAACATGGGAGTGAATAGGGGAAGTTGTGCTCCAAATCGTACTTGCGCTGTCACACAGCACGATCCTGCCAGATTATCAAGCCAATATCGGGCAGTTGGAGAGCCTGCACAATTCCCCAACGATATCGTTTTGGCATCGTTCATGCATCGCATTGCTCATTTACACCACACAACGCACGAACGATATCGGCAGCAACGCACGAACCACATGACTTTTTATCGTTGTTGGACAACGATATCGTGCCGTGTAAAGCGGCCATAAGGAAATCCTGAAAACCTCCACTGTTGGTGGCTCTTAATGACTGTAGTTGGGGAACAGTGCTCTTGGATAATGGAGAGCCCAAGGACATGTGATAGGACATTTAATGTCAAATTCAATGCAAATTTGCAGACTCAAATTAAAACCTCTTAATTTCCCTCATACATAAAATTTTTCAGGTAGAAGATGAAACGGTGCTACATAACATTCCTTATATGGGAGATGAGGTATTGGATCAAGATGGAACTTTTATTGAAGAATTAATTAAGAATTATGATGGAAAAGTTCATGGAGACAGGGGTAAGTTATTTATCAAATAACACTTCTGATCTGACTGTCGCACTTTAAGGGTGATTAGCTGTCAGGTGTGTGTTTTGGATTTTGAAAACTACAATATTGTACAAACGTTTTAGGCAGGGTGGGGAAAATGTTGCAAAGTAAGAATGTTTTAAAAAAATAAGTGTTAATCTTTATCAGTTAACAAAATCCAAAGTAAATGAACAAATGAAATTGATATTTGGTATAACCACCCTTTGCCTTCAAAACGGCGGCATCAATTCTAGGTACACTTATACACAGGTTTTGAAGGAATTTGGTATGGTAGGGAGTTGTTCCAACCATCTTGAGAACTGATAAAGGTCTTCTGTAAATGAAGGCTTGTGCAAATCCTTCTGTCTTTTCATGAAATACCCTAACGATGTGATGATACTGAGGTCAGGATTATGTAGAGGACATAACGTCATCAATTTCAGTACTCTGTGTTCTTCTCCACACTAATGATAGTGTTTTTGTTTTTTGTTTTTTTTTTTTTTAATGACAATGCCTGTGTTTTTGAAGTTGTCCTGCTGCAGAATAAATTTGGAGCCAATCTCAAGCCTCCCTGATGGTACTGCACAATGGATAAGTACCTAGTCTGTATTTATCAGCATTGATGAAGCCATTAAAGGGACTATGTCGGCATAAGTTAATTGTGCAAAACAAATACTTGCGGTCATGCATCATGGCGGGCTAATTATTTATAAGAGTTGCCCACTACCAGAACTGAATCTATTTGTTTTCCCCTGTGAAAATAATAAGTAGTAAACCCTGTATTCACCTTACGTGCTGCCCGCTGTAACTGCGGTTCGGTGGGGGTGGGTGGGTTGGAGTGAAGTGACATTGTGACGTTACACAAGCTCTGCATGCAGTCACCATCAGCCTCTGCCTTGCCGCGCCTTCACACATAGGGGCTATCAACAGGATGTGAGCCCTGCCTTCCAGTTGATTACAACTATGTCCAAAGGCGGGGAGAAGGAATCCGGCGATGATTGGACGTGGGTCTCACGTGACTTAACAATTTTGCGTTACCACCAAGCCACGGTTACTGACAGCGCTGGAACAGCAACAGCACGCAAGGTGAGTACAGGTGTTTGTTATTTTAACAATTCTATTCAGAAGGGGTTGGCCTAGTACTAGATAACCACTTTAAATACACAATCTCACGTATTCGTTTTCATCTCTCTCCTCCCGTCTCTGGCTCTTTGAAGTCACAGCTGTCAATCAAAGAAGAGAGAATGGTGGAGATTGTAGGAAAACAAGCAGGTGGGAATGTGTATTTAAATGATTAGCCACAACATGATGTACAAGTGTTAAGGCCCTGTCACACATAAAGAGATCGTAATGAGATCATTATTGGGATTGCTGTTGCGTCACAAAACCCGTGACGCAACAGCAATGTCGTTCTGTGTGACATGCACCAACGATCTGGCCCCTGCTGTGAGATCGTTGATGTTACACACTGCTCTGGGTCATTCCTGCGTCGTTGTGCTCCCACTGGGACGCTACATCGTTGTGTTTGACAAAGATAATGAGCAACGATCTCAATGCTATGCTATGGAGAGAAAATTCACAACGACATCGGTATAATTCTGGATCGCTAGTGCGTCGTTTTTCACATCGCTGGTAAGATGCCTGTTTGACATCTTACCAGTGATGTGTAAACGACGCACCTGCGATCTCTGCACATCTGTTATCGGGATCGCTGATGTGTCGTTATGTGAGAGTGGGCCTTTAGTACTTGGTTTGCAAAATCATCCAGAGCTGACAGTCCCTTTAATCCTGACTAAAATCCCCCAACTATTTGCTGAAATGCACCCCTAAACATGAAGTGCCATTTTCTGGCGCAGTAACCCGACTCTTCCAGTTGCCCTGGTGCTGCTGGCAAACTGGGTAATAACGGGGTAATGCCATCTTTTATATTATCTGCTGGCACTAAGCTCGGTGTTCCTAAAGTCGGGCCAATGTTAGACCCGGCCATTTGGAACCTCTAAGTAAATGGTAAATAATGCACAACACACAGAAAAATTATTTTATTGGACAAAAAACACAAACCCATATATTGACTCAATCTTTATTACTTCCACATGCCCTCTAACAGTAATCCACAGCGATTGTCCCATGACGCTCAATCGCCTCTGCTACATACAGAGACAGCAGCCAGGGGATCAAGGGTCCTCTTGCTGCAGTCTTTAAAGTCACACTGATTGCAGGTGCACTGTATGGCAATAATCCATACACTTCATCTGTCAGTGCTGCACAACCAAGTCCTAGAGAATGATCTCTGAGGCTTGGGTCAGGTGTCCAGATGTCGGCATGGCAACATCGGGCACCATGGCGATTACGGCCCATCACAATTACATTACGATGGACCAAACAGCGCAGGGAGACAGGCGAGAGCGCACTAAATCTCCCTAGACCCTAACTGCTGCAACGGTACCAATCACAGCAGTTAGGGGGTGAAACAGCCAGGGACAACAATTGCGTTCCTGGCTGTGTCAAACTGGTCAAGCTGTGGTACCCTGTGATTAGAATCACAGGATATAGCAGCATGATCCCTGCTACCGTGTCCAGGATGCTGTTCTGGTCGGGAATGACTTGGCTTTTTGGACGTACTTGTTTGTCCTTGGTTGTGAAGGGGTTGGGGATCAAACGGCATCTTGAAAAACCAAGGAGCTAACCAGACAGCAATAGACTTGAGACTAGGGCAGATGTTCACCTTGTATCAGGACCACGAACCTAAATATACTGCCAGAGCTACAATGAAATGGTTTAGATCAATGCATATTCCTGTGTATGAATGGGCCAAAGTCCAGACCCAATTCCCACTGAGAGTCTGGTGGAAGGCTTGAAAATTGCGGTTCACAGATTCCTCCATCCAGTGTCGCTGAGCTAGGGCAAAAAAGAATGGGCATAACCCCAAAAGACTTGCAGTAGTATTTGTAAGGTGGTTTTACAAAGTATTGACTTTGAGGAGCTGAACACAAATGCACGTTACAATTTTTTGATTAATATTTTTAAAGTATTTAGAAAACCATGTAGGATTTCCACTACACTTCTTAAATACTGTGACATCTTCGTACACTTGTCTCAGAGGAGCATAAAAGGCTAAAATCTCTAGTGGGCATAAATAAAATAAATAAAAGTTTAAAGGAAAAAAATTGTTAAATTGAAACAGCAAGTTTCACGCTACAAACAACATATTTCACTAACTAGATATTTTTTGTTAGGCTGGCTTCACACCACGTTTTTGGGGATCCGTGTATATCCGCTTTGAAATGGATAGGTAGGAATCAGTTTTGTCTTCCCATGTATCCCTATGGGCACAGATTGGTCCTATATGTCCATCAGTTTGTGTCAATTCAGTCAGGGTTCAGTTTGTGTCATGTCTTTTCCTGCTCTGATTTGGGCGCAGCGGACTGAATGGACAAATGAATCCGTTGCGGTCTGTGGCACAGACCATGGGAGTCTATGGAGTCGGATCTGAGAAAATAAAGGACAGTTTCCCGGATCCTTTTTGCAGTCTCTCACGCTATCGCTCGCGCGCTCTGTCTCTCGCTCGCGCGCTCTGTTTCTCGCTCGCGCAGAGCAGCTTTTTTTTATTTTACTTGCTACAGTCTAGCATGGGGGCATATAAAAGTGACGGGGGGGAGTGCAGGACGAGGGGCCTTCTACATGAAGTGCAGAGCGTGGGGCTATGGAGGGGGTAAGTGCAGGACGTGGGGGGCATATGGAGGGGGTGAGAGAATGTGGGGGCGAGTGCAGTGGGACAACATATGCAGGGGGTAAGTACAGGCTGGGGGGCCATTTGGAGGGGGTGAGAGCAGAACAGGGGTAAGTTCAGGATGGAGGGGGGGGGGGGCATAGCCAGGGTGAGGGGCTATGTATCATCACTTGTAGGGGCCATATGCAGGATGGGGGTGGCTATGTACAGTCACAGAGGGGCCATATCCAGCAAGATGAGGGGATATATATGCCAGGATATTATGCAAAGATGAGGGACATGTATACTGATTTGTAAGACAGACACGGGATTAGAGACGAACCCCATTTAACATTACTTTTTTTTCTTTTCTTTTTTCCTTCACCAAATTTGGGGGTGCGTCTTAAAGTCAGGTGCATCTTATAAAGCGAAAAATAGATAGTTGTAGACATTTCTGCGTCAAATGTGCATCAGAAATATGCACTAATATCACAATACGTTTTTTGCACATGGATTTTTTTATGCATTTTTCATGCACTCGGACTGGAAATCTGCCGCAAATGCACATCATGAATTGACATGCTGCAGATTTATTCCTGCACCAAATCTGCAAGTGAAAAATAAGCAACGTGTGCATAACACTTCAGAATTCTCATTGACTTCACTGGTATAAGAATAGGCATGCAGATCTGTGACAGAACTGCACCAAAAAAACGCATAAAAAAGCAGCGTGTACACAGGGTCTAAGGGTGGCTTCACACCACAGCAGAGTCCGGTCCGGGGCTGTCCAGTGTAAACCAGACAGCCCCGGACCAGATTTTGGCCCCATAGTATCCTATGGAGCCGGATGGCAGCTCTCAGCCATCCGGTTTCCATCTCTCCGGAAGAATCCGGGAGAAATCGGATTTTTCTCACCGTACACAAAAACGTTGCTTGCAAAAATCTTGAAAATCTCTCCAAATTGCCGTATCCCGGATTTCAGTGCTCCCTAACATGGGAGCCTATGGGGCCGGATTTCCCCGGTCCGGGAGCCGGACACCAGCGGCTGCAAGCCGCTGTTAATTCAGGACCGCGGCTTGCTCCCCGTGAGCCGCGGTCCTGATTCATCAGCAGCTGTGTCCGGCTGCACACCGGACCGCAGGGCACATTTGGCCATCTGGTTCTGTGTGCTGATCCGGTCCGGAGCTGTCAGAATCATCCTGACAGCCCTGGACCGAACTCTGCTGTGGTGTGAGGGTACCGTTACACAGAGAGATGTATTGCTTGCAACTCGCTGGTTGCAGTGAAATCATGGACGCATTCCATTTTGAGGCCGTGCACAAATGTAACTGTCCATGATTTCACTGCAACCAGTGAGTTTCAAGCAATATATCTCTGTGTGTAACAGTACCTTAAAGCCAGCCTTAGAGACCTATTTAGTAATTTATACAGCTTGTTTTTTTTAAATCTGGTGATGTGATAAAAATATAAAAACCACAAAGTATTACATTTACAATACATTAGGCTCATACAATACGCAAAAGTGACAGAAAGCCAGAGATGTTTCTCACCTCTTCAGAAAAATAGCTTAAAATTGATGAATAGGTTGGTGCAACAATAAAATGTTACAGGCCTTTAGAATGTGGTATCAAAGTTGCAGAATTTGAGTGAGACCTCAAATTGCACCAAAAATTTAATTTTTGATGATTAAGGTCCTTAGTATTAATATGTAATTTAGAATCTAATTTATTTCCTATGGGCAACAGCCCCAGTTCTTGTCCGGTAGATTTTGCACGAGCCCATTGCATTATGCCCCTTGTTACGAGAGGGTACGTTTTTGGACATCTGCAATATTTATGTCCTTGATTGAAATCCTTTGTTTGCCGGGTAATTACTTGTTACAGCTGTTAGTGGACATGTTTTATTTCCAGCCAAATCTCTTGGCAGTCATACAAACCTCTGATTCTGTAATGACCGTGGGTCTGGCAGAGCTGGTGGGAAAACTGCAATATAAAGTAAAGCACTGGCTCTTTTTATAGCCATGTTTAATAAATGGGTGTACATTTTTATTTCTCGTGAGATGATGGGATGTATCTATGTTATTTATTTTTAGAAAGTTCTTCTGACATGAGTAGGGTTTTCAGCTAATGAAATATTTGTGTGTTGATTACAGAGGTTTAATGCAGGAGTTTAGGTAATGGTAAGAGACCATTTATGGGTGTGCATGTAAAACATGAGATATCCGGAAACCCTATAGGCTATTACTGGGCAAAATGCCAAGAATAAAAAAAGTGGTTAACAGTGTCTGATGTCACATGCGGAAAAGTAAATCCAAATGCTAATCCTTGTAATGGTTTCTTACTTTACAGAATGCGGCTTTATCAATGATGAAATATTTGTGGAGCTGGTGAATGCCCTCAGTCAGTATAGTGATTATGAAGATGATGATGATGGAGAGGACAATCTGGATGAAGAACAGGATGATAAAGAACCTGAAGACAGTATCAACGGTAAATAGAATGTATTTTTTCTATAAATGTACTTTAAATGTCTGTAAGGGTTACCCTTACCGAGACGTGACGTACATTTACATCATATACCAGATGCCGGCAGAGGATGGCTATGATGTTTAACCATTAACTGCTTCGAACAGTCATGTGTGGCACAGATTTCCGCCCGCGGCTGTTATCCTGTTAAATGCCACTGTCAATCTCTTTAGTATGTTGGAATGGGGGGTGCATGTCATTCTATGTGGCATTCGGCGTGCCCATGCTGTGATGCGTTGCACTGATGGCTTGCCATGACGTTCGGGGTTCTGCTGAAGACCCCCATGCCTGTTATAATGGTACTGCTGTGAAAGTCAGCATGTGGATGGCATTCTTAGATTGTGATTTTCACTATTAACAGCAATACTGTAGTATTGCTGTGTATAGTAAAGCGATCAGATGATTGCAGGATCAAGTCGCCTAACAGATAAAAATACCTGTGTGCACTTTTAATATATGGTTTAAATTTATATACATTTATATTTTGTTAGGTCAGACTTTTTTGGACTTGATAATGATTGTTTCTGGCTAACTTTTTAAAAAAAAACAATTGACCACATAAGACAGGAAATTTCCTCCCAGCCTCATAATATGCATTCTCATCCCTCCCGTACTTCATCCAGCTCTCTTTCAGTCATCGATCTGGTCACATAAGAAGAAGGCTCCTTGCATCTTCTCGCCCTACTGCCTGCACCAGTGACCCTATTCCCTCACATCTCCTTCAATCCCTTTCCCCAGCTGTCACCACTCACCTAACATATTTTAATTTCTCTTTGTCATCTGTTGTCTTTCCCTCCTCCTTCAAACACTCCAACATGCACCCATTGCTTAAAAAAAAAAAAATACAGTGTCCTCTTCCTCTCAGCTTCTGTTTCATGCTTCCCCAAGGTTCAGTCTTAGGTCCCCTTCTCTTCCCTGTTTACACCGCCACTAATGGATAAACCATTATGAGATTCAGTTTTCAGTACCATTCCTATGCCGACAATACCCAATTATACACCTTTTCTCCTGACATCACCACTGCATTATTACAAAATACCAGTGTTCGTGTTAGTCTAACATCATGTTCTCTCTCTACCTTAAACCGAATCTGTCAAAAGCTGAACTTCTTGTATTTCCTCCTTTTTACTAATCTTCCTAAACCCAATATTGCCATTTCCGTCTGTGGTTCTATCATTACTCCCCAGCTGCATGCTTGCGTCTTGGGGTCATATTTGACTTGGATCTCTTTCACTCGCCACATCTAATCACTCGCTCGCTTGTGTCACCTACACCTCAAAAACATCTTTTAGATTTCACCCTTTTCTTACCATTGACTCTGCAAAAACTTACTGTTGCCCTTATGCATTCTCGTCTGGATTATTGCAATTTTCTACTAGTTGGTTTCTTCTTTAAACTTTCTCCTCTCCAATCCATCCTGAATGCAGCAGCCAGGATCATATTCCTCTCCAACCGCTTCACCAATGCTTCTACACTGTGCTAGTCACTGAATTGGTTGCCGATCTGTTAAAATCTACAATATGAAATTATCACTCTCGCCCACAAAGCCCTCAAATTCTGCACCTCCCTACATCTCCTCCCTCAGCTCTGTCCATCACCCTACCTGTGCCCTCCATGCTGCAAATGACCTAAGACGGAGATGGGAGTGTGAGGTTCGAATTGTTGCGGATGTCAAAGACTGCTACGTGAGCTGCACCACTTCTCTGGAACATACTACCAAGATCAGTTCAATTGCTTCCCAATGCCCATAGTTTTAAGTGGGCCCTAGAAAGGCATCACTTTAGACTAGCCTGTCACCAAACTTATCTAAGGCTAGCTTCACACCACAGTTTTTGTCTATCAGGGTGGATCCTGTTTTTTGCAGGATCACCCAGACAGAACCTGACAGAACAGGATGTGTAGAAAATGTGGCCAAATATGGTCCATGGTTAGGTTTTTAACAGGAATCGTTTTCTGCCGCTGTCCATGGTGCTGAAGTCTGCCTGTGTCTGCTCTGCCTCTGTCCTTGGTACTGAATTCACAGCTTGGGCTTGAAATACTGCTGTGCATGGTGCAAGTTTGGACAGCAGGATTTCTGAGCATGTTCTGTGCTTAAAATCGGATCAGGGAAACCATCTGTTTTTTACTGGATCCGGCACCATAGACTCCTATTATATGGGAACCGGATCGCGCCGGATCTGGTTGTCTGGCTTTGTATGATTTTTGCACTGGAGACAAAAAATACTGCAGGCTCCGATTTTGGGGGCGGTGAAAAACCTGACTAAACCGGATCAGGCACAGAATACACAAAACCTTATGGCCAAATAGGACCAATCCAGCACCATAGGGATACATGGGAGGCAAAACTGGATCAGGTTCTGTCTGGTTCAAACTGGACAAAACCTGAAGCCAAAAACCGTGGTGTGAAGCCAGCCTAAGGGCCCTTTCACATCAGCGTTTTTTGAAATTCGCGGCAGATGCGGTGAAAAAAACGCATCTGCCGCGATTACCGCATACCGGCTGCACTTGCGTTGCGGTAAACGCCATGCAAAGTATAGGCGTACTTGTGGCAGGTGCGGCAAGTGCGGTTTTGCACTTGCGGCAGGTGCGGCCGCGAAAAAAAACGCGGCCGACTGCGGTTTTTTTCGCGGCCGCACCTGCCGCAAGTGCAAAACCGCACTTGCTGCACCTGCCGCAAGTACGCCTATACTTTGCATGGCGTTTACCGCAACTGCGCCGCAAGTGCAGCCGGTATGCGGTAATCGCGGCAGATGCGGTTTTTTTCACCGCATCTGCCGCGAATTTCAAAAAACGCTGATGTGAAAGGGCCCTTAGTATTCCAAAACCTGGCTTCTTGTGTCATCTGTTTACACCCTACACACACTTAATAGCACTTAATCTGTTCTTGTACAGATTGTGGCTGGGTATGGTGTTATGTGAATCCCATATTTTTATATTGATGGCTGGGACTTATGACGGCACTTTTTACCTTTTGTGCCTTTCTGATTGATCATAGATTGTAGCATGTGAGCAGGAACCTCACTCCTCTTGGTATCTGTTGAATTTTTGTTACTCTGTAATGTCTCAAATTCCCTGTACATGTCCCCTCTGAATTGAAAAGTGCTGCGGAACATGTTTGGTGCTATATAAATTATTATTCACCTACTTTCAACGTGAAGAAATATGAACAAAAACAAAGTTTTACTTGATTTTTTTTTTTTTAGTCCCCTTAGGGAATTTTAATCTAGGATGGTTTGATTACTTATACTGTAGCATATACTGCAAGACCCAAATATTGCAGTACATAGTGAAATTGTGGTCTCTCCATTGAGCCTCACCCTGTGGCTGAGTGTTACAGGAGGCACATGCTGGCAGTATGGCGACCTTAAGTTGGCCTGGAGCTTTTATGGCAACTCATTGGATCTGTACAATTGCATCATGGTGGATGCAGATGGGAGCTCATTTGTGCAATGGCATTATTTAAATGCAACTAGCAAACATTGATGGCGGCATTTAAATTATTAAGCTACCGCGATCGGATCTAACTCTTGTTAGGTGCAAATGCTGTCATTGTAACACAGCCACTATCTGCCTGGTATGACCCTGTCTGTGAATCGGCAATCAGGGTGGTGGAGTCTGTAAGCCAAACCTCAAACTCAAAACTCCTCGATTTCCCTAAATCCTACTCCACCAAAATGGACACAGACTCTACAACTTAAACTCCACAGCCCTGGTGTGCAGTTGGTAAGCCAAACATCCAACTCGGACACCTCAATTTCCCTTAATCATACTCCACCAAAATGGACTTTGACTCCACAATTCTGACTGCACAGCCCTGGGATCTACATACATTCAGCAATACAAAAATAATACAAAAATACCATGTGACCCATAAACACAGAAAATACATGTGGACCACCACTTATCTGTGTGATAGCTCTGAGAGCAACATTTAAATTAAAGAGAACAAGAGCGGATCATGTGCAATGATATATATTTATTTCCACCAACTGGTTAGAGGCTGTGGATAAGGAATATTTATCTATGAAGCAGATGGTGCAGGGACAATCTCCCCTACTCCACGGTATGCAATAATACAAAAACACATTTAGCAGCAAATCACAGTGCAATAAGGAATTACATAAGTTCCCAATAGAAATCACCCAAATGAAGGATGACACTATTGCTTACAATAAATTATTATGCCACAGTTGGCCTAACATATATCACTATGTCAGAATTGCAAACAAAAGTGCCTATCAAATAGTATATGCTAATCCTAAAGACTGCCTGCTGCCTAAGTGCAATAAACCCATTTGGGAATCAATGCATACCACCGTGGTAGAAAGGGGTAGATTTCCCCGGGGGATCCACCCTGGGGCAATCTACCCCTTTCTACCACGGTGGTATGCATTGATTCCCAAATGGGTTTATTGCACTTAGGCAGCAGGCAGTCTTTAGGATTAGCATATACTATTTGATAGGCACTTTTGTTTGCAATTCTGACATAGTGATATATGTTAGGCCAACTGTGGCATAATAATTTATTGTAAGCAATATGTGTCATCCTTCATTTGGGTGATTTCTATTGGGAACTTATGTAATTCCTTATTGCACTGTGATTTGCTGCTAAATGTGTTTTTGTATTATTGCATACCGTGGAGTAGGGGAGATTGTCCCTGCACCATCTGCTTCATAGATAAATATTCCTTATCCACAGCCTCTAACCAGTTGGTGGAAATAAATATATATCATTGCACATGATCCGCTCTTGTTCTCTTTAATTTAAAAAATACATTCAGCAATGTATCACAAAAAAATGCATCCTAGGTCAGTAAGGAGATACTTGCTTAGAATGTTTTAGACTAAAAATATTTTCATTGTTTCCTACAGACAAGGTGGTTTGTCTACCACGAAAATTTCCATCAGATAAAATATTTGAAGCAATATCATCCATGTTTCCTGATAAGGGAACTACTGAAGAATTAAAAGAGAAGTAAGACTTGCTGTCATTTTTCATGCATCTAATAATAAAAAAACTTAGAGGAAATATACATTTTCATTCAAGGTGTTGCCCAGGATGGTAATTAAAGGGAACCAACCACCTCAGATGACGTGTATAAGCTGTTAATACATGTCCCTGGACCCTACCTACACCATTGCAGCTATCTTTTTGCTAAGAATATTGATAACAGCAAACCGAAATAAACAGTTTATAAACTTACATGACTTCAGTACGAGAGGGCGTCTCCCTTGGGCTCCAGTACGAGAGGGCTGTGTCTCCAGCAGCCTGAGTGGCTTTCCTCCCCCTCCCTCTCTGTTTGCAGGACGTCACTGAAGGACGTGATATTATCTTTCTGTGGGCGGGCACGGACGGGAGCTGGCTTGCGTGCCCGCCCACAATAAGATAATATCACGTCCTTCAGTGACGTCCTGCAAACAGAGAGGGAGGGGGAGGAAAGCCACTCAGGCTGCTGGAGACACAGCCCTCTCGTACTGGAGCCCAAGGGAGACGCCCTCATGTAGTAAAGCCATGTAAGTTTATAAACTGTTTATTTCGGTTTGCTGTTATCAATATTCTTAGCAAAAAGATAGCTGCAATGGTGTAGGTAGGGTCCAGGGACATGTATTAACAGCTTATAGATGTCATCTGAGGTGGTTGGTTCCCTTTAACTGTTCTTTGCTATAACAAAATAGAGTTGGTTAACAAAGTGTTGCTTTTCTCTGCTGAGATACACAGGCTACAAGTGTGATACAAGGACTATGTGTGGGCTCCAGGTGTAATACAAGGGCTACGTGGGGCACAGGCTCTAATACAGGGACTATGGGAGGCACAGGCTGTAATACTGGGATATGTGAGGCACAGCTGTAAGTGTAATACAGGGGCTTTGTGTGGGCTTCTGGTATAATACAGGGGCTACGTGGGGCATAGGCTAGAATATCGGGGATACGTGAGGCTTCAAAAGTAACACAGGGGTTGTGTGTGTGCTCCTGGTCCAATACAGGGGCAACATGTGGGCACAAGCTGTAATACAGGGGGCTCTGTGACACCTCGTGTTTTAATACTAGTGACTCTGTGCGGCCTCCTGCCGTACACTGGGGGCTGTGTGCGGCCTCCTGCTGTGTACTGGGGGCTGTTTGCGGGAGGCTGTTGGAAGAATAGCAAAGAGATGTCTTGGTCACTTTGGGGTTTGTGTGGCTGCTGCTTCACTGAGAGTCATATCCCAGTGTGCCCCATTTTTCAGAAGTCTTTACCTTTGGCAAGCCTCCTTGACTATTTCAGACATGCATAAGCTGTGTTATACTATGAATGCCCTTCAATGTCTATAGCAACCAATCAGAGGTTGAGCTGTGATTGGTTGCTATAGGCCTGCCAATAAATATCCAGGCTAACAAGAGTGTAAAGTACAGGGTTAAACTTTTCCCCTCAAAACATAGTCTATGATGTTCCCTGAGTGAAATGGGGTGGCTATGCAAAATTTTGTGATTGTAAATGCGGATGGTGCTGATTCCTTTAGTGGACATACGTACATACATACACACCCACATACATTCAGCTTTATATAGTAGATATTGCCTTTCTATAACAATGGTACAGATGAAGAGTCAGCACTGTCTGTTTATGGCCTCTGTTGCTGATTCCACAAGATCTTATCATTAAAAAGGCATCCGTTTTCTGTCAACCAGCACTATAAATGTGTATGTTACTGACATGTTGTGATTCTTTGCATTTTTAATGATGACATTGAATTTGCCATTGTCTTTCCAATCAGATACAAGGAATTAACAGAACAACAGTTGCCAGGAGCTCTACCTCCAGAATGCACCCCGAATATTGATGGACCAAATGCAAAATCTGTACAAAGAGAGCAGAGCCTACATTCATTCCACACCTTGTTTTGTAGGCGCTGTTTCAAGTACGACTGTTTTTTACATCGTAAGTGCACACTTTACATTAATGTTGTTGAGACTATACTTGTACAAAGTCTTTTCATATATAAGCTAAAGATCACTACTCAGTTGTCTGCATGTATGGGTGCATTTGACTGTGACTTTAAAGCACAAATTCAGTCTTTATTTTTAGTACTGGAATGGCACTTCAAGGCTATGTTCACACAGTGCGTTTTTACTGCATTTTTTTGCTATGTTTTTGAGGTCAGGTTTTGCCTTGGTTTTATGCCAATGTATTCTAATCTAATCCTGCATTTTTGGTTCCCAGCAAAAGCTATGTGATTCTGGGATAAACTGTTCCCACATATTAGTTTTTATTCTTTGCAGAAAGTGTGAACACCACAGGTTTTGTTGCGATTTTGAAAGAATAAGCATGTCCGTTCTTTTCAGCAAGGTTCTATGGCCAAAACGCAAAAAACAAAAATGCAGAAACGCGGGAAACCCGCATCAGAAAATGCAAGTTTTCGCCTGCCAAGAAATCTGAAGTTAGGAGAAACCTAGACTCGCCTCCTAAGGTTTTGCTACGTTTTTGCTGCAGCAAAACCTTACATGTGAAACAAACCCTAAATCTAAGCCCCCTGCCTCTTGTCTGTTACCTTCTAGTGTTTTCATCTGGTCCAGCGGTGCCATCTTGTGACTAATTTCTGAATGGCTGGAAGTCATGTGTTACGTCACAAGGTCTCATTGCATTTCTATGACAGCCAGAACGAGGCCCCATTAGAGATGCATTGAGTTGTGACTTGTGGTGCACTCATAGGAGACCAATGGGAGCGGCGGTGATAACATATGAAGACAGCGTCAGCTGAGTATGAGACAGCGGTAAGGGAACTTTAGATTTAAAGCACCACTACAGCTGTACAATAAAAAAAACGCAGGAGTGGTGCTTAGGCTGGTTTCACACTTGCAAATTTTTCAGTCTGTGTGCTTACATGAAATTCATGCAACCACATGGATAGTCATGAACAGACAGTATCCGTGTACAGGGATAACCACTGATGGCAGTGCAACGTTGCCATAATGGATCAGTTTTCTGTCACCTGGTATGGGGGGGGCAGAGGGCTCCCTCTGGCTTCTTAGCATGCTCAGTCTAAGAAAACGGATCCATTTCATGGATCAGTGTTGAAACTAATCTATTTTCCATAGACCTCCATCATAAATCTCAACGTTTAGTCACAGATACGTGTGTCTGGCCATGATCTTGCAGATTTTTCATGCAAACCCAAAAATGCAACATTTTGCGTTTTTGGGTACATAGGTATGGGTTTGTAATGCACACAAACTGATCAGTGACTCATTGATGACCAATCCGTGCCCTTAGGATAACAGGAGCCTAAAATGGATCAGTGTCCATCCATTTCAAAACAGATGGGCACGGATTGCAAAATATGCTAATGTGAAACCACCCTTACAAGGTTGTTGTCCAGAGGTTAAAGCGAACCTGTCCACCCCTCCAGGCATCTAAAGATAACATAGCCACCTTCTGCAGCACTAAGGCTGCAGTCTCAGAAGGTGTCTATAGCATTTATGCTCCCTTGATTCACTGAAATAAAGACTTTTATAAAATCTGTTTCAAACCTGATCCAAGACCGGGAGGCGGGTTTTCAAGTGTCTATCTCCTTCCTCTGTGGTGTCAGTCATCCCTCTCTGCTCTCTGTGCACCTCCTCCAGGGCCATCTCCCTGCATTACAGAGCTTTGTCAGCTCTGCTACAACATAGAGCTGCTGGTATAAGAGACCCCACAGTAGTAAATCTAGCAGGAGGATACTGCCTGCTAAGCAGCAGCCCTTGAGCTGAGCAGTTTTCACTTTCAGTTTCTTGTACCCAGCAGCATTGCTCCTCAGCCCTGATCTAAAGCACAAACTCAACTCTGCTGCACTGCTGACAGCTCAAGGGCTGCTACGTAGCAGGCAGTGCTTTGCCTGCTCAGGATCCTCCTGCTACTGGTAGATTTACTACTGTGGGGTCTCCTATAACAGCAGCTCTATGTTGTAGCAGAGCTGACACAGCTCTGTAATGCAGGGAGATGTCCATGGAGGAGGTGCACAGAGAGCAGAGAGGGATGACTGACACCACAGAGGAAGGAGACAGACACTTGTAAACCCGCCTCCCGGTCTTGGGTCTGGTTTGAAACAGATTTTATATAAGTCTTTATTTCAGTGAATCAAGGGAGCATAAATGCTATAGACACCTTGTCAGAATGCAGCCTTAGTGCTGCAGAAGGTGGCTATGTTATCTTTAGATGCCTGGAGGGGGTGACAGGTTCGCTTTAACCTATCCTAAAGACAGGTTTTCAATATTTATCAGTATAAGTTCGTTGGGAGTCCTACACTTGGTACTCACACAAATCATTCCAGCCAGATGTACAGAGCCAAAACAGTATGGCTCCTTCATATACTGTGTGATGCGGTGTCTCGGGAACTACAGCTCTGTTCCTGGTCATCCCCTCTTAAAACCTATTTCTAATCAAAATTATTCTCTGTCCCATCTTTCCCTTTTGCAAGTTAGGTTTATTACAAAAAAGAACAATTTTAAATGGCTTACGACAAGTAATATAACAAGTAATTTCTCCACATACAGCAATGCCACTTTGAAAGACAATTGCAGAAGTATTCTCCCCTTTCTGACAAGTGTCTCTAGTGTTTAGATTTCATCCAGCTGTTATAAAGGGTCATCAGACTCTGCACTGGGCTATTCCATTATTGTGAAACTGTCCTTCATCTTGGCCATGACTACAGCAAGGCTCGGCTCCCTCCTCGTTCTCTGCCACCAAGTGAAGTACAGACCTCTTGTGCCTCTATAATAATTGTATTAATCTTTAGCACTACATATAATAATTATAATATTATAATTTCTCTCTCGCCTTCATTGGGGGACACAGACCATGGGTGTTATGCTGCTATCTGTCTTTAGGAATATGTGAATATAAAAAATAATCATTGCGCCACACTGTTTTAAAAGAGCCTATCGTGATTACTATTACTCTTATGCTCACTCACCTTTTCTTGTTGTGCCAAATCTGCCAACAAGACTGTAGGCTCAATGGTGAGAGAGCAGCTGTAGATCCTCTCCCATCGACTCCTGATTTGTAGGCTGACAACGTGATGGAACAACTTGCTTCTATCCGGATCCCGTGACCGGTCATGTGCTTTCCACGTCAGCAAGGTCCTTTCATCTAGAGCAGCTCGCAACCACCACACTCCCCATAGGGAGGCGAGAACCAGGGAAAATATAGAATAGTGGTGTTCAAGTTGCGGCGCTAAGGAAGGACACTGTGCAGGTAAAAGCTTTTGAAAGATTACCTCCTGATTTATTAGACCAAAAATAGTTAGGATTCCTCCTGCCACATCATGTTTCAACGCCCAATGCTCTTCCTCAAGTGGATCAACTTGAGGAAGACGCATTGGGCGTTGAAACATGTTGTGGCAGGAGGAATCCTAACTATTTTTGGTCTAATAAATCAGGAGGTAATCTTTCAAAAGCTTTTACCTGCACAGTGTCCTTCCTTAGCGCCGCAACTTGAACACCACTATTCTATATCTGTCTTTAGGAGGCTGGCACTAAGTAGACAAAAAAACTTAGCCCCTCTTCTGCAGTGTACACCCTAATGCTGACTCCACTTGAAGCCAGTTTCAGCTTAGTGTCAGCAGGAGGCAGATGCAACTCTGAACCCTTTTATTCAGCGCACACCTGATGTTTTTTATTTTTATTTATTAATCTTTAGTTTTCCTTTGATCCTTTATTTTTTTTACCAGATGTCAGGGTGCCTGGACCCTCCAGGGTACTGTTCGCCCACAGACAGCGACTGCAGGGCACTTCGAGTGTCGCCTTTTAGTGCCCAAAGCCCCAGCCGAACCGGCTCTGGGTCACCCTTCAGGATGTTGTTCCCCCTTGGATACCCAGGTGCCTAGCTGGTTGGATCCAGCCGTCCGTGCCCAGACCATGCCTCAGCATACCTAGTGTACAGTGTGTGCTGAGAGCTAGAAGGTCTTCCCCCACCCTCTCTTCCGCTCTCCGGTTGTGGAACGAGGGGTACTGGTTGAGATGCTTCGCCCTCACAGCAGGGAGAAGCAGCCAGGGGAGCAGGACGCCACAAACAGGTTTCTCCCACATAGGGAAGAACCACCATCAAGCCAGAGCACAATGAGAAGACCGGGCATGGGAGTGAGTAGCGCAGCGCCAGCCACGGACAGTTTTTTTTTTTTTTTTTTTTTTTGCGGATGGCGCCTCCAGGATCACGGTGCCGCCAGACCCCAAATCCAGGCCCCGTTTTTGCAGCTCCGCCCTGCTCTAGCCCACTTCTCTGGGGAAACACACTTCTCCTACACACCCTTTTGCCCTGGCATTCCCCATAGCATGCCCTTTTTGGTGCCCCAGGAGCCATTTTGGACGCCGGCCAGCTGCTGGTAACAGCAGAACCCGGCTCTCAGCAGCGGACCATAACGCCTGCACATACCGCATCACTCCCTGCACAGAACCACAGCGCTGCATCTCCTAAAAACGGTGGCTGTCTAAAGGACATCTTCCACGGGGGTTGAACGTACGACCATCCACAGGTCGGGTCGCCTTTTCGGGGAAGGTCTCAATAGACTTATTGCCAATGCGAAGGGAGGTAAAAGCACCTCCCTCCCGCAACTCAAACCTACACGGTTTGCTTCCATACGTCACATTGAAGAAAGAGGCACTCACCCGGTGAAAGTTGTTCCTAATGGATGATTTTAATCAGCATTGAGGTACAGGGTGCTGGGGAGGGAATGTCGGAGGTGCAGACTTGTTTGCACCTCCGACACCCCCTCCCTAGCACCCTGTACCTCAATGCTGATTAAAGTCATCCATTAGGAACAACTTTCACCGGATGAGTGCCTCTTTCTTCAATGTGATTATACCTCTCCTCTGGCTGTTATAAGACTGTGCACCCTTGGCCCTGCTGCAGTTGACACTGCTGGTGCCGCTACTTAGGTTCTTGAATGTTCGGTGCCCCGCATTTCTGCCTCTTAAATATTGCTTCCATACGTCAGCCGGTGCGCTTTCGGATCTTTTGACCCTTTGGTGGATGGGCCAATCCACAGACTACTTCCAGATCAGCTAGGTCGCCCCCTAGGAAAGACTGGGCCAGCCGTCTTTTAAGATGAACACCCCCTGGCGTTCCTGCCCCAACACCAGAAACCAGGGAGTACGGTCCCGCAGGTTCCAAACAGTGTGACTCGCGTCCCCTCTCGGAAAGTGATACCAGAGTAGGCGGTAGTGCTCCTCTACAGCCAAGTCTGGTTTTCCGCAGTAGAGGACAAGTGGGTCAGGGATCTTGTATCCTCCGGATGCAGAATAGTTTGCAGGCCTGCAGCCAAACAGATTCTGCAAGTCTCGTCTCCCAAAGCCCACTGCGCGGGTTCACGCATTCCATCGGGCAGTTGACTCCCTGCGACAAGCTGGGGTAATTGTGCCCGTCCTAAAAGACAAACGCTTCAAGGGGTTCTACTCCAACCTATTTGCTGTACCAAAGAAGTATGGATCTGCCCTACTTTAGATTTAAAGCTCCTCAACAGACACCTCAAAGTCCGCTCCTTCTACATGAGTGAATAGCCTCCATGGAGGTGGGGAATTCCTGGCATCTCTCGACATCCACAACGCCTACCTTCACATTCCCATTTTTCCTGGACACCAAATAATCCTTCGCTTCGCTGTAATGTTAGAGCATTTCCAGTTCAAGGCCCTACCCTTCAGCCTGGCCACGGCCCCTCAAGTATTTACCAAGGTCATGGTGGCCGCCATGACCATCCTACACTCCCGGGGTGTCAGTCCTTCCTTATCTGGACGACCTCCTCATAAAGGCCCCATCCTTCCGGACTTGTGCAGAGAGCATACAGATCACCATCAACACTCTCGCCTAGGCTGGATGATTAACCTAGAAAAATCCTCTCCAACCCCAACGCAGCATCTCGCCTTCCTAGGGATGGTCTCCGACACGGCCCAGGGATTAGTTTCTCTCCCCCCAGACAAGTCAGCAGCCCACACCAAGATGCTCTTGCCCTCAGACGCCCAACACCGCACTCCATCCGATTTGTGATGAAAGTCCTGGGAATGATGGTGGCGGCGATGGAGGCAGTCCCAGTTGGCCAACTGTATCTCCAACCCCTACAATTGGCACTTCCAGCCTCCTGGGATCGGAATCCATTATCCCTAGACCGGAAGTTCCACTTGAGCCCTCAGGTCAGACGCTCGCTCTCTTGGCAGACCCTTCAGTCCTCACTGCAACAGGGCAGATCCTTTCTCCCAGTACATTGGAAGGTGGTCACCACAGACGCCAGCCTCCTAGGCTGGGAAGTGGTGTTCCTCCAGCACACCACCCAAGGGAGGTGGACTCCTCCAGAGACCCTACTCCCTATCAACATCCTCGAGATAAGGGCCATCCTACTAGCACCACGCAAGTTTCATCACCTCCTAGCAAGTCGCCCCATTCGGGTGCAATCTGACAATGCCACGGCTGTGGCATGCATAAACCACCAGGGAGGAACCCACAGCAGGGCGACCATGCGCGAATTGCAGAAGATCCTTTGTTGGGCGGAGACCCACCATTCGGTCATCTCGGCAGTGCACATTTCTGGTGTCGAGAAGTGGGCGGCCGACTTCCTCAGCCGCCAAGGTTTCGCGTCTGGGGAGTAGTCCCTTCTCCCAGAGTTGTTTCATCAAATCTGCGACTGGTGGGAAACTCCGGATGTAGACCTCATGGCGTCTCTGCTGAACACCAAGGTCCCCACATTCGTAGCACGGTCTCGCAATCCACTAGCCATAGGGTCGGATGCGCTCGTCCTCCCATGGGGAAGGTTCAAACTTCCGTACATTTTCCCACCTCTTCCATTGATCCCGAAAGTAGTGAGGAAGATAAAAGCAGAGCAATTCACGGTCATCCTGATCGCTCCGTACTGGTCTCGCTGTCCGTAGTACGCAGAGCTAGTCCAGCTTCTAGTCTTTGAAAGGTCAGATCTCCGCCTTGTCAGTCCTCTTCTAGAAGCGACTCGCTTCACGTTCCCAGGTTAAGTTCATTCAAGGAGTTTCCTGTCTAGCACCTCCTTATAGATCCCCCTGGGACCTTAATTTGGTATTGAATGTTCTACAGGGGACCCCCACCCCTTTGAACCCTTGAGGAATATGTCACTATTATGCCTCTCCTGGAAAATAGTCTTCTTGATAGCTATCACTTCCATCAGGAGAATATCTGAGTTGGCGGCACTCTTGCAGGTCACCCTTCCTCCTATTCCACCAGGACAAAGTTGTTCACAGAGTCCTTGCCAGATTTCCTCCCGAAGGTGGCGTCGTCCTTCCACTTGAACGAGGAAATAGTGCTGCCTTTATTTTGTCCGGCACCGTCCAACAGTCGAGAGACCTCCCTGCATTCGTTGGCTCTCGTCAGGGCTCTTCGTTGGTATGTTTTTCGTATTGCTCCGTTCAAAGACACATCCTCTTCGTTCTTCCCGAAGGGCATACAAAAAGGCATGCCAGTCTCTAAGTCCACGATTGCTCATTGGATAAGATCAGCGCTTCAAGAATCCTACAAACCCAAGGGAAGAGTGGTCCCACAGGGCCTCAAGGCACACTCCACAAGGGTAGTGGGTGTCTCCTGGGCCATCAAGCATCAGGCGGCAGCTCTTTAGGTGTGGTTCAGCCTGCACACCTCCTCAAAACTTTATAGAGTTTATACTCAGGCATCGGTGGATGCAGTCCTAGGATGAAAGATCCTGCAGGCAGAGGTCGCTCACCTCTGAAGAAGGTCACGGCATCCCATTTTTCCCTTTCTAATTAATGTTTGCGGTTAGTATTTCTGTTATTCAGTGTGTGTTTTTTTTCCTAGTACCCAGGGACTGCTTTTGAATGTCCCATGGTCTGTGTCCCCAATGAAGGCGAGAGAGAAAGATATTTTTGTGTACTCACCGAAAAATCTTTCTCTGAGACTTCATCGGTGGACACCGCACCCAATCTTACTTCACCCTCTGGACGATACATTGAGTTCATGTCCTTAGTTTCCCTTATTTGAGTGGTGCATATATATGATACCTTAATGTGTTGTGCGTTTCCTCCTACTGCTTGGTCACCAAACTGGCTTCATCTTGAGTCAGCATGAGGGTGTACACTGCAGAGGAGGGGCTAACCTTTTTTGTCTTAGTGTCAGCCTCCTAAAGACAGCAGCATAACACCCATGGTCTGTGTCCCTCAATGAAGTCTCAGAGAAAAACATTTTACGGTGAGTACACAAAAATCTCTCTGCTTATTCATTTATATAGCACTATTAATTCCATAGCACTACATAAGTTTGATAAATTAACAATTTTCTATTTCTTTGTTACTTAAATGTCATCTTCTGTTTTTGTGTTTCCTGCCCAGCTTTTCATGCCACTCCAAATACATACAAAAGAAAAAATAATGAGGGTGCTAATGATGGAAAACCTTGTGGACCCAACTGTTACCAATTATTGGTGAGCTGATTCTGATGTTTTTTTCATTCCTGAAATTGCTAAACAATTAGACAAGGTTAGATTACCATTAATTAACATTGCTATTAAGCACACAGGTAAAATGATGGCCATCTTTTATAGGAAGGAGCAAGAGAATTTGCTGCTGCATTGACAGCAGAGAGGATAAAAACCCCACCTAAGCGTCCAGGTGGTCGACGAAGAGGTAGACTTCCCAACAGCACCAGCAGACCAAGCACACCAACGGTTAATATTTCAGAGTCTAAGGACACAGATAGTGACAGGGAAGGCGGAACGGAAACCAGTGGGGAGAGCAATGATAAAGAAGAAGAAGAAAAGAAGGATGAGACCTCCAGCTCCTCTGGTAAGTTATTTGGTCATTAACAGTAAGATGCTTTTGCATCTGATGAGTCGCTCTGTGTAGCCTGGTACCAAGCTGTACTTTTCTTTTAATTTAAAGAAGCAAACTCTCGTTGCCAAACACCAGTCAAACTGAAGCCAAATATTGAGGACCCTGAGAATGTGGACTGGAGTGGAGCTGAAGCATCTTTGTTTAGAGTTCTCATTGGCACCTATTACGACAACTTCTGTGCAATTGCAAGGTTGATTGGTACGAAGACATGTCGCCAGGTAATTCTACTCGTAGAGTAACTTTTCCATATATTGTAGGACACAATGAGTGAGAAGAAAGCTGGTCGTGCTTCTGCTTATCTATAATCCTGTTATGCAGTACTGTTGGGTCCCTTTCACATCACTTTTTTTTGGGGATTAGATTTGGCTCCCTATGGGCACGGATTGGTCCTTAACTGCCTAGCGTTATTCCGTAACTCGGGGTTAACTTTCACTGCTTGAAGCGGTAACCCCGAGTCACGCTGTTTGCTGCGGCTGTTAGGTGAGGAGGGGGGTGGGGCTTTGGGGGGTTGCTACCAGCAGTGATGCTGGCTGCGGCTGTTAGGTGAGGTGCGGGGAAGCTTGCTACTGGCAGAGGCGCTGGGGGGGGGTTGGTTGGGGGCGCTGGTGGCTCTGCTGGCTGGTGCTAATAGGGGTGGGGGTTCTGGCTGATGTGCTAGCAGCTGTGCTGGCGCCTATAGGGGGGGTTGGGGTGCTAGCGGCTGTGCTGGCTGGTGCCTATAGATGAGGGGGGGGGGCTACCGCCTGGGGCTGGGAGGTCTGGGAGCCGGGGCTGCAGACGTGAGGAGGGGCAGGAACACCCCAAGGGAATGGGATGCTTCCCTCAGTTACCCTCCTCTGTCATGGGGGTCCCCTACCTAGTCAGGGCCCTGGTGCAGCTGAACCAGCTGCACCACGGTAGGTCCGCCCCTGACGCTCGGGGTAAATGGCAGCGGAGTCTCCTTATCTTCTCCTGGTGATCCAGCGATGTCACCGCTTTGATCGCTGGTGACAGCCCCTTCGGATGCCTCCATATGACTTCCTGGTTCCGTCTCTGTGAGCCGCAGCGGCTCATTGGAGGCGGAACTGGGCAGGAAATAAAAAAGTATAAATTTCTGCCCATAAAAGAAATTTTTTACCAAACAAATGGTACCGTATTTAGTACAAAATTCCTGACATAATCATACCGCCAGGGAGGTTAATGGCCATCCGTGTGTCCAGGGATCTGATTGTGTCCGCTTTTTCACATCCCCAAAATCGGAGACTGCTCCTATTTTGGGCTGCCTTCAAAAAAGCAGAGAGAATCGGACAACATGGGATCCAACGCTGTCCGATTCAAATAACATGGGGGTCTATGGAGTTCGGATCCGGGAAAAATCGTTTTCCGGATCCGGTTTTGGTGTACTGAGCATGCTCAGTACACTAAAACTGCTTTGTTCAGTGTAATTTCACTTTAGCAGTGTATCTACATACACTGCCAAAGTGAAAGTAAAGCAAGAAATGTGTTACAAAGAAAAAAAAAAAACGGTCACCTGTCCGCCAAGTGTGCCGAGGCGGGAGATTTAGACCGCTCAGCTGATGCTGTCATGTGACACATCTGATCAGGTTGCCACCCGGTCAGCTGATTAAGGTCCTGCAGCGATCGGACATAGACGCCTCGCATCACGGGACACTCGGCGGAGAGGTGAGCAATTTGTTTTTAATTTTTAACTCATTGTTTTCTTTCGCAATGAATGTAGATGCATTGCAAAAGTGAAAGTACAGCCCCACTTGCCTGTGCTTTGCATGCTCGGTTCCTCCCAGCTCTTTCTGTGTTCAGATTCCTCAAAATTACGGATCCGGTCACACAAATGGAATTCGGAGTTACCAATCCGGTCCTGTCCGTTCCTGTCCATGTGGTCCTGCAATAAACAGGATCCCCACGGACAGCAAAAACGTGATGTGAAGGGGGCCTTAGAGGGATTGTCTCAGTTATAGGTGCACACAGCTTCCCACCCTCCTGCTTGCCTTTGATCGATGCACTTCTGAAGATTCACAGTACAGAGCAATGGCATGATTGCACTGTTGGCTTCTTGCTTTCTAATTGACCTATGCCTATGTTGTATCTAAGTCGAGTAGGGGACCAGCTTCATAGCTGCTCTTGCAAACTTTACCTTGTAAAATTGCAGCGGTGGCCTGTAACTTTGGTGATGAACAGTAGCCAAAAATATTAAAGATCTCTCTGTTCTTGAGAACAGAGAGAATTTGCTAAACAAAATAAACTAAAAACAAGCAACTTTTTAGGATTACTTTGTCTACAGTGGTTAATATTACAATGGGACAAGCCCTTTTTAAAGGGAATCTGTCACCAGGTTTTTGCTATCCCTTCCAAGAGGAGCATAATGTAGAGACATAGATCCTGATTCCAGCAATGTATCACTTGCTCAGCTGCTTTCTGTCATTTTGATAAAATTCCTGTTTTCTCTGCTGCAGATTTAGCAGTTATTTGAATGTGGAGCTCTATAACCCCACCCTATTGGCCGTTTTCTGTGTACACTGTAATCAGTGCAGGGGTGGGGTTATAGAAAGTTCATTAATATGCTGGACTACATCTTAGCAGGCCAAGTAGTCCTCTAATGATAAAATCACTGTTTCATCAGCTGGAGATTATCTAAACTACACTGAGCAGGCCTGTAAGTGACACATCTCTGGAAGAAGGATATCTGACCCTACATTATGCTACTCTCAGATTAGATGGCAATAACCTGGTGACAGATTCCCTTTAAAGTCTGGCTGCAAAGGTCATACCACGTATTTGGGAACCTAATTTAAGATTACTGTGTTGAGTTTGCTGACTTTTTTACAGGTGTATGAGTTTAGAGTAAAGGAATCTAATATCATTGCTCCAGTTCTTGCTGAAGATGTAGATACACCGCCCAGAAAAAAGAAACGGAAACACAGGTAATATTTTCATTTTAAAGTACTTTAGATGTATATGTATTCTTAACTGTGAATTGATGAGATATTGGGCATCCTGTAAATCAGAAGTCCTCAAGCTTTGTGACCTTGAGAGCCACATTCAGCATTAAGGGAGGGATGCTAGCCACATCCAGCTCCGGCCCCCTTCATATTAGCAACAGCCTGAACCCCTATTACCGACGTTATGACAGCCAAAACATTTCTACAGAAATTACCCCAAGGGAGTATAACAATATCCAGGAGTTCCAAGTACTAATGCACTTACTTGCAAGACAGCCGCGAGCCACATGTAGCTTCAGAGCTACAGGTTGGGGACCCTTGCTGTAGAAGTAAAGGATCTATTCTTACTTCAAGAAAACATTTATAAGAGCCTACCAAGTTTCCTGAAACATCACTTTGTAAACACCAATGAAATGATCATGCTGGAGCATGTCTGCAGTGTACTAGACATCTGCTAATTTGCCTGTAAATGTGTGAACAAATTGACATTCCCCTTGTCAATATCACACAACAGCCCGACACCCTCAGAATGGAATGAATGATGTCACACTGTATAGAAGCTCAACCCAAAGATAGGAAATGGTAACATGGAGGCTGAAAGATACTACATAGAACTCAAACCTCCCCAGCAGACTATCTATACCTCATCTGCTGAAACCGGCTTCCTCAGATTTTTCTGTGTTACTTGGAGGGTAGGGTCTGTTCCACACCCGTCTGACATTTTTTAACCTTATTTTCTTTAAGATTCTTCAGGGTAAAAGGGTACAATTGAGCACTCTGTTTCACCTGCAATGTGTCGGAAAGTAAATATTGCTTGTATCCACTGTCGCTCTCTGGCCAGACCAAGTACCTTCCTACTAAGGTACCCGGTGGTAGTATGCACGACTTGGCTTCTAAGAAGTCTCTTACAGGGCTTCCTCTTCAGGGGTCACTAAATTGTTTGGTTCTGGGCTGGATAAGATTATTGCTGATGCCAAGAGGTTGGAAAACATACCTTACTCGCTCAGTCAAGAGCTTGTAAGTCTTTTAGAAAGTGCAGAGCATTTTTCCTCCATTCTTTTCGTCAATATCTGGCCCCTTCAGTATACACTTGTCCAAACAAGCTCCGTGATTCCCAGGAAGCAAGAAGAGCTCCCTTAAGACTACTGCCCGCAGTGCCCTCTTCTGGGACTGAAAGCAAGCTCTTTTATCCTCGGCAGTAGGGCTGCTGAAGCATGATGGGCTGCCCCAACTTGGGGATTTAACCTGAGTGGGCAACTGCCTTCTGCATTTTCAGGGAGAACGGTTGGGAGCGACTTGCGATCTATGGGTCAGAGAGTTCGTTTTTTCAGGCTACAAAATATAGTTTACGTCAATTCTACAAGAACTTTCAGGTTCTGTCTCCCAATTTCTCCCACTTTTAAGTTCAGTTTTTTTTCAGGCTGTCGCCACTCTGCTTTGTAAAGGGGTTGATAGAGGTTTCCCCCTCAGAAAGGTTCAGGTGTTTTTGCTTAAACCTGTTTATTATCTCCAAGAAGGGTGGCTCTGGGTGACCCAACCTGGATCTAAGAGACCCTCCTCAGACAAAGCTAACGCAAAACGTGCATTAGGAAGCCGTCACAGCCATGTAACATACCTTTAACCCTTTGGTTTGACACTTGTCATGATGGTTATGGGCGATTGTGTAGTGTATTGGTACTGGACTATGTGATGGTGTAATATTACACCACTAGCTGTGAGCCCGATGCAAATGCATCGGGTGTCTAGATTATTTTTAAATTTATTTTAAGATTTTCAAATAATAATCCAATTATTCCAATGACATCTTTACACCAAATACATATATTTGTATGGTTGATATCATTTAAGGAAAATTGAACTATTATGTTGTAAGGGTCTTAGAACACAAAGTAGCAACTCGCCCTATACTTTCTATGGGGATTACCGCAACCTCGCGCTACACAGCGACTCGCAATGAATCCCCATTGAAAGTATAGTGGGACTTGCGGCAGGTGCGGCAGCTGAGGTAGCGACTCGCAATGGCCTCGCGGCCATTGCTCGCGCTACACAGCGACTCGCAATGGATCCCCATACAAAGTATAGGGGGACGTGCGGCGGCTGAGGTAGCGACTCGCAATGGCCTCGCGGCCATTGCTCGCGCTACACAGCGCCTCGCAATGAATCCCCATTGAAAGTATAGTGGGACTTGCGGCAGGTGCGGCAGCTGAGGTAGCGACTCGCAATGGCCTCGCGGCCATTGCTCGCGCTACCTCAGCGGTAAATCGCTAAGTTTGTGGCCGAGCCTCTGGTTCTATTTTCGGCCAGCGACTCGCATAGTGACATAGCCACGGCGATTTCGGGGTCCGACACGATTTTGCCTACGGCAATTATATAGTAGATACCACTGTTGGTATACACTGTTGAGCTCTGGTTGGGAGTCTAGTAAGGGATGCCTTGTACCAATTGGGTTTTACCTGCTCTGTGTTGCTAATTGTAACATCTGTTTTTAACCAGTTTTTGATGCCCTAATAAAAATTGATTAATATTGATTCACTTTGGCCTGACTTCTGGGTTGTTTTTTGGAAATATACTGGATCTAAGAGAGTTAAACAGGTGGGTGCTTATAAAGCACTTCAGGATGGAGTTCCTCCATTCATTCATTAGATCCATGGATGTCGGCAAGTTCCTGTCATCAATAGACATTTAGAATGTTTATTTGCATAAGCCGATATGTCCGGCTCATCAGCGTTACCTGTGGTTTACAGTATCTGAGTCATTCATAATTCAGAGCACTACCCTTCAGGCTGGCTTCTGTGCCAATAGTGTTGGAGCCGCAAGTCAAAACCTTTCTCCAGGATGTGGCACATATTAGGCCTCCCTCTGTTGGCCACCCCATACGTCCTGGGATCTTTATACTAGTTTTAGAGGTTTTTCAGGGCTTCCACTTCAAGCATATCTGGGAGATCCTGACTTTTTTTTTACTATTGCAGAAGGTGGCTTTTCTTATAGCCATCATTTCCATTAGAAGGATGTCTGATTTGGTGGCACTTTCTTGCCACACTCCATATCTCCTCCTTTATCAGGACAAGGTGGTTTGGACACAAAGTGGTTTCTGCTTTCCACTTTAATGAGGACATTGTATTGCTTTCTTTTTGTCCTTCTCCAGTTCATCCAAGGGAGAAGAGATTACATTGCCTGGATGTGGTTAGAGCTGTATGCTATTATTTGTCGGTCATCACACCTTTTTAGATGATCCGATTTCCTTAATGTTTTACCTCATAAGGGTCAGGCTGCTTCCAAAGCAACTATTGATGGCTGGAGTAAAGCGACCATTTTTCAGGCCTATTTGTTTAAAGAAAAGGTTCCATCCTTTCAATGTTGGGGTGCACTCCACTAGTGTGGTTGGAGCTTCTTGGCTATCTGTACATACCTTTTCCAAATTATACAGAGTCCATAACTTTGCGTCGGTTGATGCAAGCTTGGGCAGGAAGATTTCATAGTAACACTGATGAGTTCTAAGATTTTAACAGATTGGTTACCTTTGTGTGTCCTTTTCCTGCCTCTGAACAGCTTTTGAACGTCCTAGGGTTCTTTGTCCTCCAATGGAGCGACTGGGAAATTTAGATTTTTGTTACTCGCCGTAAAGTCTGTTTCTTGTAGCCTTCATTGGGGGACATGGCGCCCACTCATTTTTTTGCCCAATCAGCAAATTTGTAAGTTAAGTTATGCTTATTCTTTGGCTTCTCCTGCTTTTTCACGAAACTGAGGAAGCCGGTTCTGGCATGTGAGGTGTAGCTTGTGGGAAAGGAGTTAACTTTTAATTCTATGTAATATCTGTGTTGGCCTCCAAATGGTATCCCAGAGTTCTGTGTCTTCCAATGAAGACTATGAGAAACAGATCTTATGGAGAGTACCAAAAATCTAAATGTTTGGATTGGTGAGATTTTCATTTGTTTAATTATACTCATTTGTCTGGCAGTAAATATATTAGATCAAAGGTAAATTCAATTACTGAGTGTAGTTTAAATGAGAATGGGGCCACTGAGAATATTGGAAAATTTACTACGCACAATGAAGGAGGTTTCTCACGGTGGCAACTTTAATTGTAATATTGAAATGTTCACTCTTGCAGGTTGTGGGCCGCACATTGCAGAAAAATTCAGTTGAAAAAAGGTATGTCCTGTATGTATGGAGCCTTTAGTCTGGAAGCATATCTTCTGAATTTGATGTTTTTAACAGTTGAAATCAAATCTCCCAATTCTTGAAACTTGCAACATATACCTTTTTTAAAATGAAGCATGATGATCCTTATAGTAGGGGAGAAAGCTGTAATCTGCTGTTTTATTATGGTAAGTCTTGGTCATTCTGAATGCTCTGGCAGGAGAGCTACGTTTGCCTGTACTGCAGAGGCCAGAGCATCACCATCCTTCATTCAAGGGTGAACCTTTTCAAGATATCAAAGGATTCCTTACTTTACATTGCACCTTCACAATTTCATTTTTGCAGATGGTTCCTCTAATCATGTTTACAATTATCAGCCTTGCGATCACCCTCGTCAGCCCTGCGATGGCTCTTGCCCTGTGTAATTGCACAGAATTTCTGTGAGAAGTTCTGTCAATGCAGCTCCGAGTGTAAGTTAAAGGGTAAAAACAAATTTTTAAAAATTCAATTTTACTATTTAAATGTTTTCGTGTATGTTATGGTATTTTATTCCTAATACATGTAACACATACTCTCTTTTTATATCAAGGCCAAAACCGATTCCCAGGATGTCGTTGTAAAGCACAGTGTAATACCAAGCAATGCCCATGTTACCTTGCTGTGCGGGAGTGTGACCCAGACTTATGTCTCACCTGTGGTGCTGCTGATCACTGGGACAGCAAAAATGTATCATGCAAAAACTGCAGCATTCAACGTGGATCCAAAAAGGTCAGTCATCTGCTCTCCTTTATTAGTTTAGCAGTGTACACACAATGAGGTGAAGCTCACGGTAAGCTGACTGGTTTCTGCCCCTTGCAGTTTTAGCAACATCGGGGCATTATAAGCAGTAAAATGTTCACAATCCAAGTATTTACATTGGTGCAAAAAAGATTGTAAGAAAAAAGTTCCTCTATAATGTGACACCTTTTACTGAAGCTGTGTTTAAAGGGCTTGTCTGGATACTTTATTATTGATGGCCCTGCGGCCGGCTACTGCACAGTACCTTGCTGTGTCAATTATGTAGTTGACGGAGCTGTGTTGTTCTGCTCCATGATCAATCATATCTGGCAGGCACTTCTACTGATTTGGTATTGATAACTTTTATATTGAAAAGCCATACTAAGTGCCGTATAAGTATCAGACCACCCCTTTAACTTAGGGACATGAAAGAGGAGCACTGTTTATATGCTTTTGTCATTCAGTTGTGCTCAACCAAATTGCCATGAACATTAGTTAGCTGTGGACAGAATGATTGTTGGGTTGACAGCCATCTCTCCAGTCTTCCCCCATACCCTCAATTTGGCTAAGGTCTTGTGTTTTCTATAAGATCCACTGCCAAAATCAAATTTTCACTCAGAACAAATGGATTGGGAGATAAAGTTCTCTGTCACATTATATAATCCAATATAGGTATTGTTAAGAGTGGTCCATATAGTTTTTATAAATAAGTTTTTTTTATTGAAGCTTTCATAGCAAAAGTCAATAGGATACATACATAGAATAGAATCATAATACCCATTAAGGGTGCTTTCACATCAGCGGTTTTCGCCGATCGCGGCAGATGCGGTGAAAAAAACGCAACTGCCGCGGTTAACGCATAACCGCTGCACTTGCGGCACAGTTGCGACAAGCCCCATACAATGTCTATGCGGGCATGCGGCAAGTGCGGTTTCGGCGGTCAGCCACGGTTTTTTGCAGCCGCACTTGCCGCACCTGCCGCAAGCCCGCATAGACATTGTATGGGGCTTGCCGCAACTGTGCCGCAAGTGCGTTTTTTTCACCGCATCTGCCGCGATCGGCGAAAACCGCTGATGTGAAAGTACCCTAATACATTAAGTAAGTAAAAAGAAAGCAAAGCAATCTTAATACATCTGTTTGGTTTTCATTCCACTGGGCTACTATCAAACAATCAAAAACAATTCTTGCTTAACAGGACTGATATCTCTCCCTTGATGTGAATCTTACACCAGTAACCTCATAACCACAATTAGTTTCTCCTAGTCTAGAAATACCACCTACTTTGTGATTTGCATTTTGTCAAATCAAACCCAACTTGAACCTCACAGTAGGGTGACCCCTGATGTTTTTATTACAGTTAATAATTGTAAATAGTCATGATAATCAGATCTGCCCAAGTGACACGGTTCGGTAAGTAAGGTAATCTTTTGTCATATTTCATGTAGCTTAATATTGTACTTAAAAATGTTGTTCCATGAATAAAAGTGCTACTTCATCAATCAATAATTAAGCAATTTTCCAATTGAATGTGTCAGAAGTTTATCTTTTTAACACATTCAACTTTTTATCTGCACCCCTGCTGTATCCTGTGTAGCCTGTCAGAAGAGGTACTATAGCTACTGGTAGCACGTGCTGCTTCTATTAAAGGGAATCTGTTGAGTCAAAAATCCATATGTAAGGGTCCTTTCACATCAGCGGTTTTCGCTGATCGCGGCAGTTGCGGTGAAAAAAACGCAACTGCCGCGATTACCGCATAATGGCTGCACTTGTGGCACAGTTGCGGCAAGCCCCATGCAATGTCCATGGGGCTTGCGGTAAGTGTGTGGCAAGTGCAGTTTTGGCACTTGCGGCAGGTGTGGCCGCGAAAAAAACGTGGTATGCCGCGGTTTTTTCGCGGCCACACCTGGCGCAAGTGCCGATACCGCACTTGCCGCACCTGCCGCAAGCCCCATAGACATTGTATGGGGCTTGCCACAAGTGAACCGCAAGTGCAGCCTTTATGCGGTAATCACGGCAATTGCAGTTTTTTCACCGCAACTGCCGCGATCAGCGAAGACCGCTGATGTGAAAGGGGCCTAACTGATATTATTTTCTAATTCCTCTAGTGAGGCTCCTTTTATTCATGTATTTATTTTATTCATACTCGCTCCCTATCCTCTGTGAACTGCAAAATAAGAGATTCATTCAATCTGTCAGTTACTGTGAGTGATCCCTTATTTCTCTTCTGTCCACTCCCCAGGGAGTGAATATTCATGTAGTAACATCACTGCACTGCACACATGGAAAGTTCTGTGGAAATCACTCACATGGGGAGAAGGGGCTGTATCCTCCTGTTTGTGCTTCTCTCTGTTGTATGCAGGAAAACAAATGTTCAAAGAAAAACACACAGAATTTCTCTTTGACAGCACGCTTGTACTCAGAGCAAAAAATGCCTTTCAGATAGCTTTATCTGATAACTCAGCTAGATATGTGTCTGCCATCTCTCCCTCCCTCAGAAGCAAGACAGTCAAAAATAAAAATGAAAGCTACACTACACTAGCAGTGAGACACAGCACAGGGGGAGGGAAGGAAAGCCAGTCTGGGTGGCTGTGGACATTTTAAATAACATTTACATACTGTGGACTGTTCGGCTGTGAAAGTAATGAACCAGACTAGTGCAGCCAGCTGCCTGCAGGATGTTCTGATGCTTATAGCAAGAAAACTAAAAAGAGTACAGTAATGATTTTTACATGTTTTAAAAGGGCTGTCCATGCACTATTCAAGGGTACTATTAATAACATACTGAAAAAATGGCCTTCAGACTCCCTTTAATCCCACAGAAGATAGCACTGGCAGGGACTCTTCTAGCTGCTGATTAGTCTTGACACTAGTTCTCCCTGTCTGTTTCTTCAATCTAAGTACTGATGGTGTGTGCCATTTACTCTGGGCTTTTTCCATGTGTGATGTGTTACACACTGAGCTGGTGTGATTTATGAAGATGAGTATGAAGTTTCTCCCTTTAGCAATTAGCATGAAAGGAATAAGAAGCACTGTCGTACAAATAAGGCCCCTTTCACATCAGCAGTTTTTCAAATCGCGGCAGATGCGGTGAAGAAAAACGCATCTGCCACGATTACCGCATACCGGCTGCACTTGCGGCACGGTTGCGGTGCGGTTGCGGCAAGCCCCATACAATGTATAGACAGGTGCGGCAAGTGCGGCCGCGAAAAAAACCGCGGTCAGCCGCGTTTTTTTTTTCGCGGCCGCAAGTGCCAAAACCGCACTTGCCGCACCTGCCGCAAGCCCACCTTTACATTGTATGGGGCTTAACGCAACCGTGACGCAAGTGCAGCCGGTATGCGGTAATCGCAGCAGATGCGTTTTTTTCACCGCATCTGCTGCGATTTGAAAAAAACGCTAGTGTGAAAGGGGCCTAAGGTGCTCGAAGGGTTCCTGTAGCATCAGTAGAAAATCTTTCCTTATCCTCCCCATGCTATTTTCTTTTGGGTCAATACAAACTCATTCAACTTGTATCCAATTTCCTGTTGATTTAGAGTACATTTGTTTATGGAACAACCCCTTTTAAGGGAACCTGTCATATCCTTTTTTGTTATTAAACCGTGTTCAATGTTATTTAGATCATGTACTGTGCATTAGTAATATTTTTCTTTTTTACAATTGTTGTATTTATCCCAAAAAGCACTTTAGATACGTAATGTTTTGATTAGCTACCTGCCCAGTCATCTGGGCAGATAGCAAATATATCAATCAACTGAAAACATGCTGAAATTCGTCTAATGCTCTTTGGAAAGACCTGTGTGATGTCACAACCATGTGACCGTAATGGACAGAGCTAAGTCTACATTGCCCTTCATGCAAGGCCTGCTTAGCTCTGCCCATTACGGTCACATGGTTTTCACATGGTCTAGATTGGTACTTTGGCACACAGAAGATGTGAAAAAATAGTCGATAGACTTATGATTACTGTCCAGTATTTTATTGCTCACACAGTTAAAAAATTATTTTCTTAACTGACGTTTTGACTCAACAGAGTCTTTATCAAAGTTTAGTTATCTAGAATCGATGTACATAAAGAAACATAAAATCAGCGAATGACATTATACATAATCGATATACAGGAATAGTGTGACAACAAACAGCGTACATAATCAATGATTTATTGCATATTAATACACCAGCAGGGTCATTCCATGTCAAGTGAACCAATGATTATTACCTCTATATTTTTAATTCTTTTGAGATTTTGTTATTTGATAATAGCATGTCAGACAATGCAAAATGTGAAGAGAAAAATTTTTTAAAAAATTTATTTTTTTTTTAAATGATTTTCAAAGTTCGGAAAAAGTGTGAATTTCGCTGTTGCCTGCCTTTACGTTTCTCCTCATAACTAAGGCTAGGAATAAGATAGAGAGACAAAATAAACACCATTCTACTCAGAACTATACAGGCTTTCACCAGATATGTCACAAGAGGATCTTTGTTAATATTTTACCCATGTGATCGCAAGCGCAAAACTTTAAATCGTATTTCCGAAAAATCGGCGCGCTTTAAATATTTCAAAAACTGCCCATGTGTCTGCTTTGCTCTTAGCCACATCTGTACCAAATTTCAAGTTGGGATCGCAATGGGATCATATTTTAACATATTTTACTATTAATAGCGTCAATGGGTCATTCCATATCAAGTGATCTAAATATGAATATTTTTTTTTACCTGACGTCTTTAGATTTTTTTTTTTTTTTTTCCTTTATGAAGTACTACTTTAGTTAATTACAAATTAAAAGTTTGGAATTTTTTTCTTCATCAGTTAATTTTTTACAGATTTTTAAAGTTTAAAAAAAGGGTGAATTTTGGCCTGGTACGACTTTAAATTTTTTTATCTCGGGCTAGAAATAAGATAGAGAAACAAAATAAACACCATTCTACTCAGAACTGTCCAGGCTTTCACCAGATATGTCACAAGAGTATATTTGTTAATTTTAATTTTTTACCTATGCGAATGCAAACGCAACATTTTGAAACGCATTTCTGAAAAAAACATTTTAATAAAAATTTTCCAAAACTGCCCATGTGTCTTTTATGCTCTTAGCCACATCTGTACCAAATTTCAAGTTGGGATCGTGATGGGATCATATTTTAAAATATTTAACTATGGTTAATCTCATTTTTATTAAATTTTGAAAAAACATATGAAAGACATACATTCAATCTTTTAACAAAATCTTGAGACATATAAAATATACAAAAAGAGAATTCACAAAGTTATTAGTAACTTTAAGATAAGCTGCAAATTTACTTTTGCGCTTATCTCTGGTGCAATATATACTACAATCTAAATATAATTCCAAACACTCAAGTATACAACCTTTCTCAGGGTTTTGAGATGTTCTGATGTCAAGGGGACAAGCAGCCCCAGCAGAATGATTTTTATTACTTGGCCCCTTCTAACAGGTTGACCACGTAAGTGGGTCATTACCCGTTGAGGCCTAGTTGGAATAGTCTATCGACTGGTGTACCGGAAAGGAAGGCCGAAATATTAATGATCTACTCACAGCTCAGAGTTTTCGATACCTGTCTAATGTTCACTAGAATTCTGAAGGTATAGGCGTAGAAAGGAAATACCTAGACTGAATGTATCAGATGGGAAGAAAAGAGAGATAGAAAAGAAGAGAGAGAGAGAAGAGAAACAAAAACCATTAGAAAAAATTATACTGGGAAAGAAAAGCCACGTAAGAAAAAAAGAAAAAAAGGAGGGGGGGGACAGGTGAGGTATGGGAAGGAGAAAGGGTACTCATCCCACTGGCTCCCCATCAGCCAGAGGTCGAGCCATATTATCTGTGCTGGAAAAGATACTCCTAAATTCTGCAGAGTCGTGAAAAAGAATCCATTCAACCCAAATCCCTAAGAATTTGTTCCGAGATCCCGACGCATCAGCTGCGAGCTCCTCCATTCGATATGTGTCCATCAATTCTTTGAACCAATCAAGTAGAGATGGAGCCCGGCTTGATTTCCAGAACCTCGGGATCACAGCACGAGCAGCCGAGATGCAAAAGCGGAGAATATCCCTCTTCTGTAGCCCAATAGGACCTGGAAAAATGGATAACATTGCCGATTCTGGGCAGCATTCGGCTTCTTTACCTGTTATCCGGGCGTATGCATTGAAAACCTCAGACCAGAACCGCCGGATTTCCCCACAACTCCACCAAATGTGTATCATTGTACCCTTCTCTTCCCCACAGCGCCAGCAGGTATCAGGGGTTCCAGGGAACATGTTCCGGAGTGTCGTCGGGCACAAGTACCATCTAGTGAGCAGCTTATAGCTTCTTTCTTGTGCAGAACAAGCGCTAGCTAGTGAGTGAGTAAATATAAAAGCATTTCTGCCAATTAGCTTCTGAAATGCTACACCCCAATTCCCTCTCCCAAGCACGTTGGAAGTAAAGGGTGCCCTGCTCTCTCATGGACCCTAAGGCCTGGTATAGAAATGATATTTTGCGCCTCGGTGGAGCCTCCAGTTGGAATAACCTCTCCAATACGTTGGGCGTCAATCTTACCCTGCAAGAGTGGTCAGCTGAATATAATTATGCTCTGTATTGGAGAAATTCGAATCACTTAAGAGGTCTTGTAGGTTCTTTGAGTTGTAGCTCTGCCATCGGGGGCAAACCACCACTGGACAGAGTCTGTCCTACTCGGGTGTCATCCACAATCCGCCAACATAAAAATCTCTGCCTGTCAAATCTGGGTGGGAAAGATGGGTTGGAAAAAAGGGGAGTCAAAGGGCTAAGTCTGTCGTTTAAGCGGAGGGTTTTTGTCACTAGGTGCCATACCTTCAAGGTGTTTGTGGTCATGTCTGTCAAAGGTACTAGGTCTGTGGAGTCTTTAGGGGAAATCCAAAGCAGGTGTTTCAGCGGAATCCCCAAACCCTCTTGCTCCACCCCTACCCATTTCTTGGAGGACGCATGATAATGCCAATCTAGAGCTCTAACAAGAGAGGAAGCCTCAAAGTACGCTCGTATGTTGGGTAGTCCAACCCCTCCTCTGGTCTCGGGCAAGGATAGGATATTCATTCGCAATCTGGACCTCTTGCCCCCCCAGACAAATCTAAGGATCATAGATTGCATTTTGGAGAGGAAACCTCTATCCAATAGAACAGGAACTGTCTGAAAAGTATATAAGAGTCGGGGCAAGACATCCATCTTGACTACGTTTATTCTCCCGAACCAGGATAGCTTTAATTGTCTATAGGAGGTAAATGCCGATTCCGCGTTAGTCAAAAGGTGTTGATAATTTAAATTGAATATTTGTTTAAGATCTTTTGGTATAAGGACTCCCAAGTACTTAATGGCTTCTACTTTCCATTTAAATGGGAACTGTTTAGATAGATGAGAAACCAATTCTCCAGGCAAAGAAATATTGAGTGCCTCGGTTTTGGAGCAATTCACTTTAAAGTTGCTCAATTGTCCGAACCGTTCAAACTCCATTAAGACCGAAGGGATGGAGACCAGGGGCTGGGAGATGTAAAGTAGCAGGTCATCTGCAAATAAGGCTAATTTGTGATGACTCTGTCCCAGCTTGACCCCATGGACGCATTCATTGGACCTAAGTGCAAAATATTTAACTATTATAGTGTCAATTCAAAAGTCACCAAGAACACAATCAGTCATTTTTTCACAATTGCCCGTCAATAGTTTGAATTTGATATAAAGAAACATAGTCTTGTAACATCTCAAATGAAAGCTGTTACCGTTCTGAGTAAAATGATGCCTCTCCCACTTCATTATCTTATTTCTAGCCTGAGATAAAAAAATTTAAAGTCGTACCAGGCCAAAATTCACCCTTTTTTTAAACTTTAAAAATCTGTAAAAAATTAACTGATGAAGAAAAAAATTCCAAACTTTTAATTTGTAATTAACTAAAGTAGTACTTCATAAAGGAAAAAAAAAAAAAATCTAAAGACGTCAGGTAAAAAAAAATATTCATATTTAGATCACTTGATATGGAATGACCCATTGACGCTCTTACTAGTAAAATATGTTAAAATATGATCCCATTGCGATCCCAACTTGAAATTTGGTACAGATGTGGCTAAGAGCACAGCAGACACATGGGCAGTTTTTGAAATATATTAAAGCGCGCCGATTTTTCGGAAATGCGTTTTAAAGTTTTGCGCTTGCGATCACATGGGTAAAATATTAACAAATATTCTCTTGTGACATATCTGATGAAAGCCTGGACAGTTCTGAGTAGATTGGTGTTTATTTTGTTTCTCTATCTTATTTCTAGCCCGAGATATGATAGAAAATGTAAAGCCATACCAGGCCAAAATTCGCACTTTTTTAAAACTTTAAAAATCTGTAAAAAATTAACAGATAAAGAAAAAAATTCAAAACTTTTTTTTTTGTAATTAGATAAAGTTGTTCTTCAGATAGAAAATTTTTTTTAAAAATCTGAGGACGTCAGGGAAAAAAAATATTCATTTTTGGATCACTTGACATGGAATGACCCAGCAGTGAATATCAATGTCAGATAACAGGAAAATAACTCTATGGCTCAGTATAGAAGCCTAATGATACACCAAAACTGGCAACGTAAAAACAGTAATATAGATATATTGCATCATCATACAGTTTATTTACCTATGCAGTCGACTGTGGTGTCCAATGATGATAAGTGAGCAGTAGGTAAGACCCGTATAAATCAGGTACCTAAATTAAAGTATAATATAACATGGGTATGGACACTGCGTAAAACTACAGAGGGTAGAGGAAAAACAGGAGTATAAAGGGAGAAGGGGAAAAGAGTAGAGAAAGAGAGAGCAGAAGGAATGGGAAAGAGAAATAGAAAACAGAGATCTCTCTTGAAACTGATCGATCAGCCAGTAGAGATATACCAGGGCAAAGTGTATATAAGAATTGAAATGACATCTTATAAGAAGTGTAATTGAATGATTAATAATAGGTGCATTGCATATAGTCAAAAAAAAGGAGAGAAAATACCTACGGGTCTCCATACATGTATGTAAAAACTGGATAAATTATACTAGTGACACAATGGCCAGTTCAAAACCTTATTAATATAGAAATACAGAAACAAAATGTCACCCCAAAACAATGGTGCATCTAATTTAATGAAGAATATAATTGATATATTACCAATAGGGACGTTCAAACCCGAGGGCAGAGTTCAGTGTTAGCAGAGTAGTAGTTGGCACACTCCTAGACAATAAAGAAATATGTTGAATAGGGTGATATCAAGTTGAAAATGTGTGAAAGGAGAACCCTGGTATCAATACCTTGCGGTACATATGATCAATGATGCGGCCAGGAATTGTAAAGGAGGAGTCCTACGGTATAATAATAACAAGAAGTCCGAATAAAAGAACACAGAGAACAAAAGCAGGAATAAGCGCAGATAGTAGATGCACATGTGTTACCTTGTGATGGGGTCCGTGGGCCGTGGCGAGTGTGCTGTGTTGCGATGTAATACACCTCACTTTCGGTCCGGCTAGGTGGAACGCAATCTGGAAGTGCGCGCATATGTACTATGACAGAGAGGCCAGACAGGGGAGGAGAAAGTAGTGAAATCACAGCCATGCAATCTGGACTGTGCATAGTTAGTAGAAACAGTGGGAAAACACCAGGACAAGCTGTTTTCTGGTCGTCATAATGGGAGACCCAGACAATGGGGTTTAGGGCTCTGCCCTCCGGAGGTCACACTAGGTACTACAAGTTTGTAGACACCGCCTCCTCCGCTTATAAACCCCCACCGTAGGAGACATCCTCAGTTTTTAACTTAGTGTGCTCGGAGGATCACGCTTTGCTTGCACTTCACTGCATTCTCACAGCTTACGTGATGGCGTATGAAGACAAGGTAAAATGGTCCCGCTCGGGACCCCCGACAGCCTCCCCGCTCACCCTCTGCGGAACACGCTGGTGGAGGTACCGGAGGGCTTTTAGCCTGGACACTTCAGTGTTCTCCCGGTACGCTGTCGCGCTCCTTCCTTTCCATCCCTCCATGGAGGCTCTGGTAAGGGGGAGCCTGGAGCCTTGCACAGCTCCGCTCCGTCCGAGGCCTCCCTAAATGGTGCTTACAGACCGGACGGAGCCAGCCCAGTCCGAGGCCTCCCTAAATGGTGCTTACACTCCGGACTGGTGCTGTACCCCGTCCGAGGCCTCCCTAAAGGTGCTTACAGACCGGACCGGCACTGAGGCACCTGGTGTGTCTCCTCTGTGCCTGGGGGTAGTGTCTGTCACTGTGGTGTCATGACACTCAGACCGCGCGGTTACCCTCGGGTCCGCGGTTCTGGCGGTGACCCTGTGCTGGGGTCTCCCTGGCTGACCGCCCTGTGTGTCACAGGGGCTGAGGCTGTTGACTGCGAGTGTTTTTATGTGTACATGCAGTCTGAGAGTGTGTGTGGTGATATTCACACTCTTTTCCCGCGCTGCGGGCTCCGGCACCTCCATTGCTGAGGCAGTCTGGAGGAGGAGGAGGCAGCCCTTATGGTGACATCACCGCTGGGCGTGTTGTGTGCTCTTCCCGCGTGTTCCTGGCTCCGCCCACATCTTCACTGTCGGCGGCCATCTTCTCCCTCACTTCCCGGCTGGGATCTGGCTGCAGCGCGTGTCTGCACTTGCAAGGGAGACCGGAACTCGCGGAGGTCACACACACACACCGCTTCCTCCTACCGCTTTACTGCGGTCGGTAAGCCACCGGGATTCCCGGTTTGTTTGTGAACTTTGGCTTATATTCCCCTCACTGTGGAGATGTCCTCAGTTGGGAAGCATGCTGCTAAGGCGGCAGTGGTCACCGTTACCTGCGCTACATGCAACGGGACACTGGTGGAGGGGTCCTGCAATAACTGCGGACGCCCAGAGGCCCGGTCTGCTACTACTGAGTCTGCAAATCCGGGATTATACCCTGAGGTTCAGGTGATCCCAGGGCCATGGGAAACGCAGAATAAGATCAATGAATCTCTGCTGTCCCAGATGTCCTCCATGTCGCAATCCCTGGAGGCACTGCATAGGAGACTGGAGAACCCAGCTACTCCTCCTAGTTACCCCCGGGTGTCTCTTACTTCTGCTGTAAGACCCCCTAAGCGAGCCCGTGAGGCTTCTCCTGAGCTCCAGACTCTCTCTGAGGAGGAGCGTTCCTCTGATGGTGAGGAAGATGATGGGGGTTCTACTCTTGGGTCTATGTCTGAACCTCCAGATGGGGTGGAGGATCTGGTGTCCTCCATCAATGAGACATTGCGTCTTGTCACTCCTCCTGAGGAGGTGACTGTACACCCCAAGGAGATATACCAATGGCTGCGGCCAGAGGCTAGACCAAGTGGCTCCTTCATGGACCACACTAATTTCGGAAGGGTGATTAAAGCTCCCAGGTTGCATCCTGGGCGGCGTTATGTCCGTAAAACTAAGGACAATCGCTTTCCCTTTCCCCAGGAGGCGCTCCAGGAATGGTCGCAGTCTCCCAAGGTGGATGCTTCCATGACTAGGATTGCTGCGCGCTCCTTGTTTTCTGCCTCTGATAGCTCCTCGTTGAAGGATGCTACTGATAGACAGGTCGAGCAACTCGCCAAGTCTTCATATGAGGCTGTGGGGTCTTCGTTTGCCCCTAATTTTGCCGCGGTCTGGACCCTACAAGCGATTACTATCTGTTTGGATGGTATCACTGATCTAGCTAGGTCCAGTCCAGAGGTCCTGGCTCTCACTGAGAGAGCAAGGGCCTATGCGGACTATGCCAGGACGGCATCTTTGGAAACTGCCACTCGCTCTGCTGTGGCCTCGGCCAATGCAATTGCGATCCGCAGGCTGTTGTGGCTGCGTCTTTGGGACTCAGATGCCACATCTAAGAAGATTTTACAAAATCTTCCGTTCGCTGGTGACAGGCTTTTTGGCACCGAACTGGACAAATTGATAAAGGATTCTGCTGAGTCTAAGATACCGCAGAATAAGCCTAAGCCACGGTACACCGTGAAAAGGAACCCTAAGCAGTGGTCCTTTCGCTCCGGTTCACAGTCATCAACGGCGTCCACTCGCTCAGACCGAGGGGGCAAGCCTGCTACTCAGTGGCGTTCCAAGAGTCGTCAGAAGAAGCCGGCGGGGGCAGCGGCTGCCACCCCCAAGCCCGCCTCGACATGACTCGCTCTCTCATCCTGCCTCCCCACAGGTGGGGGGCCGCCTGTCCCGCTTTCAGGACAAGTGGCTTCTTCACATTCAAGATCAGTGGGTTCGAGACGTAGTCTCAAGAGGTTACAGGATAGAGCTGACGTCACAACCAATACACCGATTCCATCGGTCGGTCCCATCCCCAGAAAAGGCTCAGGCTTTTCACCTGGTGTTGGAGGGACTCCGCAGAGACGGAGTGGTGGTCCCTGTGCCCACGGAAGAGAGGTTCAGGGGTTTTTACTCCAACCTCTTTATTGTCCCAAAGAAGGACGGCTCTTTTCGCCCGGTGTTGGACCTCAAGTTGTTCAACCGTCACGTGTTGGTTCGGAAGTTCCGCATGGAATCCCTGCGCTCAGTGATCGCGGCTGTGTCACAGGGAGACTTCCTAGCGTCCATCGATATCAGGGACGCTTACCTTCACGTACCCATTGCACCAGCTCATCAGCGCTGGTTGAGATTCGCAGTGGGGGAAGAGCACTTCCAATTTGTGGCACTGCCATTCGGGCTAGCCTCAGCACCACGGGTGTTCACAAAGGTGATGGCCTCCATGATGGCTCTCCTGCATGCGCAGGGACACGCCGTCATACCCTATTTGGACGACCTGTTGGTCAGGGCGCCATCGGAAGACCTTTGTCGGGTGAGCCTGGAGGTGACCATGAAGTCCCTGGAACGGTTCGGGTGGCTTATCAACATTCAAAAGTCGACCCTGGTTCCGACCCAGTCATTGACATATCTGGGCATGAACTTCCACACGGACTCGGCCCTGGTGTCCCTACCTCAAGCCAAGCAGCTTGCGATCCAATCAGGAGTGCAGAATGTCCTCCTGTCTCCACAGTCATCCCTACGGGTATTGATGAGACTGGTGGGTCGCATGGTAGCGGCGATAGAGGCGGTGCCGTTCGCACAGTTTCGCCTCCGTCCTCTCCAGCTGGAGATTCTTCGCAGATGGGACAAGAGGACGATCTCTCTGAATCGGCTGGTGACACTGTCACAACCAACCAGGGACTCTCTACAGTGGTGGCTCCAGCCACATCACCTGTCACGGGGCCGGTCCTTCCTAAAACCGTCATGGTTAGTGGTGACCACCGACGCCAGTCTGAAGGGCTGGGGGGCGGTGTTCTTGCACCACAGAGCTCAAGGCCTCTGGACTCAGTCGGAGTCGGCGTTGCAGATCAACGTGCTGGAGATCAAGGCGGTATATCTGGCGCTTCTGGCGTTTCAGAAATTCCTGTCAGGACAGCCCATTCGGGTACAGTCCGACAATGCGACGGCCGTCGCCTATATAAATCATCAGGGAGGGACCAGAAGTGCTCAGGCCCTCGCCGAAGTCCACCGCATTCTACTCTGGGTGGAGGAAAACGGCTGCCTGATCTCCGCAGTTCACATCCCAGGGGTCGAGAACTGGGAGGCCGACTACCTGAGCCGACAGGGCATGGACGCCGGAGAGTGGTCCCTACATCCAGACGTCTTCCGGGACATCTGCGGCAGGTGGGGCACTCCGGACGTGGATCTGATGGCCTCACGGCTGAATCATCAGGTGCCCCAATACATGGCGAGATCTTGGGATCCCCAGTCTCTGGGGGCGGACGCCCTGATCCTGAGCTGGTCCAGCTTTCAGCTGCCATATGTGTTTCCGCCTCTGGCTCTGATTCCCAGGGTCCTGTGGAAGATCAGGACAGAATGCAGAGTGGCCATTCTAGTGGCTCCAGATTGGCCCAGGAGGTCTTGGTACCCGGACCTGTGGCAACTGTCAGGCGGACACAGGTGGGCTCTTCCAGAACGCGCAGATCTACTCGCGCAAGGCCCATTCTTCCACCTCAATTCCAGGGCCCTCAGATTGACTGCATGGCTCTTGAGGCCTGGCTGCTGACATCCAGAGGTTTCTCTCCTACAGTGGTTGCCACTATGAATCGGGCAAGGAAACCTGTTTCCAGGAAGATATACCACAGAACGTGGAAAATCTTTTTTACCTGGTGTGCCTCTGGTGGCCGCTCTCCGTGGCCTTTGTCTATCCCGACATTGTTGGCCTTCCTACAGTCGGGGTTGGAGTTGGGATTATCCCTTGGCTCTCTGAAAGGTCAAGTATCAGCACTTTCAGTGTTGTTTGACAGGCGCTTGGCGCTCCTCCCGAAGGTACGTCAATTTCTGCAGGGGTGTCTCGGGTGGTTCCGCCCTATAGACGACCTCTGGACCCTTGGGACCTAAACATGGTCCTGGCGGCACTGCAGAAACCGCCGTTTGAGCCACTGAGAGACGTCTCTCTCTCTCGTCTGTCCCAGAAGGTGGTCTTTCTGGTGGCGATTACGTCTCTGAGAAGGGTCTCAGAATTGGCTGCACTATCGTGCAAGTCTCCCTTTCTGGTGGTTCACCAAGACAAGGTGGTGTTGCGCCCACGGCCTGAATTTCTGCCGAAGGTGGTTTCAACGTTTCACCTAAACCAGGAGATTGTTCTTCCATCATTTTGCCCCGCTCCCGTTCATCAGGTTGAGCGCGACCTCCATACTCTGGATCTCGTGAGAGCTGTACGCATTTATGTGTCCAGGACCGCCTCCTTTAGGAGTTCGGATTCCTTATTTGTACTCACGATGGGTCGCTGTAAGGGGGCCGCGGCTTCGAAGTCGACCTTGGCCAGATGGATCAAGGCTCCCATTCAGGAGTCGTACCGGTCTTCTGGTTTGCCTCTCCCGGTGGGTTTGAAGGCACACTCTACGAGAGCTGTAGGTGCCCCCTGGGCCTTGCGACATCGAGCTTCTGCTCTACAGGTGTGTCAGGCGGCCACTTGGTCCAGCCTGCACACTTTCTCTAAGCACTATATGGTGCATGCCCATGCCTCTGCGGATGCGAGTTTGGGCAGGCGGGTTCTCCAGGCGGCGGTTGCCCACCTTTAGGGGGAACCATGTGTTATCCGTCTTGTTGAGGAACTCTTCCCGCCCTGGGGTATTGCTTTAGGACATCCCCATTGTCTGGGTCTCCCATTATGACGACCAGAAAAAAGAGAATTTTGTTTACGTACCGTAAATTCTTTTTTCTTTAGTCATCAATGGGAGACCCAGCACCCACCCAGTTGTTCCGTTGCATATTTTGCACTTGTTCTGTTCTCTGTTGAGACAGTGTTTGCCGGGTTGTTGAACCGTCTGTGCACGGCATTCTTCCCGATGTTTCGGGTGTGGTTTAATTTCTCCTCGCAGCTTATGGACTAAACTGAGGATGTCTCCTACGGTGGGGGTTTATAAGCGGAGGAGGCGGTGTCTACAAACTTGTAGTACCTAGTGTGACCTCCGGAGGGCAGAGCCCTAAACCCCATTGTCTGGGTCTCCCATTGATGACTAAAGAAAAAAGAATTTACGGTACGTAAACAAAATTCTCTTTTTTTCTTAAGGTCTCTGTAAAAGAAGGAGAAATATCATTAGTAATGAAGCTTTAGAAAAGATATTGGTACCTATGGTATTTTAACTTTTAACTAGGTGCGTTCCACCTAGCCGGACCGGGAGTGAGGTGTATTACATCACTTCCGCCTGGCTGTATATAAAAAGCAGCCCGCGATCGCAACACGGTGCAATCGCCACGGCCCACCATGGACCCCATCACAAGGTAATACATGTGCACTCTTCTATCTGCACTTATTCCTGCTTTTGTTCTCTGTGTTCTTTTATTCGAACTTGTTGTTATTACCATAGGAGACTTAGGGCCCTTTCACATCAGCGTTTTTCGTAATTCGCGGCAGATGCGGTGAAAAAAACGCATCTGCTGCGTTTGCCGCATAACCGTTACACTTGCGGCGCGGTTGCGGTAATCCCCATAGAAAGTATAGGGGGACTTGCGGCAGGTGCGGCAAGTGCGGTTTTGCACCTGTGTGAGCAATAAAATACTGGACAGTAATCATAAGTCTATCGACTATTTTTTCACATCTTCTGTGTGCCAAAGTACCATTCTAGACTACTACGATATATTTTTTACTTCGTGCACCAAATACGGTGAGCCACACTTCACTAACATGACATGGTTTTCACATGTCTGCTATCAGCCCAGATGACTGTTTGGGCAGCTAGATAATGATAACATTGAAGTATGTACAGTGGTTTTTGGAGGGTAAATAGAATGCTTTAAAAAAGAAAAAAGAAAAAAACAGGTTACTAATAAACCGTACATGACCTAAATGAGTAACATTGGAGGCGGTTTAAGTACAAAACCGGACACGCCAGGTTCCCTTTAAGGTTTTTTTTTTTTCTCTTTCCAGAATGTCAGGAGTAGTTTCATCTGGGAGTATGGTTTGTTTTAAGGGAATGCTATAACCCCTGTTTTATGACAACCCTGGACACATACATTGAATTATTACATGTAGCCAGACATTTGTCACATCTTAATAATGTTGCCTTTCTCTTGGGTTAGAGGAATGTAACAAATTCCCTGTCTTTGTTTGCCCCCTCCCCACCCTCTTTCAATAACACTTGATTCTGCAGACTGATATGGTCCAATTATGGCAAAGAGGCAGAATTACTAGGTAAGGCCTCTTGAGTTTTTGAAATAGATGCACGTGAATGGGCGATATGGCTGCCTGGACATTAGGAATGGTGCAGAGCGTGAGCTGGCCATTTCAATTCGCATTACTCCAACAACAATCATGAGATGCGGCCATGTGAGAGCAGGTCTCATTAATCCTCTATTCTTCATGTTTTCCATTTCTTTGTGGCTTAGAAAGAAAGGAAATTGCCATTGAATGAGTGCCTGGCAGTAGGTGCAGTTTTGTGAAATATTTTTTTTTTCTTTTTCATTTGCGGCTTCTGCTTGCTATGTTCACACACCTGAATGTCTGTCTTGCGACTATGAACTGCTTTGCCGCAGTGAGGTTATTACTGTGAATTTTGCAATGTCATTTGTTGCATTAGCAACTGTGAAATTCATTTAGATTTTGCTTTCCTTCCATGCAATGCAATTTTATTTTCTGACATTGCCCATTGAACAGCTTGCCCTGTGGCAACTTAAGACATTTTATGTTCTTAGCATTTGCTTTTGGCACCTTCCGATGTGGCTGGATGGGGAATCTTTATTAAAGATCCTGTACAGAAGAATGAGTTCATCTCAGAGTACTGTGGAGAGGTATGTGAAAAATGTCTCATAAATTAGTCTGGATGTGATAATACCTTGCAGACAGTATATGTACATACAGCTCAGCTGAGTGTGCATGTGTTCTCAATAGAGAGAGGTGAGAACAAATGATGAGACATATTGAAATCCAATATGCCCTTTCCTCCTCTTCCCCTACATATTTGATCAGGGACGTGTTGGGGCACCTCTATGCATACAAGTTAGTGGGTTCAGCCCATATTCCTTGTTTTCTTTTTTTCCTTTTTTTCCCCCTACTTTGTAAGTTTGATTGTAATAATGAACTGTGCTTTGTAGCAGCTCTTGGTCCTGGGGCGAATACCAAATTTGCATGCAAGGCTACTTTCACACTGGCGTATTTTGAAATCCACGTGGTCATGAACAAGCACGATTCTGTGCAAAAAGATGCTAACGGATGTCCACAGAACGTTTTTTTTTAAACAGAATCCGTCAGCAGTCACCAGAGATAGGGCTGGGAGGAGCTGTACCTTGCTTCTGTGCATGCTCAGTACAGCAAAACGGATCTGTTTTATGTATCCATTTTTTTTTTTATTTTATTTTTTTTTTCACGGATCCGTCCTCCATAGAGCTCCATGTTCATTTTATATGGACAGATACGGTGGTGTCAATAATTTTCAAGGAAGCCCAGAAACGGAACCATTTCCGTTTCTAGGCGCATGAGAATTGTGGAGACACACGAATAGCCACTTTAGGACCAATTCGTGCCTATGGGATAACATGGCAGGCTATAACGGATCAGTGGCCATCAGTTTCAAAACGGATGGACACGGATTTGAAAATATGCCAGTGTGAAAGCAGCCTAACAAACCAGTGATTCCACAAAATTGTCTGCTTATTCCACTCTACAGGTGCAGCAACTGTGGGACTGTGCTCCCAAATACATTGATAAATCTTATTATTTTTTTTTTTTTCTGAACTGGATTTTTATATTACATGGTTTGGTTAGACACATTTTCCAGTGAATTGGCAGGGGCCTTTATATGTGAAGTCATTATAGAATATGTTTAGTGCAACAAATGAAAGGCTGTGTGATTTTTGACAACTCCTGGGATGGTGTATGACCTGGTCAACGGATTTAATGTGTTTTTAGATCATATCTCAGGATGAGGCAGACCGAAGAGGGAAAGTATATGATAAATATATGTGCAGCTTCCTCTTTAACTTGAACAATGGTAAGTCTATCTACTATCCTCATGTACAAGATCATTTTTTTTAATTTCTACATTGTATCTTATAACGTCATTTTATATTTGAATCTGTAAATAACTTCTGCAGTCACTCAGCCACCCTAGGCCCAGTATCTGCTCCCAGTTCTATATGTTTGGGTGCAGCAGTGATGGTCCCGTCACTGGTCTAGGCTGTCTCTGAGCCTTGGGCATGAGCATTGTGCGCAGTGGCTGCCTAGAGAGGTGGCGTGCACTGTTGACACGATGTCACTGCTGTGGAGATCTAGTTCTGGCATTAGGGTGGGTGAGTACCAGTTAGTTAACCCCAACCACTAAAATAAACTTAATCTTGAATGTAGACAACTTTTTAAAGTAAAATTAAAATAACGCACTTTTATTTGATGTCTGTGATGCTTTTAAAGTCATAGATTAAAGACTGTTGTAGTATCCGTAACTTGAAAATTTGGCATCCATAAAGAAATGAGAATACCCTATGATTAGCAATAATCGTCATTATTGGTGGTCCCTGTTTGTTTGCAATGCATATTCAAGAACTAGGAAAAAATGCACCACTAATAGTGAAAAATAAAGCACCACTCCAGTGTTTTTTCTGGTTTTTTTTTTTGGTAACTCCTTAAACGTCAAATCACGTGCATTGCACCTCATGACCAGATGTCAATTTCCACATCATGACATGCTACATCCTTCACTGATGTAAACTGTCACTGTATGAAAACACACAGTGACCACCCAGTGCTGACAGCGGTCTCTGCTTTCTGATTGCAGTGATCAATCAATAAATCTGGCTGAATCAGCACTTTCTGCTTCTGCACGATCACTGCAGCAGCTAGACTCCGCTGACAGCTGAGCTCCTGTAGTAACAGCTGGGGAAGGTGCACACTCCACCCCTGGTTAATAAACCCTCCTGATCGATGTGGACTCAATGTGCGCCAAAATCATAGTGAGCCGATGGTTGTCAAGCCACCCAGAGGTCGAAAAACCAACTCCCTGGTGTGCCTGGTATGGTGGCCCGTTAGACCCGGCCACAGGCAGTGTGTCTAAAGGCCCAGTTACACGGCACAACATTGTCAGCGACATCGCTGATACGTCACGTGTTTGGAGGCGCTACATCTTATTTTCAGGTCTTATTTTACCATTCCCTTGCAGCAGTCCCCAATAACCCCATCATCCCCTAACAGCTGTCCCCAATAACCCCATTATCCCCTAACAGCAGTCCCCAATAACCCGATCATCCCCTTGCAGCAGTCCCCAATAACCCGATCATCCCCTTGCAGCAGTCCCCAATAACCCGATCATCCCTTGCAGCAGTCCCCAATAACCCCATCATCCCCTTGCAGCAGTCCCCAATAACCCCATCACATCATCCCTTGCAGCAGCCCTCAATAACTCCATCATCCTCTTGCAGCCCCCCAATAATCCCTTGCAGCCCCCCTAATAACCCCATCAACCCCTTGCAGACCCCCAATTACCCATCATCCTCTTGCAGCCCCCAATAACACACACACACACTCACTTTCCTCACAGGTCCTCCAGCAGCTCAGAGCCTGCTTCCCCGCTCATCAGTGACAAGGCTGCCAGCAGATGAGCCAGCAGCGAGCATGTAACATCATCGCATAATGTTAGATGCTCGCCTCTGATTCGCTGGAGGCTCATCTGCTGGAAGCCTTGTCACTGAGAGGTCAGGAAGCAGGAAAACAGTGCTAAACTCCACCCCTTCTCTATATCCCTGCCCCTGTGCAACCCTGCCCTACCGAGCCCCGGAAGAGTGGTCTTGCATGGAGCCGGTCCCCCGATGCAAAAAAGCTTTGGTACCACTGCCCTAACATTTCTGCCTGTTAAACATTTGTATAATGGCTGATGTTCTAAAACACTTATTGATGACATTGGCTTTTTGATTAAAGAAACTACCTGCAAATACCATAAACATGATTACAATGGCCAAGAAGCTAAAATGTAGCCTGAATTTCTTTTTCTCCACTTTCTGGATATTTTCCTTCAATACCTGTTGTTTGTCCACTTTAGATTTTGTCGTTGATGCAACTCGCAAAGGCAACAAAATTCGTTTTGCAAACCACTCTGTGAATCCAAACTGCTATGCAAAAGGTAATGTAGTTCATTTAGTAATTTAGCAAACGCTGCAAAATGTAATATGGGGATGATGCAGTTGTGTAATGGGCTGGTACCTGTCCTAGATGACTTTCCTTTCTGTTTCAGTAATGATGGTGAATGGAGACCATAGAATAGGCATATTTGCTAAAAGAGCCATCCAGACGGGTGAAGAACTCTTCTTTGATTACAGGTTGGTGTGACTCTCTAATAATTATCATAATTTATTATGGAATTAAAGGGGGGCAAACATGGCTAATCAGGATAGCAGCAGCTCACTTCTGTCATATTATGGTGGTGTTTGATGTAAATTGGTGCTAGTTCTGTTGTCACTCATCTGTTCGCAAACCCAGCGGGATTAAAAGTTTTAACAATAAACACATTTGCTATGTTGTTAATCTTTTGGTGCACCTGCCGCACACTTACCGCAAGCTCCATAGACATTCTATGGGGCTTGCTGCGATCAGCGATTACCGCTGATGTGAAAGCAGCCTTTTTAGATATCATGCTCACAATATGGTAAAACTGACATTTTGGTATGATGCCTCCGACTGGTACGAGTTCATAGATGCTAAACAAGTAGTCTCTTACTGTTATTTAAGTAGTGAAAAAAATATATTTTTCTTTGAAAAAAAAATGTATACTTTTGCGCCATATTCCGCGGCCTGTAGTGTTCTAACTTTTCGCGATCTGGGGCTGTGTGATGGCTTATTTTTTGCGTCTTGAGCTGACGTTTCTAATGATACCATGATCGGGTAGATATGCTGTTTTGATTGCCTGTTATTGCAATGTTGCAGCTATAAAAAATGTAATTTTGGTGTTTGAATTTTTTTCCGTTATGCAGTTACATATCTGATTCACTGATTTTATATTTTTATAGATCGGGCATTTCTGAACGAGGCAATACCAAATGTTATTTTTTTTAAAAACTTGTATTTGAAATGGGGCAAAAGGGGGGCAATTTGAACTTGTGTGTGTTTTTTTGTTGTTTTTTTTTCTCCATATTTTTAAAAACTTTTTTTTTTTTTTTATTTCTTTATTTTACTTTACCTACTGGGGGCCTTAGTGCTGCATAGTGTGATTGCTTCTCCTGTGTACAGATGAGCTGCTGCACATCTGAGCACAGGAGAAAATCATCACTTTCTGCCGGCGATGGAGCCTAGAGATTGCCCACAGGAAGTGATTGCAGAGAGCTTCCGGGGTCATCACAGGACCTCAGGCTGTCATGGTAACCATCAGAGGTCCCATGATAACAGTGCTTTAGATCAGTGTTAGTGAGTCACAGCGAGATCAAAAGTGTTAACAGCACAGAACTGATTGCTGATCAGATCAGCTGAGATATGTGTGGGATGATTCGAGTGCGTGAGCTTGCATCAGAGGGAGGGACATAACTAAGGACATATATACATCCTTGGTTGTGAAGGGGTTAAAGGAGTACAATTTGGAGATCTAGAATATAGTCGCCACCCTTATAGTGTGTAGCCTTCAGAAATAAGATGGGTATAAATAAAAGAAAATGCTTGTCTATTAGTCCCAATAAGGATTGTTGATCTTCACAATCTTGCATCACGCTGACTGTGACAGTGGAAAGTTGACATGTCATAAAGATATGTGTCCAATTGAATACAGTGTATGGCAACTGTATGGAAATCTGCATTCGTAAGGGCTCTCCAAATTGGCTGTCATTTTGCCATTCATTTTGACGCGCATCTGAGTTGTAAGGGTATGTGCCCACAGGAAGGTTTAACGTCGGTTTAGCAGCGAAAACCGCCGGCGGTTTAGCATAGGTTTTATTTAAATTTATGTAAATCCTAAGCAGCGTTAGGACTTACAAGTAACCCTATGTAATTTAGAAACCGCTGTGCACACAGTCGGTTTCTGTGAGCGGATCTGCCCGCGGTTGAGCGGTTTCCCAGCGGTTTAGCAGCATACAGCATGTCAATTCTTCTCAGCGGTTTTTGATCGGTTCCATGAACAAAATCCTCCATAGAAAACCGCCGGAAAAACCGACTGAAAAATGCTGTGCACACGCTGAAAAAAACTGCCGGAAAACAGCTGGAGACTTCAGAGCTCAGAACTGATAATTTCCAGCGGTTTACTGACGGTTTGAACGCCACTAAACCTTCCTGTGGGCACATACCCTTAAAGTCTCCCCCCCATTTCAACCTTGTTGACAATTACATTGATCAGAGTAGTTATGATGGTTACTAATCTTTCAGATTTGTGTGAAAAGCAAAACTATGATGCTATGTTTACATTGGGTGTTTTTGCTGCTTTTTTTCCTGCAGCAAATCCTGATCTGTTGGGCTACTTTCACATTACGATTTTTAGGGAGCCGATGCTGTCTGATATAAATCGGACAGCATCGGCTCCCTTCTGATGCCTGGAATCGGATGCCAAATAGGCATCCGATTCCGGCATTAAATCGTAGCTTCCGGGCTGAAAAAAATAATTTAAAAAAAAGCTTATGCTTACCTCCCCCCGAGCCCCCGCTGTCTCCCGCCGTCTTCCTGGAGGTTCCCGGTGGCTCCCGCAGGTTCCCGGTGTCTGCCGAGGTCTTCCTCTGCTGTATAGGACCTGCGGTGATGTCACAGTCATGTGACACCAGGTTACACCATGGTAACCCACGGTCACATGACTGTGACATCACCGCAGGTCCTGAACTGCAGAAGAAGACCTCTGCAGATACCGGGAGCCCGCGGGAGCCACCGGGAACCTCCAGGAAGACGGCGGGAGACGGCAGGGGCTCGGGGGGAGGTGAGCATGAACTTTTTTTTTTTTTTTATCTTTGTGCTCCCAGTTAGGAACAGTTTTACTTTACTGAGCATGCTCAGTACAGTAAAATCGGGTCCGAGGAGACATCAGATGTTTCCTCGGACCCTTCTCCATAGGGCCCCATGTTATAGGGATCGGGTCAGATCGGATGTGCACTAAATGCCATCCGATTTGGTCCGATCCGATTCTGTCAGATTTTATTTTCGGTGCAAAAATCGGAGCAGTCTCCGATTTTTGCACCGATAATAAAATCTGACAGAATCGGATCGGACCAAATCGGATGGCATTTAGTGCACATCCGATTCGGTCAGATGCCAATAGGGCTACATGGGGGCAAATTCGGATCCGATGCTGTCCAATTTTGATCGGACAGCATCGGATCTGAAAAATCCGTAATGTGAAACCAGCCTAAGATTGTAAACAAAATCCCCTGGCAGATGATTTCCTGCAGTTTTGTGAAAGATTTTTCATCAGGTTTGGTCTAGTTCTTTCATTTGACATGCTCCTTCATTCAAAAACGCTGAAAAAAACAAAGCAGGTTTACATTTCCGTTAGGAATATAAACCAGTGTGTGTGTGTGTGTGTGTATGACTTTTCCAGAATCTGATAGGTATAGCTGGGAATAAAGAATACTTCTTCTTCCTCCTCTTCCTCCTCTTCTCCTTCCTCCTCTTCTTCCTCTTTCTCCTTCCTCCTCTTCTTCCTCTTTCTCCTTCCTCCTCTTCTTCCTCTTTCTCCATCCTCCTCTTCTTCCTCTTTCTCCTTCCTCCTCTTCTTCCTCTTTCTCCTTCTTCCTCTTCTTCCTCTTTCTCCTTCCTCCTCTTCTTCCTCTTTCTCCTTCCTCCTCTTCTTCCTCTTTCTCCTTCCTCCTCTTCTTCCTCTTTCTCCTTCCTCTTCCTTCCTCTTCCTCCTTCCTCTTTCTTCCTCCTTCCTTCCTCTTGCTCTTCCTCCTTCCTTCCTCTTGCTCCTCCTCCTCCTTCCTCTTGCTCCTCCTCCTCCTTCCTCTTGCTCCTCCTCCTCCTTCCTCTTGCTCCTCCTCCTCCTTCCTCTTGCTCCTCCTCCTCCTTCCTCTTGCTCCTCCTCCTCCTTCCTCTTGCTCCTCCTCCTCCTTCCTCTTGCTGCTCCTCCTCCTTCCTCTTGCTCCTCCTCCTTCCTCTTCTCAACAAAAAGGTAGGAAAAATGCCCTGTGTGAACAAAACCTAATAGTTTTTGCACACCTTAATATCGTACACTTCACAGATCTCCTGTCAGCGACTGTAATACAGATATGTTTATGCACAACTATAACAGGGCTGCCCTACAGGTCCTTTGTTGCTCTGTATCATCCTCCTCTCCTACCTCATCTGTCTCAGATTCACAGTCGGTGTATAGAATTAAACGGAAAAAAAAAACAACCAAACACTTAAGTAGGAAAAAAAATGGCATACCCCATCCAAGTTCGTATATGCAGAATTAACTCTCCTTCAGAAGCATTGCTGATGTGGAAGAAAATGTACAACTAAATGAAATATGCCAGGGACTGTATGACTTTAAGGAGCTTTACAGGCCTCAATAAGTTGCCATACAGGCTTAGTGACCAAGTACATAAGCCCTAAGCCTCGATCATGAAGCATTTCTACTGTAGAAACTGTAACTGATTGTTCCTAATGAGAATTTAGGGTATATTTTGGATTTAGTAAGTGGCATCCCTTTCCTTGTCACATTGAGACAGCTTTTATTTTGACACATGCTAATATGATAGAAATCCTGGATGTAACAAGTTTTCTTATTTTCATTGTAGATATAGCCAAGCTGATGCTCTGAAATATGTGGGTATTGAGAGAGAAATGGAAATCCCCTGATGGACCAGCTACCTCTTGTTGCAGCCCATGCCTTACCTTCTTCAGGAATTTCTAATACTGGCGCAATTTTTACCTACAAAGAATGAAATGAAAAATGCGAGCTGAAGTTCTGAATTTACTGAGTACTGTAAAACTAATTTATAGTGATGTCAAAAACAATTTATTCATTTTTATTTTTTTTTGTCAGCTGCAAATTTTTTTGTACCAGTGAATTTTTGGCAATAATGTATTGTGGTACATCTCCCACCTCAAATAAAATATACTTGAACTTCTCTATTTCCTGCATCCTTGTCAATGAACTGGATTCAATTCACTTGGGAGATAGCTCATTGAATATTGTGGGGATATCTTAAAAAGTACAATATTCCTGCTAGGTGTATACTGAAAACTAAAACTGAGTAAGGGAAAAAAAAAATAATAAAAAACCTTTTTCTGAATTGTTTGTTGCAGAGGTGCACAACCTGTTACCTGCAATGCTATTCTGTGCAGCCTCCACATGTTGTCGTCCCCCCCCACATTTGTGATTCCAATCTGTTAAGTCCTCAAGAAGACAATTCTGCAGTATTTGCCACTCCATTGTATTTTATAAAGACTGTAAAACTATGGATTTTTCTGTAACTTTCATGAATCAAAACAAGGATAGCTGCACCTTTTTAAAGTTATCTGACCTGGTGTTATAAATGACCTGTTCAATGGAGCACACACGAGATACACACTTAATACAAAATTGTACTTTTGTTAAAGTAGTACAAACCCACAATGATCACTAATATAAATTGAAACTGACCAAAACTAATTTAATTTTCAATTTAAATATGCTGAATTTCAACTAATGAGAATTAGACATTAGCTTTTCAAATATTTGTTCAACAGAAGAAAATATACTAATGAAAATGGCCTGGACAAACATAATGGTGCCCTAAGAAAAGATTAAAAATACTTTGACCTTAAAGGGAACCAACCACCCCAAATGACCCCCCCCCCCCCCCAGACTGTTAATATGTGTCCCTACACCCTGCAGACACATATGGGGCAATCGTTTTTGCTAAAAAAACGGATTTGTAAAAGCTAAGATATAGCTTTATAAACTTTTAAAAATCTTGCCGACTGGGCGTTATCTAGCTGCCGGGGAGGGGAGGGGGGGGGGGAGCGCTGCGAAATATGTACAACCTGGTCCGGTGCCGTCCCTGCACTCCTGTCCGGTGCAGTCTCCCCGCTGCTCTCTCCGGTGCTGTGCCCGCTGGTGTCCTCCTGTCATGGTCTCCATGCTGTGCCCCAGGCCGGTAACATGATTATCAGTGATGTCATGTAACCGCCCCTGCGCTGTGATTGGCTCACAGCGGCGATCACATGACACAATGGCCCTGCGTTCTCATTGGTGCAGGGCTGACCTGGGCGGGGATGGGCAGGAGGAAGCAGGAAGCTTCCCCATTGCCCAGAGCCCGCACCGATAATCATGTTACCGGCATGGGGCACAGCATGGAGACCATGACAGGAGGACACCAGCGGGCACCGGAGAGAGCAGCGGGGAGACAGCACCGGACAGGAGTGCAGGGACGGCACCGGACCAGGTTGTACATATTGCGCAGCGCTCCACCCCCCCCCCCCCCCAACCACCCAGCAGCTGGATAACGCCCAGTCGGCAAGATTTTTAAAAGTTTATAAAGCTATATCTTAGCTTTTACAAATCCGTTTTTTTTAGCAAAAACGATTGCCCCATATGTGTCTGCAGGGTGTAGGGACACATATTAACAGTCCGGGGGGGGGGTCATTTGGGGTGGTTGGTTCCCTTTAAGGACTTGTTTAACTAAGGTGTGTCCTGTAATTCACATCATAGTTGTCTACAAACTTTTAATCAGTAAGCCTGCCTTATTTAAGGGGTAAACAGTAGTCATGGTGCTGTTTAGTATCATGTTTAGTGTGAGATTTATAGACAAATATGCTTAAAGGGAATCTGTCGCCACATTCAACCTATGTAACGTTTTAATATGGGCATACAGGTTATAGAATGCTGATAAACGTCCTCCCTGCCTGTTTCATAGTAGATGCTTTGTTGTGGATAAATTATCTTTTATCACTATATGTAAATGAGCTGTTCCAGGCTATGGGGTGGATGCTGCCTGGAACATAGCAGCCTCCAGAGCTGCTTGTAAATAGAAGGGGGCGATACCAGTGTGAGACAAGTAACTGATACAGAATGGGAGAAATTAAATTTGACTTCTTGTAAACACATTTTTTTTACAGCTCTGCTGTATTGCAACAATAGTGTGACCCTGTCTGCTTGTGAGATGGAAACTGAAGCTGAGATGAACCTGCAGATGTGATCATTATAAGGACACAGAACTCTGCAGTAAGATCAGGAGGACAGAGAGCAGCCATCACATATCGCACTGGTAACTGTCTTCTCTTATTTAAAATAAGCTCTAGCGGCAGATTGATCTAGGCAGCATCCACCCCATAGCCTGGAACAGCTCATTTACATTTAATTATAAAAGATGATATCCACAACGGGTCATCTGTTATGGGGCACACCGGTATTATTTTCAGCATTCTATAACCTGTATCCCTATATTAATAGTTTAGATAGGTCAAAGGTGGTGACAGGCAATCTCCAAACAGCTTAATGTTGCTGTTACTACAGTTGTACATATTATTCAGATGTTTAAGGTCTATGGGACTTTAGCCAACCTTCCTGGATGTGGCCGCAAGAGGAAAATTGTTGACAAAATGAATGGCTGATAATACGATTGTTAACCAAACAGCCCAGAACATCTTCCAAAAAGATTAGAGGTAAACTCCAACAGTAGCACATATAGTGTATTATCATAGTAATATACTAGTGCATGTCAATGAATTAGAATATCATAAAAAAATCAATGTAATATTGCCATGTTTCTGGGAGCCCTGAAACACGTTGACTAATAAATCATTATATTCACCCTTTGCTGTCTCATGGAATACGGCAGCATGGTTTTAACCCTTCATCCCCCTACTTTAATTTTCTGAAATCATGACCTTTGGGTTTTCATTGGCTGTAAGACATAATCATCAACATTAACAGAAAAAAAACACTTGTAATGGCTCTATATAATATATACATTTCACTTTTTGTATTGAATTACTGAAATAAATTAACTTTTTGATGATATTCTAATTCATAGAGTAAGGCGGTGGAATATACTAGTACATCTCAAACACCCCAATGAGAAATGTGCTATCAAAGTTATCTGTATGGCCTGACCTCTCCCTGTTCATTATGGGAGACTTTAATGCAATCTGTAACCAGTTTAGAAATAAACACCCTGGGGTGGTGGGGATGTGGGGGTGACCCCCAATCTAACTTTGGCTGTCTTGTTGATGACCTAGGTCTAGCTGATGGAGGAAATGGCATCCTAATCCTTTTGTGTCTCATCAGTTTATCAGTATAATTTAAAGAAGACTGGCACACCTACAGGTTCAGGTGCTAGCTGGAAAAAAAACTATACAGTCATATGAAAAAGTTTGGACACCCCTCTTAATCTTAATCTGTTTTTTTTTTTTTTTTTTTTTTTTGTTTAAAATTGTTTTTTGCAACAGCTATTTCAGTGTGATATATGTAATAACTGATGGACACAGTAATAATTCCGGATTTAAATGAGGTTTATTGTAGTAACCAAAAATGTGAAATATGCATTATTTCAAAAATTGACAGGTGCAAAAGTATGGGCACCTCAACAGAAAAGTGACATTAATATATAGTAGATCCACCTTTTTAGATCCTGGATGAAGGTATTTTTGACCATTCCTCTTTACAAAACAATTCCAGTTCAGTTAAGTTTGATGGTCGCCGAGCATGGACAGCCCACTTCAAAACATCCCACAGATGTTTAATTATATTCAGGTCTCGGGACTGGGATGGCCATTCCAGAACATTGTAATTATTCCTCTGCATGAATGCCTGAGTAGATTTGGAGCGGTGTTTTGGATCATTGTCTTGCTGAAAGATCCATCCCCGACATAACTTCAACATTTGACACTGATTCTTGAACATTATTCTCAAGAATCTGCTGATACTGAGTAGAATCCATGCGACCCTCAACTTTAGCAAGATTCCCGGTGCCGTCATTGGCCACACAGCCCCAAAGCATGATGGACCCTCCCCCAAATTTTACACTGGGTGGCAAGTGTTTTTCATGGAATGGTGTGTTTTTGTGGCGCCATGCATAACGCCTTGTTGTATGACCAACCAACTCAATCTTTGTTTCATCAGTCCACAGGACCTTCTTCCAAAATGAAACTGGCTTATCCAAATGTTATTTTGCATACCTCAGGCGACTGTTTGTGGCGTGCATGCAGAAACGGCTTCTTTCGCATCACTCTCCCATACAGCTTCTCCTTGTGCAGTGTGCGCTGTATTGTTGACCGATGCACAGTGACACCATCTGCAGGAAGATGATGCTGCAGGTCTTTGGAGGTGGTCTGTGGATTGTTCTTGACTGTTCTCACCATTCTTCTTCTCTGCCTTTCTGATATTTTTGTTGGCCTGCCACTTCTGGCCTTTACAAGAACTGTCCCTGTGGTCTTCCATTTCCTTACTATGTTCCTCACAGTGGAAACTGAAAGGTTAAATCTCTGAGACAACTTTTTGTATCCTTCCCCTGAACAACTATGTTGAACAATCTTTTTTCAGATCATTTGAGAGCTGTTTTGAGGAGCCCATGATGCCACTCCTCAGAGAAGATGCAACTAGGGGAACAACTTGCAAGTGGACACCTAAAATAGCTTTTCTCATGTATGGATACCCCGGGCTATGAAGTACAAAGCTCAATGAGGTTAGGATGGAATACTTATGACAAGTGGCGTATATCATACAAACAGAGGAGAATATATATAAGAAAAGGAATGCCTTTACAATGTTTGAAAAATTGTGGGATCCATGGTTGCGGGTGGAGGATAATGTGTCAGGAGGTGTATGAGCGACGACTGTGACTGTTTTCTTTTATACTGCTGGACCTGTGGCTAAAGAAGAAGATGGAGGATGTATATACGAGGATTCTAGATATAAGTGCTATTGTTTGTATAGAAATGCATACAGGGAATCTGTTCATGAGTGTGGGGGGTGGGATCCATAGTTGGGTTTATATCATATAAAAGGTAAAATAATGTGATATTATCTTTCTGATGTGTGTTGCAATATTATGCTGAGTTTAATAAAAAAACATCTGAACAAAAAAACAAAGCTCAATGAGGTTACCAAACCAATTTAGTGCTTCAGTAAGTCAGTAAAAAGTAGTTAGGAGTATTCAAATCATGAAAATCAGAAGGGTGCCCATACTTTTGCACCTAATAAATATATTATATAATGTATAACAATTCTGAGCAGCACACAACTCAGGGTGCAAATCCATCCAGCAAACCAACTTTTGCTTCAATATAATAGAAAAAATGACAGCAGCACTCCTACGTCAGGTTCTTCAGAAGCCTTTCTTCAGGGCGACCATGCGACGTTTCAGTCACCAAGTGACTTTTGGCATGGTCGCCCTGAAGGCCAGAATAAAGGCTTCTGAAGAACCTGACGTAGGAGTGCTGCTGTCATTCTTTCTATTATATATATATATTAATAAACCTGGCACACTTATATAGGTATACAATGATGAACAGGAGACGTCAACTCAAACTGTCATAATTTTATTATGATCATAGGACGTAGCTCTGGCCTTGCCGGTGCGACCACTCAGGTCTTCACAGAGGATACAGGAGCTGTGACAGTATGTACAGAATTAAACAAAAAAAAAAAGTCAGATCATGACAAAAAAGAAAACTGAAAATATAGTATTTGAAACATCCTAAAGTAAACAGATTAAGGAAAAAATATATACAAGATGAGAAAGGAGAATTTTGTGTACTCACCGTTAATTCCTTTTCTCTCAGCCTCTAATTGGGGGTCACAGGACCGTGGGTGTTATGCTGCTGTCCACTAGGAGGCAACACTAAGCAAATCTGCAAAAGAGTAACAGTGGCTCCTCCTCTGCAGTATACACCCCTGGAGCAGGCACTGCCTCCTCAGTTTTGTGCTAAAGCAGTAGGAGAAAGTAACTAAGTTAACCAATACCAACAAAGCCTGGCAAGGCCTCAATATAACAATATGGGAGTAACAAAAACAACTGTAACAAAGCCGGAACGGCCAACAGGGTGGGTGCTGTGTCCCCCAATTAGAGGCTAAGAGAAAAGGAATTTACGGTGAGTACACAAAATTCTCCTTTTCTCCTTCGCCTCATTAGGGGACACAGGACCATGGGACGTCACAAAGCAGTCCCTGGGCAGGAAAGACAATGGAACTAATCATACTGAGCGAGTAAGTGAACAATTAAGTACATACAGGTGGGCAACTGCCGCCTGAAGGATGCACCTACCCAGACTGGCAGCCGACGAGGACTGGGTATGAACTCGGTAGTGCTTGGTAAAAGTGTGTAAAGTCGACCAGGTGGCCTCCTTACACACTTGGAGAGCAGAGGCTTGGTGCCGAATGGCCCAAGAGGCCCCCACGGCTCGGGTAGAATGTGCCTTAATCCCCGCCGAAAGAGGAGTATTTTTCATCTTGTAGGCTTCTTGGATAGCTGATCTAATCCACCTAGCTAGTGTAGCCTTGGAGGCTGGCATACCCTTCCGTTAGGATGAACAGAGTCTGACTTACGGAAAGGTGCAGTTCAGGACCCATAGATGCGAAGAGCCCTGACGAGGTCCAGAGTATGCAAGGCTCGTTCGAACCTGTGAACCGGAGCCGGACAAAAGGAAGGCAATGAAATTTCCTCGTTCAAGTTGAAAGAGGAGACAACTTTAGGGAGTAATGACGGCATCGGACGGAGTACAACCTTGTTCTGATGAAATACCAGGAAAGGCGGTTTACAAGAAAGCGCTGAGAGTTCTGACACTCGGCGAAGAGAAGTGATAACCACTAGAAAAACCACCTTCAGAGTCAGGAAGTGGAGAGAGATGTCCTGAAGAGGTTCAAAGGGAGGTTCCTGCAGAGCCGTAAGAACCAGGTTAAGGTCCCATGCATCTAAAGGTCGTTTATACGGAGGGACAATGCGATTAACTCCTTGGAGAAAAGTTTTAACCTGTGGTTTAACAGCAAGGCGACATTGAAAGAGTACTGAAAGGGCTGAAACCTGATCCTTAAGGGAACTTAGGGAGAGACCAGATTTTAACCCCGACTGAAGGATCCCTAGAACTAATGGCAAGGAATAAGGAAGAGGGGATTGATCTTGAGAAGAGCACCATGCGAAGAAAGCTTTCCAGATGCGATGATAAATTTTGGCTGAAGCCGACTTCCGTGCTCTGATCATGGTCTGAATCACGGCAGGGGAGAAGCCTGCTTGGGTTAGTACCCAGGTCTCAAGGGCCATGCCGTCAAATTCAGGGCGTCTGAATTCTGGTGGTAAAATGGGCCCTGAGACAGAAGATCGGGACGACGTGGGAGGCGCCAAGGAACGTCCGCCGTGAGCTGGACAAGATCGGCGTACCATGCCCTTCTGGGCCAGTCTGGGGCTATGAGAATGACTTGAATGCCCTCTTGCTTGATCTTCCCCACCACTCTGGGTTTGAGAGGCAGAGGAGGGAAGATGTAAGGCAGCTGGAATTGTGACCAGTCTTGAACTAGGGCATCCGCCCCTAGAGCTCGCGAGTCGTGAGATCTGGCTATAAACATTGGAATCTTCGTGTTGAATCGAGATGCCATCAGGTCTACGTCCGGAGTCCCCCAGCGACGGCATATTTTCTGGAACACGTCAGGATGTGGGAACCACTCTCCCGAGTCCATGCCTTGGCGAATGAGGAAATCCGCTTCCCAGTACTCCACTCCCGGGATATGAACCGCCGAAAACGTTGAGTTCATCGATTCTGCCCAGTGTAGAATGTGTTGTACTTCGTGCATGACCTGGAGACTGCGGGTTCCGCCTTGATGGTTGATCTATGCCACGGCCGTGGAATTGTCCGATTGAATCCGGACTTGTGTCCCTGCTAGTAGGGAATGAAAGGCCTTCAGAGCTAGAAATATGGCTCGGATCTCCAGGAGGTTGATGGGCTCGGACGACTCCGCTGGGGACCATGTTCCCTACGCCGTGTGATGACGATGTACCACTCCCCATCCACTGAGACTTGTGTCGGTGGTGACTATCTTCCAGTAGACCAGTAGGAAAGATCTTCCCTTTGTGAGGGAACGAGGTTTGAGCCACCAATAGAGGGAACTCCTTGCTGCCGATGACAATCGGAATAGTCTGTCCAGGGCAGAAGGGTTCCTGTTCCACGAAGTCAGAATGGCCCATTGGAGAGGCCTGAGGTGAAGTTGGGCGAACAGCACCGCCTCCATAGAGGCAACCATCCTGCCCAGGACTCTCATGGCAAATTGAAGGCCGTAGGGCCTTCGCCTTGTCCTGAAGGAGGACCAGACCCCTGTGGGTGTCGAAACGCATCCAGAGGAACATCAGAGATTGGGATGGGACTGGTGGTGACTTCTGAAGATTCACCAACCAGCCTAGCCGACGCAGGGTGTCCACAGTGATGGAAACACTCTGCTGACACTCCCTGAAGGAGGGGGCTTTGACGAGCAAATCGTCTAGATATGGCAGGACTACCATCCCTCTTGTGTGCAGTATGGTAATGACCGCCGCCATGACCTTGGTGAATACCCTGGGAGCCGTCGCTAGACCGAACGGGAGAGCCTCAAACTGGTAATGGTCTTGGTCGCTGGCAAATCGGAGAAATCGCTGGTGGATTGTCGCGATTGGGATGTGGAGGTAGGCATCCTGTATGTCGATGGACGCGAGAAATTTGTCTTTCTCCATGGACGCTATGATGGAGCGCAGTGACTCCATGCGGAAATTCCGCACCTTTACAAAGGAGTTCATCTGGTTTAGGTCCAGAATGGGACGTACCGCTCCTCCTTTTTTGGGTACCACGAAGAGGTTCGAGTAGAACCCCTGGAAGCGTTCGGCTGGCGGTACTGGTATCATGACACCTGCATTCAAAAGGGAATCTACCACCTGAAAGAAGGTGCGAGCCTTGGGCGGGTGAGCGGGTGGGATTGACAGGAAAAAACGATTTGGAGGATGGGCCGTGAATTCTATGGTGTATCCAGAAGACACTAAGGTTTTTACCCACTTGTCGGTAGAAGCGAGCCAGACCTGACGAAAGCGGGAAAGTCGGCCACCAACTTGAATAGTGTCTTCCGAAAGGGGGGTGTCAGGAAGAAGAGCACCTGCTGGGCTTTGTGCCCTTAGATCTGGACTGGCGAGAATGGGACTGCCAGTTTGCACCAGTCTTCCGTGTCGTCTGGGTGCGTTCCCTACGGGGGGACCTGTTGCCCGCCGGCGGGGGCTTCGAGACTGACCAACCAAAGGAATTCCGAAAGGATCAGAAACGGGTTTGTTGGCGACGATTGAAGGGTCGTTTAATTTGACGTTGCGGAAGAGAGGTACTTTTACCCCCAGTGGCGTCTGAAATCAATTGATCCAGCTTTTCGCCGCATAAGCGGCCACCATTGTATGTAAGACATGTGAGCGACTTTTTAGACGCCGCATCTGCCTTCCATTCTCTCAGCCAGAGGGCTCGTCTGATCGTTACAGCGTTGGAGGCTGCCACTGCAGCACAGTTAGCCGAGTCTAAAGCGGCATGCATTGAAAATTCAGTGGTAACCGATATTTGAGCCACCTGGTGTAACAAGGCTGGATCAGCCTGCAAAGACCGAAGAGACGAGTGTATGGAACTTGCTCTTGTCATGATAGCTTTTGAGGCCCAAACTGAAGCAAAGGCTGGCACTAGAGAAGAGCCTGAGGCCTCAAAGATGGACTTCGCCATCTGCTCTACCTGATGGTCAGTGGCGTCTTTAATGGACGAACTGTCCGGTAAGGACAGAAGTGTCTTGGTAGCGAGGCGAGATATAGTAGGGTCCACCTGTGGCAGATCTGTCCCATCCTTTGTGACCTTAGGTAGGAATGGATAACGTGTTTTCAGAGCCTTGCGTCGCCAAACCTTTTGTCAGGGTGCAACCTATGCTTCCTGAGAATTTCCTGGGACTCTGGATGGTCTGAGAAATGTTTGTGGTCTCTTGGCCCTTTTAAAAGGCACCTTATGCTCCGGAGCATCAGCGGGAGAGTCTGACACATCCAGAACCTGGTTAACGGAAGTAATCAGATCTTCAACCAGCGCCACCGTATCGGTCGCATCTAGGTCTAGGGACTCGTCTAAGCGACTTTCTGAGTCCTAAGTATAGAGACCTTCGGACTCCTGCGAGTCTTCTTGACGTCTGCGTGCTGGAGAAGCTGTAGGGCCCCCAGGGATTCTGGAGATGGAGACCTCTGTGGTCTCTTATTCCCAGAGTCAGAAACTGACGGGGCATGGTCGGCAGTCTGTCGCGGTTCCGACACTACTGTCTGAGACGCAGATGCCTGAACGGCGGTTTCAGGTGTCGGACGGACTTGCATAAACTGCAGCAGTGTGGCAGACAATCTGTCAATGGACTGCGTCATATTCTGAGACATATAGTTCAAAGAACACTGCACACTCAGAAGTTTATCAAGGTGAAGATATGTGTTTATTTTCCTTAGTGCATAAAGACAATCTGCGATCTGGCTGACGTTTCGATCACAACTCCGTGATCTTTATCAAAGTATCGCTGTGAAATACAAAGACAGTGGAGTGAACAGATATATAATATATACAAAATGTACATGCAAAAACAAGTGTTGTACATAGTAAACACTTGATGTAATACATAGATTTGTCATTTAACTGGACATGTATAGTACAGAGGTTTCCATATGTTATCCACGGTGGTAGTAGGGAGGTTTATAGGAGACTATATGTGTATGGGAGAATGGAAAAAGCGTTTATTGATAGTGTTCCATCTGTATGGGAATAGGGAGATAATGGTATTACCTGTCCTTAATGTTTGCACTTGGGAGATCATCTGGTCCTGTAAAGGCTTATTTCTATTGTAGAGTTCCAAAAGGAATTTCCCTTTTGTAGTGGTTTCTGTAAAGGAACCACTGATAGTGAGTGTTAGGGACAGATTGTCATAAGCACTTAAATGGTGAGGAGGTTACCTTAATAATGCATATTATATATGCATCAGTGGAAAGGTCATCTGTTCATATAGGTGCCTCCAGGTATGTCCCCTTTTAATGTTGGGTCTAGCCCTGTGAGTGGAATATAGCACTGTGGGTAAAGATATGTATATAGAGAGTGAAAATAAGACCTATAGTATACTTAGCTTTGAGTAGAAGAATTGGTGGTTCAGTGTGCTTGCCTCTCCTTAGGGCGCTGCCAGCGCTTCCTGCGCTTTGGCTGGGAATGAGGGTTGTGAGGAGGACGCGATCTTTAAGCGCCCTAGCCGGTCAGCTGACCGGAAGTGACGATTCCGATCGCGCATGCGCAGTGCGCGCCGCTTCCCTGGTGATAGTAACCAGGTTCCCGGCGCTATTATGCATACTTAGTGCGCCTGCGTGGCTCAGTTGAAGCCGCTCACAGCTGAAATAGTGTGGGGCTCCATGTTAGCATGTATAGGAGCAGTGTGGTATTGTAAGGTGATATGGGGGAATTATGTGTACCGCGGCCCTCTAGTGAAGTAGTGTGGTACTGCAAGGTAGCTGTAGAAAGGGCCTAGTGCAATGACCTCTACTGGGAAATAGTGGTATTGCTGGGTAATATGTTGCTCCAATGTGATCAAAGGAGATATGGTTACCCACCCCAGAACGGGGAAATCATACAAAATTCGGGATTACTATACTTGCGATACGAATTTTGTAGTATACATTATCAATCCTGTTGGAAAGGGCCCAGGGGCAGTGGGTATTGTACTGGCGGTAGAAACCCCCAGTATAGCATAGGCATTCTCCCCATAATGTATGCAGAGCTGCTCCTAGGATGCAGCTGGCAAGTGCCCTGCTGCTGGCTGTGCTTGCAGCTATGCTGTGCCCTTGCTTCTGCAGGCTGTGTATAACCCTGCTAGCCTGCGCTTGCTGCAGGCAGCCTGCAACCTCCAGCCCATGCAGCCAGGGCTGCTGATACCTGTGGTGCCACTGCCTAAAACATCCAGGGTGATTAGGGGGACGTCATCTGGCAGGCAATCCAGCTTCTACTTCACTTCAGACTGGAAGGGAGTGAGGAAGGAGGGTGGTATGCTGGGCTGTCTCGACTTTAACCCAGCAACCCAACAGTGGGAGGCTGAGAAAGGAGTACGGCATATGTAAGGAATTCTCAACCCAGCGCCCCAACAGTGGGTGGCCGAGGAAGGAGCATGCCGGACCCACTTTTCTTCATAGGATCATGAAAAATCACAGAGAGTAAAAAGGGTCGTGTGCTTCCTACGACACTAAGCCAAAACTGGGGAGGCAGTGTCTGCTCCAGGGGTGTATACTGCAGAGGAGGAGCCACTGTTATTCTTTTGCAGATTTGCTTAGTGTCGCCTCCTAGTGGACAGCAGCATAACACCCACGGTCCTGTGTCCCCCAATGAGGCGAAGGAGAAACATTCAATATACATAAAGGAAACTATAGTGAACGATCAGTCATAGATTAGAGGTGATAAACCCGCCGCTACTATATATGTGCGAAGGGGACTATGATAAAATAATGTGAAGTAACATATAGTGCCCATATTACATGGTGAGTTCAAGTCAATGTTAGCCCATATACAGGTTCCCAAATCTAGTGGATGATTGGTAAAGAAGGTTACCTGTGGAAATCGTTGATATGATATGGGTGCAACCTCCTATATATTAAGGAGAGTAAGGCCCCTGCATAGATAGGATAAAAGGATTAATAATTATGGGGGCCAGTAAGATGGTTATAGTTATCATGTCCTAAGGTTGCCCTATTGTGGCTTCCACTGACTCATTACTCTCGCCATTAGCCAAGACGATCGAGCGCATCCTGACCCCCCTGGTACCACTGATTACATCGTACGTAAAAGACACAGGTGACTTTCTGGATCACCTTAGGGGACTGGGCGGCATACCTGACAGGAGCTACCTAGTCACCCTAGACGTTGAGCGTCTTTACACCAATATCGACCACGAACAAGGGGTTGAAGCTGTAAGTTGGTTCCTCGAGAAATATGGAACTTTGACGACCAGACTGAGTTTTGCATTGACATGTTATCAATCATCTTAAAGAAAAAAAAATTTTCTATTTGGTGATCAGTATTATGTTCAGCGGAGGGGGACCGCCATGGGTTCGAACGCTTGCTTGTCTATCTGGGACAAAGCCTATCTGATAATCATCTATCAGCCGAAGCAGGAAGGGGCCAATTCTGACAGCCAGTAACTTAGCAAAAAATTTCACGTCCCCATTGATGAGTGAAATGGGACGGTAGCTGGCGCATAATTCCGGATTGTTACCGGGTTTGGGGATAACGGTGATTATGGCCTCTAGAGATTGTCTAGGAAACGGGCTGTCGGATGAGATTGCATTGAAGACCTTAGTCATGAAGGTTAGCAGAGGAGCCAGGAACTTCCGGTAGAATTTAACCATGAAGCCATCCGGGCTGGGGCTCCAGTTTGATGGAGTGGATTCGATGATGCGAGATATCTCTTCTTCCGTAAATGGCTCGTCCAGCACTTCAGCTGTCCCCTCCTGCAACCTCGGCAAGGCAGTGTCAACCAAGTAGTCCTCCAGCGAAACCCCGGGACCCCCCCAGTAGAGTAGTTATTTGAGTGTTGCGGATATTGTACAGGTCGTAGTACTATTGTTGAAACGTTTCAGCGATATTGTTGGGGTGATACTCCTTTTTACGCTGAGAGCGTATTAGTGGAATAAAGGAGCTCGCAATTTTGGGTCTTAAGTATCTGGCTAATGGCCCTCCACATTTATCCGCGAACTCGTAGAAAAAGTGATGTGCCCATTCCCTAAATCTCGAGTAGGCCCGATCCAGGGAGTTCCGAACTTGAGAGATTAGGTTTTCAATATTACTTGCTTTAAGCTTCTTCAATCTAGACCTCTCCCGGATAAGGACTCCCCTCCACACACATTTTAATGCTTCCCACTGAACAGGGAGAGGCGTGGGGTCCCCTTTGTGATTGTTTAGGAACTCGGAGATCGTGGAAGTCACCGATCTGGTAGTCTCTTCATCCGTGAGGAGGTCAGGATTCAGAGTCCAATGCCAGGGGCGAGAAGGAATGTCGGGGAGATTGAGCGTCAGGAAGATCGGAGCGTGGTCAGACCACACCATGGGCCTGATCGAGGCAGTAGGGTCATAAGTCAATAATCTGTGACTCACAAGGAGGCAGTGGCGTAACTACCGCGGTCGCGGCTGAGACCGGGCCTGCCCCTGGGGGGGGGCCCCTGCACCATGCTTCCAGCCGCCCGCCGCGACCGCGATAGCGCTAGACGAGGAGTGGAGGGAGGACGGGAAGTGAGAGAAGCCTCACTTCCTGCAGCTATGCCCGCCGCTCCTCTCCTCTGTGCAGAAGCCAGCAGACAGGTACTCGCGCTACCACCATCCCCCTGTTAAAGATGACATTGAGTACTATGCAGCTTCTGCCATATTGTATCTAAAGAAGCCATATTTGATCATGTCTATTCTGACTTATTAGCTATGTAACAGTTTATTCAGTGAAGAGGAGCACAGCTAAGCACATTCTTGTAGTTGTCCTTGTCTTCTTAGATAAGACCACCAAGCCATATGTAAGCCAGAATGTACAAGTTCTTATCTTCTGTAACTTTCTTAAAGGTCACTAATTAATCATCTCAAAACTGTCTATATTGCATATTCATCATATTTGTCATTGTATGATGTAACCTATTTTTCCTTCTGTAAACGTATATAAGCTGATACAACAATAAACGATAGAGCTATTCATTTGAAGACCGAGTCTGTGTCATCAATTGAGTTATAGCCATTACCAGGTATACCTGTGTAGAGCTCTTTATATCAAATCAGTCTACTCTGGTTAGGTGTTTTTTATACATCTTTCACAAATGGAGACCCCAGCGAGATTATTATCTGTTATGTATATTTTTTCCCCTTTTTATATTCACCTTGGATTGAACACAAAGGTTACCCGTCTCCTGCTGAACAGCATACAGAACCGCGGTAAGTTTGAGCCTCAAGGTATTGTCTTCTCCAGGAGGGGCTAACAAGAGTCAATCTTTATGAAATTGGAAATGGGAAACTCAGACTGATTTGATTATTTGTTATTTGTTGTCTTGTCTTGTCTTGTCATACCTCACAGTATTGTTGTATTTGACTGTATACGTTAATTGTTAATTGTCAAAACTAATCTTTTCTAACCGCTCATATATTCTTGGTGCTTGTAACAAACTTTAACTTTACTAATCTACTAATTCTATCACTTTCTCTCTTTACGGTACTACTTTGTTTTTAAGATCTTTCCAGAACTAATTAGAGAACTACAACTCCCATTCTCTTCATACTTGCTGAGGTCTGAACAGGCTTCGCACCACTTCTCCCTCCCTTCTTTTCTCCCTCCCTCCTTCTTCTTCACACGTCACATTCACTCCTCCCTTTCTCCGTACAGTATTATGTCATTTTGCTCTGATTGTGTTTGTAGCTTGCTGTTCCATTGGGAACCTGGCAGCACTGACCCATTGATTTCATTATTAACTGTACTGCCATCTTTATTAGATCCTCTAGGATGGGATGCAGGGTACACCCGAGTAGCAGGTACAAGGTATTTTGAAGTAAGGATCAATGCCCATTCTGTCCCAGCAATAGAGAGCATTGGATTACCCATTGAACAGATAGTTACAGATGGCAACCTGATTTGTCCACGGGCAGTTCAGGGACTTGCTTTTATTGTGACTGCATTTTCATATCACTAACTTTTAAAGGTGTACGCATGTGGAAAAAGTGTGTGTGAACTGGAAGTAGGTGTTCTGTTGGTATTGTGAAACTATGCAGAAAGATCAGAAAACTTGCAGACGGGCTTGTCCTGTCCTAGTTGGTAGCTTATGGTTTTGCGATAAACTGTAAATTTTGGTGAAAGCTATATGCGGAGCAATTGTGTTGAATGATCTGCTGAAATACAGACGCATGTTTTCACAAAGATTAGATGAGAATTGTGCCTTCTATGACAGCAGAAGGAAAATTAATCAAATTACATTATTTTAAAAAAAAGTATTAAAATATATCCTGCATTACTTACTGTATTTAATTCAAAGTCCAGATCCACAGGTTTACAAACAGAACTCCTAATTGGAATATATGTGAGTATATAGAAAACAGACAAAATATATTAATTTATATTGTTCTAGAATCACTGCTTTTGTTTTCCCTTTATGAATATTGTTTATGATACACCCAGTCAGTGGAATTTAGAATGTTTGCGTGTGTGAAGGTTGCGCTCGCGGCAGCAGGGGAAGGGGGGGTTTGAGCAGACAGGGGGACTGAGCTGGTAGGACAGCATTTCAGCTGGTATGATAGACACTGCTTTATGTTGGAATAGATCTTAGTGACAAAATCTTATGGGATTCATTCCTCGTGGAATTCCAGCCAGCTATAACATGGGTTATGTGTCAGAAAGAAAGATATAATGTGAATTGTTTGATGTGCCACAGTGATGTGTTCTTGTATAAGGTTGATTCAGAAAAAGGTGTAAAGTATAGGTGCAAAAAGGTAATAATTACAGATATGCAGAGGAAGGGGTGGATTCAGGAATAGAGGTGTCTGCTACAGATAATTCTGATATACATGACAATTGTTTTTTTGGGATTGCATTGTATGTTTTTCCCGTAGAAAATTATTATTATATAATTATTCATCATTGTATGTTTTATTTCTTTCTACTTGCTTAGTCAAGTGTTCCCTACAATTAGAATAATCAGGAAATTGAGTTTGCATTGACTGCCAAGGAGGTCCAGCTTGGGAAACCAGGTTGATGGTTTGTTTATTTTGGGTTTCTTTGTAGACAGGCTAGGAGGGTGAATTGATGATGGGATGGTCTAGCTTGGGGTGCCAGGATACTGAAGACAGGGTTAGCGACCTTTGACAGTTACTGGGGAACCAGTGCTGGTTGCTGGTTTGGATGACAAGCTAGATGAACTAGCAAAACGTTGCTAGTTCGGAGAGAGGTAGCGGGATGCTGAAGATTGGGTTAGCGACTCATGACAGCCCAGCCGCTATAGGAATTCAACAAGGCTCTTACTGGATCAAGATGGATCCCAGGATTCAGTGGGAGCAGAGAAGCAGGGGCAGTTAATGACGCAGCAAAAATGTTAGGAAAAAAAGAAAGAAGCAGGAAATGCCAAGATGGGTAAATTGGGTTGTTTTCATATGGCCTATTGGAAGCAATTCATCCGGGTGAATGACCAGTGGATTCAGAGGCACAGATACAGGTACCAGGTAAAGTCCTGGGTCTGGGCTTCTGAACGCCACAATCCCCTAATATATTATAGATAATGGTAACAAATTAATTTGGACATAAAATAGACTAAATAAAGCAGCTCCACTATTACCTGTACCTACATACTTCTTTCCTTGCACCCAGAAAATGAACAAGTACAATTGATTATGCACACCAGACAGACCAACTTGTTTACAGGTAACACTGTCTCTGTTGGAGTTTTTTTGTTTGATGAGAGATGCAAAGTGGGGAAGAATAAGTTATAAGTTCATAGACAGAAGTCATTTTGACTTGATTACTGCATCTCTACTCAGTCAAAACACATCACAGCTGACAGAAAGAAAGCAATCAGTAAAGCAAAACAACCTACCACTGAATGAGTATTAAGCACCTTCTTAGGGCTGGTGGGTTACTGCAGGGAGTGGATTTCTTTAGCATCAAAGAAAATGCAGCCACTATATTATGTGTTGACAGAATGCAATAAGAACAAACCCTATAAAATCACACCAAAAGCAAAATTGGGTTTGACATGCTGAAGAATGACATTCTCTCTGTCCCAGCACTAGGAATTCCAAATTTATTGGTTTAATGTTATGAATTAGAGGGATATGCCAAAGGAGTATTGACACAGAAACATTTATTACCTGATGCTAATGATGACTTGACAAATTAAATTGAACACAATTGTTTTGAACTAATAAACATTGAAACACAGCCATTGGCAAATGTACAAGAGACCCCAATCCACGATGCAGACTGAACTAAAGGCTCTGACAGAGGCTTGTATTATGGTGGAGGGGCTTGGTGAGCATGTTTTTTTTTTGATAACCGTTACGCTTTTGGTATTTGCCATGATTACAGCCCTGTACAGAAAAGCAGTTAGCTTGTGGAATCTTCAGGGAAACCCATTAAGCTGTGGTTAATGTGCAAGCTCACTTAAAGGAGCACACCAAGGAGGCCGAAGGAAATTACCATGCTGACAGGGCAGCTAAAGCTGCAGCCCTGCTCCCTCTCTCGATAGGGATGTACACTATGTGTGTCTCTGGGAGGGTGGACGCTGAACTCCTAGGGTGCCTGTAAGCACAGGCCTCTAAACGGAAGAAAGAAGAATGGAAACATGAAGATGTCCGAGAAGAGGATCCAGTAGAAACATCACTGGGTAGCATCTGGGTTCCACTATGCTGCTGCTAAGTATATACGGTTGTGTGGTCTGTGCATGCCATAAGGTGGGAATAGCGGTTGAGACAGAGATGTGCGCTAAGGCTACTCTACCCATTTCAGCCACTGCAGATTGACTTTGTTCAGCTTCCAGAGGTAGGCACCTATGAGTATGTGTTGGTCTGCATGGACCTATTCTCTGGATAGCCAGAAGCATGGCCTACTGCCAATGCCACTGCCCAAACTGTTGAAAAGAAATTATTATACATTGTATTCTGTAGGGGTAACGCCAAACAAAATACTGGGTTATGTCCATATGAGATACTATTTGGGGAACCATCAAAGACAGGATTGTATTTTTCTTAGCAGTTACAGACATTACACTCTGATATGACAGCATATGTAGAAGCTTTAATTATTATGGTGATAATTTTAATTATTATAATAATAACTATTACATACATATATCGGTACCAACAGTTTTACAAAATGTATTGCACCAAACTCACAAATGTGTTTTCAGTTGCAATCTAAATCTATCCTCCGTGGAAGGTACACACTCCTTAAAACCTGGTCACAGTCCATGAGGAAAGCGTGCAACCCAGATTTGAAGGTCCATAACTCTCTGGATCCATGCATCCTGCTGCAAGAAGGTTCACAGAGTCTAAAGAGTTAACCTTAGGGGAGTATTGTTCATTACTCTTGTTTTTCTTCAATACTTTCCAGAACAGCAGAAGGTGAACTTAAGCAGTGGGAAAGAGGAGGGTTGCAGCAGAAAAAGGTAGCCAAGCAGGGAAACTCACAATGGGACGAGGATCCACCACAACAATAGGCGGGAAGCAAATGAAGGTTGATTTTGGAAAGTCGATAGAAGATTCGAGTTGGGTTTTGAAAAATAATGGGAACTGATTACGAACTGATCCGTTCACTTGGCAGGCGATGATAGAGGAGTGGGGAAGGATAAAAAAGCATGTGAAAAGGTGTGAAGGGAACATATGAAAGAGACAGGAAAGTGTTGTTGGATCTTACAGGTTTGTCATCCTCCAGGTTGAATAATCTCTTTATGGGTGTAGGTGGATGGATAACTGGGATAATTCATTTTGTAATCCAGGGAGCATCTATAGTACTGGTTATTGTTATACTGGTAAAGTTATTTGTAATGCTTGTGAAGAAAATTCTAAGAACTAACTGCAAATGTTTTTCAGGTAAATACAAAATGAAAAACTATAAAGATACAGATACTGAAGCACTGTGTACTCAAGTGCTCCTGACTTATGTTACTACCCCAAGACGCAAGTGTGTGCTGTGCAACAAAAAGACTTTGGTGGAACGTTCCAACTGCACTTATTGTGGAAATCCTCTGGATTCATCTCCACCACCAAAGATACAAGAAAATCAGAACTACAACATTGTGTGAAACATTCAATAATGGACTTATGATATCCCACAGTCTAAAATATATCATACGTTTTTTCCACAGTTTTTTCCTTACATTCACAGACCCCTCAAATTACCCAATATACTAATCTTTAGGTTAGGGGGTGTTGAGGGATGGAATAGGCCGGCTAACAGGGTCTTCCTGAATGATCACGCTCCATAATATGCGTAGGAAGTAGCCTTGCGTATTGTGTAGTAGGGCAGGCTCTGCGGACCTAGGGGTAGGCAGGGATAGGTCAAGAATAGAAATGATAAAAAGAGGGGACTGTTAAAGATGACATTATGAGTACTATGCAGCTTCCGCCATATTGTATCTAAAGAAGCCATATTTGATCATGTCTATTCTGACTTATTAGCTATGTAACAGTTTATTCAGTGAAGAGGAGCACAGCTAAGCACATTCTTGTAGTTGTCCTTGTCTTCTTAGATAAGACCACCAAGCCATATGTAAGCCAGAATGTACAAGTTCTTATATTCTGTAACTTTTTTAAAGGTCACTAATTAATCATCTCAAAACTGTCTATACTGCATATTCATCATATTTGTCATTGTATGATGTAACCTATTTTTCCTTCTGTAAACGTATATAAGCTGATACAACAATAAACGATAGAGCTATTCATTTGAAGACCGAGACTGTGTCATCAATTGAGTTATAGCCATTGCCAGGTATACCTGTGTAGAGCTCTTTATATCAAATCAGTCTACTCTGGTTAGGTGTTTATCTTTCACACCCCCCACCCCACCTAAGGGGCCCCCGGACGTACAGGGCGCCAAACCCTGTGACCGCTGTGCCTGCTTTAAATGGATGTGCGTCCCTGAGGACGCACATCCATGTCACTGCACGGCGGGTCCGCAGGCGGCCAATTACGGTTGCCAAAAGACTGGCAGGCGCCGCAGATTTAAAATTCCCGCGGCCGCCGCTGCTGCACTGTGATGTCATGTGACGACCTCACAGACAGGACGCAGGCAGCTGCCGGCAGGAGTGGTGACGGTGAGTTCCTGAAGGAACTTTTCTCTTTGCTCCCCTGGGCTCTGGGTCGGATTACATTGCTGTAGTTACCTCCTGAATGGCTGCACTGTACCTGCTGATCTGGTGGAGGGGTCTGTTACCAGCATGTTACCTGGGGCAAGGTAGGTGATCCATGGCAGGTCAGTGCTGGGCACAGTGCCCCATTCCTTATGGCTATCCCCCAGTTTGTGTCTGCAGGGCCAGAGCTGGGGGATGGATGGCCACTGTGGACTGTGATCTACACCTCTGTAGTGTGTGTGTGTGTGTGTGTGTGAGTGTGTGTGAGTGTGTGTGAGTGTGTGGGAGTGTGTGACACAAACGTCTCTGAAAAAAAACACTTTAAGGCCCCTTTCACATCAGGATTTTGCTGATGTCTGCGGCCAATCCGGCAGGTGGCGCCGCATCTGCCGGATCTGCCACCTAACTGCCGCACTTGCGTTTCGGATCTGGCAAACCCCATGTATTCTCTGAGGCTTGCGGTCTGGTGTGGCAAGTGTGGTTACACCGGATCCGGCACTTGCGGCCACGAAAAAAAAAGCTACAAGCAGCGGGGTTTTTTTGCGGCCGCAAGTACCGGATCTGACGCATCCAGCAGAACCACACTTGCCGCACTGGACCACAAGCCTCATAGAGAATACATGGGGCTTGCCAGATCCGAAACGCAAGTGCGGCGCCACCTGCCGGAATGGCCGCAAACATCAGCAAAACGGAGATGTGAAAGGGGCCTTAAAGTGTTTTTTTTCAGAGAAGTTTTGATAGGGCTATGAGGCTGGATTATATTTGTAGGACTTTGAGGCTGCACTATATTATCTGGAGGGCTATCGCGCTGCATTATATTATCTGGAGAGCTATGACGCTGCACTATATTATCTGGAGGGCTGTCACGCTGCATTATATTATTTGTAGGGCTATGAGGCTGCATGATATTATCTGTAGGGCTATGAGGCTGCATTATATTATAAGGAGGGCTTTCATGCTGCATTATATTATCTGGAGAGCTATGACGCTGCATTATATTATCTGGAGAGCTATGACGCTGCATTATATTATCTAGAGAGCTATGACGCTGCATTATATTATCTGTAGGGCTATGAGGCTGCATTATATTATTTGTAGGGCTATGAGGCTGCATTATATTATTTGTAGGGCTATGAGGCTGCATGATATTATCTGTAGGGCTATGAGGCTGCATTATATTATATGGAGGGCTTTCATGCTGCATTATATTATCTGGAGAGCTATGACGCTGCATTATATTATCTGGAGAGCTATGACGCTGCATTATATTATCTATAGAGGTATGACGCTGCATTATATTAGCTGTAGGGCTATGAGGCTGTATTATATTATATGAAGGGCTAGGAGACTACATTATATTTTTCTGGTCATCATAATGGGAGACCCAGACAATGGGGTTTAGGGCACTGCCCTCCGGAGGTCACACTAGGTACTACAAGTTTGTAGACACCGCCTCCTCCGCTTATAAACCCCTACCGCAGGGAACATCCTCAGTTTTAAACTTAGTGTGCTCGGAGGATCACGCTTTGCTTGCACTTCACTGCAGTCTCACTACTTACGTGATGGCGTCTGAAGACAAGGTAATACGGTCCTATCGGGACAGGTGACAGCCTCCCCGCTCACCCTTAGTGGCACACGCTGGTGGAGGTACCGGAGGGCCTAGAGCCTGGACACTTCGTGTTCTCCCGGTACGCTGTTACACTCCTCTCCATCCCTCTCTGGGGGGCTCTGGAGAGTGGGAGATGGGAGCCTTGCACAGCTCCGCTCCGTCCGAGGCCTCCCTAAATGGTGCTTACAGACCGGACTGGAGCCAGCCCAGTCCGAGGCCTCCCTAAATGGTGCTTACACTCCGGACTGGTGCTGAGCGGCCCAGTCTGAGGCCTCCCTAAATGGTGCTTACAGACCAGACTGGTGCTGCGCCCCCGTCCGAGGCCTCCCTAAATGGTGCTTACAGACCGGACCGGCACTGAGGCACTCTGTGTCTCCTGCGTGCCTGGGGGTAGTGTCTGGCACTTTATGTGTTTCAGGACACTCAGACCGCGCGTTACCCTCGGGTCCGCGGTTCTGCGGGTGTACCCTGTGCTGGGGTCACCCTGGCTGACCGCCCTGTGTGTCACAGGGGCTGAGGCCGTAGGCTGCGGATGTTTGTTCCCTCATGCTGTGGATGGTGTACATGCAGTCTGTGTATAATGTTTTTTTTTTACACTCTTTTCCGCGCTGCGGGCTCCGGCTCCCTCATGCTGTGGATGCTTGGAGGATGGGAAGCAGCCCGTGCGGTGACGTCATCGCTGGGCGTGTGTGTGTGTTTCCCGCGTCTCTTCGGCGCCGCCCACAGTTTCACTGTCGGCGGCCATCTTTACCCTCACTTCCCGCTTGGGATTCTTATGCAGCGTGCGTCTGCACTCCAGAGGGGAGACCGGAAATCGTCGCGGAGGTCACACACACACCGCTTCCTCATACCGCTTTACTGCGGTTGGTAAGCCACCGGGATTCCCGGTTTTGTTGTCGGCAATTTGGCTTATTTGCCCCTACTGTGGCGATGTCCTCAGCCGGGAAGCGTGCTGCTAAGGCGGCAGTAACCACCATTACCTGTGCTACATGCAATGGTACACTGGTGGAGGGGTCCTGCAATAACTGCGGGCGCCCAGAGGCCCGGGCTGGCACTGTTGAGTCAGCAGCTTCGGTGCTATACCCTGAGGTTCAGGTGATCTCAGGGCCATGGGAGACTCAGAATAAGATCAATGAATCTCTGCTGTCTCAGCTGTCCTCCATGTCGCAATCCCTGGAGGCGCTTAATAGGAGACTGGATAGCCCAGCTACTCCATCCAGTTACCCCCGGGTGTCCCCCTCTTCTGCTGCGAGACCCCTTAAGCGGGCTCGTCGTGAGGATTCACCCGAGCTCCATACTCTCTCTGAGGAGGAGCGTTCCTCTGATGGTGAGGAAGATGATGGGGGTTCAAATTTCGGGTCTGTGTCTGTATCTGAACCACCAGACGGGGTGGAGGATCTGGTGTCCTCTATCAACGAGACTTTACGTCTCGTGACACCCCCTGAGGTGGTGACGGTACACCCGAAGGAGGTCTATCAATGGCTGCGGCCGGAGGCTAGACCAAGTGGTTCCTTCATGGACCACACTAATTTTGGAAGGGTGGTTAGAGCTCCCAGGTTACATCCTGGGCGGCGTTATGTCCGTAAAACCAAGGACAATCGCTTTCCCTTCCCCCAGGAGGTGCTACAGGAGTGGTCGCAGTCCCCGAAGGTGGACGCTTCCATGACCAGGATTGCTGCACGCTCCCTTTTCTCTGCCTCTGATAGCTCCTCACTGAAGGATGCTACTGATAGACAGGTCGAGCAGCTCGCCAAGTCTTCCTATGAGGCTGTGGGGTCTTCATTTGCCCCTAATTTTGCCACGGTCTGGACCTTACAAGCGATTACTACCTGCTTGGATGGTATCTCTGACATGGCAAGATCCAGTCCAGAGGTCCTAGCACTTACCGAAAGGGCAAGGGCCTATGCGGACTACGCCAGGACGGCGACTCTGGAAACTGCCACTCGCTCAGCTGTGGCTTCGGCCAATGCTATAGCGATCCGCAGGTTGTTGTGGCTGCGTCTTTGGGACTCAGATGCCACATCCAAGAAGATTTTGCAGAATCTTCCGTTTGCTGGTGACAGGCTTTTTGGCACCGAACTGGACAAGCTAATTAAGGATTCTGCTGAGTCTAAGATACCGCAGAATAAGCCTAAGCCACGGTATACCGTTAAAAGGAACCCAAAACAGTGGTCCTTTCGTTCCAGCTCGCAGTCATCAGCACCGTCCGCTCGCACGGACCGAGGGGAAAGCCCGCTTCCCAGTGGCGCTCTAAGAGTCGTCCAAAGAAGCCTGCGGGAGCGGCAGCTGCCACCCCCAAACCCGCCTCTACATGACTCGCTCTTTCATCCTGCCTCCCCACAGGTGGGGGGCCGCTTGTCTCGCTTTCAGGACAAGTGGCTGCTTCACGTTCAAGATCAGTGGGTTCGAGACGTGATCTCGCGAGGGTACAGGATAGAGCTGACGTCAAAACCGATATCCCGATTCCATCGGTCGGTCCCGTCACCAGAAAAAGCTCAGGCTTTTTACCAGGTGTTGGAGGGTCTCCGCAGAGACGGAGTGGTGGTCCCGGTACCTCCCGGAGAGAGGTTCAGGGGTTTTTACTCCAACCTCTTTATCGTCCCGAAGAAGGACGGATCCTTCCGCCCAGTACTGGACCTGAAGTTGTTCAACCATCACGTGTTGGTTCGGAAGTTCCGTATGGAATCACTGCGCTCCGTGATCGCAGCTGTGTCACAGGGGGACTTCCTAGCGTCCATAGATATCAGAGACGCTTACCTTCACGTGCCCATTGCACCGGCTCATCAGCGCTGGTTGAGATTCGCAGTGGGGGAAGAACACTTCCAATTTGTGGCACTGCCATTCGGGCTAGCCTCGGCACCGCGGGTGTTCACAAAGGTGATGGCTTCCATGATGGCTCTCCTGCACATGCAGGGACATGCCGTCATTCCCTATTTAGACGACCTGTTGGTCAGAGCGCCATCAGAACACCTCTGTCAAGAGAGCCTGGATGTGACCATGCGGTCTCTGGAACAGTTCGGTTGGCTCCTCAATATTCAGAAGTCAACGCTAGTTCCGACCCAGTCTTTGACATATCTGGGCATGGACTTCAACACAGCCTCAGCCCTGGTGTCTCTGCCACGAGTCAAACAGATGGCGATCCAATCAGGAGTACAAGCAGTCCTCCTGTCACCACACTCATCCCTACGGGTATTGATGAGACTGGTGGGACGCATGGTAGCGGCGATAGAGGCGGTGCCGTTCGCACAGTTTCGCCTCCGTCCTCTCCAGCTGGAGATTCTTCACAGATGGGACAAGAGGACGATCTCGCTGAATCGGCTGGTGACACTGTCACAACCGACCAGGGACTCCCTACAGTGGTGGCTCCAGCCACGTCACCTGTCACGAGGCCGGTCCTTCCTAAAACCGTCATGGTTAGTGGTGACCACGGACGCCAGTCTGAAGGGCTGGGGTGCGGTGTTCTTACACCACAGGGCTCAAGGCCTCTGGACTCAGTCGGAGTCGGCATTGCAGATCAACGTGCTGGAGATCAAGGCGGTCTATCTGGCGCTCCTGGCGTTTCAGAAATTCCTGTCAGGACACCCCATTCGGGTGCAGTCCGACAATGCGACGGCCGTCGCCTACATAAATCATCAGGGAGGGACCAGAAGTGCTCAGGCCCTCGCCGAAGTCCACCGCATTCTAGCCTGGGTGGAGGAAAACGGCTGCCTGATCTCCGCAGTTCACATCCCAGGGGTCGAGAACTGGGAGGCCGACTACCTGAGCCGACAGGGCATGGACGCCGGAGAGTGGTCTCTTCATCCAGACGTCTTCCGGGACATCTGCGGCAGATGGGGCACCCCGGACGTGGATCTGATGGCCTCACGGCTGAATCATCAGGTGCCCCAATACATGGCAAGATCGTGGGATCCTCAGTCTCTGGGGGCGGATGCCCTGATCCTGAGTTGGTCCAGCTTCCAGCTGCCATATGTGTTCCCGCCTCTGGCTCTGATTCCCAGGGTCCTGTGGAAAATCAGGATGGAATGCAGAGTAGCCATTCTAGTGGCTCCAGATTGGCCCAGGAGGTCCTGGTACCCGGACCTGTGGCAACTGTCAGGCGGACACCGGTGGGCTCTTCCAGAACGCGCAGATCTACTCGCGCAAGGCCCATTCTTCCACCTCAATTCCAGGGCCCTCAGATTGACTGCATGGCTCTTGAGGCCTGGCTGCTGACGTCCAGAGGATTCTCTCCTACAGTGGTTGCCACTATGAATAGGGCTAGGAAACCTGTCTCCAGGAAGATATACCACAGAACGTGGAAAATCTTTTTCTCCTGGTGTGCCTCTGGTGGACGTTCACCGTGGCCATTGTCCATCCCGACATTGTTGGCTTTCCTACAGTCGGGGTTGGAGTTGGGATTATCACTTGGCTCTCTGAAAGGTCAAGTATCAGCACTTTCAGTGCTGTTTGACAGGCGCTTGGCGCTCCTGCCGAAGGTCCGCCAATTTCTGCAGGGGGTAGCTCGGGTGGTTCCGCCTTACAGGCGACCTCTGGACCCTTGGGATCTCAACATGGTCCTGGCGGCTCTGCAGAAACCGCCGTTTGAGCCACTGAGAGACATCTCTCTCTCTCGTCTGTCCCAGAAAGTGGTCTTTCTGGTGGCAATTACGTCCCTGAGAAGGGTCTCAGAATTGGCTGCACTTTCGTGCAAGTCACCCTTTCTGGTGGTTCACCAAGACAAGGTGGTGCTGCGCCCACGGCCAGAATTCTTGCCGAAGGTGGTTTCAACGTTTCACCTAAACCAGGAGACTGTTCTCCCATCATTTTGTCCCGCTCCCGTTCATCAGGTTGAGCGCGACCTCCATACTCTGGATCTCGTGAGGGCTGTACGCATTTATGTGTCCAGGACCGCCTCCTTTAGGAGTTCGGATTCCTTATTTGTCCTCACGATGGGTCGCTGTAAGGGGTCCGCGGCTTCGAAGTCGACCTTGGCCAGATGGATCAAGGCTCCCATTCAGGAGGCTTACCGGTCTTCTGGTTTGCCTCTCCCGGTGGGTTTGAAGGCACACTCTACTAGAGCTGTAGGTGCCTCCTGGGCCTTGCGACATAGAGCGTCTGCTCTACAGGTGTGTCAGGCGGCCACTTGGTCCAGCCTGCACACTTTTTCTAAGCACTATATGGTGCATGCCCATGCCTCTGCGGATGCAAGTTTGGGCAGGCGGGTTCTCCAGGCGGCGGTTGCCCACCTTTAAAGGGAACCATGTGTTTTCCGTCTTGTTGAGGAACTTTTCCCGCCCTGGGGTATTGCTTTAGGACATCCCCATTGTCTGGGTCTCCCATTATGATGACCAGAAAAAAGAGAATTTTGTTTACGTACCGTAAATTCTTTTTTCTTTAATCATCAATGGGAGACCCAGCACCCACCCAGTTGTTCCTTTGCATGTTTTGCATTTGCTCTGTTCTCTGTTGAGACAGTGTTTGCCGGGTTGTTGAACCGTTTTGTCTACGGCATTCTTCCCGATGTTTCGGGTGTGGTTTATTTCCTCCTCGCAGCTTGTAGACCAAACTGAGGATGTTCCCTGCGGTAGGGGTTTATAAGCGGAGGAGGCGGTGTCTACAAACTTGTAGTACCTAGTGTGACCTCCGGAGGGCAGTGCCCTAAACCCCATTGTCTGGGTCTCCCATTGATGATTAAAGAAAAAAGAATTTACGGTACGTAAACAAAATTCTCTTTATTTGGAGGGCAATGAGGCTGCTTTATATTATATGGAGGGCTATGAGGCAGCATTATATTATATGGATGGCTATGAGGCTGCATTATTCTATATGGAAGGATATGAGGCTGCATTTTACTATATGGAGGGCTATGAGGCTGCGTTATACTATAATGGAAGAACATATATACCAGGATAAGGGCATATTCCGGGAGGAGGACCATATATAGCAGGATGAGGGACATTAATACTTAAAGGGATCCTGTCACCCCCAAAACACCTCTAAACCAATTAAAAGCTGTCCCTAGAGCATAGTAACACTTACCCTACACTCCTTTTAGCTCCTAAAAGCACCAGGTGAAATTTAAGATAAATGTTTTTACAGTACCTCATTAGGGATGATAATGAGTGACTATGGTATTCATATAGAGAAAAATATTAATGACCAACGAGTAGTGCTCAAGTAGGGTCTCCAACCCGTAATTACTGTAATAATAATAACTTGGCACAAAATGAATGATAATTCTATATTTATTTAATGTGCAGCTCAAAGGAACAGAATTGTTTTACAAAACGTTTCGGCCTCACTGGCCTTCCTCAGTTGCTATAGAAATAAAGAAAATACCATACTATAATCAGTATTCATGTTCATACAGTAACACAAAATATAAGAAAACTAATAGAAAATTCTACCATCAATTCTGGTCAGGCTACTTCTTGAAGCAGATTTTGTAATTCACAAAGGCTATATAAGAAAAGAAAGGCCCATGATCAAACAAGAGATTAATACAGTCAAGATAAAGCATAAAATCAGCATTATAACCTAGTAACATGAGGGAGTTTGAGTCACCAGGATCCCACAAGGTTTATACTCTAAATAAGGATATTCATTAATGGGCACTCACCATCTGACGCTGGGGAGAATTGCATATTATGCTGGAGATGACAGCGTGCAGGACGCCGTGTCTCCAGCGTTTATATAGACCTACGAGTGTACATTGGTATCGCGTCATCAAGACGCGCGCGCACGCGTGAATGTGATGTTGTCAGTAACCTAAGTTACTGATCACATGATCGGAAGTATGCGGTCACATGATATCGCTAATAGAATACGCACCGCGCATGCGCGGGCAGTGATCATGGTGCTTGTAGTTGGTATTGGAGCGCCACAATGGGAGGAAAAGAGAAGGAAAACAAAGATAGTCAGGCTAGCCTTTGTGAATTACAAAATCTGCTTCAAGAAGGGTCATTCCATGTCAAGTGATCCAAAAATGAATATTTTTTTTCCCTGACGTCCTCAGATTTTTTAAAATTTTTTTCTATATGAAGAACAACTTTAGTTAATTACAAAAAAAAAGTTTTGAATTTTTTTCTTTATCAGTTAATTTTTTACAGATTTTTAAAGTTTAAAAAAAGGGTGAATTTTGGCCTGGTATGACTTTACATTTTTTTTTATCTCAGGCTAGAAATAAGATAATGAAGTGGGAGAGGCATCATTTTACTCAGAACGGTAACAGCTTTCATTTGATATGTTACAAGACTATGTTTCTTTATATCAAATTCAAACTATTGACGGGCAATTGTGAAAAAATGACTGATTGTGTTCTTGGTTATATTTGTGCAGAGATTCAACTTGGGACCTGTCAAATTTATGGGTCATTCCATGTCAAGTGATCCAAAAATGAATATTTTTTTCCCTGACGTCCTCAGATGTTTTTAATTTTCTTTCTATATAAAGAACAACTTTAGTTAATTACAAAAAAAAAGTTTTGAATTTTTGTCTTTATCAGTTAATTTTTTACAGATTTTTAAAGTTTTAAAAAAGTGCGAATTTTGGCCTGGTATGGCTTTACATTTTCTATCATATCTCGGGCTAGAAATAAGGGCCCTTTCACATCAGCGTTTTTTTAAATTTGCGGCAGATGCGGTGAAAAAAACGCATCTGCCGCAATTACCGCATACCGGCTGCACTTGTGGCGCGGTTGCGGTAAACGCCATGCAAAGTATAAGCGTACTTGCGACAGGTGCGGCAAGTGCGGTTTTGCACTTGCGGCAGGTGCGGCCGCGAAAAAAAACGCGGTCAGCCACGGTTTTTTTCGCGGCCGCACCTGCCGCAAGTGCAAAACCGCACTTGCCACACCTGCCGCAAGTACGCCTATACTTTGCATGGCGTTTACCCAGCGCCGGACTGGGGTGTCTGGGGCCCACCAGGAAAATTGACTTCAGGGGCCCACCCACACGGGCCCACCCATTCTTCAGCTGTATGCAAATACCTGTTATGCGTTATACCTATTATAGTGTAGCGTGGACAGCGTTGACTGTAAAACACAGGCGGCTCCTGCACACCACTGTGCGCTCACCATTACTGCAATGTATCATAACTGTAGTTTGCATTAATTTGGATTTTTTGGTGAAAAACAAGTTATCAGCGATGTACAGGCGGGGGCTGGCTGGCAGATCTTGCCCTGGGGGGGTAGTTGACTTTTTCTAGCCGGTGGCCAACTGAAGAGCGGGGGGATGGGTGCTACCACTACAGAGGCCAACTGAAGAGCATGTGGGTGCTGGCACTGCTTCACTAGCCTGCCAGCTGCCTGCTGCCGCCGCGCCAATACCAGGTCACAGTCAGCCTCCACGCTGACGCCCGCGTCCTGCCTGCTGCGTCCCGGGTCCCGCGCGGCCGCTCTCACTGAAGGGGCGGCTCTAAACTAGGACTAAATCACCGGCCTGGGGGGCAAATGCTTCCCTGCCACCTGGGCCAGTCCGCCCCTGTGCACAGGTTAGGAAGGTGATCACTTATTTATTGGTGCAATCCGCACCATCAGAAGAATGTGGCACGGTGAGTTTTGTACCTCAGTATTTGTAAAGCTGACTTAACACCACGTTGTGATCAGGTCCGGGGCTGTCCGATGTGAATCAGACAGCCCCGGACCCAATTTTGACATACTGCAGCCCTATGGTGCTGAACAGGGCCGGATGGCAGCTATTTGCCATCCTGTTTTGTCCCTATCCGGCAGCATCAGGCTGCAAACGATTTTTGACCCGGACACAAAAACGGAGCTTACATCATTTTTGTGTCCGGGCGCGAAAAATTTAAGCAAGACAGATCCTACTGGATTCTCCCGGTTCCAGCACGATCCGGCACCCCCTAACATGATCCGGCACCCCCTAACATGAGAGTCTATGGGGCGCCGGATCATGCCGGACCTGATAGAGTCTGCCAGGTTCCCATACGCCGGCTGCTGCAGTTCAGCGTGAGCTCCTCTGAACTTCAGCACCAGGAGCTGCCCCCTGTGAAGAGGTTCAGCACCATTTCAGTAGGGACAGCTCCTGAAGCTGCGCTCTGCAGAATCTGGCTACAAACAGGACCGGAGGGCATATTAACCCTCCGCTTCTATTTGTCCGGACCTGTCAGGCTGTGTCCGGTGCCTCCTGCAAAGCACCGGACACAGCCTGACAGGGGTAAAAACGTGGTGTGAAGCCGGCCTAAGACAAAACCAGGAGTAAAGCAAGCAGAGGTAATCCTGGATTTGTCTTATAAATACTGAAGTCACTAAATGCTTAACTTTCTTTCTCTGGCAAACCTCTGCATCTCTGCTGCTGTGTCACAGGACAGGGAGGGGTTAAACATCTAAGTATTTAATATCTATTGAAAATAAAATAGTTTCCACTTATTGATATCAGATAAAACAAATGACCGACCAAAATCCACTCTACCAAGACCAATATTACCACATAGAAGTCAGAAATACCACCACACCTTGACCAGATCACATACTACCACAACATAGCACCCAAATAATGCCACATACCAGATAAATACCGCCACACCATGCCGAAAGCACATAATACCACCACATAGTGATCAAATACTACCACATACAAGGTATAAATACTGCCACACCATGAGACCTCATATTGCCACCACATAGTGACCAAATACCACCATATACAGGGGACAAATACCGTCATGTCATGACCAAAGCACATAATGCCACGGTCCACCACATATAATACTAAATTAACAGAAATGTAAAAAAGCTCTGTATATTGAGTCAGTGTACAGGTAATACAGTGATCACCAGTGACATTATACACAGGAGTTCAGTATATAGTGTCAAAGTACAGGTAATGCAATGATCACCATTGACATTATACGCATGAACTCTGTATATAGTGTCAGTGTGTGTGTATAAGTAATACATGTAGCTTCTCCCCCCACGTTCAATGTAGCTTCTCCTCTCTATCCATCCATGTTCCTTCTCCCTCTATTCCCCATCCATCCATGTAACTTTTCCCCATCCAGCAAAACATCCATGCACCTTCTCCCCATCCATCCATCCATCCTGTTCTCCCCCTTTTCCATGCCGCCCCCCATCCATCCCATTCTGCCCCCTCTTTCAGGACGCCCCATCCATCTACCATTCATTCCACTCTGTCCCCCAGCTGCTATCTTCGGCTGTAACAGCGCCTTACCTGACTCCACACTCCTGATCCTGGCAGCTTCTTCCTCTGCGGCTCCCGGTCTCCCGCTTGCCGGCACCAGGCAGCTTCATCCTCTGTGGCTCCCAGTCTCCGGCACCAGGCACCCGGCAGCTTCTTCCTCTGCGGCTGCCGGTCTCTGGCACCAGGTACCCGGCAGCTTAGTCCTCTGAAGCTCCCAGTCTCCGGCACCCGTCAGAACCAGGCATCCGGCAGCACCAGGGGCCTGGCAGCACCAGGCACAACCAGGGACCCGGCAGCACCAGGCACCACGGAGCCCGGCAGCACCAGGCACCACGGAGCCCGGCAGCACCAGGCACCCTGGGGGCCCGGCAGCACAAGGCACCACCATGGGCCCTGGGAGCCCGGCCCCACTATGAGGGGAGCCCAGCACCACCAGGGGGGCCCAGCACCAGCAGAGGGGCCCAGCACCAGCAGGGAGGCCCAGCACGGGGGCCCAGCACCAGCAGGGATGCCCAGCACGGGGGCCCAGCAGCACCAGGGGGGCCCAGCACGGGGGCCCAGCACCAGCAGGGAGGCCCAGCACGGGGGCCCAGCACCAGCAGGGGAGCCCAGCAACACCAGGGGGGCCCAGCACCACCAGGGGAGCCCAGCACCACCAGGGCGGCCCAGCACCACCAGGGGAGCCCAGCACCAGCAGGGAGGCCCAGCACGGGGGCCCAGCACCACCAGGGGGGCCCAGCACCAGCACGGGGGCCCAGTAGGGGGCCAGCACGGGGGCCCAGCACCCCCAGGGGGGCCCAGCACCACCAGGGGGGCCCAGCACCACCAGGGGAGCCCAGCACCACCAGGGCGGCCCAGCACTACCAGGGGAGCCCAGCACCACCAGGGGAGCCCAGCACCAGCAGGAAGGCCCAGCACGGGGGCCCAGCACCACCAGGGGGGCCAGCACCAGCAGGGGGGCCCAGTAGGGGGGCCCAGCACCAGCACAGAAGCCCAGTAGGGGGGCCTAGCACCACCAGGGGGGCCCAGCACCGGGGCCCAGCACCACCAGGGGGGCCCAGCATGGGGGCCCAGCACCAGCAGGGGAGCCCAGCACCAGCAGGGAGGCCCAGCACGGGGGCTCAGCAACACCAGGGGGGCCCAGCAACACCAGGGGGGGCCCAGCAACACCAGGGGGGCCCAGCACCATCAGGGGGACCCACTAGGGGGGCCCAGCACCACCAGGGGAGCCCAGCAACACCAGGGGGGCCCAGCACCAGCAGGGGGGCCCAGCACGGGGGCCCAGCACCAGCAGGGAGGCCCAGCACGGGGGCCCAGCACCAGCAGGGGAGCCCAGCAACACCAGGGGGGCCCAGCACCACCAGGGGAGCCCAGCACCACCAGGGCGGCCCAGCACCACCAGGGGAGCCCAGCACCAGCAGGGAGGCCCAGCACGGGGGCCCAGCACCACCAGGGGGGCCCAGCACCAGCACGGGGCCCAGTAGGGGGGCCCAGCACCACCAGGGTGGCCCAGCACTACCAGGGGGGCCCAGCACCACCAGGGGAGCCCAGCACCAGCAGGAAGGCCGCAGCAGGGGCCCAGCACCAGCACGGGGGCCCAGCACCAGCACGGGGGCCCAGTAGGGGGGCCCAGCACGGGGGCCCAGCACCCCCAGGGGGGCCCAGCACCACCAGGGGGGCCCAGCACCACCAGGGGAGCCCAGCACCACCAGGGCGGCCCAGCACTACCAGGGGAGCCCAGCACCACCAGGGGAGCCCAGCACCAGCAGGAAGGCCCAGCACGGGGGCCCAGCACCACCAGGGGGGCCAGCACCAGCAGGGGGGCCCAGTAGGGGGGCCCAGCACCAGCACAGAAGCCCAGTAGGGGGGCCTAGCACCACCAGGGGGGCCCAGCACCACCAGGGGGGCCCAGCATGGGGGCCCAGCACCAGCAGGGGAGCCCAGCACCAGCAGGGAGGCCCAGCATGGGGGCCCAGCAACACCAGGGGGGCCCAGCAACACCAGGGGGGCCCAGCACCATCAGGGGGACCCACTAGGGGGGCCCAGCACCACCAGGGGAGCCCAGCAACACCAGGGGGGCCCAGCACCAGCAGGGGGGCCCAGCACGGGGGCCCAGCACCAGCAGGGAGGCCCAGCACGGGGGCCCAGCACCAGCAGGGGAGCCCAGCAACACCAGGGGGGCCCAGCACCACCAGGGGAGCCCAGCACACCACAGGGCGGCCCAGCACCACCAGGGGAGCCCAGCACCAGCAGGGAGGCCCAGCACGGGGGCCCAGCACCACCAGGGGGGCCCAGCACCAGCACGGGGCCCAGTAGGGGGGCCCAGCACCACCAGGGTGGCCCAGCACTACCAGGGGGGCCCAGCACCACCAGGGGAGCCCAGCACCAGCAGGAAGGCCCAGCACGGGGGCCCAGCACCACCAGGGGGGCCAGCACCAGCAGGGGGGCCCAGTAGGGGGGCCCAGCACCAGCACAGGGGCCCAGTAGGGGGGCCCAGCACCACCAGGGGGGCCCAGCACCGGGGCCCAGCACCACCAGGGGGGCCCAGCACCAGCAGGGAGGCCCAGCATGGGGGCCCAGCACCAGCAGGGGAGCCCAGCACCAGCAGGGAGGCCCAGCACGGGGGCCCAGCACAACCAGGGGGGCCCAGCAACACCAGGGGGGCCCAGCACCATCAGGGGAACCCACCAGGGGGGCCCAGCACCACCAGGGGGGTCCAGCACCAGCAGAGGGGCCCAGCACCACCAAGGGGGCCCAGTATCGGGGCCCACCACCACCAGGGGGGCCCATCACGGGGGCCCCCCACCACCAGGGGGCCCTTGTGGGCCCCTGAGAGCTGCCCCCTCACCTCAGCCTCAGGGGCCCCTGAGAGCTGCCCCACACTCATCCTGGGGGGCCCTGAGCGCTGCCCCAACACTCTTTGGCCCCTAAGTGCCCCCCCACATGTCATACAAGGGGGCCCCTGACGGCTGCCCCCACACGCTATCCTCGGGGCCCCCTTACCGCTACCTCCCTTAGTGCTGCCTCCCCCCGCTCTCCATTACCGGCAGGCTGATCGCACGCAGCCTGTCATGTAGTGTTATGCTGCAGCCGGCGATACAGGAAATAGAGCGGCCGCGCCGGCTACAACACAACCCCACGTGACAGGCAGAGGCGGAGATCAGCGCCACTGCCCGCCGGTAATGGAGAGAAGGGGGAGGCAGCAGTAAGGGGGCCCCGAGGATAGCGTGTGGGGGCAGCGGTCAGGGGCCCCCTAGTACATATGGGCCTAGGTACTAGTACTAGGGCCCCTAGACATATGGGGGCGCTCAGGGGACCAATGGGCCCCCCCTTTGCGTCCGGGATCCCCCTACAGCTCCCAGGGGGGTATGGGGGCGGGGCTTTGTGGGCGTGGCCCAAATGTGTCGGGGCCCCCCGGGGGATCTCCCGATCTCCCGCCGGGCCAGTCCGCCCCTGCGTTTACCGCAACCGCGACGCAAGTGCAGCCGGTATGCGGTAATTGCGGCAGATGCGGTTTTTTCACCGCATCAGCCGAAAATTTCAAAAAACGCTGATGTGAAAGGGCCCTAAGATAGAGAAACAAAATAAACACCAATCTACTCAGAACTGTGCAGGCTTTTACCAGATATGTCACAAGAGGATCTTTGTTAATATTTTACCCATGTGATTGCAAGCGCAAAACTTTAAAACGCATTTCCGAAAAATCGGCGCGCTTTAAATATTTCAAAAACTGCTCATGTGTCTGCTATGCTCTTAGCCACATCTGTACCAAATTTCAAGTTGGTATCGCGATGGGATCATATTTTAAAATATTTTAATATTAATAGCGTCAATGGGTCATTCTTTATCAAGTGATCTAAATATGAATATTTTTTTTTACCTGACGTCTTTAGATTTTTTTTATTCTTTTTCTTTATGAAGTACAACTTTAGTTAATTACAAATTAAAAGTTTAGAATTTTTTTCTTCATCAGTTAATTTTTTACAGATTTTTAAAGTTTAAAAAAAGGGTGAATTTTGGCCTGGTATGACTTTACATTTTTTTTATCTCAGGCTAGAAATAAGATAATGAAGTGGGAGAGGCATCTTTTTACTCAGAATGGTAACAGCTTTCATTTGATATGTTACAAGACTATGTTTCTTTATATCAAATTCAAACTATTGACGGGCAATTGTGAAAAAATGACTGATTGTGTTCTTGAATAGACAAAAAGTAGAATCAGCACAAAAACCAGTAAAAAACGGGTGCAATACTTCCTGTAGCAGGGCTCAACTGCAGCAAGACAAAGAATCCAAAAAGACAGGCAGCACTCCAAGTAACTTTGGTGAAAAAGCAGCTTTACTTAAGCCATGTGGTACAACATTTCAACCTTGCGGTTTTCAACCTTGCCTGATGAAAACCGCAAGGTTGAAACGTTGTACCACATGGCTTAAGTAAAGCTGCTTTTTCACCAAAGTTACTTGGAGTGCTGCCTGTCTTTTTGGATTCTTTGATTGTGTTCTTGGTTATATTTGTGCAGAGATTCAACTTGGGACATGTCAAATTTACCGTATTTTTCGCTTTTTAAGACGCACTTTTGTCCCCCCAAACTTTGGGGGGGAACGGGGGTGCGTCTTAAAAAGCGCATGTAAAAAAAAAAAATATTAAACATTAAATATTACCATTATAAGGGGGTTTGTGGGGTGCAGCTGCCCAGTGGGGGTGCCAGAGGCAGGTTCCGGTGGGTGGGGGGCACCGCTGCAGGCCCGGAGCAGCGGAAATGTACCGGCGGCAGCAAGCGGTGGGCGCCGCCATGTTTGTTGTGGTAGCCGGCCGGTAGAGGTAGAGGCTTCAAAATGGCCGCGGGTCTCCATTATGGCCGCGGCCATTTTGTTGAAGCCTCTACCGCTGGCTGCAATGTTAATGAATGCAGCCAGCCACAAAAACATGGCGGCGCCCACCGCTTACTGCTGCCGGTACATCTCTGCTTGCTCTGGTCCTGCAGCTGTGTCCCCCACGAGAACCTCCCTCCGGCACCCCCGCTGAGCAGCTGTACCCCCCTCGGTGAGCCATGGGGGTCTGGGGGGGAAGATGGCCATATAGGGTTGGGGATGGGGGGCATATATACAGGATGGGGGGCACATACACAGGATGAGGGGCACATACACAGGATGGGGGGCACATACACAGGATGAGGGGCATATACAAAGGATGGGGGGCATATACACAGGATGAGGGGCACATACACAGGATGGGGGGCACATACACAGGATGGGGGGCACATACACAGGATGAGGGGCACATACACAGGATGGGGGGCACATACACAGGATGAGGGGCATATACAAAGGATGGGGGGCATATACACAGGATGAGGGGCACATACACAGGATGGGGGGCACATACACAGGATGGGGGCATATACACAGGATGGGGGGGCACATACACAGGATGGGGGGCATATACACAGGATGGGGGGGCACATACACAGGATGGGGGGCATATACACAGGATGAGGGGCATATACACAGGATGGGGGGCATATACAAAGGATGGGGGGCATATACATAGGATGGGGGGCATATACAAAGGATGGGGGGCATATACAAAGGATGGGGGGCATATACACAGGATGAGGGGCACATACACAGGATGGGGGGGCACATACACAGGATGGGGGGGCATATACACAGGATGGGGGGCATATAAACAGGATGGGGACATATATACAGAATGAGGGGCATATATACAGAATGGGGGGCATATATACCAGGATGAGCAATATACATACCAGGATGGGGAGATGTATACGAGGATGCCAGGATGAAGGATATATATACCAGAATTGGGGGGTTTATGTACCAGGATTAGGGACATATATACTGATTGTAAGACGGACACTGGCATTATAAGACGGACCCCATTTAACATTAAAAACTTTTTTTTCTCATTTCCTTCACCAAATTTGGGGGTGCGTCTTATAATCCGGTGCGTCTTATAAAGCGAAAAATACGGTATATATTTTTTATTTTATGGTTGTATGAGTTATCACAACTTATTGAATAAAACATTTATATGCAACAAAAAAGAAACACAAAAAACAAATCCCATAAGTGCCAGGATAAATACATCTTAATCATCAGAACACAACGCTCAGCATTTTCAACTTGAATGTATTGAACAAACCAAAAGAAGAAAGTTGATCATAACCTCAAGTTTGATTAAACAAGATTAAAAGAACCAAAAATGTTAAACCCCTATTTATACATATAAATTTGTTTTCTATTCTATCACTAAACATGTGATTTATGAAGTGTTTAATAAGAATAGTACAGTAGTTAAATCATCGTTCTATAAATTATGAACTAATCAAACAATAGTACGTTTTTAAAGTGGCATTTTATCAATTTGTCCCTTCTAGTGGGTGAAATGTAATCTTGTCCATAAACGCTTACTAGCAATCGCCATTTCCTTGTGTGTCAAAGAGTATGTCCGGCCTGTCACGGTGTTAGGCTCCGCCTGAGTTAATATCTGATTTTTGTGCACTTTTAAAATGTCTGGCTTTCTTGGATACACAAAGGATGGCGCTGGACCAGAAGGATGCAATAAAGTCAATTCTACTTCTTCATTTTCACAATCTTTGGAGAGTACAGTAGCCAGCCACCAGCGCCAATCATATTCATATTTTTTCAAAAGGATTGCAACAGTGTCTATGATAAAATGCTGTTTCTTGAGAAGTAGCAGCCATTGTTGTGTGGGAAAAATACAGTTAATATTAAGTAAGGAAGATAGGTAATAAAAATAAAGATTTACAGTACACTTGAGATAGAACTGTATTACTATAAAGTGAGTTTTAGGGCTAGCGCGCAGTTTTTTCTGTCTGCAGATACACACTGCAGTTTTGGCAGCTTGTTTTTCTACCAAGTTTTTACCACATATGCGTTAGTTTTTTTAATCGCTAGTGAAAAAAATGGCAGCTTTTTTTAGATAAATGCTGCGTTTATTGCAGCGATTAAAAAGTAGTTCAAGCAGTGATTTACTCACTCTTGAGTGTTTCCAAAAACACTGCATGTGGTGAACCCCATAGTAATCAATGGGGCTGTTTTTCTGAATGATGATCCCTAAGAATAGCACTGTGTGTATTGGCCCTTAAAGGGAACCAACCACCCCAAATGACCCCCTGGACTGTTAATATGTGTCCATACACCCAGCACACACATTTGGGGCAATCGGTTTTGCTAAAAAAACTGTTTAGTAGAAGCTAAGATATCTGTTTATAAAGTTAATAAATTCCGACGGATGGGTGTTACCTAGCTTTGTCCACGTGCAGTGTTCGTGCCTGTGATCCTCCTCTCCCCTCCCCTCTCACTTTCTAAGAGCCTGGCCGCGTCATGAAAGGGGCGGGGCTAAAACGCGTCATGAAAGGGGCGGGGCTCGCCGCGAATTAGCCCCGCCCATTTCATGACGCGGTCGGGCTCTTAGAAAGTGAGAGGGGAGGGGGGAGAGGAGGATCACAGGCACGAACACTGCACGTGGACAAAGCTAGGTAACACCCATCCGTCTCCATTTATTTAACTTTATAAACATATATCTTAGCTTCTACTAAACAGTTTTTTTAGCAAAAACGATTGCCCCAAATGTGTGTGCTGGGTGTAGGGACACATATTAACAGTCCGGGGGGGTCATTTGGGGTGGTTGGTTCCCTTTAATAATAAAAGCATTAAACTATTAATATATTTACTCACCCATATTTTAGTACACAGCCTTGATGGCTTTGTACAGACTATTGTTTGTTCACGAGTGAAGATGTCCAGACATGTCAGGACATGAAAGGTCTGCACGAGCTGTTTTACTTCCTGAATGCAGTGGGTAGACACTTAACATGATTGACAGAGCTGCTGGCCTATCATCTGCTCTGCATTCACTGTCTATCCCTGTGCTTTCTCAGGTTGAGCCCTAACAAAGCTTTTTCCTATATGTCCTCTCCTGCTTCTAAGCTGTAACATATCAAAATAATACAGTAATGTCTAAAAATAATGGATTTGATAAATATAGACCCCACGCTTTTAGACCACAGGTTGAACAGATCTGAATTCCAGATTTTTGAATTTACACAATAATAGTTAAATATTTTAAAATATGATCCCATCACGATCCCAACTTGAAATTTGGTACAGATGTGGCTAAGGGCATAAAAGACACATGGGCAGTTTTGGAAAATTTTTATTAAAACGTTTTTTCGGAAATGCGTTTCAAAATGTTGCGTTTGCGTTCGCATGGGTAAAAAATTAAACTTAACAAATATACCCTTGTGACATATCTGGTGAAAGCCTGGACAGTTCTGAGTAGAATGGTGTTTATTTTGTTTCTCTATCTTATTTCTAGCCCAAGATAAAAAAATGTAAAGTCATACCAGGCCAAAATTCACACTTTTTTTAAACTTTAAAAATCTGTAAAAAATTAACTGATGAAGAAAAAAATTCTAAACTTTTAATTTGTAATTAACTAAAGTAGTACTTCATAAAGGAAAAAAAATAAAAAAATCTAAAGACGTCAGGTAAAAAAAAAAATTCATATTTAGATCACTTGATATGGAATGACCCATTGACGCTATTAATAGTAAAATATTTTAAAATATGATCCCATCGCGATCCCAACTTGAAATTTGGTACAGATGTGGCTAAGCGCAAAGCAGACACATGGGCAGTTTTTGAAATATTTAAAGCGCGCTGATTTTTCGGAAATGCGTTTTAAAGTTTTGCGCTTGCGATCACATGGGTAAAATATTAACAAAGATCCTCTTGTGACATATCTGGTGAAAGCCTGTATAGTTCTGAGTAGAATGGTGTTTATTTTGTCTCTCTATCTTATTCCTAGCCTTAGTTATGAGGAGAAACGTAAAGGCAGGCAACACCGAAATTCGCACTTTTTCCGAACTTTGAAAATCATTTAAAAAAAAAATAAATTTTTTAAAAAATTTTTCTCTTCACATTTTGCATTGTCTGACATGCTATTATCAAATAACAAAATCTCAAAAGAATTAAAAATATAGAGGTAATAATCATTGGTTCACTTGACATAGAATGACCCAGAAGTAGCCTGACCAGAATTGATGGTAGAATTTTCTATTAGTTTTCTTATATTTTGTGTTACTGTATGAACATGAATACTGATTATAGTATGGTATTTTCTTTATTTCTATAGCAACTGAGGAAGGCCAGTGAGGCCGAAACGTTTTGTAAAACAATTCTGTTCCTTTGAGCTGCACATTAAATAAATATAGAATTATCATTCATTTTGTGCTAAGTTATTATTATTACAGTAATTACGGGTTGGAGACCTTACTTGAGCACTACTCGTTGGTCATTAATATTTTTCTCTAAATAAATTTCCAATTATTGAGTGACCTTGAGTGTATCACATAATAAGTCCAATATGTCTACGGCTTTTTTCTTTCAAGAGGATGAAACAGCCGAGATTCTTTCTCGTATTACTCTATCAAGAGAATTTCTACATGTATCTCCGAACGAATTTAAAATCCGAGATTATGAACGTGAATCCAAACATTTAGTTAATCTTGAATTACATTGTGCAACGCTCCTGGAGTATGTTAAGGTCCAGCGCATTCCACGTGGTCTTAGAATGCCCATTCGCCCCACGTTATTCGCGGATAATGAGGATTTTGTCTTGATCTTTGAACAGATTTTAAACAAATGTTCTCTAGATTTAATGACACTGACTATTCAATATCTCCAGGATGCAATTACTTCTACTTCAAGTAAAATTGAAAGTATCGACACACAGTTGAAATCTGTTCTCAAAACGGATGATTATAGTTCCTCAATGGAGAAGATCAAGGAGAATTTAAGTAAACACCGTAAAGATTCGGAGACTCGGAAAAGGTCTAAATTCATATGTGATGCCGAAGATTATCATTTGGATAGGGTTTACAAGTGGCGGGATTTTTCAAAACCAGCTCCCAGAGGAAACTATCCTTCACCATTTTCCACCCCATCCGGATCAGATGATGAAAGACGACGTTTCCCACAGAGACCTTTTCAGGATCGGGGTCGTCGATCCAGAGGCAAAAAAAAGACAGGATGAAGGTGCGCCTGGTGGAGGTGGTGGTCCTTCTGGGATTCAAACTAGATCACAGGTACAGTCGTCTCTTGTTATTAATATTTCTTCTATAAGTTTAAGCCCATCCCAACTGTCATTATTAGAAAAAGGACTATCTTTTTGTCCTAGTTACAATTTTAACCTATTCCAGTTAGAGATGGACTTACAACGATTTTTTATAAATATAAGGCTTAAAGCCTATTTCTCTAATCATCCTTCTATCCTTAGTGAGGTCCATATCTCACCTAAAATTTCCCTAGCAGCACTTGCTTTACGCCCTAAAAGTCTATTTATGCCGGCAAAGAATGATCCACCAGTGGAGACTTACATTAGATTTATTTCTCATGAATTTATTAATTTCCGCCGGTTGGTGGAGTCCAAACAATTACGGTGGACCTCCAACTTGTCCAATATAGAAAGACAGTCCCTTACCTCATTATTTCGGCATCCCGAAATTATACTGAAACCTGCTGATAAAGGTGGTGCAGTGGTGATAATGGATAAATCTTATTATATACAAGAATGTCTTAGACAATTATCTGATAGTTCCGTTTATACGGTCTTGGTTTCCAATCCCACATCTCAGATTAAATCCAAAATTACTCAATTATTACAATTTGGTTTAGACCGAGGTATCCTTGATGATAAAGGTGTGGAATTCTTAACCAAGACTCATCCGATTACCCCGGTATTTTATATTTTACCAAAGGTCCATAAATCTCTCTATAACCCACCCGGACGCCCAATAGTGGCCTCCACGGAGTCCATCCTTTCACCTATTTCAATCTTTTTAGATAGGATGTTAACCCCACTCATCAAGAAGTCCCCATCCTTTATTTTGGATACAGGGGACTTTATTGAACAACTGAAATCCATCACCAATTTACCTGCCAATTATCTATTAGTTTCATGGGACGTCACTAGTCTTTATACTTCGATTGTCCATACTAAAGGTGTAAGTGCGGTTGAGGAATTATTAACAGCAAATTCTTTGGATACAGACGTCAAAGAATTCTTATTACAATGTTTATCACTGGTGTTGCACCAGAATTTTTTTCTTTTCCAGGATACCTATTATCTACAACGCCAGGGCACAGCTATGGGGTCAAACGTAGCCCCCCCATATGCAAATTGCTATATGTCGTCTTTTGAATCTAAATTCATTTATACCCATACATACTATAAAAAGTATGTCAAGTATTGGGGTCGTTATATTGACGACATTTTTTGCATATGGGGGGGCTCTGTCCAAGATTTATTGGATTTTCATCTATTTCTCAACTCCATCTGGCCTGAGCTTCAATTTTCCATCAATTACAGCCAGGACCGTGTCAGTTATCTGGACACATTGGTATACAGAGTAGACGATAGACTAATGTTCGATCTTTATCGGAAACCTACTGACCGTAACAATCTCTTGTATTTTACCAGTTGTCACCCAGAAACTGTCAAGAAATCGATCCCACAGTCCCAATTGACTAGGGTCCGTAAAATAGTCTCTGATCTTACTTTATGTACACTAAGAGAAACAGAAATGCGTCAGAGATTCATTGATAGGGGCTATCCTGCCAAGATCCTTTCTAAATCTAATTCTACAGTAACTAAGAGGAGAGCGAGCAACCGGATTCCCCTGGTGCACACTTTTCACCCATTCATTTATAAATTTCACGCTACCATACGTAAGTTTTGGGGTATACTTAAATCAGGTTATCCACTGGTTCCTGAATTTCAGGAGTCATTTTTACCCTGCTTTAGGAGGGCCAGAAACCTTAAGGATCGTTTAATAAGAGCAGACATAGGTTCAGCTATTAAATTATCCAGGCAATCTTTTTTATCAACTAGGAAAAATGGGACTTTCCCAGGTCTTAATTGTTTCCAATGTAATAACATTATCAAAGGAGATAAGATTTACCATCCACATACCGGTGAGGGGATTCCCATTCGTGGCTTTTTTACATGTAATTCCACGAATGTGATTTATGCCATTAAATGTCCTTGCGGACTGGTCTATGTAGGCGAAACGTCACAACACGTAAGGGACAGAATATCCCAGCATAAATCAAATATTAGGTGTGAAAAAAATGTTCTACCATTACCTTTCCATTTCAATACTATGGGTCATAAAATTTCTCAATTAAAATTTCAGGTGTTAGAAGGGGTATCCCTTTCCCGGAGGGGGGTAATCTCCAGAAATGTATGCGGATTCGTGAAGCTTACTGGATATTTAGACTTCAAACATTATCTCCAAAAGGTTTAAATCGTGATTATGATGTTATTAGTTTCCTATAATTGCGATACTAATTTTTTGTCCTTTATTTTCCTCTTATACATAGAATCGTTAATCCCTCCTTCATGGCACAGGTAACTTCCACCTTTCATTATTCACCTTTCCCCTTCCTTTTACCTTTCCTCCTTTTAATTTTTAATTTAATTTTTAATTTTTAATCCCTTTCTCCTCCTTTTCCCCCCTTTTCTTCCCTTGTCTTCTTATTACTTGTTCTTGTAGCCTGACTATCTTTGTTTTCCTTCTCTTTTCCTCCCATTGTGGCGCTCCAATACCAACTACAAGCACCATGACCACTGCCCGCGCATGCGCGGTGCGTATTCTATTAGCGATATCATGTGACCGCATACTTCCGATCATGTGATCAGTAACTTAGGTTACTGACAACATCACATTCACGCGTGCGTCTTGATGACGCGATACCAATGTACACTCGTAGGTCTATATAAACGCTGGAGACACGGCGTCCTGCACGCTGTCATCTCCAGCATAATATGCAATTCTCCCCAGCGTCAGATGGTGAGTGCCCATTAATGAATATCCTTATTTAGAGTATAAACCTTGTGGGATCCTGGTGACTCAAACTCCCTCATGTTACTAGGTTATAATGCTGATTTTATGCTTTATCTTGACTGTATTAATCTCTTGTTTGATCATGGGCCTTTCTTTTCTTATATAGCCTTTGTGAATTACAAAATCTGCTTCAAGAAGTAGCCTGACCAGAATTGATGGTAGAATTTTCTATTAGTTTTCTTATATTTTGTGTTACTGTATGAACATGAATACTGATTATAGTATGGTATTTTCTTTATTTCTATAGCAACTGAGGAAGGCCAGTGAGGCCGAAACGTTTTGTAAAACAATTCTGTTCCTTTGAGCTGCACAGTAAATAAATATAGAATTATCATTCATTTTGTGCCAAGTTATTATTATTATGGTATTCATAGTCACCCTGGCAGGCTGTCCCCCTTCATGATATCACGCCTCCATAGGCGTGATCTTCTAATCAGATTAAAATGCGCGCCTCCCCGCTCTGTGCTGTCTCGGCCTGGGCTGCAGTGGGCGGCTTGGTGACGCGAATCGCGTCATTTCCGGCGCCGGGTGACGTATGTACAACCACGCCGCTGTTAGCTTCAAGACCCGCACTGCGCATGCGCAGTGAGGCAGGAGAAGCCGAAGCCGAGTCCCGGCGTCGCTAGGTAATGATCGGCGTCTTCGGAAGGTGAGTATCGGCGCCCCCCTCCCAAACCAGCACATATATATGTGTGTGTAATCCACATGTATATATGGATTACACACATATATATATATTAACTTTGATTAGGCATACTTCATATGTGCATCTATATAAGATGTCACTTGAGAAAGGACTACAGTCTGAAACGTTGTGGAGGTTTATGGACGAATAAAAACTGAAAATTGAACTTGTTTGGAGTGCTACCTCACTTTGTGGATTGGTATGAATAACAAACAGACTGAAGGAACTGTTTTTTGAGGATTTTTGCACCCTATATTTGATGTTTTTCAAGTGCTGCTCTATTTTTGTTTTTATATATATATATATATATATATATATATATACACACAAATGTGTGTGTGTGTATATATATAAATATATATAGACACACATGTACACATGTATATATATCTATATACACACACACACACACATATCAGTATATATTTATATATATACATATACACAGACACATGTATATATCTATATTCACACATATATATGTATGTATATACATACAGAAATATATAGTAAATTACACATATTATGCATATGTGTGTAAATGTGTATACGTATACATATATGTAGATACTTAGACATATAAATATACATGTATACACACGTGTATACATATGATTAGCCACATATATACATAATCTGTGTATATAGTAATAAATATCTGTGTATCTATAGATATGTATATATATACACATACACGTGTATACATATATGCACAGAAATACATATATATATATACACAGATACACAAACATTTTTATACACACATACATATACGTGTGTATGTATATATATATATGTATAAATACATAGCTGTATATACAGACATACATCTCAATATACACACATTATTTATGTATATATGTGCATGTGTATATATATACTTGTGTGTGTATATATATGTATGTATATATATATATATATATTTTGTAGAGAGAGAGACTGAGGGTGAGAGGGTCTGTGAGTTTTGTGTAACGCTGGGACCTGGGTGACGCAGTAAACTTCACCTGAGGTCAGAGTTAATCCTCGTCACTCTACCTGACCTCAGGTGATCTACACTGATGTCACCCTGTTCACATCGGTAACAGAAAACTCACTCTATGTGGGTCACGCTGTGAAGTGGGAAGTTTCACATGAGGTCAGAGAAACACATTGCTTTATCCGACCTCAGGTGACACAGACCATGAACTCGCCCCCTTCACTGCACGAGCCTTCAAATATAATTTTTAGGGAATATTCACTAACGGACGGACCTCTACCAGGATCCTGGATGGGTATGTAGGAGTAATAAAGATGGAGTCAAAATACGTGTTTGTGTTTTTTGTTGTAATAAAAAATTTTTTCTCGGTGTTGTGTCTTCTTTACTACTAAGTAGAGATTCTCAGCTGCCTAGTTGTACCTGGCTGGCAAAGAAAAATGTGGCGAAGCCCCACGCCGTTTTTTTTCTTGCCAGCCAGGTAGACCTAGACAGCTGTGGGCTGCCATCCACCCCCTACTACCTAGGTGTACCTGGCTGGCATGAAAAAATGGCATCTGGCTTCACCACATTTTTCTTTGGCTGCCAGGTACAACTAGTAACTAGTAACCTACAGGTGATCGAGGGTCTAGATGGAGTCTGCCCACTGAGAAGTGGGGGGTGGACAAGGAGGATAGGGATATCAGAGTAGGACTCATCAGACCTGAAGTCACTTTGTCGCAGTTGATGAGCAAGCAGACATTGGCCAATGTATGTACCAAGAACTTCAGAAACAAAAAATTAGAATTTTTGAGTTTTTTGAAAAAAAACGTAAGCTGTGTGCTGCAAGAATTTTTTCACATTATATGACCCTGCGTCTTTGCTAGCACCAGTTCACATTTGTCTTTGAGTGCTGTGCAGTTTTTTTCTTGTTGTTTATATATATATATATATATATATATATATATATATATATATTCACCATATCTATAGATGCACCATGTATATATACTCTGTATACATACAATAGATATTATATATATATATATATATGTATATATATATGATCTAACTATATATATACACATATATATGTGTATATATATATATAGTTAGATTAGATTTTATATATATATATATATATATATATATATATATATATGCGTGCACATATACATGCAAATATAAATATACTCTAACTATATATATATTTGTGTGTGTGTGTGCATATATATATTATATATATGTGCACACACACATATATATATATACATGCACACACACACATATATATAATCTAACTATATATATGTGCATCTATATATATATAGATGCACATATGAAATATGCCTAATCAAAGTTAATATATATATATATGTGTGTGTAATCCATATATACATGTGGATTACACACACATATATATGTGCTGGTTTGGGAGGGGGGGCGCCGATACTCACCTTCCGAAGACGCCGATCGTTGCCTAGCGACGCCGGGACTCGGCTTCAGCTTCTCCTGCCGCACTGCGCATGCGCAGTGTGGGTCTTGAAGCTAACAGCGGCGTGGGTGTACATACGTCACCCGGCGCCGGAAATGACGCGATTCGCGTCACCAAGCCGCACACTGCAGCCCAGGCCGAGACAGCACAGAGCGGGGAGGCGCGCATTTTAATCTGATTAGAAGATCACGCATATGGAGGCGTGATATCATGAAGGGTGACAGCCTGCCAGGGTGACTATGAATACCATAGTCACTCATTATCATCCCTAATGAGGTAGTGTAATAACATTTATCTTCAATTTCACTTGGTGCTTTTAGGAGCTAAAAGGAGTGTAGGGTAAGTGTTACTATGCTCTAGGGACAGCTTTTAATAGGTTTAGAGGTGTTTTGGGGGTGACAGGATCCCTTTAATGAAGGGGAGAGGGGTCAATTCGTGAGTCTTTATAGGATTTAAAACGTTATATAGGGCCCATACATCTGACTAATGTGGGCGCACGAGGAAAGAGGGAAGGGGGGGGGGGGGCCAGGTCCAAATTTCTCACCGGGGCCCTTCAGACTCTAGTTACGCCACTGCAAGGAAGTAGTCAATCCGACTGTAAGTCGAGTGAACTGACGAGTAGTACGTATAATCCCTTTCTCCTGGGTGCAGTAAGCGCTAACAGGGGACCAGTCTGAGACCGTACATAGCACCTTGTATTGCAGGAGTCTGTGCGGTAGAGATTACAGATTTACCAGAAGAGGAGTCTAGATGTTTATCCATAATGAGATTAAAGTCTCCACCCGCAATTATGGAGCCTTGAGCAATTTTCTTCACCTTCTTCAGGTATTTTGTACAGGTCTCAGCTTGTCCCCTGTTAGGTTAATACAGGTTAGCAATGGTATAAGTGTGTTCAAAGATCCTAAGAGTCAACATCTGAAATCTACCCTTAGCATCTGTTTCCTCCCCTAAAACCGTGTGCGCCAAAGATTTGTGTATAAAAGAGAGAGGGGAGGGGGACAAGAGGCGCACTTTGTGCCCTTATCACTAGACACTAGATTTCAGCGGTGAGAAACGTAATTCACTCACCTCCTTCAGTTGTGTGACCCACAACTGGCTTATGAGCATGTAGGATAGAATCCTGATGGCTGCCGCTGGACCTCCACCGACTCCACACACGTGGGGTTAGACCAGGAAATTCAGGGAAGGAAGGTGTGCTGTGGTCCGCGCTGCCAGAAACATCAAGGAAAACCCAAGACGAAGTTTTGATCCAAGCCTCCTTTATTCTCCTCCTACGCGTTTCGGTGCCCACCTGGCACCTTCATCAGGGATTCCTGATGAAGGTGCCAGGTGGGCACCGAAACGCGTAGGAGGAGAATAAAGGAGGCTTGGATCAAAACTTCGTCTTGGGTTTTCCTTGATGTTTCTGGCAGCGCGGACCGCAAAGATTTGTGTATGGCTATGCTTACACCCTTTGATTGTGCTTCAGGGTTTGGAGAGTGGTGCCAGGAGGTATAGTATCGATTCGTCACATCTGGAAAGTTTCCTGCTTTAAAGTGAGCTTCTTGTAATAACAAGAGATGTACACCCATCTTATGGAATCTGCGGAGGACCTGTGTCCTTTTCTGTGGGATATTAAATCCCTGGACATTTAGCGAGGCTATTTTGAGAGGCAGCATGACTCTCAGCCTCACAGAGAGAGGGGGAATTCCCCAGGGAGTTTGTGGATCACGCCGGAGGAAGGCGGGCTGTAGGGGGGTTATTGGATGGGGGGAGGGAGAAAAGGTGGATAATAGAGAGTATAAGCAGAAAAAGGGGGGTAGAAAGATGTAAGTAGAGAGAAAAAGAAGAAAAGAGGAAAGAAGAAAGCCCTCTAATAGGAGGGCTAGGTCCACGAGCCTAGGTCGAGGACAGATAAGGCTCTGACAGTCTAATAGGACAAGAACTGTCAAGTCAGGACCTGCAGTACAGGTATCCTAATGGGAGAAGAAACCGAACGATCACGGGATAAACGGTATCCCAGGGTCAGCCCGTCGCCAACACTATATTATGCTGATGTAAGTAAGAAATAATAATAATAGAACGAGCAACCCCAAACCTAAGAGAGAATAGGAGTAAAGTAACTGGTAAAATTATTTAAGTCTTTAAACACTCTTTTGCAATTGTAAGTCCAGGCAGGTATAAGTGCTGAAAGAAAAAAGCATCGGCACATATTCGGTGGAACATAACAGTCACTACACCTCGTAACATACTATACATCTGTAGTATGTCATCAGCTGCACTGATCCCAGTGCAGTACGTCTAAATGCTATAATCTAAGGCATATACTCTTCCAGAGCGTACCTAGTATCAGAGGGGAGGTTGTTTGGGGGGGTAGGATGAAAAGGGAAGAGTAGGGCTAGGTGAGAGGAGCAAGAATGGGGGGTGAGGGGGGGGTACGAGGGAAATTGCAACCGGCAAGAAAGCAAGTACAAAATTGAGTCTTGTGTTCAGCATATATCACGTTATGATGACATTAGAGGAAGCTCAAGTCAAGTCTTGCAAATGAAAAATAGGTTGGGAAGGGGGTTGGGGGGGGGGAGGGAGGAATAGAGAGATGCATATAGATTAGGACGTCAAATCACTGCTCATGACTCAGCTGGATAAGGACGAAGGGATTCACGACGGCTGGGTCTCTGAGGTAGCGGCCGACGTCCTCGCTCTTCTCCACCTCGAGAATGCGCCAACGGATTAGATGGCCAGCCTAGGATGTCGACCTCCGGTAGGCCCAGGCTCTCTGTAAATGATGAAAGGTCTCGGGGGGTCCCTGAAGATGACCAGTCGATTCTGATGTCTAACTTGGAGCTGGAAGGGGTAGCCCCAAGAATAAGTTAGGCCTTTGTCATGGAGGGCGTCTAGGACCAGTCTCAAGGCTCTACGTTTTGTCAAGGTGACCCTAGACAAGTCAGCTAGTAGATGAATTTCCGCACCGTCAAAGTCTATGGGGCCCTTGGTCCACGCACGTCTCATAATTTCATCTTTGAGGCTGTATAGATGGAGGCGACAGATGACATCCCTCGGGTTGTTTGGATCAGCCGATCGTGGACGCAGAGCCCTATGTACTCTATCGAAGGTGATTGCAGAATCGGCTGGTGTTTCAAGGATGGTATTGAATATGCCTTGTAAGGTGGTGTTGAGCTCAAGCGGACTCGTGGCCTCCGGGAGACCCCGTACCCAGATGTTGTTGCGCCGGTCGCGATTCTCTGAGTCTTCTAGGTGATTAAAGATGAATGCAATTTGCTCGGAGTGTAGATCCAAGGTTCTTTGTTGGTCTGACAGTCAGTCGGACTGAGAGGACACGGAAGCTTCCACATTGTTAAGTCTCTCCGCTACCTGAGAAACCGAAGCTTGCAAGCCTTGAATCACGGCCCTGCAGAGGGACTCGAGGCGAGAAATGTATCCCTCCATGTCCTCTTTGTTAGGAGTTGCCGCCATTCGGTTTTGTAGATCTTTCAGCTCGCCCAACATTGTGTCCGTCTAGGAAGGCCAAGATAGTGGGCCGGGGTCTCGGTGGTGTAGATTCTCAGGTGCCAAAGCACCTTCTCCAGCGGGTTCGTCCAATAGTAGGTGGATCTCCTAGAGATTGGGTTGGAGGAGGGTGTAAGGATGGCGAACCCGATGTAGGCCCTGAATTGTCACTGAAAAATCTTTGGATGCCTCTGTCTCCCTGAGTGGTAGATGGGCCAGCCGGGGCCGGGGACGTTCTCCTACGTCTGGACCTCATGTTTTATAAAGCAAAGAGTAGGTGCCTATACTTGAAGTCTGGTCTCCTTATGTGAGATGGGGCACACTTATATGCTGATAGATTATAACAGTCTCCTATTGTAGGTATTTGACAAGGTCTGCCTGAGCGGGGTAGTAGTTGTTATGGGCACATAGGGAGACTTCAGAGATGACCATTGCGATGCGCTGGTGCTGTAGGTGCACTTTCTCAGGGGCAAAGCCAGTGCTGAGTCAAGCAGCGCTGAGATATAAGCAGATTACAAGGTACTTAGCTGTATATGGTCTGCAGGCACAGCCTCTCTGCAGTGCGTCCCCTCCAGGGATCTTCCTTTATCGTTGTGCCCCTCTTGTAGTGATCAGGGATGAGCCTCAGTCAGTGATGTCCCAGGGTCCTCTCACAGACTTCCCTCAGCAGACCAGGCAGCAGCCGAAGAAGTAGAGAGTTACCCCAGTCACGCCGCCTCTTTCAGGAAGTCACGGCCATCTTAGATAGTGGGGCCTCCAAGAAACTGTAAGATATGGCCGCGAAAGCTTAGGATAAAGCCGCCGGAAGTGGTCATTGCGTGCCTGGGTGGCTGCTGAGAAGCTGGGTCATAGGTGGGTTGCCGTTCTGTTGCTCTAGTGTCGGGGAACAGGCGGGAAACCCTGGGATCCGGCGGAGCTCTCAGCAGTTGCGTCCGTCCCGCGCCATCGCCAGGCCACACCCCCGTTCATTGTATTTTTAACTTGTTTGTATGTAACCCTTTCTCATGTACAGCACTATGGAATCAATGGTGCTCTATAAATAAATAACAATAATAATACATCAGATCTCAACTACAGAAAGACAAATTTGCCAAACTTCAAAAAGGGGCAAACGTGATTGTATTATTGCTGTTATTCTGCTATGCAATCATAACAGACAAGGGGGGCGGGACTTGCTCATGGTGGTGTGAGACGCTGTTTGCTTCAGCTCTGCCGTACTAGGCCCCTAGACCACTGCTATAGACAATTGTTAGCCACATAAACTGCATGGGGAAGTCGAGGAAGCTCACTGGAGGCGAAGAACCGTGCTCCCAAGGCAGCATGGAGCTTTTTCTGTGCTCTGGAACAGCCCCCGCAGTCAGATCTCCTGGCTCCCAAAATGGCGTCGCCACGTCTCCAGTGTAGCGCTGCAAGGCAGGAAGACAGAAGGGGGAGCCACTTCGCTGAACTCTGGGACATGCAGGAGGAGGACTCTGAGACACTAGCCCTCGCAGACAACACCACAGGAGAGATAAGTGATTATTTGAGAAATCTACCTACAAAAAGGGATCTAGATTGCTTTGTATGCAGGCTGGAATCCACATATAGATCTGAAATGCAGGCACTGAAGTCTGAGTTTACCTCTAGAGTGGAGGAAGTGGAGAGGTCTCAGGAGCAAGTGCTTGATGAGCTGCAAACCCATAGATGCCTTCTGGACTCACATTGTTCCATCCTGGAGGAGCTCCAGTATAGCCAGGAAGATGCGGAAAACCGCAATAGACGCAATAATGTGCGGATCAGGGGGCTCTCCCAGAGACAATTCTGTCAGTAGATCTAGCAAAAACGGTCCAAGCCTTACTCCACCAGATATTAGGAGACGATCAAGGTCCCCACATTGAAATGGACCGGGAACATCGAGCCCTGGCACCGAGACCAGCCCCTGATTCAAGACTTCGTGATGTCATCTACAGAATTCACTTTTATTCTGTCAAAGAGTTTATTGTTTCAGCTGCCAGACAGATGGACCAGATTGTCTTTATGGACTCTCCCGTCTTGTTATTACCAGATCTGGCTAAGCATACTCTGCAACAACGTAGGGGCCTCCGACCCTCCTCTGGCTGTTCTGTGAGAGAAGGAGATCACATACCGTTGGGGTTTCCCCTTCAAGCTGGTCGCCCGCAAAGATGGAAAATTGGCCTCCTTCAGGAGACTGGGAGATCTACCAGCATTTTGCAGACATGTCGGAATACCAGAGGTGGCCCTTCCGGACTGGCCCAGGATTCTTCACCTGCCACCCCCACCTCCTAGATGGCAAGGTGTTCGCCGGTGGGGTTCGCCTAGAGGTTCCCGTACCTGAGAGGGCTCTGCACCTCCTTTTTTCTATGCTCATCTTTCCGATATGGACGGGTCATTCCTCAATCTCAGTTCCCGTCAAGACGTTCCGCTTATTGATATACCTTTGAGACTTCCCATAACCATGAATATAAAGATTGCCCTTTTCTCTTAGAAGTAACCCTTCCTCTGATCCTTCCACTCCCTTTTTTCTACCCCCCCTTTTTTACATTCCTTCCTACCCCCCGTCCCCCACCCTCATTGCCTCTCTTTCTTCCACTCACCGTTTTTCCCTGCTCCTTTCCCTTCCTTCATGTTTTTATGGCTCAGGTAACCATCTGTTATGCTGTTCATAGCATAGGTTGTTTCATTTTCGCGGTGGAGCTGGGGTGGTGTGGCATAGGGCCTATTCTCATCCGCTCTGAGCTATCCTACACACACCACGTGCTGGGTGCAAATGGTTGCCCTTAGATGCACATTGTGTTGCATCAATTGGTGCCTTTCTCTTTACTCTCCTTTCCTTATTTTTCTGTTCTTTGTTATTCCCCTCTTTTTCCTACTCTCCATCCTTTCCTATTCCCCCCAGTACTGAGTGTACTCGCTGTACCACATACCTCCTAAACGTATTGCACATCAATGTCACCTGCTTTTAAGTGCTGTTCATTTAATGCCAAGGGGCTGAACAAACCTGAAAAACGTCGGCAAGTCTGTTGCTCTTTCCACAGAAACAAAGTTCAAGTCTTAATGCTGCAGGAGACCCATTTTCGTGCGGACAAGATTTCAAAATGTGAATCCAGGGAGTTCCTCCTATGGATCCGCAGCACGAATCCGGACAGAAAGGCGAGAGGGGGTTTCCATTGCCTTTCACAGATTTGATCTCGCACAATAGTAGACCAGAAAATAGATCCATATGGTCGTTATATCTTTCTGAAAATATCATGGCTCTCTTGCACTTATATCTTAGCGACGTGTGACGATCTATTATCCCAACAGGAAACAGCACAGCTTTGGGGCCCACTTCCGCAGACTTCTATAGTAGTTCGCTGGTACTGCTCCCATCATCCTGGGGGAGACCTCAATTTTCCCATCAATCCTGAGATCGATACATCGACGGATAAGTCCAGCCTCTCTGTATCATCTCTCCACCACGTCTCCAAACAATGGGAGAAACTACATTTGGTAGATGTCTGGCGTATTCTACATCCATCTACCAAGGACTTCACCTTTTTCTCTCCTGTGTATACATCTTACAGTGGAATAGACAGATTCCATGTTTCCCACTCTCTTCTAGACTCTGGGGTTGAGGCATAAATTGGAACCATCCTGTGGTCAGACCACACGCCTGTATTTATATTTACGTTGCAGTTAAGCTCAGACCTTAAGAATTTACGTGGCAGTTGAACGAAAACTTGTTGAACGACCCCAACTGTCATGCAGATCTTGTGTCTACTATCACACATTTTATTTCAGATCACTCTTCTGACCCGACGCCTACCTCGCTGAAGTGGGAAGCGTTACAAAGCATGTTAAGAGGTGCTCTTATATCACATGGGGCTCGTCTAAAATGGCTGAGATCTGATGAAATAAGAACTCCTCTCTCAAATTTTTCTCCTAGAGACTGAACACAAAACTAACCAAACCCACTTTGCTGCTCCCAGCTCTCCACCACTCATCACAAACGTCTTGCCCTCCTAGACCAAAGGGATCGATCATGCCTTTAGAGATAAACTTAGATCTTGTTTCTACCTCCTTGGTAACAAGAGTGGAAAGTTTTTGGCTAGGGCCTTGCACCCAAACCCTCCTCAAAACATTATCGCCCACCAGGGGCTTAACTAGAACTGGCAGGGCCCCATAGCAAACTTTTGAAAGGGGCCCCCTCCAAGACACACCCCCAATGACACGCCCCCTTCAAGACACACACCCTTACCGAATCGGTGTTCACAGTCTGACGCCACCCAGTTTACCGTATATACTCGTGTATAAGCCGACCCGTGTATAAGCCGACCCCCTACTTTTGCCCCCAAAACCTGGGAAAACCTATTGACTCGTGTATAAGCCGAGGGTGGACCCCAGCACAGGTATACAGCCCCCAGCAGTGTGGTATACAGGCCTCCCCAGTGGTATTATACAGCAGCCTCCCCAGTGGTAGTATACAGCAGCCTCCCCAGTGGTATATACAGGCCCCAGCAGTATATACAGCAGCCCCAGTGGTATACAGCAACCTCCCAAGTGGTAGTATACAGCAGCCTCCCCAGTGGTATATACAGGCCCCAGCAGTATATACAGCAGCCCCAGTGGTATATACAGCAGCCCCAGTGGTATACAGCAGCCTCCCCAGTGGTATATACAGGCCCCAGCAGTATATACAGCAGCCCCAGTGGTATATACAGGCCCCAGAGGTGGTATATACATGCCCCAGTGGTGGTATATACAGGCCCCAGTGGTGGTATACAGGGCACCCCCCTTGCTGCTGCACACCTGTAAAGGAATACATCCATGCATCATTATACTTACTTATCCCTGCCGGCTGCCGCTGTCGCCGCTCTGCACCGCGCTCCGGCTTCTTCCTGCTTCCTCCTCCGGCGCACAGGCAATGACGTCATTGCCTGCGCCCGCCGGTCACAACCAGGAAAAAGCTGGATGAAGCCGGAGCACGGTGCAGAGCGGCGACAGCGGCAGCCGGCAGGGATAAGTAATCGCAGGCGCAGCTGACCGGATAGCAGCATAGCGGCACTGGGTCCGGGCCCCCACAAGCGACGGGCCCCAAAGCGACCGCTACGTCTGCTATGTCGGTAGTTACGCCCCTGTCGCCCACATTCGTGATAGCAAGGGTAAGCTGTTGCACAAAACCAGTGATATATTGGCAGGCTTTTGCCTATTTTAGTCCTCCTTATATAATCTCAAGGGGCAATTTGCAGATCTCCCACCGCAGCTATCAACAAGGAAAAGGTGGCTATTTACAGGAATGTGGCTTGCCTTCCTTTCCTCAGCATAAATGTTTGGAATTGTCCAGCAGCTTTTCCTTGACTGAGGTTGTAGATGGGATCAAAAATATGAAGGCGGGGAAGAGTTCGAGCCCTGATGGGTTCACTGCGGGCTTCTTCAAGAAATGTTCTACTCTCCTGAGCCCAATATTCTTAGAAGCTATAGGAAAAAAGGGAGACACAAAAGGCGCAGATTGTGCCTTATCAAAAAGACACTTTTGCTATTGTGTGGATTTTATAATATACCCTGAGGAAGGTGCTGGGACAGCACTGAAACGCGTTGGTGTGGATGAATAAAGGACCTGATAATGGTAACAAGCTTTGTGAAGTACTTTGATTGAATAGCAGCAGCGCGGACCGTGGAAACCATTCCTGTTTAAAGCTTCAATATTCTTAGAAGTCTGTAATGATATCTCTGCCGGTGGTTCCTTTCCTGCCCAGGCCCTTATGGCTCATTTGGTGGTCATACACAAACCGGGTAAAGATGCTTCACAATGTGGAAGCTACAGACCGATCTCCTTAATAAATCTGGACATTAAATTATATGCCAATTCTTAGCAGAAAGAATGAAGTCCCTCCTTCCGGGAGTTATAGATAAGGACCAGGTAGAGATTGTGTTGTCCCTGGCCTCACGGCCAGGAACAATCTGATCTATAGCTGTGATTGATGCGGCCAAGAGGATGGGGATCCCCATGTGCATCCTGTCGATAGACGCAGAGGCGTTTGACAGGGTGCACTGGGGGTTCATGTTTGCCACCCTTGCACACCTGGGACTGGACGAGGTGATGCTTCACAGCATCAGGGCTCTGTATACATGCCCCTCTGCTAGGATATGAATTAATAAAACCCTTTGCATGGAGGCTCTGGCGTGTGCCATCCACAATAATCCTTCTGTTCGGGGTTTAAAAATAGGTGGCAGAGAGCACAAGTTGGCCCTTTTTACAGACGATCTGCTCCTATACATCACCAATCCCTTGATTAGTGTTCCTAATGTGTTATCTGAGATGCACCGATTTGGTAATCTTAGTAACTTAAAATTAATTCCTCAAAGTCCTAGATGCTGAACATGTCTCTCCCTGGGTTGGTAGTGTCAAGGTAGAAAATACGCTCTTCCACTATACTTATATTTTCTTTATATATTATATATTTTTACTAATGCTCTAGATGAGAAACAATAAGTTTTTCCCTTAACTTAGTATCCAATAGCTATATCTCTCCCTCTCTCATTAACTTTTCTCTTCTCTCTCTCTTCTTTCTCTCTATGTCTCTCTCTTTCTTCTCTCCCTCTCATCCATGAACCAAAGCTATGTGTAAACAAAGTGTCTTTCAGATGTGTGAAGAGAAGATACAGTGTGCGAAGGTGCCTAGGAAACAAAGGAGCTGATTGGTCCCTACTGTGCCGATGCCAGGTTGTACCATGGGAAGCTAGAGATATCCTGCATACCAGAGGCCAAGACAAGACATCATGACGTGATGAAGGATGGACTCAGCACAGAAGACAAAGGACTAATTATTACTAACAGAGATTGATATATTAGCCTAATCCCACCTAGCCCCCATCTAATCCCACCTTGTCCTGGCCAATTCACGCCTAGTCTCTAGAGTATAAAATGCTGTGTAACCGGAAATAAAAGTCAGTTGCCGTGACCATTGCCATTGCTTAATAAAGCAACGAACATATTATAAGTTTGAACCAGATTCTCCGTCTGATTTACTCTTATCTGGTACCATGTGTTCATAGTCTAATTTGGAATGACTGGTGAAGGAGTGTATTGTCGCTACGACCCCGACAGTAGCATCCTTACTAGAACAGGATTTTCCATTTGATTGGCGAAGAGACTTCCTAAATTAATTGGGGATCAAGCTCCCTCATGAGCTTTCTACTTTACATGAACTTAACTTCGCTAAATGGCGTAAATTATCTCTTAGTTGGTTGGACAGGATCCACTCGGTCCATAGGGACTTTCTTCCCCGCCTTCATTTTTATCAGACTATACCCATCCATTTGCCAGCTGCCTTCTTTTCTAGACTGAAAAGTTTAATCACACGCTTCATCTGGTCACATTGCTGCCCCAGACTATCCCTTCACTTGTTACACAAGAGGACTCGTAATGGAGGCATGGGACTTCCACATTCCTTGCTCTATTGTGGCGCCCCTGCGTCCAGGAGGCCACAAAGGGAACTGCAGCCAGGCAGGTAGGACATTGTTGAACACCAACACCCTCACAGCCCACACAACCCACGTGTCAGAGAGGTTACATCCAGCCCTGAGATTAGGACTATATGAGATCGGAGGGGTGGTGGATTCAGAGGAGTGGGTTGGGCACACCAGAGGTCAGGTGACTGACAGTATTTAGTGAGGGGGAGGAGTGAAGAAAGGCAGTAGGCTACAGTAGGCTGAGATGTAAAGACTGAAGGACAATCACACTTCTGTGAGTGCAAGGCTAGGAGCGCAGAATCCGTACTGAGCCAGTGCGAGCCACAGGGGAGAGAAAGCCCGTCCGACGCTGAAGCCACCAGGAGTGTGACAGAACAGAGAAGGGACGGTGGAACCGTGCCCTAGACAGCAGCTGAAGCCACTGACTGCAGGCAGAGAAGTCCCTCCTATGATACTGGAAGGAACAGAAAGGAGAGAGCCTGGTAGAGCCTCGTGCTGAGGACTGCTGGAGGATGGGCTGAGTAGAGTGTCGGCTCTAGAGGGGACCGTAGTTCACCCGGCATCCCCAGACAACACGACCAGGGGTCTGAGTTCCAGATTGAGATCCCTAACCCAAAGGACAGGCAGCTCAGTGACGCACTTAGGACTCACAGGAGCCCGAGTCACCGCCATACTGTCCAGTGTCGCACAACACAAAGTAAAGAGAACGCAACAGCCCGGAAAGGGACACTAAAGACTGTGTGAGGGGTCACAGAGAGGGAGAGGCCTGGCTGCAGAGCAAAGAGAACCCGAAGAGGGAGAGTGCATCCGTGTGTTGAGAACTGTAACTGTGCTGTAAGAACCGCAAATGACTTGTAACCTGCTTGGAAAGAACAAAGAGTAAAGCTTTGGAAAACCCTGAATTGCCTCTCTTGTCTGCACACCATTCTCCCTCATACAGATCCAGCCTGTCAGCACCAGCCAGGAGGAGAGATCCCCGCAGTGCCTGCAAGTAAGTGTGCTACAACTACACACAATAGACTCAACGCCTACTGCCCCGGGGGATACAGTTCTTCCCACTGGAACTACACCATCTTCGCTGCCACTCCATCACCCCGGAGGTTCTGCAGCAGTGGCGGCCCCATTACTGGCCGCACCAAGTGGGTGGCGTCACCCGTGACAAATCCCCTTGTAAATAATTCCCCTTAATTGTCGAGCCAGGGACACGGTCCGGACCAAGCCACCCGTGACTTCCCCAGTACCGTCCGGTACCGAGTACCCCCGTCCCGTGGGGCTCCACACTATCATTATGCGGCAATAGATAGGTGCCTCTTGGATCTCTTCTGTGAGGAGGAGATGGGTTGAGATTGAATCTGGGAGTGCAAACCTTAATCCTCTTGCCTGATTTGGTCACCCACTTCTTTTGGGGGACTAAACCCTACCTTTCTCCTGACACAACTACACACCTCTTTTAAGAGTCAAAATCGGACTCTTCGCCTAACCACCCATCCGGGCCCTTTGATCCCAGTTTATGCAAACATGTCCTTTCCTGTAGATCCGAATAGCCTCTCCTTTCCAGGAGTCGAGAAATTTTCGTATCCAATGCTTCAAGATTATGTTACTCCATTGGGAGTCAAACCATTACTAGATCTGTACTCTTCCTCTAGCCCACCGCCAGGAACGTGGTTTGTATACATGAGATTCTGCAGCTATATTGTGGCACCCCACTATGTAGGTGCCACAAAAGGGGTACTGCATCCAGAAAAGTGGTGTGGTACTCCACTGCAATTGGGACAATGGTCACAAGATGGAGCCCTAGAGCTGCACCCACACAAACTAGAGATAGTGGTGGGAGGAACCCAGGGAGGGTCTTAGCGACCTCTAGAGGGAACCGGGGAGCTCAGTTAGTTTGTGAGTCGTCGAGAGTGAGGAAGAGGGAGTCGGAGAAGGAGGAGGTGGAAGGAGCAGGCAGACAGCCTGCAGGAAAGGAAAAGGGTCACCTAGCTGAGAGGCCCTGACAGAGCACAGATCCCAAACAGAGTAAAGAAAGCAAGGAAGCTCAGGATTGGCAGAGTGGACTTGAGTGGGGAAGTGACGGATAGAGTTTGCCCCATAGAAAGAAACTCGGGTACCGGAGCCTGCACCTGTGAGTACTCCAAGTCCCACAGAAAATCCGCTAAACAGGGATATTACAAATACGGCCCTGACTCCCAAGGTCCCACAAGAGGGAATCCAGAACCGCAGCTCCCACTGCGGCATTCACTAGAAGGTTAACAAAAGGGAGAGGAGACAGAACAAGTAACAGCAGGAGGCCAGATCATCTACAAGAGATTATGCTTCACACGGGAACAGAATAGAAGGAAAAGAAAGGAACTTAAAGGAGGGTTACATCTCAAGCCAGAATCCCAATTGCAGCCCAGAGCATTCGCCATATACTATCTAATGAACTGTTGAACTGTAAGGCTGAAAGAAAGAACTGTTAAAGTAAAAGTTACCCGGTGAAGTGAAGCTTTGACTCGACTGCATCCTTTCAAATTACGAACTGTTTTTATTACAGCATTCCTGCCCCGGTGGTCCCGTTTTGCCTGCAGGGACAATTCCATCTAAGCCGCCATACCATCGACCACCGGAGGACCGGAGCGGCGCTGGTGAACATCACCAGACTCAGAATGTGGTGTCACGACAAGACAACTTGTAAATAATCCCTTGTAAATATTCCCCATTTTGAAGTTGACCCCCAGGGCCACGGCCTTGGGATGGCCACCCGCGACTTCCCGAACTGACTGAGACAGAGAGAGAGTCCTGAGAGCCGAGTACCCCACAGCCCTGGGCGCGCCCACGTCAATATCAGGTGTGAGGTTGTAGCGGCGTCAGGGAGGCAAAGACACGGGATCCAGCACCACTGGTCATGGCACACGGGTTTATTTGGCCACAAAACGTAGACAACAATAGTCCGGTGCACTATTCCGGATTCCCCTTACTTCAGGGGCCGCTTCTCATCTTCATCCAAAAGGACTTACCCCGTCAAAACCAGCTACAATATCTCAGGCCTGGCTCAGGGATGTTTCTCTGTCAGAAGCTCAGGGAGTTGTGTTCACTCCCTCACACTAGAGACCACACCCCGTGGTCTAGCTTCCTTTTATCACACCCAAGCCAGTAAGCAGAACCAACACAAAATCCAGGGATGGAGTGCTACCTGTCAATATGGAGGACGCACCCAGGGAGGCACACACCAGTCGCAGGGGCCCGACCCGGTCGGTGCCTCACACAACTTCCCCTATGTTCAAGCGTATGGGGCTGAACACAAGGCCATAACCCCGGGCCCTGCGTGCAGACCGCGTCACGGCGCGGAGAACCGGCGGAGCCAAGCAGGGGCACCTGGGGGTACCAGCGGTGCCAGACCCCACGAGCTACCAACCCGTTCGGACCCCCATCACCCACAAACCCCGGACGGGTACCAACGACAGAGGCCTGGGGCCCCACGAGCAACACGGGGTTTGCCCGCGGCACTGCTGCACCGCTCCGGACGGCGAGTCGGCGCACTGGGCTCTGCACCCGGGAATCAGTCACATTAAGTCCTCCGGGTATCCCGGCGGCGGGATTCTCGGGCTCTGGGCCCTGTCTGTCCTTCATCCGGGGGGCCATATACTCGTTCCACAACACCCGGAACAAGGGCATATCCCTCCCCAGCACAACATCATAAGGGAGATCCTTTACTACCCCCACGACATGTTGAACCCTCCTGGCTGGGATAGCGAACGTGACACGCTTCGTCGGATACCTGCGATGATCCCCATGGACACTCATCACCTGACCTTTCGGTCGGTGGGTTTGGTCCTGGAGACCAAGGAGGCACACACGAGGGTCACGTTGCTCCCTGAGTCTAGGAGAGCCGTCACTTCATGACCATTAAGCCGAACGCGGCACAGTACATTCCCAGTGTCCCTGGGGTCCGAGCGCCCTTTTCCAACGAGGTGGGTGAACATGGACCGCCTCCGGGAGTAGTCACAGTCCATGGGTTCCCCGTTGAGGGGACACTGTGCCATCATATGTCCAACCTCCTGACACCTCCTACATCGGGGTTGACCTCCATTATACCAGGGGCTGAACGGCGGCGGTCCGGAACGCCACTTTGCTGCAGGGGGAGGGCCGTTCTTGACCTGAGCCGGGTGCTCGCTCACCCAGGGTCCGGATTGGGGGTCCCTGCTTTCTGGTGTGGTGGGCGCGGCCTTTCGGTTGGTTCGCAGTGTCCCCGTGTCCCTGATCAAGTCCTGTGTGACCACATGGCGCTCCACCACATTCACCACCTGGTCTAGGGTACCCGGGTCACTGTGTCCCACCCACCGTTGTATGGGGATGGGCAGCGTACGCACGAAGCGATCCACTACCACCCGCTCTACCTTCTGGGCCGGACTCAGGGCTTCAGGCTGCAGCCATTTCTTAACCAGGTGTAGCAAGTCATAGGCCTGAGAGCGCACAGGTTTGCCTTCCTCGTAGGCCCATTGGCTCACCCGTTGTGCTCTCACGTAAGTATTAACCCCGGTACGGGCCAATATCTCCCCCTTCAGGGCTCCATAGACCAGGGCATCCTCGGTACACAGGTCTATGTATGCCTTTTGGGGATCACCAGTCAAATAGGGCGCCAGCACCTCGGCCCACTGGGCGACCGGCAGTCTCTCCCGTTCGGCCACCCGCTCAAACACTGCCAGGAATGCCTCCACATCATCTCCCGGCGTCATCTTTTGCAGCGCTTGTCTTACCCTTTTCCGGATGCTGCCATCATCACCTGGGCCTTGGGGCGGTTCCCACGGTCTGGCACGAACAGCCTCGGTCAACAGGGCCATCTGTTCTTGGTGTCTTTGTTCCTGCTGCTGCAGTGCTTGGAACTGCTGCTGCTGAGCCTGAACCAGGTGTTTGAGTAACTCCTCCATGCTGATGGTGGGCTCGTACTGGAATTTAGCCGTTTGGATCCTGGACATGCGCTGCCGGGCACCTCGCAAGAGACTGGCGGCTACAATGACTGCTGCTCCTCTCACTTAGCCGCCGCTCATTAGCCTCATGAAACAGTCACTTTCACCAGCGGTTCCGGAAGGAAGGGCGACAGTAGCGCGGGCTTCACCAGGAATGAATGCTACACCTCACCGGGCCGGCATTTGCCCACATTCTCCACCATATGTGAGGTGTAGCGGCGTCAGGGAGGCAAAGACACGGGATCCAGCACCACTGGTCACGGCACACGGGTTTATTTGGCCACAAAACGTAGACAACAATAGTCCGGTGCACTATTCCGGATTCCCCTTACTTCAGGGGCCGCTTCTCATCTTCATCCAAAAGGACTTACCCCGTCAAAACCAGCTACAATGTCTCAGGCCTGGCTCAGGGATGTTTCTCTGTCAGAAGCTCAGGGAGTTGTGTTCACTCCCTCACACTAGAGACCACACCCCGTGGTCTAGCTTCCTTTTATCACACCCAAGCCAGTAAGCAGAACCAACACAAAATCCAGGGATGGAGTGCGACCTGTCAATATGGAGGACGCACCCAGCGAGGCACACACCGGTCGCAGGGGCCCGACCCGGTCGGTGCCTCACACAGGTCTTTGAAGTTATCAAATGTCACCAGACCTTTGACTGAATTTGAGATTATATGCAACAGTAGAACTTGCACACCACATGGAATTTCAACTCTATACGACATCTTTTAAAACCAACTTACCGTGGACCCCTCGGGATTTGTGAAGAGATGGGAAGTCGATCTGGATAGAAAACTATCTGCCTCGGACTGGGGAAAAATTTTCTCCTTTACATATAGAGCCTCCCACACAGCATTATCACAGGAGAGAAATTACAAGGTGGTGGCGAGGTGGTACAGATACCCGGCGGACATTCATGCCATCTTCCCAGACACCTCAAATAGATGCTGGCGCTGTATGACCGATAGAGGTTCTTGCATACATATATGGTGGAGTTGCCCCTTGATTGCACCATTTTGGAGGCTGTTAGAGATTTGTATGGTAGAGTCACCTCCCATACATTAGACTTCTCTGCCGAGCTGGTGCTCCTCAATCTTCTTCCAATGTCTATTTCAAAGTTTAAAAAGAACTTGTTGCGTCATTTTTTGACCGCAGCATGGAGACTGATCCCCAGGTGGTGGAAGCGGACCAGACACCTATCTCACTCAGAATTAGTTTCAGAACTTCAGATTGGGGGAGCTGGTCTCTCTGACTTTGTTGGATGTTGATAGCAGAGCGAGACATTTTGACCTATGGGCTCTCTGCATCATGTACAGAGAGACCCGAGATATTGGAATCCTGGCTCTCTCACTCGGAATGAGAGGTGACCCTTCTATGACTTTGATCTGATTTGAGGTCTTAACATTGTGGCTTTTATTCTAATCGTTACTTGATAGACACACGTCACTAGTCTTTCTTCGTGTACATGCGGCAGGATTAAGACACTCGGTACTCCCTCCTTTTCCCCCTGTTTTCATCCTTTCCTTTTCTTCCTCTATCCTTTTGGTAGCATATGAAGGGGGACTCGCCCTTGTGCAGGCCTCCCTTAGTTATGACTGTAGACTATGTCTTCAGCTGTCTCCTTGAGAGGGATGTAATGCAGAGATTTATTAGCTTACTCATCAATGATCACGGTTTTAATCAAGGTTTATGCTCACCGATATGCTGACTCCTTCCGATGCCTTATTCACCAAACAATAATGAGTAGTCCAACACTGATGAATACGATTAATAACCGCATTCATCCACCACCAGAAAATCTGCAAAAAATCAGTGCAAAAAATCCGCACAGGAATCACACAAAAAGCTCTCTGTTTATAATAAATATTTTTTCCAGTTTGTAGCAAGTGCTATCAAAAAAGTATCAAAAACAGGGCTATTGGTCTGTACGTTTTTTGCAAAAAATATACGTAAGCTGCCTCACCTCGTCACGGTTGCCCTAACGAGGCAGTCCCTAGCTGATGTGTGCATTTAAAACCTGAGTGTGTGAACATACCTCCATCCAGGCTCCAGCCAGGACTCCACTCTGTGGGCTTTTTACCTGTGAAACAGCTTGTGTGTGGACTACTCATAGGGGAAGGGTGGGTCACTTCCCTTTCCTGCGAACAGGAGAAATATATTCACCAAACAATAATGAGTAGTCCAACACTGATGAATACGATTAATAACCGCATTCATCCACCACCAGAAAATCTGCAAAAAATCAGTGCAAAGAATCCGCACAGGAATCACACAAAAAGCTCTCTGTTTATAATAAATCTTTTTTCCAGTTTGTAGCAAGTGCTATCAAATAAGTATCAAAAACAGGGCTATTGGTCTGTACGTTTTGATACTTTTTTGATAGCACTTGCTACAAACTGGAAAAAATACTTATTATAAACAGAGAGCTTTTTGTGTGATTCCTGTGCAGATTTTTTGCACTGATTTTTTGCAGTATATATGCCTTATGTTGATGGCATGTTGTTTGTGTTATACGACACTTTGTATATATGCTCCCTCAAACGTGCTGTATTGTTTTTTCAAATTGTTTAATAAAATCTGATTTAACCAATCATAACAGACAACCCTGGCACACAAGACGCCACTAAAAATCTGTGGCGAGCATCTAGAGTTGCTGAGCAGCACTGGAAGAAAACAAATTCACAAGAAGACTACACAGCATTCAAACAAGCACTTCTCAAATTCAAGTCAGCACTCACCACTACTAAAGAGAGTTACTTCATTACCCTCATATCCTCTTTGTCCCACAACTCCAGGCAGTTATTCAACACATTCAACTCCCTCCTCCGCCCCCTCCAACTTCTCGTATCTCTGCAGAAGACTTTGCAACACACTTCATCAACAAGATCGATCAGATTAGACAAATCTTTGCTACCCAATCACCACAACCCCCATGTATACCAGACAACTCCCCTCCCCCACTAACCCTCCTCCCCTCCATCACTGAAGGAGAACGTGTACACATTCTCTCCAGATGGCACCTCACCACTTGTGCACTGGACCCCATCCCATCCCACTTCCTCCCCAACCTCACCACAACACTTACCATGCCTTAACCCACCTCTTCAACTTATTACTGACTTCTGGTACCTTTCCTTTTGCTTTCAAACATGCAACAATTACACCTATCTTAAAGAAGCCATCCCTCGGACTTCTGGTTCCGGCGCCTCCATGGTCGGACGCAGCTGAAAAGGCTCCAGCCCCCGTCGCATTACCACCAGGATTCCCAAGCCTCTGAGGAGCCCAAACACCAGAGATGTCGGGAGGATGGTCCGGAGCGGCGTCCACAATGGACCACTTCGCTACAAGAGGCGGGGATGGCGGGTCATGTGGAGCCGAAAGCAGAGCTGGAGGAAAAGTCGCCAAGGCAGTAATGGCGGCCGCGGAGGTAGGAGAAGGCCAGGAGCAGCCCCCATGCGAGCGTGAGAAGGGGACCGAAACGCAGGAGGGGCAGGAGACAACGGTGAAGGTCGGAGGGGCTGCGGGAATGAGCACCCAGGGTCTGGAGGCAGAGGGACAGATGGAGGTCTGTGGGGGAGACTGGTCATTTATTGTGGAAAGCAATATGGTGACTGCTGAACACAAACTGGACTACAAACTGCTAGCCAGGGAACTAGCAAGCCACCTGGCTGAAGATTTTAAACAGGCAGTCTCTGACCTGGTGGCTGCAAGTGCTCAAGAGCAGCATACTAAACTAGGGCAACATGACAGGCAGCTGCATTAGGCAGAATCCAGGGTTGCAGAGTGATGGAGCTGGAGCAGCAAGTCCAATCTCTTCAGAAACAATCCACATTTGCTTTCAACAAGTTAGACGACTTGGAAAATAGAAACCGCAGAAGCAATTTAAAAATTGTGGGTCACCCGGGATCCATCTCCTTGACCCAGTTAGAGGAGGTGTTTGAGGTCGATCTGCCAAAAGAACTGGGCCTGACACATAAATGTAGAACAGAACGGACCCACAGAATTGGTCCCCCTCGTGATCCTCCTGGGACTGGTGGTAACAATGGGTCAGTAAGTGACAAAACGACAGACAAACCGCGCCATGCCATTGCCAAATACTTGAACCACAGGGATAAGGAAGAAATTCTGCGTGCTTATAAAGCCAAGAGGCAACCCCTCATGATTCTGGGCTACAAAGCTCATGTCTTCGCAGATTATTCCATAGAGGTCCCCAGACGCAGGAGGGCCTTTAGCGAAGTTTGTACCTCCCTGTTCAAAAAGAACATTCGTTTCCAATTGAATTACCCGGCTACGCTGAGGTTCAGATCCCAAGATGGAAATATGTTGTCTTTTACTAATCCAGATGAAGCGTTGGCGGTGATTACAAGGGGACATAAATCTCCTAACAGGCTGCGATCAAACTCCAATAGCCCTAGAGAATCAGACTCGCACCCAGATCAAGAACTTGAACCGGATAAAGGTCATGAACCCACAAGAGCCTATAGGCTGCGTTCTGAGTCCCTGTTGGAAGGGCCACAGATGAGACCCACTACACCGAAACATCAACGTCAGTCCATGCCCAGATGGTCTAAGAAGAAATCGAACCAATCCAACATTTGAATGAAGATTTGATCTGACTAAGAAGCTTTGTTCTAGAGAGAGCTGAAAAACAGGAAGAGGCGGTGGCTCCGGGTTTCCCGCTATCCCAAAGCATCTGATTGAATCTTCTACAGAGGTCCCCAGTCTCCTTTCCCCCTCCCCCCCTTTTTTTTTTTGTTTGTTTGTGATTTCCTTCCTTGGCCCAGAATTGGGCGGAGTAAGTGTGAGTCACACAAGATGATTTTTTTATATTACTTCTAGGGGGATATCTTTTTGAATGCTAAGTACCAGATGACTTACAGTGCTTTTAGAGGTGGGTGGAAGAAGTGGAACTTTACTTGAAATCCTCATCGGCCGATCTATGTCAACATTTACTATGTTATTAACTCTTAAGGCCATGAGACTATTACTCCTGAGAGAATTATGCAGAGGAACCTTTATGATGCCTTGAAAAGTTTAATGTTTGATAATTATATATCAGGAAAATGTGGGTGGGGGAGGTCTACGGCTCTAGTGCAGTAAATAAGAAGGCTGGGGTAATAATACTGCTAAATAAATCTTTGTCATACATGGTTTTGACCCCGACGTCAGATGACGAAGGCAGACTATTGCCCATGACCATGCAAATACAGAACATTTACAATATCTATGCCCCAAATACAATGCAAAAATCTTTCTTCCCGAGACTGCAGAACTCTTGACAGATCAGGAATGTAATAGACTAGTTGGTGGTGATTTCAATTTGGTGGTCAAAGAACGGGAGGATAGGAGCCATGGGGGGTTGGCGACACCACTCCCTGCCAGACCAAGCACATTAGAGGACTTTCTCATTAATTGCAGTTTGACTGACTCATAGCGCACGCTACACCCTTTGGAGCGGGAATACTTTTCTCATATGCATGAATCCTGGTCGAGACTGGACATGTTTTTTTGTCTCCCAGCAGTTGTTCCATAAAATCCTGGAATCAAGGGTGGAGGACATGGTAATTTCCGATCACAGTCCTTTGACATTAGAAACTAAGGATATATACCAAAAGGGAAAAGATTACTTGTGGAGATTCCCTGATACTCTAGTTAGAGAGGAAAACTTTGTTAAACTTCTTGGGGAGTGGTGGTCGGATTATTCCAAGAACAATGCAGAACACCAATCAAATCCGGGCTTGTTTTGGGAAACAACAAAAACAGTTCTCCGCGGGTATATCATGGCTTACAGCGTTCGAATGAAAAGACAGCTAAGGCTGCGTTCACACATTGCGTATTTTGTTGCTTTTTTTGTGCGTGTGCTTTTTGCCGCGTTTTTCAGCCGCGCAAAAAAGCGCAACAAAATACGCAGGGGCTTTCACACACTGCACTTTCTTAACCACAGAAAGCGCAGTGATGTCACAGAGGGGAGGAAGAATCCTGCTTCCTCCTCCCCTCTGTGACAGCCCCATTAGATTTCGCAGTGTATTAATATACACTGCGAAATATAAATTAAACAAAAGCAAGTGTATGAAAAATAAAAAAGAATGAATACTTTACTTCTCCGGCGCCTTTTCCAGGTGTCCGGTCTCCGGTGCCAAGCAATGTGTAGTGCTGCCAAGACCTGCGGTGATGTCAGAGGGGCATTCCCGGCGCTGATTCGGCGCTCGCGGTCATGTGATACATCTGGTGGGATCTGGTGGGGACGAGAGTAGAGGACTTGTCCATATCCTACCTGTATGGTAAACTGCAACGTATACTCAGACCAGCTCCCATGCACAAACTATTTTCCAATTGGAAGAAACACTTCAATGACCCTAACTTAACACAGAAACTATTAGACGGTTGGGTGACGGTTAGAAAATTGATTATCAACGAAAAGTGGAGAGACTCGCAATATAGACTCATGCATGGTACTATACAGGGTTTTAATATTCCACCCTCTCCGGCTAATCGAGGGAGATAGATACATTGTCCCAAATGTAAACAATACATGACAGATCTAGAACATGGGATATGGTCTTGTCCGGAGACACAGCGATTTTGGATTAGAGTGGGGGGATTGGCTACGGATCTGTACCCTGCAGAACGTAAAATGGACCCGATGATGTGGTTGTTCCATTATTCAAACGAGGCTGGGGGGATGAGACCGCCCCATATCCTGTTACATACGACAGATGTAGTTGCGAAAAAACTGCTACTCCAGCACTGGCTTGACTATTTCACGCCAAGGCTCGAGTCGGTCCGGGACACCCTCATGAAATTTTTGACATTAGCGTCTAGGGAGACGCTTAAGAATCCGAGTAAATTGACCAAAAAAGAAGATTTTTGTGTACTCACCGTAAAATCCTTTTCTCTTAGCCTCTAACTGGGGGACACAGGACCATGGTTGTTATGCTGCTGTCCACTAGGAGGTGACACTAGGCAGAATCTGCAAAAGAGTTAAGTGGCTCCTCCTCCGCAGTATACACCCCTGGAGCAGGCATTGCCTCACCAGTTTTGTGCTAAAGCAGTAGGAGAGTTAACAGATAATAACAGTAAAACTGATAAAGCTAACAAGGTAATAACAGTGTATAAACATGTAAAAGTTAGCAGAGTAAAATTAGTACAATAATTCCTGCAACTAAGCAGGCGTATGAGTAAATCGTGAATAGTTAATGGAGTAATAACCGTATAATGAGGCCTGTAACTAAACAGGCTTACAGTACTAAAAGGCCTGTAACAAAACAGGCACAAGTTTAAACATTCAACAGTTAACAGAGTGATAATAGGCAAGCATGAGTAGACATGTTAACCATGTAACAGCTGAGAAGCTATGTAAGAACTGTAGAAAAGGCCCATAAGGGCAATAGGGTGGGTGCTGTGTCCCCCAATTAGAGGCTAAGAGAAAAGGATTTTACAGTGAGTACACAAAAATCTTCTTTTCTCCTTCGCCTCATTGGGGGACACAGGACCGTGGGACGTCCCAAAGCAGTCCCTGGGTGGGAAAGAACAATGGAACTAATAACGCTGAACCTGGTCAGTGAAGAACCATGCACCGACAGGCGGGCTGCTGTCGCCTGGAAGGAGCGTCTACCTAGACCAGCGTGTGCCGAGAACTGAGTGCAAGCACTGTAGTGACTTAATGATGTCACGGCCGCCTACACGCCTTTTGCGTACACACCTGGTGCCGAACGGCCCAGGAGGCCTCCACGCCCATAGTAGAATGCGCCATGACCCTGCCGGAGGGCATGAGGTTTGATGGTATAAGCGTCTTGAATGCTTAGGCAATTCCCCGTGGTTAGGGAAGCTGTAGAGACTAACGTGACTATTCCTGCCCTCTGGAAGAAGAGAAGATTCAGACCTCTTCGGAGGGCACTGTGTCGGATACCTAAATGCGTAGGGTCCTGACAAGATCCTGCATATGTAGTTTCTTCGCGGCCGGATAGACTGAAGTCGGGTGCAGCAAAGACAGAGAGATGTCTTCATTTAGGTAGAAGGATTATGCCGCTTTAGAAAAAAGGATGGAATCAGCCGTAGGGTAATCTTGTCCAGGAGGAAGACTAGAAACGATGGATTACCTGAGGGCGCTGTAAGTACCGCCACCTCTGCAGAGAAAAGTAAGTGCCACGGAACCTACCACTGTTTGGATGGGAATGCTAAGGGTAATATCCCATAGAGGCTCAAAATGGGATTCTTGTAGGGTCGTGAGATCGAAATTCAGATCCCACGGGTGAAGTTTTGTTGTATGGAGAATATAAATGGCAGATCCTTGGAAAGAAGGGAGTTCCTAGAAGTCTGGTGGCAATTTTTTTTTTTTTTTTGGAATAAGGTGAAACTGACTGCAACCTGCTGTGTGAGGGACCCTAAGGACAGACCTGAGTCTAGGTCTGAGTGGAAGAGACAGAGATCTTGGTATGAAATAGGGCCAAGGGAAATAACTTCTAGAGGAGTCCTAAGCAGAAAGAAAAACAAAAAACGAATACACGTGTGATGGCATATCGTCGATAAGGCTGGTTTCCTTGCTGCGACTATGGTCGCTACAATATCCTAGGAAAAAAAACTCTTGGGTTAAGTTCCAGTTGTCAAAGGCTACGTCATTAAGTTCAGAGTTGATGACTTCTAAGAGAGAACTGACCCTGGGAGAGCAAGTATGGACTGTTAGTCTTCTTGGTACTGTTGGTATGGGTTGGACAACATTTCTGTCCAAGCGACTCTGGGCCAGTCTGAGACCACAAGGATGATCCGGCGACATTCTTGTTTGACATGTCACAATATCCTGGTAGTGGGGGAGGAATATAGGGGAGCCGGAAAAAAAGGGTCGTCAGACTAGTGCGACTGTCCTATTGACTGCGGGTCCTAGGACCTGGCCAAGAAGAACGGAACCTTGGCATTGAGGCGTGACACAGTCAGGTCTACATCTGTAGTTCCCTGGCGGTGGCAGCCTTGACGGAGGACATAATAATAATAATAATAAAGTATTTATATAGCGCCATTAGGTTACATGGCGCTTCACAAATGAGAGGGTGGACAACGACAAGTGGTAAAAATGACGACAAATCAGTCATACGGGTACATTAGGGCGGAGGACTTGTAGAGGAAGGGACCCTTTCCTTGAGTCCATCTCTTGGTAGGTTAGGAAAACCACTTCCTAGATGAGTACACCGGGAATGAGAACAGCTGATAGTACAGTGTTCAAGGATTCTACCCGGTGGAGGAAGTGGCGAACGTCTGTCATCACTTGGAGACTATGTTCCACCCTGTGTTGCTGCTTGCGGTGGGGACATGGAGCATTACTGCGACCCAGAGCCCCATCTGTGGGGACTGGGGAGGAATGCGGGCCTCAGAACCGGCAGGTCCGGAAACCACTTTAACCCTGCACCTCCAACAGTGGAGGGCTGAGGAAGGAATAGTCCTTATCTAATAAAATAGCTCAACCCAGAGGCTCCTATGGAGTCTGGGGAGGTATCTGTGGTCGACATGTCCCTTCAAAAAGTAAAAATGCAGCTTCAAAAAATAAAAATAATTGGAGAGAGAGTAAGAACGTGTGCCTCCTTCAGACACTAAGCAAAAACTGGTGAGGCAATGCCTGCTCCAGGGGTGTATACTGCGGAGGAGTCACTTAACTCTTTTGCAGATTCTGCCTAGTGTTGCCTCCTAGTGGACAGCAGCAGAACACCCACGGTCCTGAGTCCCCCAATGAGGCAAAGGAGAAAATTCTTTCTCAAGTGGAGATCGTATATAGAGAGGAATTTCTCAGATTCTGAAATCGAACTATTCATGACATCCTATATGAATACGGAATGGTATGCTTTAGAGGAGTTGGGAGGCACGTTAGGAAAATTAAGAGGTAATACCTAGATGGAATAATATGGAAACAAGCTGATTGATTATGATATATAATAACAGAAGAAAGGTAGTGTGAAAGGGGATTTGGGGGGGGAGGGATTAAGTTCTTTACTGTTCTACTATGCGTTTGTATTCTTTTATAGAAAAGTGAAGATATATTTTCGTATTTTTGGATATGGATGTTCAAACATACGGATGAGTACACTGAACATGAGGTTTTAATTTTGCCTACTACACGCTTCATTTGTTTCACCTGTACCTCACGTTATTAGGTATCATTGCATTTTTACATATTTACTTTTCTTCTTTGTTTTGTATGTTAATTATTGACAAAAAAGTACCAAAAAAATGATGATTCAAAAAAAAAAAAAAAAAAATCCAGCTACCAACCCGCATCCCTGCTCTCGTACGCTTCCAAACTTCTCAAAAAGCATGTCCACACTGTACTCTCATCCCACCTCTCATCAAACTCGCTCTTTGACAACCTTCAATCCAGCTTCAGCCCCCACCACTCCACTGAAACTGCCCTGACCAAAATTACTAACGACTTACAGCCAAAGCTAACAACAGTTCTCAGTCCTCCTCCTTCTAGACCTGTCCTCTGCATTCAACACAGTCGACCACTGTCTCCTATTACAGATCCTCTCTTCCATTGGCATCAGTAACCTTGCCCTCTCCTGGATCTCTTCCTACCGCACATTTAGCGTCTCACACTCCCACATGACCTCCTCACCTCATCCCCAATCTGTTGGGGCCCCTCCTTTTTTCAATCTATACCATTGGTCTGCGACAACACGAAGTCCCATGGCTTCCAGTATCACCTGTACGCTGATGACACTCAGATCTCTCTCTCTCTGTTCCTGATGTCACCTCTTTTCTGTCTAGAATCCTGGAGTGTTTATCAGCCATATCCTCCTACTCCTCTTGCTTCCTAAAACTCAATGTAGACAAAAGCAAACTCATCATCGTTTCTCCATCTCACACACCTTCCTTACCAGATCTATCAATCACAATAAATGACACCACGCTTTGCCCTGTACCTGAAGTTCGCTGCTTCTGATTAACCCTTAAGTCTATGCAGTCCTTCAAACCGCACATCCTAGCCCTTGCCATCTCCTGTTGCCTCCAACTGAAAAATATTTTGAAAATCCTTCTCTTCTTCAACACTCAATCTACTAAACTACTAGTGCATGCCCTAAATCTCCTGTCTCAACTACTGTAACCTCCTCCTCTGTGGCCTCCCCTGCTAACACTCTTGTACCTCTCCAATCTGCAAATCCCTCCACTGGCTCCAAATTCACCAGTGTATCCAATTCATACTACTAAGGCTGCCTTCACACTGCGGTCAGGTACGATCCGGGGCTGTCAGGGGTGATCCTACCGGGGCAATCTGGCGCTCCCTTAACATGGGAGCCTATAAGGCTGGATTGCTCCGATCTGGAAACCAGACACCTGCGGCTGCACGCCGCTGTTATTTCAGGACCGCGGCTAGCTCCCTGCGAGCCGCGGTGCCGAAATAATCAGCAGCAGCTGCGTCAGGCTGCACACCGGACCGGAGGGCATATTAGCCCTCAGATTCTGTGTGCTGATCCAATCCTGGACTGTCCGGTTCACCTCTGACAGCCCTATATCGGACCTGACCGCAGTGTGAAGGCACCCTTACATTGAGTTACAAAGCCATCCACAATCTGTCCCCCCCATATATCTCTGAACTAATATACTGATATCATCCAACTCGTAATCTTTGATCCTCCCAAGATCTCCTTTTCTCCACACTTGTACGTGCCTCATCTAACCGCCTGCAAGACTTCGCCTGAGCATCCCCCATTCTCTCGAATTCTGCACCCCAAAACATCCCACTATCCCCCACACTCGGAACCGGAAAACCCATCTCTTCAGAACAGCCTACAATGCCACCTCACCACCACTGAACCTGGCGCTCCACCACCAGAGCAGACCCAACCTACTGCCTCTCTCCCCATTGCCCTGTAGAATGTAAGCCCACAAGGGCAGGGTCCTCTCTCCCCTCTGTACCAGTATGTCACTGTTAGTTTGTTCATTGTATTTTTAACTTGCTTGTATGTAACTCCTTCTCATGTACAAAGCATCCACCGATCTCAGGGAGACCAGTCAAGGAAAACACTGCGGGCAGCTGGCTAAAGTGCTCAAACACAGTGAAATCCATGATGCATTGCCCCCTGGAAATTTGAATATGCAAATGGAGTCCGTGGAGCCTCAATTAAGAGTCTCAAACATGGGACTAGCCAGATATCCCTCCAGGGAAGGACCTAGCCCTGGGGTGGAATCGTTGCGGAGACCACCATAACCACCATGTTAAGTGGCCCTTTTAGTCAATATCCCACTTAATTACGAGTTAAGGATATGACAAGGGAAATAACAGAGCCAGGTATCCATCCACACAGCTGTTTCGGGGTATTGCCCCTCATCAGTGTGGAGTAGGATTCTGGCTAGGTGGGAGCAATGCCTGGTAGACCAACATCACAAAGCACCCACCGATCTCAGGAATACCAATCAAGGAAAACACCGCGGGCAGCCGGCTAAAGCGCACAAACACAGTGAAATCCATGATGCATTGCCCCCTGGAAATTTCAACATATTCAAATTTCCAGGGGGCAATGCATCATGGATTTCACTGTGTTTGAGCGCTTTAGCCAGCTGCCCACAGTGTTTTCCTTGACTGGTCTCCCTGAGATCAGTGAATGCTTTGTGATGTTGGTCTACCAGGCATTGCTCCCACCTAGCCAGAATCCTACTCCACACTGATGAGGGGCAATACCCCGAAACAGCTGTGTGGATGGATACCTGGCTCTGTTAATTCCCGTGTCATATCCTTAACTCGTAACCGAGTGGGATATTGACTAAAAGGGCCACTTAATATGGTGGTTATGGTGGTCTCCGCAACGATTCCACCCCAGGGCTAGGTCCTTCCCTGGAGGGATATCTGGCTAGTCCCGTGTTTGAGACTCTTAATTGAGGCTCCACGGACTCCATTTGCCCTTCTCATGTACAGCACCATGGAATCAATAGTGCTCTATAAATAATAACACAATACTGTATCATCACCAAGTCGTGGGACATGACAGTATGGATTAATACATTTTAGATTTTGATAGGACTTTTACAAAGTGATACCAAATGTTAATTCTCAAAGAACACCTTTAAAAATTAATAGACAAAACACTGATTGGAATGCACTAGATAAGATGATAAATATTCTTATTTGGCTGATCGAGAACGAATACCCAACTCAGTCAGCCTGACCGTTTTAACGCAGTGCAGGAAGAACACCTGTCTCACAGGAGCTCCTCATGAAGCCTGTTCTAGGATGGGATGAACATTGCTTGATGGCAGTTGCCATCTTTAAAATCATTACAGAGCATGAATTGTTTCCATTTCAAGGTTTGAAACAAATACTCCGTTAATAATCTGTTAAAATATTTAATGAAAATGTAATTTGAGAAAAATAATTACAGAGTGCAGTAGAAAAAGCATAACTTTTTGCTAAATAAAGGTATTTAGAATTTTTTTTTAATATTTAAAGGGTTGGTCTAAAGGCCAAAGTAATTTTCATTCTAAATTTGGCCTAGTGTTCTAATCTAAACTATTTTTTTAATATTACGGTACTTGCATTGTTCCCCTACTGCTTATTTTTTTTTAATTTTATTCACCACTTCCTTTTTGACAACACTGAGAATTCCAGAGTATGCTAGAATACTAAAATGAAGCATCAAGTCGCATAGCCAACAGTCATGTCTGCAGCTCCTGTCCTCTCCCTGAAACAAAATTATTTTCAGGGGTCTTGCTAGTCACTGCGTGTTGTGCACAATGACAGCAGACTCTGTAGTCGGATCAGGTCAGCAGTAACATGCTGGCAGTAGCTTGTGATGTCAGAATACCAGGCGTGCAGAGAACAGTGATGTCACCTGTGGTTGTGATGCTGCTCTTTGTATGATACATGTTCTGATACGGAGGTCTGACCGTGTACTCTGCTCTGTTGGCTCATTACTGCTGATCTGTAATCTGAGAACGCGCTGTCATTGTGCACATCACCCATTAACTAGCCCAGCCCCTGAAACCAGAATCACTGATGACACTTAGTTTCAGGGCAAGGGCTGAAGCAATGACCACAGCGGCTGCACCCTAATGATGCTCAGTTTGAGTATCCCAGCATGCACTGTAAAGTCTAAAAATAAAGCATCATCAAAAAGGAAATAGGGACAAATGATAGAGAATTGGTTAGATAGTGTAGTTAGGGAAGGATATGGAATTTTTTCATAAATCTTTTATGAAAGAAAAGAAAAACAGCACAATCATGTGATGCACAGGTACATTAGAATCCATTCTGACAATTATGCAATATACACTTCTTAAATTCGGATGCAAGATCAAACTTCTCTTTAGATGACCGAAAAGGGAGAAATGTTCAATAAAAGTTCATACTCCAAGCGTGTCCATTATGCTTGTTTCGTTATTCTATTACTTTCTTCTATAATTTTAGTTCAATAGGATAGTTAGAAAAGAAAAAGAAGAGCTTATAGAGTGATTGCGGGTAAAAAGGAAGGGGGGATATTGGGGGAAGCACCTGTGTGTTATGGAATAAAGTGTTGTAAGAAGGGAAACAAGGTGGGTGCATTAAACCTATAGGGTCAACAACCACTTTCTCCACTGTTGGCCCAGTTTCATAACAGTCTTATATCGGGTTCTGACAGTTTAGATGTAAATGGTATTATGCTCGGACTGCAGCATATTCTGAGGACTCCCTGAACACAATCCAGTCTTGCCAAGGCTGTTTTTGGTGTGTGCAGAGTGTCTTTCCATTCTGCAGATATAATCCATTTCCAGAAACCAGTCTTAGGCCCCTTTCACATCACCGTTTTTAGCTGATTGCAGCAGACAAAAAAAAATAATTTTCAAATTTGAAGAAAAAAAAAATATTACAAAAAATGAGACACCATGAATTACAGCCAAGAGAGACTAAACCCCACATTTTGAAGTAGTAGGACAGTATATTACATATTAAACAGAGCTACAAATGGAGGAATACATTTCTGAAAATTTATTTAAAAAATTGCACACACTGTTTATTTTAAATATACAATTCTAAAACAAAAACATCTTGATTAGTAATACAATTTGTTATGTACAGGTAAAATTGCATAAAAAAAAATGTAATAAGTAAGGTGTAGGAAACATATGAAGGCGAATGTCCACTAGGTGGCAGTAACGTCTGATAGTGAAAAATAAGTACAAGGTCAATTCAATAAGTGTAAAAATGAAACAATCACATGTACAAAAGGTAAAGCAGAAATAAATGTGATATACACAAAGTGCAACAAAATGGGTACTAAAGTGACACAACCTATAGTGGACGACTAATATCAGAACAATACAATATTATTCGTTAGAAAATGGAATGGGGAAAGTGTGAAACGTTCTGGTGATTAGGGGAAAAGAAAAAGGGGAACCACGTGGAATGGTTGTGATTTGTATTTAAGAGAACACATATGTCTGGCCAGGACATATAGTTAAAAAACCAAACAGGCCTTTTTTTGATACTATGTAAAGTGCTTTAGGTGAAGATACACATTTTCTTATACACTGAATATAGGTGTAGCATTTTCCTTCCCTAGGGAGGTTAGATATTACTATAGAATAATATTGTATTGTTCTGTTGATATTAGTCGTCCACTATAGGTTGAGTCACCTTTAGTACCCATTTCGTTGCACTTTTATATCACATTTATTTCTGCTTTACCTTTTGCCCATGAGATTTAGTTTAATTTTTACACAACATTCTCTCCTTCTCACTCACTAACCCTCGGCCACCACAGCCCAATCCTATCACACATCCAGAAATATACAGGCCATTAACCGTCATGCACTCACAGACTCCCTCATCTCTTCAATCTCCTGTCCAGATCTGGTAGTAAATTACTATAACACCACTCTCAGAAGCACCCTGGACCAAGCAGGGCCCCTCACCCTCAGAACCTCCAAACATAGAACAAAACAGCCCGGGCTCACATCACAAACTCGATTCCTCCAGCGATGCTCTATGAGTGCTGAATGTCTATGGAGGAAAACTCGCTCACCAGGAGACCATCCACTATAAATTCATGCTCAAAACTTACAACTCCGCCCTTCACCTTGCCAAACAGACCTACTTTACCACCCTGGTCTCCTACTATCCAACAATCCAAAAAAAACTGACACCTTTCACTCTCTCCTAAGTCCTAAAGTGCAGGCCCCCATCACTGACCTCTATGCTGATGACCTGGCTTCCTACTTCATGGAGAAAATAGACAACATCCGCCAGGAAATCAGCTCCCAGCCTCCAAGCGCTGCCCCCCCTATTCTTCCCCACATCTCCTCCGGTTCACTGTCCACATTTGACCCAGTCACAGAAGAAGTCTCCAGGCTCCTTTCTTCGTCTTATCCCACCACATGCACTACTGACCCCATTCCCTCACACCTGCTCCAGTCCCTCTCTCCAGTCGTCACCACTCATCTAACCAAAATCTTCAATCACTCCCTCTCTTCTGGCATCTTCCCCTCCTCCTTCAAACACTTGATCATTACTCCATTATTAAAAAAAAAAAAACACTCTTGACCCATCCTGCGCAAATAACTACAGACCAGTCCCCAATCTCCCCTTCATCTCTAAACTCCTGGAGCACCTGGCCTACTCCCGCCTCACCCGTTACCTCTCCGCTCACTCTCTTCTAGATCCATTACAGTCTGGTTTCCGCCCCCTTCACTCTACAGAAACTGCCCTCAAAGTGACCAATGACCTTCTGACAGCAAAACGTAATGGTGACCATTCTCTGCAGCTTTTGACACTGTCGACCATCAGCTCCTACTCTCTATGCTGCACTCCATTGGCATAAAGGACACTGCTCTCTCCTGGCTCTCCTCCTATCTTTCTGACCGTTCTTTCAGTGTATCTTTTGCTGGCTCCACTTCTTCCCCTCTTCCTCTCACTATTGGAGTCCCTCAGGGTTCAGTCCTTGGCCCTCTCCTCTTCTCTCTGTACACAGCCCCGATTGGACACACCATCAGCAGATTTGGCTTTCAGTACCATCTTTATGCTGATGACACACAACTATACACTTCAGCCCCTGACCTTACCCCTGCGGTATTAAAGAACACCAATGACTGTCTAGCTGCAGTTTCCAATATCATGTCCACTCTCCATTTGAAACTAAACCTTTCCAAAACTGAACTTCTTCTGATCCCCCCATCCACTAACCTCCCTAAATCGGACATCTCTCTCTGTTTGCAGCACCACGATAACGCCTAGGCAGCAGGCTCGCTGTCTGGGTGTCATGGTGGGTTTACACGCTGCAATATCGTTCCGATATTGCAGTTCAATGACGCGGGAGCGCGCAATTAGTGCACGTTCCTCCCGCATCGCATTGAATGTTTACACGCTGCGATATCGGAATACAACGTCCGTGCGATGTCTCCGCCTCCCAACCCAGGATCGCATAGTTAACATGGGAGTGAATGGGTGACGTATGAAATCGCATCGTAATTGGGCGTTTACACAGCACGATCCGGCTTCAATCGCTATGCAATATCGGGGCATTGAATAGCACGCTCATTCAATCCCCGATATCGCATTGACATCGTTCCTGCATCGTATTGGACGTTATCGGCTCCAACGATTGAACCACGTGACTTTTTATTGAAATCGTAGTACGATATCGCGACGTGTAAACCCGCCATCATGTTTGACACAGATCTCTCCTTCTCCTCCCCCACACAATCTCTCGTCTGCTCCTGTCGCTTACACCTGAAGAATATCTCTAGAGTCCGCCCCTTTCTCACCATGGAAACAACAAAAACCCTCACCGTGGCCCTAATTCATTCCAGCCTTGACTATTGTAATTTTCTATTAAACGCCCCCCCCCCTCACCAGACTTTCTCCTCTCCAGTCCATCCTTAATGCAGCAGCCAGGATCACCCATCTGGCCAATCGTTACTCAGATGCCTCTGCTCTGTGCCAGTCATTGCACTGGCTGCTCGTATACTACAGGATCAAATTCAAATTGCTTGTTCTCACCCACAAAGCTCTTCACAGTGCAGCACCCCCCTACATCTCCTCCCTCATCTCTGTCTATCACCCCACCCTTTCTCTACGTTCTTCAAATGACTTCGACTAACATCTGCACTAATCCGATCCTCCCACTCCTGGCTCCAAGATTTCTCCAGAGCTGCACCAATCCTCTGGAATGCTTTACCCCAAGAAATCAGGACTATCCACAACTTGCATGGCTTCAGACGATCCCTAAAAACACATTTTTTTTAAGGCGGCCTATCATACTCCCCAATAGAAGTCCTTTGTGCTGTAGATAGTGAATGGGCTATCTCTCTTGACATTACTCTTCTACAAACTCCACCAAACCAAAAAGGTCTACACAGACTGACTGATGACCATCCATGTAAGCTTATTTCTATGCCCCACTTCCTCAAGATGCCTGGACCACGAGTGCAATAAGCCCCTGTACCTTGTACAACCCCTATCCCGTTGTAGATTGTAAGCTCTTTTGAGCAGGGTCACCTTCATTTCTTGCTTTATTTATTGTATTATCTGTCTTACATTGATTCTATGCCTATTGTTTTGTATCCAATTATTGTACTGTATTTGTTCTCTACTGTAATTACTTACTGTATTATATTTTCTGTACTCTAACCCCTACATTGTAAAGCGCTGTGGAATATGTTGGTGCTATATAAATAAAGCTTTTATTATTATTATTATTACACTTATTCAATTGACCTCGTACTTATTTTTCACTATTGGACGTTGCTGCCACCTAGTGGACATTCACCTTCATAGGGTCCCTACACCTTACCACATTTTTTATGCAATTTCACCTGTACATAATTTGTATTACTAATCAAGATTTTTTTTGTTTTACAATTGTAGAATTAAAATATAGGAGACAGTGTGTGCAATTTTTTTTTATACATTTTCATAAATGTATTCCTCTATTTGTAGCTCTGTTTAATATGTAATATACCGTCCTACTTCTTCAAAATTTGGGGTTTGGTCTCTCTTGGATGTAATTCATGGAGTCTCATTTTTTTTTATATTTCTGTTTCTTCTAATTGCTTGAAATAATGAATATTTTGTACTAGAATTTTCAGCTGATAACTCATTTTATCTATAGGTTCTGCCTAATAAATATTCAATACAATATATAGATGTGTAGGGAAGTGCATTATTATTCACCCAGATATTTTACGGCTATGCTCAGATAGTGCCGCTTTTTTCTGTCTCTCTATGGAGAGTATCCAGCACTACCAGATGAAGGGGTTAAAATTTATTTCATCACATTTCTCAGAGAATCCCAGTAATCAGGGCTGTGGAGTCAGTAAGCAAATCCACAGACTCCTACTCACGCATATATGGCTCATGATAAATGTATTGTACGACAATGTGAATATCAGGCTTTAATCATTATTATGATACAATAATCAAGATCCGGCCTGGCAAATTAATGAAGGTGGTCTCTGATGAATCAATAGGGAAAATCCTCTTAAACCTCAATAGAAAATGCCAATATAGTGACCCCCAGTGTTGGCAGTCCAACCAAAGCTGACAAAGATTTAGATATTTCATCGGTTTTATTCATACACACATAAAAAAATTAAACACACTATACAAATGGTATTTCATAGCAGATTACATTAGGTCCATTCATTCTCATTGTGCTGCCAATATAACTAGAGCCTAGTTCTATTGACATTGTTGCTCGTTCAGCCAAGATGTACTGATTTAAAAAGATAGGAGTGGTAGCATGCAAACATCTGTTCTGTTTGGGTACAGGCTACCCTCAGTTCTTAAATTAAAGCGCACTGGTGTCCATATATTCATATTTACATGCTTGAATCGGTGTCAGTCCCGAGGCTGGCGGTAGGGCATCCTTTTTGTTTCCTGTGTGATTAAAAAGTGTTGGACCAGGTGGCAGCATATCAGCTCCTATGAAGTTCCTGTGTCACCATTCTTTCCATCACACAACTATCTGCAGAGTGTCACACAATGACATTTAACCAATCAGGCAATTTCTAAATATATGTATAAAAGGTTTTCTTTTCATTCAAGCCAGATAACTGTATGTGTCCTTTTCTCCATCCACGCGCTCTAGATACTCCTTCTCTATTAGGATGTCAATGCATTTCTGTAGAAAAAAAAAGAAAAAAAATTAAAAGCTAAAATTGACAAAAATACAGTGTAGATTTCTGAGCTTCTTTGCAAACACAAATAAATGCCCTGCAACACAGCTGAATCACCACAAGGTGGCAGAAACACAATTCTACAGATCGCAATATGGCAACTAATTTGTATTTTGGATCATTTTATCCATGGTGGCAGCCAAGGTGTTCTACAATTGTTTTGTTGAACCAGAGCAGTTTGGATAAACGCTCAGTTGAAGCTAAAGGAGGTCTGGATTGGTCATCTGGCAAATTGCCCATTGTCCAATCCGGCAGTGTGCTGCTGCAGCCCACAACCCTCAATAGTATACATGCACTGAGGACAAGGATGCAATTAATCACTGTAGTGAGGGAGAGAGCCACTGACATTCCAAATCTGCTATCATCTCCTGGAGGTCACAAGCTGTGTCTGGCCTAGGACTAGTAAGAGGTCTGGAGAATTCAGATGGAGTGAAGACATCACAGCGTACTGCCTGTGAGGGCCACAGACTGCAGTAAGGTGGAGACATCACCTCAGTGTGCTGCCTGTGAGAGCCACAGACTGCAGTAAGGTGGAGACATCACCTCAGTGTGCTAATTGCGAGGGCCACAGACTGCAGTAAGGTGGAGACATCACCTCAGTGTGCTGCCTGCGAGGGCCACAGACCGCGGTAAGGTGGAGACATCACCTCAGCGTGCTGCCTGTGAGAGCCACAGACTGCAGTAAGGTGGACACATCACCTCAGTGTGCTGATTGCGAGGGCCACAGACTGCAGTAAGGTGGAGACATCACCTCAGTGTGCTGCCTGCGAGGGCCACAGACCGCGGTAAGGTGGAGACATCACCTCAGCGTGCTGCCTGCGAGGGCCACAGACTGCAGTAAGGTGGAGACATCACCTCAGCGTGCTGCCTGCGAAGGCCACAGACCGCGGTAAGGTGGAGACATCACCTCAGCGTGCTGCCTGCGAGGGCCACAGACTGCAGTAAGGTGGAGACATCACCTCAGTGTGCTGCCTGTGAGGGCCACAGACTGCAGTAAGGTGGATACATCACCTCAGCGTGCTGCCTGCGAGGGCCACAGACCGCGGTAAGGTGGAGACATCACCTCAGCGTGCTGTCTGCGAGGGCCACAGACTGCAGTAAGGTGGAGACATCACCTCAGTGTGCTGCCTGTGAGGGCCACAGACTGCAGTAAGGTGGAGACATCACCTCAGTGTGCTGCCTGCGAGGGCCACAGACCGCAGTAAGGTGGAGACATCACCTCGGTGTGCTGCCTGTGAGGGCCGCAGACTGCAGTAAGGTGGAGACATCACCTCAGCGTGCTGCCTGCGAGGGCCACAGACTGCAGTAAGGTGGAGACATCACCTCAGTGTGCTGCCTGCGAGGGCCACAGACTGCAGTAAGGTGGAGACATCACCTCAGCGTGCTGCCTGCGAGGGCCACAGACTGCAGTAAGGTGGAGACATCACCTCAGAACGCTGCCTGCGAGGGCCACAGACAGCAATAAGGTGGAGTGAAGACATCACCTCAGCATGCTGCCTGCAGTGAGTGCATCAATGTTCAGTTTGGGAGCAGAGTGAGGGAGAATTATGCACTAATTGGGAATCTATTTTCTATTAAGGGGGTCCTGGAGGTACTTTATAGTGCTATAAAGAGGTTTGGAAGGCAATATTACTGTTATAAGGAGGTGATATAATAATTATACTAATAATGATGACTAACATTGATGCCCGGGGGGGTTGGGGTAATGGGTGCAAGTATTACTATATACAGGAGATCTGGCTAGGGAAGGGGGGCGCAATATAGTAATTATGAAACCCATGGGGCACTATTATAAAGGGCTCCACTATTAATAGTTATTATGGAGCACAATTATGGTCAGGATCATATAATAAAAATATGTTTTCCCATTGTTTATGAGCTCACACCCTACCCGCCCCACCTCCTCCTCTGAATCCCCTCCCCTAGGGTAATTCATGAAATCTAAAGAATGACAGTTTTATGACTTGGTAAATCAGATTAGGATTTTAGAGGAAAAAGGCAATGTAGAGTCCCTTTGTACTCTCAGCTAAAAACACCAAGTTAAATTTAATGCACTACATTAATAGTAGATTTATCAAAATTATATTTTTAGAATCTGTATGAAATGCTGTTCTGTACTGCTACGCCAGATGACCTGGCCTCCAGTCACCAGACCTGAACCCAATCAAGATGGTTTGGGGTAAGCTGGACTGCAGAGTGAAGGCAAAAAAGCCAACAAGTGCTAAGCATCTCTGGGAACTCAAGACTGTTGGAAGATCATCTCCGGTGGCTACCTCTTGAAGCTCATCAAGAGAATGCCAAGAGTGTGCAAAGCAGCAATCAAAGCAAAAGGTGGCTACTTTGAAGAACCTGGAATATAAGACATATTTTCAGTTGTTTCACACTTTTTTGCTAAGTACATAATTCCATGTGTTAATTCATAGTGTTGATGCCTTCAGTGTGAATCTACAATTTTCATAGTCATGAAAATAAAGAAAACTCTTTGAATGAGAAGGTATGGAGCTAGCGATAATAAAAATGTATTAGCTACTATATAATTGTCTAATGCTCTCTGTCTGTCACGGAAATCGCGCGCCAGACAGAGGAGGCCAATGAGCGCAGACTATGCAAATAGGCGCGCAAATTCAAACTTCGAGTTTCGCGCCAATTTGCAGTCCGGCGACAGCAGCGCTTTAGTGCCGCTGGCGCTGAAGCCTGGCGACAGTGGCGTGTTAGCGCTGCTGTTGCCGGGATACACGTGTCCGGCCGACGGTGGACGCAGTGCGCGCGAGCCAGTCGCTGACCGGAGCTCAGCCGCAGCTAACTGTGGCCCAGAGGTCCGCGGCTCACAAGCCGGGAGTCATCTCCCGGCTGGTGAGCCGCTGACCTCTGTGCAGCAGTAGTCGCGGCTGAGCTCCGGTCAGTGGTGAGCTAGCCGGGAGATGACCGGCCTCAGCGGTGGTGCCCTTCGCGGCATTCAAATTGCACGCCAAGCCTCCGTACTCTTCTAATTGGTCGCCGCGGCGACCAATCAGAGAAGTAGCGCTGCTTGGCGCACGGTTTGAATGCTGCTCCTCTGATTGGTCAGCACTGAATGCGACGACCAATCAGAATAGCGGCGCTTGCCATGCCGCCATATTTTAAATACAATGTGAGTCTTGGCGTGCGTCACTACTCTGATTGGTTGCCGCTATCAGCGCCGACCAATCAGAGGAGCGTCGCGCACCATGGCGCCATATTTCAAATACATTGTGCGGCATGGTGCGTGCCGCTCCTCTGATTGGTCAGCACTGAATGCGCCGACCAATCAGAGGAGCGGCATTCAAACCGCACGCCACTTCTCTAATTTGTCGCCGCATTCAGCGCCAACTAATCAGAATAGCGGCGCGCGCCATATTTCAATCCTCTGATTGGTCGGCACTGAACGCAGCGACAAATGAGAGCAGCGGCGCACGGTTTGAATGCCGATTCTCTGAGACGCGGCATTCAAAATGCTCGCCAAGTGTCTTATTGGTTGCCAACAGCTGCGGCCACCAATGAGCGTTGTGGTATTCAAATTGCGATATTGGCGAGCAATTTGAACTGCTGCTCATAGTGTGACACAGTTCACTCCTGTTTACAAGGTCTGTCAGTCAGTGTGACGCAGTTTACTCCCGTCTATAAGGCTGTCAGTCAGAGTGACGCAGTTTAGTGCTGTATACAAGGTCTGTCACAAACTTCACTCCTGACTACAAGGCTGTCACTCATATCCTGTTTACAAGGTATTCTAGAATACCTGATGCGTTAGAATTGGGCCATCATCTAGTATATAATATATACACACATACATACACATTATATATATTCACACACATATATATATATATATATACACACATATATGTGTGTAATATATATATATACACATGCATACACATATATACACATATACACATATATACATACATACACATATATACATACATACACATATATACATACATATACATATATACATACATATATATATATACACATATATCTATATATCTATATACACATACATATACACACACACAGCTCATTTCCTTATCCTTGGTCAATTCCTCGATTGTCCAGGCAGAAAGGGGTGCCAGAGAGCTGCTTGTCTAACAATTACCATTATGACAATGTTCGCTGGTGCACATAATACTAAGGCCAATGAGACACATTTTGAGGAATGAGGGACGAGGCCGCATTATTTTGCTCATATTGTCACGTCTCAGTATTGATAGTAATATTGGTTTAGGGCCAGTCATGTTTGGAAATGATCAGTATGGCAGTAATTCCTCACTGCGTGGTAGTATTAGGAGGTTGTAGTATGGTATTGTTTATCTTCATATAGTGGCATTATGGGTATTGGTTGTGCAGTAAATTTGGCTTTGCAATATATGCACACACTTTTTGACCCATTTTATGCATTCATGTTAACAGCTCGCACAGTGCAGTCAGGCAGTTAACATCCTCATGGAATTAACCGAACTCATCCATTGGACTGCCTGATGAAGAGATTAGTCACCCAACAAAACTTACTTCTATTGCTTCAAAAGGTCTACGGTAGTAGTGTGCCTTACATCACCAAGGCACAGAATGTCGGACTGTTTGGTGTAAGGCTTACATGCAGCTACTCACCCATGGAAACCCATGTCATGAAGCTCTTAACATAGCTGATGTCATTGCCAGATATGCATTTATGCACTGTGTCATCACTGTATGACCCTGCTCTGTAACCTTAGGTCTAGGATATGGTTCCTAAACTATTTCCAGTTTTCCATATTATGTACAGATGATCCTAGAATATTTAGATCGGGAACGTTTCATGCACTGAATTGTTCCAGCGGTGACATCAAATTACAGCACTTTGCTGAAATTCAATGAGTTCTTTAAAACGGACCTGTTCTTTCACAAATGGTTATAAAGGCAGACTGACTGAACTCAGATTTTAAAATCCATCCCCTAGTCATGCAATGATTGACCCCTTCACCTCCAGGCCGCTGTACATTTTTGCACTTTTATTTTTTCCTCCCCTTCTTCCAAGAATACAAACATTTTTATTATTCCGTCAGGGGCTTATTTTGTGAATGACACCATTCATTCTAGCGCACAGTGTACTGGAATATAAGAAAAAAAATTCCAAGTGTGGTGAGATTGAAAAGTGCAATTCCCCAATAATTTTTTATTTTTTTTATTTCCCATGTTCAGTATATAATAAAACTGTGCTGGCAATAGGATTTTCCAGGTCAGTACGAGTAAGCAGATAACAAATAGATCTAAATGTTTTTATTTAATCAGTGAAAGAAAATGAAAAAATTTGTCAAAGAACAAAAAAGCTTTTTTTATTCCAAGATTTGAAAGTTCTCAATTTTTAGGATCTTGGGCTGTCTGATGGCTTATTTTTTGGCTCCTGAGGTGATGTTTAACTATACCCGTGTTGACTTTTTTGTATTTATTGCAATATTGTAGCGACCAAAAACTAATAATTCTGGCTTTGAAATTTTTTTGGTTGCTGATTACTGAACAGATTTATTTTATATTTTGATATTTCTGATCACAGTGATTTTTTTTTATTCCTCCATAGTTGTTTTATTTTCAATGGGGCAAAAGGGGGGGGGGAGAGGGGAAATTGAACATTTTTTTAACTTGTTATTACATTTACTAGTCCCCAAGGTGAATTGAAGCGGTGTTCATCAGATTGCTTGTTTATTATGATAATCTATTGGTGCCCCATAACAACGTCACGGGGGCACTGATGGGAGTGGGGAATGGCACAATCAACTGAGGGCACATTTTAAATCCCGCTGTCAATCTGGGAAAGTTGGATTTGACTGGTTAAAAGCTGTGGGCAGATCTCCGATCCACCTGCGGTTTTTAAAGGCACATGTTGGCCGATTAGATCATCCAACATGTGCAGGGAATGATGCAGGGTAAGCCAGTATGTCATATGTCATGAAGGGGTTACGAAGCATGTACCAATACTATTCTTCATAGTGTATAAAAGGCATACGACACATAAGAGATGTAGTTTTCTGAAACTTGTTCTGCTAGACAACTGAACGCCAACATAGGAGGACAAATAAACAAACAAATACTTATGATTTTGGCTTCCTCAGAAGTCATACTCTGTGTAAAACCCTACAGTGTTCCTAGGAATTACTGGTTATTGCACACAACTTACTTTAATAACTGGAACACGCGGTTTGAATCTTGAAGACAACTGGGTCAAAACTTCTCCAAGAAGCTGCTGATGTTTTAAGACCTTCCTCATCTTCATAATTCTCACAATTGCAGCCTGTGTCAAAACAAAAAAAAACCAAGGCAAATAAAAAAATGTACAACTTTTTAACAAACCAGTGTTAGAGGTTGGCCACTACTTTTTTAATGATTGATAAGCTATTGTCCCGTCCCAGGGCCGTAGGATACCAGAACCAGGCTTTAGGAGTGTGTCTGGGGGAATCACAGAGGTCGAGACCCAGCTTCCGTGACCCTGGGAATCAGTTTTTTAAAAGTTCTAGGGGATAGGATTTAGGGGATAGATGTCGTGACGCCACCTGTGTTATCCGGCTATTGGGCCGGCGCTGCTGTGAGGGTCCTCCAGGAATGATGGACGAGCCGCTGTGGTGTGATCGCTCTCCACAGGTAGAGTATTTTCCCGGGGGCAACTGTAACAGCATATGGTGATGGTAGGCCGTTGGGGTGCAAGATTCAGGGCGCTGAAGAACTGACAAAAACGCAGGGGCTGTTTCCTTTACCTTTATTGTAGTAGCAAACGTCAGTGTACAGTCTACAGTCGATCTTAAGAATCCGGGTAGCCTGGAAGCAAGTTAGGGATCTCCTCACCCGGCTGGTTCTGAGGCCTCCCTGCTACGCCTCTGCCTGTTGGTCCTGGCTGTCTGTAGCCAAGCTGCGACCCTCTGTTCTTGCTAAACAGTCTCTCACTGGTATGGCAGGCAGCTCAAGCTCTTCCCGGGTTCCATTTCGCAGACCACTGCCCCATGGCTCTTCTACGCTGCTGTGCCTCCAAGTGCTTGGGTGGCCGGGAGACTTGGAATCTCCCGTCCTCCGGTTTTGTCTGCTGAGCCTAGAGCACCCGCGCTACATCGGACTTCGGTGTCTAGTTCTGCGTTGAACCGTGACAGGCTCCTCTCCCCAGGGTTACTCAATTTCCACAGACCCTAGCTTACGGGTCCCTCATGCTGGCTAGTGAGTATCCTCGGACGAGCCTCACTCCGCTCCAAGTCTGCAGGATGTCTTCTACAGTCCTCCTAGAAACTGAACCCACTAACCCTGCCTCCCCTGAACCCAGGTTAGAGCTCTGCCTTCTGGTCTGGAGTCAGGAAGGTGTTGTGTGCTGTGGGAAACCTGGTGTGGATACTCTATCTTGCTTCCAAGCGTGATCCTACCCCCCGAGGGAGGCACGGCAGTCGTGGCAACCGGACTTTGGGGTGCCACACTATCAATATCTGATTGGAGAGTACAAGACACTTGCACGGAGCCGATCAGAAGTCTTCAGATGTTTCCAGCCCACAACTCCACCAAAATTAGTGGTCGCAGCAGGATACTGCAGATCTACTCACTATTTTTGAGTCTGCAGCACTCAACCGGCATAATTTTGAAATAGCTGCTGGGCTCCGGCAACATCCGAGAACTTATGGCTACCACTGGTAACAGCCAATCGCCAAGGTGCTGGGTGTCACAATCCACTTATAAAAAAATTTGATGGACTATGCTAAAGACAGGCCATCAATAAAAAAAAAAGCAGCGGCTAACCCCTTTAAGCAAGATGGTTAAGGAAAATAAAAATAGAAAATATTCATTAATGGTCTTCCTCTGCAGCAGATTTTCGCTTTCTTCCCTCCCTTTCATCCAAGAGCCACAACTTTTCCGTCCGCAAAGTCATACGAGGGCTTGTTTCTTGCAGGACAAGTTGTAGTTCCAAATGACACTATTCATTTTATCATTCAATGTTCCCTGCAGCGTTACATCAACCTCCTGTGTTCTTGTGCTGGCAACTGATGATCAGCATGTGAGTGCGCAGTGATGAGGCCAGTCATGCGCTGCACTCCACACACTGCATCAAGCTGACGTCACAAGAAGGTGAGTGTAACCTTTCCTCATGGATAATCACGGCTTCCCACGCCAAACACGATGTGTGGGAAACAGTGCATATACATACACAAGATTGCTGCAGTGGCAGTTGGTGATCTTGTGGACCTGCTACTAAAGGTAATTTAATATTCCCATCTCCCCCTGCCCACCTCTCAGTGCTGGCTTCACTGCTGAGAGGTGAAGGACAGGGGGAGTGCAGCGAATGTTACATTAGCTAAAACAGTGGACCCATGTGATTACCGGCCTCAGCTGCAGTCTGCTCCAGCCTCCAGAAAGGCTGCATCTCACTATACACTGGAGAATCTCGAAACAGGAGCAGACATACTTTAAGGGGCATCCTCTGCAACCGCACAAAGGCTCTTGGGTAAAGCAGCTTTTGTTACAGATGCCTAAAGGGACACATTATTGAACTGCAAAAGGTCAATCTACTGTTATTGCACAAGGCCCTCGTCAGCAATGGCGTAACTTAAAGCTCATGGACCCCAGTGCCAAAGCTTCAACGGGGCCCCCAATTATTGAAAGTCTTTATTAGCGTTCGTCTTTTTCTATAGGCCAAATGGACATTTGGGGCCCCTTAGGCTCCAGGGCCCTGATGCGATCGCAACCCCTGCACCTATTGTAGTTACGCCCCTGCTCGTCAGTGTGCGCGCCACTGGACATGGCATTACCTGGATAAGCAGCTTGCGATCTTCTTCAATGTTTTTGTGCGTTGTCTCCTGCTCCTGTTTCTGCTCTGTTTTCATGGGGACATTAATGTTCACTCTAAGTTTTTTACTGTAGAAACAAAGAAAAGAAATTTAATCTAAAAAGAAATTTAAGGAATTTCATATTATACAAGCTAATATACAGAAAACAAGACAGAGGAAATACTGATCGAGTATTACTATCCCCCTAACATAGGGCTGTGTCCTCAAACCATCTAAAATGGACTGGAAGTGAGAGATCATAAGGGAAGACACCCATTTTCATGCATTTCTAAGAGGAATGACAGAGGAACAGCGTCGTGCATTATCCAGTCTGTGAGGTGCTTTCAGACGTTGCACTTTTTACACGCAAGCTCAACACAAACCAGGAGTGGAACAATCAGAGAAAAAGTATAATAGAAACAAGTGCTCCACTTCTGGATTTAAATACCCACTGCTGGTTTGTGATCAGCTCGTGTGTAAAAAAAAAAATGCAGCAAATACACAGTGTGTGAACGCACGCCAAGACTAGGCTCACACTAGTCAAGTACAACGTTGGGGTTTCTGCTGGAATCCTCAAAAAACATGATTCAGACGCAACTACTGACTTAAATAAGGACGGAATAAAAAAGGTATTTGGAAGATAATATCACCATTTGTGAGGCGCCGTCATTTTCAAGTGGTTTATGCTGTATATTTTCCGGGACGGGCTCCTCAATTGAGGGCAATACCCTTGTAAGCACCTGGGTGCTGCACACCACTGTATATTTGTATTACAGAATACACCGTCTGACCTCCATCCTGGCAGTAGTCCTCTTTCAGACACACAAAAAAAAAATTGGTTTGGCTGATGTAACGCTCAGCATTAGGGCACAATGTATGACATATGCACTTATACAGACATGTCATGTGTCGAATGTGAAGGTCAAAAGCACATGCAAGTGTGTGCCATATGTTGAACTTCTTTGGATTTATAGGTGTACCTATAACTATATACCTTATCTCACCTTGCCAGGTGCTTTAAACTCAATATATCGAATAGTTGACCTAATTGGCGCTATTAGATTCACATTGCATATGTTGAGATCAGCAGAGATGTGGGGAAGGGGGTTGGGGAGACGAGAGCTCGCATCATAGGGTGGGAGGCAGCCTATGACGTACATGTACGTCATAGGTCGTGAAGTGGATTAAAGTCATTTATAAAAATAAAAATAAATTCTCATCTCCCTTTTAATGGTACATGCTATACATGCTGAAAGACTTTTCTCTATAGCGTCAACGGTGGAAACAAAGACCATGGGCAAATCTACTGCCACTAGGAGGCCAACATTATGCAAACAAAGTACACCAACTGGCACAAAGATAATCAGTTTTGCTTTCTATCTGTAGGAGGCAGACACAGGACTGCATTAAGAGCAGTTTCTACCTTCAATTAACCTTGTTTTTCTTTAATAAGATTTTCACTTTTTATTTTACATTCTTCTTGTGAGGAAAACCATGTGTAATCTCTCACTCCGTTATCCTACCTAGAGAATAATGGGTCCTCTCTGATTTGCTTAACAGGACCCTAAGCCCTAGTGAATGGCAGTCTGCCCTTGATCTTTCCTTTCTGTCCCAATTGTCCACCATAGTGAGACTTTGCATGGAGTGAGATGGTCCACTATTTCAAAAATGTTTCCAAAAGGTTTTCATTGACAGTCTACAGTGCCTTGTGAAGAGGAGCCAGATTTAATCTTCAAAATGTTTTCAGATACCATCTCTTCCTCACAATTTGTGGACTCTGAGGTTACATCAGATACCCTCTGCTATTCCCAGTGGGAACACTAGAACTGCAGCAGATTCCATCAGAATCCACATAGATCCCTCACCTTTCCAAGTCCCTTCATTGGGCATTGGAAACACTCCCAGTCTTGAAGGGTGTGTTATTTTGCCATGCGCTGTCTCCACTACGTTGCTCTGGTTCTCCCCGGCAGCCTTACTTTAATATCTAGGTCCCAGCTTCCCAATAGCTTATTGCACTGTTACACCACACCCTCTTCAATAGAGTAAGCTTCCTGCGCACCTCTTTTGGAACCGCCCTCTTCCAATCTCACTCATCTTGGCCCATCAGTAAAGCGCATGCATCACACGCCACTTCAAATCCTGCCCATCTCCCTCCAGAGTCACCATATTCTCAGAGTTCATGGCTCCTGCTCTCATCCAGCCCCTACTCGCTGTTCTCAGCCTGCATTGATTCTCCGATTCCTACATACCTCCAGTTTTCACTGATCAAGTCGGGTAAGCTCTGTCTTTCCTCCTCTGCAGCACCCCTCTTTCACCACTACTTCTGCTGTTTCTCCCTATGTCAGTTTCCAAGGGAGAGGTTTCTCATCCTCCCACCACTCTTATAATGCACTTTACCTGTTTTTCATGAAAATGTAAATGTTCTTCAGGACATTCGATTCCCTTGGCTCCGATTATAGCTGCCAGTCCACGAACAACCCTATAGCTTCCCACTGCCTGTCAGAAGAGGAGGCTGCCCCCCCCCCTGATGTGGGCCTGGTCTCTTTCTCAATCAGTCGCTAATTTATCCAAAGTGTCTCATACCATAGTTTTAGTTCTGGATCGCCTCCCTCCCTCCCTCTTTGGTTCAGATTCCAAGACCATACCCTAGGTTTAGCTAGAATCCACCGCCCATGCTCTCCGTAAGCGTCAGGCCCTACAAGAGATACGAAAAAAAGAGGATCTGATCCAGTACCCCTTCACCTGGTCCCTCTCCTTCTACAGAGCCTGATTTACATTTTGAGTCCAAACCAGAATTTGATTTAAGATTCCTATCTGAATTCCAAACACACCACCAGGCTAAGGGACATGGTGGACAGCCTAATCCTGGCACAATCAGTCTTTGAATGTTAAGGATAAAGACTCCCTAGCGGAGTAGAGCGTTACCTTTAAGAAAACTTAAGTGTAGTGCCAGAGCTTTTGATAATAGTCACATACTCACTTCTCAGCACGTGACTTTGGGTTGCACCTGCAAGGGTTAATCTATCTCCTCTCACTCAATCCTGCACTCAACCTCTGTCCTATGCTGAAAGGGACTATCAATTACACCCAGACTCAGACTGCGCACCCAGCTTCACACACGCTGCCACCACACCCACCAGATTTGGGGCCGATAAGTCCCCCTAAACTAAGACTATCTGGCAATTAACAAAATCGCACCCTTTCTAAGGTTTTGGGTTCTTTAGGGCATACAAGGTTCAGACTTATTAAAGTTTTAAGCTTTAATATAAAAAGGTACAGTGCTTACAATAAAAGATATAAAAATAGAAAAAGTGACATACAAATATGCAAGAACAGTTATGAAAAAGGAGAAAACTTACAGAACCCCAAGCTTTGCCTTCTGTAGCCCGATGGGGAGGGCGGAAAAGTGGAATGATGATCACAGCAGTCTTGAGCTGCCCCATTTCTGTGACAAAGGACTTTAGCTTGGAGAGTCCAGTTATAGGCTCAAACTGGAGGTCAGATTTCTAGACTGGCTTTCCATTTTAACATTCTAATTCTGGGTCTATGATTGGACTCTCACTAATTTAGCCATACATTATTTTTTAAAATGGTGTGTGTCTTAATTCGCTTTTCTTTCCCAACAGTAAATACAAACTGTCCAGCTGCATTAGATGGCTTTGATGGTTTCTTCAAAGGCATAAGAGGTATAAAATGCTTCCACTCTCTGAAAGGCCCCCTGGGGAGACTTGTGGTCACTGTGACTGGAGAGCTAGCTTGTGCTTAGATAACTTACTTAGATTGTGACCTGTATGTTTTGTAGATTTAACCCTGGTGTAGAGTTTTATCCCTTATCTGCTTGTGTCCATCCCGAGATACATTTCACTACATTAGTAAGGAATTTGATGGGTGTTCTGTCCAAATAATTGGAACATATGGAGAAGTAGTAACTGGATGTTTTGTATCCTCTCCTATTTGGGTGAAAAACTGATTGATTCTTCCAGCATGGACCCAATAATATTAAGACTGTCTACAAGACTATCCTCCCTGTGACTGAGTATCCCTCAAGGATACCACAGACAGGGACAAAGAATCCCAGGAAAAGTCAGCATTCAAATCAGCATGTGCTATGCTGTATCCAACCTTTGCTGCAAAATGGTTTTTTTTTTTTTTTTAAATCAGATAAATTTTATTAGAATCAGCAAGGAATAACAAAGCATAATACAGTCCTTCACAATGTCAATTTTTCCCCCTTGTATAAACCTCCCAAAAACTGTCCCCCTCCCCACAAAACAACAACCCCCCCATTTTTACCCAGGCTAGACAACAATCGCAAAATGGGTTTCTAAATCAATGTCAGCCTGGGCCAAGCAATTGAAACAAGGCATTCTCACAGGCACCTTTTTTCCACAACCAGACAGATGTAGTTAACCAGATTGCTCTAGCCAGAAAATTTTAATCAGCCATACTTGATGCCACCATTTATGACCTTTAAGCCTTCAGTATGGCACTCACACTGCAGTAAGTAAAGTGATAGAGGGAGCAATCTCCCTGTCAAACTTCTTACATGCTGCAGTCATTTGGGGTTAATGAGGTTGCTGCAAACACTGAAAGCACCGATTCCCTGCTGCTCAATCTGTGCTAACACTGAGGTCAGACAGTGATCCCCGAGATCACGATCAGAGGATAAAGATGGACTGCCCATACAAATGAACAGCTGTCAATAAAGGCGTGAAACAAGCTTTGGTCATCTAGTTCTAGTTGGTGACCTTTGAAGACCAGATTATTAACAATTTTAGAATGTGGATGCCATAGTTAAGATTTATATTAATGTCAGGAGAGTTGATGTGTCTCCCTTAATAATCCCAGGAATTCAGACCTCTCAGAACATGTGACAGTAGTAACCAATGTGAACATACTTTTTATAGCCCAGGTACAGCTTTATTAATATGTCCGGCCGCAGCTCCACTTCATCCACATTTGCATTTTCATCTTCTAATACCTAGTTTTGAGAAAATGATTATATTTTGCATTAAAGGGCAAAAATAAACAAAACATACTGAACAGTATCTCATTTTACATTAAAGTACAGTCAGGAATTAATAAGTGCTTTAGCACCTTTTGTATTGCATACTGAACTCAGGTAATGCTGGCACCCCCTCTTTAGTATATTATTGGTTTGGTGGCTGACCCCCACTTTGCCATACACACTTGGTTTAGTGCAGGGGTAGGGAACTTCAGGCCTCAAGAGCAGCACAAAGGTCATGTTGGCAGGATTTCCTTAGCATTGCACAGGGGTTGAAATCATCACTGGTGCAGGTGATTCAATTATCACCTGTGCAATACTAGGGAAATCCTGAAAACCTGTACTTTGTGCAGGCTCTTGGAGCCTGGAGTTCCCTACCCCTGGTTTAGTGTGTCATTCCTTATGTGTTTACTACAACTGACCTTGGTTGCTGTTCGCACAGCTGCTTTAGGCTACGTTCACAATGTACGTTTTTTACTCTTGTTCTGAAGTTGCTTTTTGCATGCATATGAGCAAAAAAGCGCAACTGCTTTCACACAATGCGATTTTTTCTTCGCGCTTTTCCTGAGCTTATTTTATCATGTGGGTTATGGGGAAAGTGCGCAGAAAAAAAAGTGCAAAGAACTTACATGTCTATTCTTTTTACGCACGCACTTTAGCAGTGAAAGGGCGTGCATACAAAAAATGTGCAAAAGCGCAACATGTGAATGCATTTCAGCAAAACCCATAGGTTTTTCTGGAGTTCACATCCAGAATTGCGTCTCACTGCATTTACGCACGTGGAAAACCCAGTAAGTACGAACAGTGTGAATGTAGCCTAATGGTACCGTTACAAGTTGCAATATCGTTCAGATATCGCATACAATTTCATGGAAGCGTGCACTTTTTGGCACTTGTCCAAGATCGCATAGGAGATATTGGCAGGCAACGCAACTAGGCTGTTGTCCTCAACTTTTGTGCGCCGGGTATGAGCAACCCAGCGTCCGAACATTAACATTGTAGTGAATAGGGGAAGTTGCAAACAAGATAGTAGTTGTGCCGTCACACAGCACGATCATGCCAGATCGCATATGCAAAATTGAACAGTTGAAGGGCTTGCACAATCTTCTTGCAATATCGTACCTGCGATTTATTGCAGTTGCATTGCTCTGTTGCACGACACAACGCACCAACGATATCAACTGCAACGACCACAACACGACTTTTTGCTGATGTTGCATTGCGATATTGCGACGTGTAATGGTACCCTTAGTCTCTCCACAGGCTTTGTTAATTGTAAGCACATTTATTTGGGCTAATGTCCAGGCGTCTGTGGCATTTGTTACACATGTTCAGACCTGGTCTGCCTTCATCGGCATTTGTCTTTCCAGCACCATGGAGGCTGTTCTGAGATGTTCCATGTATATGCTGTATTTATTTGGTTCTGTTTGTAATGTATCTAGGAGGCTGCTTGGCATGTAATGTATATAAATGAAAATAAAAAAAACGTAGAGCAGGATCGTCCTATTGAGATTTGCCGTGATGTTGGCAGTGTGGCTCAAAGAATTCATCAATTATTTACTAAAAAAAATAATTTTATATTGACGTACAGTTGGGAATATGTACATTTGCACTTTTTGCATTGAATGCGGACCTCAGGCAGTGCTGAATCACCCCCATTTTAAGTAAACTGCACAGTATGCAAAAAGTTCCTACTCTATCAAAAATTATATGATGTGTGCAACAGTGTTCCCCTGCAGATTCAAAGACAGCGGTTGACACTACCATTTGGCCACTCAATTTAGGCAGAAAGATCCAAGTTTGTGTAACATTGGGCTATTCTAACATTCAACTTGTTCCCTGTTTTTTTCAGCTTGTTACGGTACATTAAGAGCAGAAAATGTCCCCATTTTCAATTTGGAAAACAGTACATAACTAAACTTAAAACTCAACTCCATGTAACAATACAGTTAATTTTCTCCTAAAACTTTCATATTAAAATGTTGACGTCAACTCACCAATAACTTTGACTTCAATAATATTTGTAGAACTTGCACCAAAATGTCCTGTAAAAGTGGCATCAGAGTTATTTTTTAAGGAATTAGGAATAGACTTCAAACAATCATGTACATTCACAGCTTTTACATGGCATGTTTCGGGTCACCTGGCGCAATCTGAATCTTAGAACATATCATGGAGCTCTGTGACTTCTTTTACATATACACAGATATAATGAAAAATATAAAATATATATACACACACAAACAAAGAAATAAAATAAAAAGAGCTTAGTGTGCAATTATTGCATTCAACTTATCACACTGCGAGGGCGTGAAAGGGAGGCATTTGGCAATTGTGAAGCCAGGAGCGCCAACATTCCCTGACAGCCACAAACTGTGTCTAGTCGCTGTCAAGGCATTTTGGACGTTTTACAACATCCTAGTGCCTTTCAGATTGCTACCTGACACCATTAAAATTAATGGGCAAAAATTTGGATCCTGAAAGGAACAGGTGTTTGCTAAAAAAAAAACTGATCTTGCCTGATTTGAAAAAAATGATAGTGAGAAACCAGCTTAAGACTGAAGAACTGATGTGTACAGTACACACGCCGTCAAATTTCCCCTGTATTCACTGTGCGAGTGGGTGTGTAATTGTAAGGTGGATACTGGGGAACTGACAGCAAGCGCTGCATACACTGCCACCACACAGCAGTCTGCAATCAAATGATGGAGGCTTTTCGTAGGAGACCAAGAAACCACTTTACCTGCTTTAAGTAGACAGCCAGATGCTCTATTGTAATAATGAGGTCCCTTAACCTTCTGGAGCTCAAGAAAGTTACAATCACAGCTCTCCCTGCTGTGTACTTCATTATATGAATGCTTTATAGCATAAGTACAGCACAACTTCCTCCACATGGGGGACTCTATGGAGGAAATGTGCATGATGCCAGAGATAGGATAAATTAATTATGAGCTCCAGTACAAAAAGCAAGGTCTAGTGTGTAAAGCTCCCGTCACACACAACGACGCAACAGCGATCCCGACAACGATAACGATCCTTAGGGATTGCTGTTGCATCACTTCCAGCAACTCAGCAACGATCTGGAATGATAGGAGGTCATTGGGAATTGTCACTCTTGGGCGTAGTATTGAGATCGTTGGTCGTTGTCCCTTTCAAACACAGCAATGCAGCGTTCCCAGCGGGAGACCAACGACCTAAAAATGACCCAGAGCACTTTGTAACGATCAGCAATCTCACAGCAAGGACCTGATCGCTGCTAAGTGTCACACATAGCGAGATAGTTAACGAGATCGCTGTTACGTCTCAAAATCTGGGACTTAACAACGATCTCGCTAACAATCTCATAATGTGTGACTGGGGCTTTACCTTTAGACTTAGGTAAAGAAAAAATAGTATGTGGGTGTTCAGGATGAATCTGTATAGCCGGGGAGTTGGAGTATGAGGGCTTCCCTTTAATGGTTAAGAGTAGAGTTCATATGGAAATTCTACGCAGTAAAAAATAAAAAAAAAACGGAAAGTCTACCATTTTTATCTGCGTGCTGTCTGTCAGCTGCTGTACTGTATAGGCATCTTCTGTATTATACTGAAGGAGGATTGCCATCTGGAACGTTGAGGCCTAAAATCCAAAACAGAAGCAACATAAACCTTCCACAAAAATCAAGACAGAAACAAAATCACTAAAGTTGAGTTTAAGGGCTTGTGCACATGATGAGTATTAGCAGTTTTTTCTCCAGTGTGTTTTAGTATGTAAAAACAGAGTTTTGGACTACAAGCAAAATTTAGTGAAAGTTCTAAAATCTCATGAACATGCTGCTTTTGGCTATTTTAAACAACATTGCCCATTCTATAAGATTTTCACCCGTTCAAATGCATGTATAGAAAATGCATCACAATCATGTGTATTGTAGACCTTGGCTGTGGAGTCGGTTAGTCAAACCACCGACTGACATTTCCCCGAATGCGGCTCCACGACTTCCTATTACATGGCTTATGTTTAGGTGATAAATTTATTGGGCAGCATGGTGGCTTAGTGGTTAACACTGCACCCTTGCCGCGCTGGGGTACTGGGTTCAATTCCCACCAAGGACAACATCTGCAAGGAGTTTGCATGCTCTCCCAGTGTTTGTGTGGGTTTCTTCTGGGCACTCTGGTTTCCTCCCACACTTGAAAGACATACTGATCGGATAGGACTAGCAAAGTATTGCAAATGTATGTAAATTGCTATGGAATTAATAGCACTATATACAGGGGCGGACTGGCCCAGGTGGCAGGAAGGCACTTGCCCCCCAGGCCAGTGGTATAGCCCACCTTTAGGGCCGCCCCCACAGTGAAAGCGGCCGCGCACTTACTGCATTTTGTATGGACGGCGGGACCTGGGGCCGGGATGCAGCAGGCTGGAGGCAGCGGAGCGGTGGCAGAGGAAAGGATAAAGCCACGGCAGCACCCTAACCCCCCCCGCTCTTCACTTGCGCTCCGTAGCACCCCCCCTCCTCGCTGGAGCTCAGTAGCAATCCCCCCCACCTCCACTTGCGCTCAGCAGCACCCCAATCCCCCCCTTCTCCCCCGGGCCTCAGTTGGCTGGCAGAGGCAGACTGCCCCCTAGGGCTACATCTGCCAGTCAGCCCCTGACTATATAAATGAATAAATATTTTATTATTGTATAAAAAGCAGGGAAAAAGAGTGCTGCCTATGGTTTTTTCCAAGAATATGAAGGATAACACAAACCTTTTTTTTCCCACTCATTGTTAGTGGTTGGGCGAAGCCATTTATTGTCAAACTACTGTGTTTTCTCTTTTTAAATCATAATGACAATCAAAAATATCCAAATGACCCTGATCTAAAGTTCACATACCCCAGTTCCTAATACCATGTATTGCCCCCTCTAACATCAATGACAGCTTGAAGTCTTTTGTGGTAGTTGTGGATAAGGCTCTTTATTTTCTCAGATGATAAGGCTGCTCATTCTTCTTGGCAAAAAGCCTCCAGTTCCTGTAAATTCTTGTGCTTTCTTGCAGGAACTGTACTCCTGAGTTCTCCCCAGAGTGGCTCATTGATATTGAGGTCAGGAGACTCAGATGGCCACTCCATAACCTTCACTTTGTTCTGCTGTAGCAAATGATAGGTAGACTTGGCCTTGTGTTTTGGATCAGTGTCATGTTGGAACGTTCAAGTACATCTCATGAGCAGCTTCCTGGCTGAGGAGTGCAAATTTGTCTCCAGTCTTTGCTGATAACGTGCTGCATTCATCTTTCCTTCAACTGTGACCAAGCGTCCTGTGACTTTGTAGCTCACACATTCCCACATAAATCAGTGATCCACCTCCATGCCTTACCGTAGGAATGATGTTTCTTTGATTCTAGGCCCTGTTGACACCTCGTCATAGGTAGCGTTTATGGTTGTGGCCAAAAAGTTAGATTTTGGTCTCATCAATCCAAATTAATATTTGTTCCAGAAGTTTGGAGGCTTGTCTCTGTGCTGTTTGGTGTATTGTAGGCAAGATACTTTGTGGCATTTGTGCAGTAATTACTTTCTTCTGGCGACTTGACCATGCAATCCATTTTTCTTCACATGCCTTCTTATTGTTCATCTTGGAACAGCCACACCTCTAGTTTTCAGTGAGTCCTGTAGTATTTCAGCTGATATTTGTGGGTTTTTCATTGCACCCCAACACAGTTTTACTCTCAGTTGTGGCCGAAATTTTTGTTAGTCTACCTGATCGTGGTTTGGTTTTCCCAGAGCCCCGATTTTCCATTTGTTAATCACAGTTTGAACACCGCTGACTGACATCACTTCTCTGGATATATCTTTTTATATCCCTTTCCTGTTTTATACAGTTGACAATTCTTTTGCTTTCCCTATGACTCACAATCAATTAACGTCAGTGGCTGGATGAAAGATGCGAGAGTCTGTCTGGGTCCCAGAAACTCAATCAGCTTTTATGCACACATGCTGATTACAAGCATACAGGTCACAGGTGAGGATGGTACCTTTATATGCCATTCAAACCCATTTGTGTCAACATCTGTGCATGTTATCAGGCCAAAATCACCAGAGTATATGAACTTTTGTTCAGGGTCATTTATATTTTTTTTGGTTGTCATTATGATTTAAAAAGAGAAAACACAGTAGTTTGACAATAAATGGCTTCACCCAGCTACTAACCATAATTGGAGAAAAAGGTTTTGTGTTATTTATATTCTCTGAAAAACATCCAAGACAGCAAAAAATCTGCCGAGGTATATAAACTTTTGAGCACAAAATGTCTGTTCATTTGCACTTGTATTGCATGCTACCAATAGGCACCGCTGGCTTCTCTGCTCTTTGGTAAGTTATTCGTTGGTGGTTGACCACCACTTTTGCAATGCACACTTGATTTAGTTTGCCATCCTTTATGTCTTTACCATGATCGCTGTTCACACACAGCTGCCCCACCCTTCCCACAGACACTGATAATTACATGCACATTTATCTGAACCTGTTCCACCCTCCTTAATGGTCTGCTCATTTGGCAGTGTAGGGGTCAGATATGATAATGTCTGGGTATCTGTAGCATTTGCTGCACATGTTCTGACCTGGTCAGCCTTTTTCTGCATTTGTCCTTCCAGTGCCATGGGAGTGGTTTGGAGATGTTCGGGTACATGTTGCATTTATGCTTTTAATGTGTTTAGGCCATATGGCACAATGTTTATAGAAAATGTAGAGTAGGACAACCCTATTGAGATTGTCGTAAATTTGGCAGGGCGGCTCAAAGAATTGATCAATTGTTTGCTAAAAATCTAATTTTTTTAAATTACAGATAGGAATGTGCATTTTCACTTTTTGTATTGCATGCTAACCATAGGCAGCGCTGGTCCCCCGCTCTTTGATATAAATTTATTGTAGTACAATGTGAACATAAGAGTTTAATCAACATTATGATACAATAATCAAGCTATTTATATAGCACATGAAATAATACTACATAATAATCAGCACATACTGCATTAAACTACTGAATATAATTATTTATTTTAGGAGAGTCAAGACTCTGGACTCCACTAAAATGGGCACTGACTCAGCCCCCCAAAACACAGCCATGCTATAGACTAGGTTTTTTTTCCACAGAAAGATATACTACAAATACTTAAAGGGAACCTGTCATGTCGTTTTGTGATATTAAACCACCCCAAATGTGTTTTAAATGATGCAATGTGCATCACTAAGGGTGGTTTCACACTTGCATTTTTTTTTTTTTTTGTCTTGCGTTGTAATCAGTCCAAAATCTGAAGCATCCACTCTGATCCCTAAACTGAAAATGGGGCCCGCAGGTGCAAGCGGTGGCATCAGGATTCAACCTGATCCTGTCACATCAGTTTTTTTGTCACCCTGTCTGGCCACATTAAGTTGCGTTTTTGCGGCTCTACGAAAATCCTGATGCCTCTGGATGTCTCCAGATCCGTTGAAAAATAGAATGGGGTCCAAAGGTGGACGGATCCGGACAAGGTGGATCCATGAATTCAGATCAGTTTTACCCCACTGAGGATGCCCAGAATAGTTCCTGCACCTCACAATCATCTACTCCCGCTTCAGAAAAAGAGCTTGTGTTTTAGGTTATTGTGCAAAAATGTGAATTAAATGTATTGAGCACATGCTTATAATATGTGGACATCTGTGGAGGGGCTGCATGAGTGGTTTAAAACCACTACTTTATTAGAAATCACTGTCTGAAGTCCTGTCTGCTTATGTTGATGCAGCAGGACCTATAAACGCATAGAACTGCCAGAATTGCGTAGAAGCGCGATCTACGGCAATTCTTAGTTGACAGATCGGTGTGTAGAGAATTCTGTGTCGTAGATCGCGGTCCTACACCAATACTGACAGTTCTGTGCATAGAGAAGCCCCACTGTGCTGGCAAAGCGGACAGGACTTCAAAGAGTGATTGAAATAAAGTAGTGGTTTTGAACCACTCCTGGTGCCCACATATATATATGTGCACAATAAATGCTCTCATCCTCTTCCTGGCCGGATCAAGCATCTGTGGTGGTGTTTGCGAACACACGACCAGACCAGGATGAACTAGTTTTCATCCTGATCTGGCCACGCAGCAAGTGTGAGTGTGAAGCCAGCCTAACATGGTTTTTGAAAAACTAAATTACACATATTTATCTTTAAAAAAAAAAAAAAAAATATATCACTTTATATGCTGAGGTAACTGCACACATATACATGGCTTCAGTCATAGGGGGTGGTGCTTTTGTCATTCAAGTTCATTAATTATATTTTTTTAACTTTGGTCATGCCCCCTGCATTGTAGTTGATTGCCATCACTGCAGGACCTGAGGTGATGTAACAACCATGTGACTGTAATGGGCAGAGTTAAGCAGGCATGACGTGAAGGAAATGTAGGCTTAGCTCTGCCCATTACAGTCACATTGTCATGACATCACCACAGGTCCTTCTACAGCATTAGGGAATTTCTGCAGGTCCTTCAGTAATGCTAATATATTACAATGTGGGGGGGCATGATTATGTTTAAAAAAACTTCATGACTGAATGTAGATTGGTATGACTGATACCAGCTGAAGTATCCACCCCGATGACTGTTTGTGTAGGTTCTTAATGAAAACATGCAAGTTTTTTATTTTTTATGATAAGTACATTCACTTTTTTTTTTAACCAAGTTAGTGATGCACAGTGCATGAATCTAAATAACAGTATAGATGACAGGGGCGGTTCAAAAGCCAAAAAAAGGACATGACAGGTTCCCTTTAATCTGTGTACTTTAACTTAAAGAAAAATGCAGTTCCAAAGCAGAATTCAAATCTGCAACAAAACCACCATATATAACAAGCAAGTTGTGTGTGTATGATCCAGAGATTTCATACAAAAAGTGAAGGCTGTGTCTTGCCCAATTTCGCAGAACATGTTGGAGGGGTTTTTAATACCCCATTGTCATGCATTGCACAGTAAAAGAAGATTTTGGTATTCACAGTAAAATCCCTTTCTTGGAGTCTTCATTGGGGGGGGGCACAGTAAGACCATGGGTATGTGCTGCTGCTACTAAGAGGCTGACAATATGCAAAAATACGAAAATAACTCCTCCCCAGCAATATACACCCAACTGCCACAAATAACAAGACAAATCAAGAATCTGCATAATTATACACAAATGGTGGGTGCTGATTTCCCCAATGAAGGCTACAGGAAAGGGATTTTACGGCAAGTACCAAAATCATCTTTTTCTCTATTGCTTCATTGGGGACACAAACACCATGGGACATTCTTAAACAGTTCCTAAGACCGTGAAAATAAACAAGGTAGCCTTCTGGCAGAACTCAGACCATAGTGGCCTGCAGAATCCTACACTCTAGAGCTGCTTCGGCCGATGAGTAAACATGAATTTTACATAGGTGTAAATTGAGGACCAGTTCGCAGCCTTTAAAAGGTGGGCGACAGATGCCTGGTGACAGACAGGCCAGAAGGCTTCTACTGCTCACATAGTGAGCCCTGATCCTGGGCGGACAGAGTCTGCCTGACGTGGTACGCCTCCATGATAGCTGAACGATTCCATCGGGCAATCGTGGACTTGGGAGGCAGTGAAACCCCTGCATGTGCGGTCAAGAATCATGAGAAGTCAGAGCGCCTGAAGGAAGCAGTCCGAGAGAGATAGACAAGCTAAATTACTTACCGGTAATGGTTTTCTCCGGAGCCATGACAGAACCACCTGAGGAGATAATGGTTTCCTGTCCTGGTGGCACCTCCTCTCTGCCTCAGTTGGTTACAGAGTATGGAGAGGACTACTAAAAAACATTAGTACATGCCACCACCAAAAAAGAACAATTCAATAAAACACCCCACATGTGCAAATAACACTACACAGAAGATAAGGGGGTGGAAAGCAGTGATGCTGTCATGGTTCCGGAAAAAAACATTACCGGTAAGTAATTTAGCTTTTTCCATTATGTCCATGACCGCACCACCTGAGATTCCAGAGAAAAGAAAACTTAGGGAAGTATCACCACGTTAAGAACCCATCTAACAAAAGGTCACCTAAGAAGTGGAAGATAAGCCAAGTCGGTAATGATTGAAAAAAGCATGAGAAGACCAAGTGGCAGCTCTACAAATAAGCTCTAAAGGTACATCAGCCCGTTCAGCCCCGGAAGTGGCCACTGCTCTGGTGGAGTGTGCATTAGGGCTTGATGAGACAGGGACCCCAGAGGAGGAATAGGCTAATGCAATTGAGCCCCTAAACCACCTGGCTATAGTACCATTGGATACATTGCTACCTTTGGAAGCTCCCTGGAAGGAAAGAAATATGGTCTGGGTTCTCCTAAAATGTTTGGTGACCCCCTACGTATTGGATCAGGACACGTCTAACATCTAGCGTATGTAGGGTTGCCTCCTTTTGGTTAGAAGGTTTGTCACAAAAGGAGGGGAGGACAATTTCCTTAGTCCTATGAAAAGTCTTAGCAACACCTAGGCAAATATGCAGGGTCTAAACGGAGAATGACAATCCTCCAAAGCCTGAGTGTATGGAGGGGATACAAATAGGGCCTGTAAGTTGCTGATCCATCAAGCAGAAGTTAGGGCCACTAATAGGGCAACTTTAAGGGTCAAACCTTTCAAGGGTGCATCAGCTAAGGGCTCAACAGGACCTGAGAAAGCTGGACACCCAGGAATTTGAGGCCAAGTTGGAGCTATACAAGGCCCCCAGGGCAGAAATCTGGACTTTTAGGGTATTAACTGACAACCCCATATCCCATCCCTTCTGTAAAAATTCTAGAATTGAGACAATAGGGATTTCCCTGGTAGGGAGTGCACCCAAACAGGAAAGAAATTTTTTCTACACCGTATCATATAGTCTGGTGGTGACCGGCTTCCTGCTGTTCATGAGGGTAGTCATCAGATTCTTCAGCAGCTCCCGCTCAAATTCCAAGTCACCAGCTGAAGGTTCGAGACTTGAGGATGGTAAATCGGGCCTTGGGACTGAAGGGTAGGAGAGTCCGGAAGGATCCATGGATCTGATCTAGATATCTTGGAGATCCAATAGAACCAGGCTCTCTTTGGCCAAAGGGGAGCAATTAGAATAACCCTGGCCCGATCGGCATGAATCTTCTGCAGGACAGCTGGAATCAGTTCTAGTGGAGGGAATGCATACAGCAGGCCTGAGCTCCATGGGAACTGGAGTGCATCTACAGTATGGGGGTCTGTCTCTGCGATTTAGGGAGCAGAATTGAGCTTCCTGTCTTTTCTGTTGGGTGGAGAAAAGATCCATTATGGAAGCACCCCATCCCTTGGAGTTCTGAGAGAATACTCCTGGGTCAAACCTCCATTCTCCCTGTCTAAACTTAGTACGACTCAGGAATCTGCCCTGTAATTCAGATCCCCCTGATGATGTGTAGGGCAGAAGAGATATGTCTGAGCTATCTGAAAGATGTCCAAGGTGAGTGACATTATGGAGGGAGATCTCGTGCCCCCTTGTTGATTTATGTAAGCAACCGAGACTCTGTTGTCGGAGAGTATTCAAATACGTCACCCCGTCAGGAGGGGCAGAAACCCCTCTATGACTTTCTTTATTACTCAAAGCTCTTGGAGGTGGGAGGACATTTGAGACTGATCTGGATCCCACTCCCCCTGCAAGAAATGTTCCCAGAAGTGAGCACCCAACCCAGTGAGCTGGCGTCCATCGTAATAATGTCTGACACTGGAAGAGCCTATGGAATGCCCCTTTGCTAGGTGATCCCTCTGAAGCCACCATCTCAGTGATTCTATAGCTTCTGAAGAAAGACTGATATTCCCCTCTAAGCCTGCTAAGTGAACCTGTTCCTGGAGGACTTCCCATTGAAGGTGTTTTGCGTTCAGCTGAGCCCAGGGGACTGCTGGTATGCAAGAGGTCAGGGTGCTTTAAAAGGGACATGGCTGTGCTCAGAGTCCTCTGAGGGTTTTGTATAGTCTGTGTCACTAATGAAATGACCCTCTGCTGTTTCTCTGGAGGAAGAAGACAAAGTTGATAACGAGAAGCTAACACGAGCCGCAGAAACGTCTTTTGCGTTGAGGGTATTAATCTCGATTTCTCTGTATTGATCAACCATCCTAGACTTGTGAATACGGTCCTATCACCAGCTGAATGTTGCAGTCTTGGGGTGATCTCCCTACTAATTAAGAAGTCACCTAAATACAGGACTATGAGCACCCCCTTGTGATGTAGGTAAGCCATCACTTTTGCCACAATCTTTGTGAAGATTATCGAGGTACTTGACAGCCCAAATGAAAGGGCCTAGAACTGGAAGTGCCTGAGCACCTCTCCCATATGGAGTGCCACCCGGAGGTATTTCTGATGAGATGAATGGATGGGGACATGGTAATAAGCGTTCTTGAGGTCTAATACTACCATGTGACAGTCTGGAAACAGAAGCTTTATGGCTAATGGCCCGCTTGGTAAATTTTGCCACTTCCACATCTATTTTAAGACAAGAGTCCCAACCAGTAGAGGCCTCTTGATCAAAGGGATATCTCTTTTTGATGGAAGACGTGAGGGATTCCTTTCTTTCTGGTTTCTTCCACTGTTCCCTGATTAGTGCTCGGAGCTTGTAATCCAGCAAGAAGGTTCGCTGCTTCTTCTGTGAGAGACCCCCAAACATGTCTTCTACGGATTCTGGGTCCTTCGACTCCCCCAGACCCATAGTGGACCTGACTGAGTTTATAAGATGGTTGAACTCACCCTTGGGGAAACAGGGTCTGCCTTCTAAGCCGCTGTCAGAAGAGGAAGAGCCAGAGGAAGAAGTAGAACTAGAGTGTCTAAGGGTCTTAGCTGGGGAACCCTCCCGATCTGGGGAGAAGTAATGTCTCTTGCATTTCTTCTCTGCAGACTTTTTTTTTTATCAGGTAGTATTTATTGTTTTATCAACATAAACAAACCTTCTCTGCAGACTTGAGGGACTTGACCTCTTCCCTGACTAAGTCCCTGAGACAAGCAGCTAGACTAGGAACTGCGTCTCTCACAGTCCTATCGATACAGAAAGAGCAGAGAGCCATAGCATAATCATCTGGGACAGGTGCTTTACACACACCACATCCCTTATGATGCTTTTTTGAAAGCTTCTTTCTGGTAACCTGGAAAATACTAGGAAGAAAAGGACCCATCAGAGGCAGCATAGTCACACAGCACTCACCCTGTGGAAAGCTGCAGTACCGCTTTAAGAGGCTGTCTGGGGTCATCATCTGGATTCCCAGAACCCTGACTAGGCATTACATAGAGTTATTACAGAGTGATCTATTTCAAGGTGTTTTTTTTTTCTGTAAATGTTGATTATGGCTTACAGCCAATGAAAACCCAAAAGGTCATTATTTCGGAAAATTAAAGTAGGGAGGATCAAGAGTTAAAAACTGCGCTGCCGTATTTCACGATACAAAGGGTAAATATTATATTGATTAGTCAACGTGTTTCAGGGCTCCCAGAAACGCTGAAACCCTGCAATACTACATTGATTTTTGATGATATTCTAATTAATTGAGATGCACTAGTATGTGGATGGTGGAAATTGATAGAACATTCTGTTCGGCCCAAGCTAGGATCACTTCCATCATGGCTGAACGAAGGAGTTCACCCTAGACAATTAATTTAAGCCATGGCCATAGCATTGTCCATTCGAATCCGAATCAGATGTCCTGGTACAAGGTCCTGCCAGTGTGAGGGCCAGGTAGATTGCTCAGATCTCAAACACATTTCTGGGCAGAGAGACCTTGTGGGGTTTCCAGAGGCCCTGGTCCGTACGCTTATGGAATTCCGCACCCCAACCTGAAAGGCTGGTGTCCAGGAGATGACTGATCACCAGATTGGGAGAAATTACCTATCTTGGCTGAGGAGGGAAGACTGAATACACCAAAGACAGTTTCACCCTCTGGAGAAGGAAATCTGGGCGGTTGAGGCTCCAGGGAGAGCGGTCTAACCAAGCCAGGAGAAAGCGCTGGAGATGGAGAGTATGGAATTGGGTATAAAACAGCCTACAATCGAGGATACCATCCTGCCCAGCACCCTCATCGAAAAAGAAAGGTAAGGCGGTGAGGACCGTCTGATACTGTGAATCCAGGAGAGAAGTGTGGCGCATCTTTCTTGTGGGAGAAAGATGCAAGCCTAGGTGGAATCAAATATCATGCCTTTTTGGAGCCTCACGGAAAGTGCATGCCTACATCAAAAGTATGGGGGTGGAGCCAGGAAAGAGCAAGAGAAGGCCCACGCTCGCATCTCATTGGTCCGGGTGAATGGGAGGTGGGTCCAAGAACACCGGAGACTGCAGTGAAGCCAGGGACTAAATTAGAAGCCGCAACCCGGATGCTGACGAAGTCACTGCGTGGAACACCTAAAATGGCACCCACACATGTGAAAACACCTTCCAGGGGCTAAAGACTAACCGGAGACCAGGGACGAGTAAGCAGAGAGGACCACAGACAGGCAAGGAGAGGGGGTGGGGGGGGGGGGGAACTGCACAACACAGAGTTTCCTACAGTATCCCGTGTGGTATGGAGCTCCAGATCCCAGGCTTCTGATGTTCTGTTAAGAAAAGATCCTAGGGGGTCATGTGGGCATATGTGGACCTAACTGACAGGATCTGGAAGGTGAGTGGGTAGGGGACCGGCATCAAAGTCAGGACATCTGTGTTGCCCCAGAACACACACCCGTGTTGGGGATAGGTCCTGGCCTAAAGACAGATAATTAACAGGCTGACCAACGCATCCTGGACTCTTGAAGTCCTCTTGAGGAGAAGAAAAGAACTGAAATAAAAAGCACAAAGGGTGAAAACACAAGAGATTGGAATGGTAGAGACAGGTCTTACTGGAGCCGCGTGTCTGACTCCTATGTCAATAAGCTAAAACAGAGTTGTTTTTGTGCCAGTTGGTGGTACCGCTGGGGAGGAGTTATTTTGTGCTTTTTTTTTCCATATCATCAGCCTCCTAGTGGCAGCAGCATACACCCCATGTTCTTCCTGCGTCCCCCAATGAATCGATAAAGAAATCACCTTATATTTGCAGTGTGAAATTTGCACCACCGATCAGTGGTAGTGACCCCTATGGAATGTATACACTCACCTGTAAAGTATAGCGATTTTTAAAGCAGTTGGTTACTAACTCTCCTTTGGATAACTGATATAACCAGGTCAGTTTTCTCCCACTATGCCGACTGGCGTAAAAAGCTGTAAACCTCTGATAACTTCTTTCCAGCTGTAAGAAAAAGATAATATGAACAAGCCACAAAGGAATACACCAATGTCATTAGGTGATCAACAGCCTGTATAAAATCGTTCAAAATTAAATTGCAGTGTAAATGCCCTATAAGGGAACATTTACATTCCAAATTCTGGATAAGAAAAAACAGCTAGTCAAAAATCACCGACGTTAATGTAATGGCTCTATCCAGAAAACCTTCACACTGAATAACGGCAGTCTGACAGGCCATAAACTATTCAGCACAGCTTTTAGCTCACATTGAAACAAAGCATCCTGTAAATTATGTAATGATTTGAATATTTTGTGCCGATTTTGTCCTCAAACGCCCATGTTAGACCCATTTCACATCAGCGTTTTCCAGATTCGGCAGAAAACAGCATCTGCCGCCTAACGGTCACACTTGCTGTACTCTTGCGGCAATCCCCATGCATTCTCTATGGGGGCTTGAGGCAAGTGCGGGATCGCGACGATACGGCACTTGCGGCTGTGGAAAAAAAAAAAAAAAATGCAGTGAGCTGCGGTTTTTTTGCGGCCGGAACTCCTGGACAGCGGCAATACCGCACTTGCTGCAAGCCCCATAGAGAATGCATTGGGCTTGCCGGAGTGTACCGCAAGTGCGGCTGTTAGGCGGCAGATGCGGTTTTCTATCCGCATCCGGACAGAAACGCTGATGTGAAAGGGGCCTTAGAATTTAATAGATCTCTGTATGTTAAAATAAACATCAAAGTTTGAACAGATCCCATCACCAATCATACGAGTAACATGACAAAGCAGATTGTACAGAGAAGTACATACCTCAGAAGGTAAAGCAAATGTGCAGAACTGCTGAAAAGGCCACGATCCAGAGCTGAGAACCTGTATGCTAAAATCCACTAAAAGAAGAAAAAAGATACACCACGTTTTTCACCCTGGTCATTTATCTCAGAGCAATTATGCACGGATGATAAAACATGAATAGGAGCGCAAGAATGGGAACATGGAACAGTCAACTAATTCGTGAAAGTTCTGCTACGACAGAAAAAGATGTAGATGTAGATAATGCAGTGTGTGGGGAGGGGGTTCAGCTTCATCTTATAGAAGTTCAAAGTGTTTGAAAAAACAAACAAAAAAAAAAAACAAAGGATCCTGCTTAAGATATGACAAACTTCCACACAATGCAAAGAAGGACCGGCAGCCGAACATGGTAAACAGCATAATATGGGATGTCAGAGGGAGCGTTCACACTGCAGCTATGCGGGAGCTCTGCACCTTGTGGGTGCCTGTCATGTGGTTTTTTCACCCCACAATGAGGTCACAACCATTAAAACACAAAAGTGAGAGCAGCAAGTGTCACCCTATCTCCACAGGTCCAGATGTAGTGACTATGAAGGCAGAAAGACTTTAGGAAAAGGCATTTTAATGGGGTTATATAGCAGATATAGACACTACATCTGCACCCAATGCTCTGTACAGCAGTAAGGTGGGTTATTTAGAAGATGTAGCCATCCCCAAATTCTGTGTAGAGCAGTAGGGAGTCATACAGCAGATATAGCTGCCCCAAATGCGGCGTAGAGCAGGAAGGTGGGGGGGGGGGGGTGAGGTTATACAGCAGATATAACTGCCAATGCTGTGTAGAGCAGTAAGGAAGGGTGAGGGGGTTATAGAGCAGATATAGCTGACCCCAATGCTGTGTAAAGCAATAAGTGGAGTGAGTAGGGGTTGTGCAGCAGATATATCTGCCCCAGATGCTGCATAAAGCAGTAAGAGGGGTGTGGGGCTGTTGTACAACAGTTATAGCTGCACCCAATGCTGCTTAGAACAGTACGGTGGGTGAGGTGGTTATACAGCAGATATAGCTGCCCCCAAAGCTGTGTAGAGCATTAAGTGGGGTGAGGAGGGGTTATAGTAACAGATATAGCTGTCCCCAATGTGGTGTGGAGCAGTAAGAGGGGTGCACTTACAGTCCAGTGGTTCGGAATTCGTCAGATGCTTCTTAAACTGCTCATTCAGGTCTTTGCTGACACCGATGTCTTGAAACATTCGCTGCAATTTTGAGGTGTATTCAAAACCACATGCTTGCTGTAGAAGGAACAAAGTGATGTGAAAAAAGGCAGTATTATTAACAGCAAGTTGAAGGGCAACTAGTGAAGAGGATTTATGATGCTCAAACAATAGATAGCATAAATCAGCCAAGATGTCTTACTCTGAAACACTCCAGCATTTCAGAATAATACTAACTGGGGACCATAAGAATAGACAAGACTAATCCAGCGCTAGCCATAGCCAGCTTCTCCCCGCTCCACTCTTATTCACAGGTCTCACACGTATGTGTTCATGGAGAAAGACAAAGACCTGTCAATCACCGGGGCAGAAAAAAGTTGTCATGGGGCAGGACCAGAGTAATCGCGTCCATTCCTATTGTCTCGGCCGGATCTTAACCCTTTCACCACCCAGCGATTTTTCCGTTTATTTGCTTCCCTTCTTCCAAAAGCCATGACTTTTTTCGACAATATAGCAGAACTCCAGCTTGTTTCTTGCAGGACGAGTAGTACTTTTGAATGACATCGTTCATTTGACCATATAGTGTACTAGAAAATGGAAAGAAATTTGCAACTGCAGTGAAATTGGAAAAAAGTGCCGTCATTATATTTTTTAATTTCTCATGGTCACTATATGGTAAAACAGACGCATCTGAATGATGCCTCAGGTTGGTACGAGTTCGTAGATACCAAACATGCATGCTTTTACAGAAAAAAAAATAAATTTGTCAACAAAAGAATTGTGCTTTTGCCAACATTTTCCATGACCCGTAGTGTTCTCATTTTTCAGAATCTTAAGCAGTGACTGCTTATTTTTTTGTGGTATGAGCTGATATTTCTAATTATAACATTTTCGGGTAGATCTGATGGGATCACCCGTTATTGCATTGTATTGCAATAAAAAAGGTAATCTTGTCGTTTTGCCTTTTTTTCCCGATCACGCAGTGTACAGATCTGACTAATTTAGTTTGTATTTTGAGTGACCGGACGTTTCTGAACACTGATACGAAATGTGTATTTTTCATAGTTATATTTTCAATGGGTCAAAAGGGGGCGATTTGAACTTAAAAGGGAACTGGTCAGGTCGTTTATGCCCCCCAAATATCACTGTTTGTACATGCAGCTTCATAGTACTATTATAACCATTCCTGTCTGAGCCATTACTGTAATGTGAATGAAGGTGGAAAAAAATAAAAAAGGATTTATACACTTACATTTTACATCTTGGAGGAGATAGACTGTCTGGCAGGTTAATAGTTAACATTTCAGCCAAATGTCAGAACATGCTGGAAGACCTGATGTGATGTCACAATCATGTGACTAATAGGCGGAGCAAAGTCCCTATAGCACAATATGAGTTTGCTTGCTTAGCTCCGCCCACTATGGTCACATGATCGGGACATCACGTCTTTTAGACATGCAAGTTAATAGGGAGTTAACTATTAACCTGCCAGACAGTCTACCTCCTCCAAGCTGTAGACTGCCTTATTCACATAAGAAAATGTAAGTGTATAAATGCTTTTTTTTGACCTTTCACATTACACTATGAGCTCAGACAGGGATGGTTAGAATAGAATAGCATAGCTGGGGAGGCATAAACCACCTGACAGGTTCCCTTTAACTATAGTGATGAGCGAATGGTGCAATATTTGTAATCGCTATACTAGTAACGAGTACTTTTAATACTAGCATATTTGTCTGAATAGCGAGTCCAAGGTTAGTCAATTAGTGATTGCCTCCACCCACACACATATAGTTATAAAACGAGTCTTTCCAGGACATGGCAGGAGAGCAGGCTTTTTTAGTGTTTCTGCTTATTAAACTCTTTACTGTGACCCCCTCCCCAAAGAGACCCTAACATTCAACCTGCTCTCACTGAAGTGCCAGCTCACTTTGGGTACTTAAAGAGAACCAACCAGCAGGTTTTAGGGCTATAAAGTGAGGCCACTACCTTACAGGCTCTGGGATACTGAGTGCAATCATTCCTTTACTTCAATGATTACATGTATGATTGCTGAGATAAATGTTATAGACGTCCATACAAAGTGTGCAGCAAGGGGACGGAGTGTGCAGCAATTAGCATAGGAGGAGCTGGGTTTTTGTGTATTACTGACCTGTATTCTCTAAGCAAAAACCTCCCCCCCCACCCACCCGCTCTTTCACTGCTTGTAATAGTCACAAGCAGTAGAAGACCCCGCCCCCTCCAGTATCTACACTTCCTGATTGGTCTCCTCTCACAGATCGGGACAGACCCCTGCTTGTCACCACAGATCACAGATGGGGATAGGTCTATGGAGCATGCTGGGAGTTGTAGTGTCACTGGCTTAGGATCTGCACATACAGAGACAATACAAACCCCAGCATGCGCAATCACATAGTCTGTAAATACAGAGACACTAGTACGCCCAGCATGCTCAGTCACACAAGTCTTCACATACAGAGAAACTACAACATGCTCCATAGACAGTTCCCCATCTGTGATGACAATAGCAGGGATCTGTCCAGGTCTGTGAGAGGACACAAATCAGGACATGTAAAGATTGGAGGGGGCGGGGGGTCTTCTACTGTTTTTGAGATCACAGTCAAGCAAGGAGATGGAGTGAGGGAGAGGGATGATTTTGCTTATTGCAAACAGGTTCAGTAATACAAAGAAACCCAGCCCTACTTATGCTAATTGCTGCACACTCCGACACCATGCTGCATACTTTCTAAGGTCTTCTATAACATTTATCTCAGCAATCATACATGTAATCATTGAAGTAAAGGTATGATTGCACTCAGTATCCCAGAGCCTGTAAGGTAGTGACTTCATTTTAAAGCCCTAAAACCTGCTGGAGTTGTCAATTTGTGTCAGATTGATAACAATCGACATTGATTTCTTAAATGGAGCGACTTGAAGGGCTCACAAGTATTGGCCAGTATGTGTACCAAGTTCCTTAGCATATAACAATTAAATTTCCAAAAATTATATACACCATACAAACATAGGTAGTTAATGGATAGGTATCATGTATTAATTGCATTATTGTTAAAGGGAACCAACCACCCCAAATGACCCCCCGGACTGTTAATATGTGTCCATACACCTGCAGACACATATGGGGCAATCGTTTTTGCTAAAAAAAACGGATTTGTAAAAGCTAAGATATAGCTTTATAAACTTTTAAAAATTGCGCCGACTAGGCGTTATCTGGGTGGGGGGGGGGGGGGGGGGGGGGGGGGGGGGAGGAGTGGGGGTGGAGCGCTGCGCAATATGTACAACCTGGTCCGGTGCCGTCCCTGCACTCCTGTCCGGTGCTGTCTCCCCTCTGCTGTCTCCGGTGCTGTGCCCGCTGGTGTCCTCCTGTCATGGTCTCCATGCTGTGCCCCAGGCCGGTAACATGATTATCGGTGAGGGCTCCGGGCAATGGGGAAGCTTCCTGCTTCCTCCTGCCCATCCCCGCCCTGCACCAATGAGAACGCAGGGCCAGTGATGTCATGTAACCGCCCCTGCGCTGTGATTGGCTCACGACGGCGATCACATGACACAATGGCCCTGTGTTCTCATTGGTGCAGGGCTGACGTGGGCGGGGATGGGCAGGAGGAAGCAGGAAGCTTCCCCATTGCCCGAAGCCCGCACCGATTATCATGTTACCGGCCTGGGGCACAGCATGGAGACCATGACAGGAGGACACCAGCGGGCACAGCACCGGAGAGAGCAGCGAGGAGACAGCACCGGACAGGACTGCAGGGACGGCACCGGACCAGGTTGTACATATTGCGCAGCGCTCCACCACCCCACCCCCACCCCCGGCAGCTAGATAACGCCCAGTCGGCAAAATTTTTAAAAGTTTATAAAGCTATATCTTAGCTTTTACAAATCCGTTTTTTTTTAGCAAAAACGATTGCCCCATATGTGTCTGCAGGGTGTATGGATACATATTAACAGTCCGGGGGGGGGGTCATTTGGGGTGGTTGGTTCCCTTTAACGCTTAATAAACTATATTTGGATTCTGGACTACCCGATTCTTTAGAATACACCATGTAAATCCGCAACAACAGCGTTCTTTCTGGAGAGAGGACTGTACTATTCAGCGGCTATTTCTAGGGCACCTGTTCATTTCACCGCACTCCCGATGCGATGGCATGGGGCCTTAATCTAGTCAAAACATAAAATCTGTGAACTGTGCAACGGGGAGAAAAAAAAAAAAAGTCCATATGCCAAGATTATCTTTTTTGGTCGCTGCAACATTGAAATAAAATGCAAAAGCAGGCGATTAAAGCATCACATCTACACAAAAATGGTATAATTAAAACAGTTAGGTCCAGATGCAAAAAGTAAGCCATCACGCAAGCCCAAATCCCGAAAAATTAGAATGCTACGGGTCATGGAAAATGGGGCCAAAAGTGCAATTTAAAAAAATAAATGAAAAAAAAACAAAAACCTTCAGATTTTTTTTTTCACCTCTTACATAAAAGTATATATGTTTGGCATCTATGTACTGACCTGAGGCATCATACTGACATGTTGGTTTTACTAGTTAACATAATGAATAAAAAAAACCACGTGTTTCACACTTGCGGTTTTTACCTGACAAAATTAAAGTGAATGGGCAAAATACAGTAAGAATCGGGTTTTGCCTGATGTTCCAAATCAGGAAAAAAACGCAAGTGTGAAAGGCCCCTAATTGCACTTTTTTTTTTTTTTTTTGGCAGTTTCAGAGCACTTGGAATTTTTTCCGTTTCCCAGTACACTATATAGTAAAATAAATGATTTAGTTTAAAAGTGCAGTTTGTCCCGCAAAAAACAAGCCTCATATGTCTATATTAAATAACTGGACTGCACATGAAAGACAAGTGCGGAAAAAAGTACACCACTTTTATTGGATGAACACTGGGCCGATTATTTAATACCCCTGTGCGAGCGAGCACCAGCACAGAGAGCCATCTCTCACCTTCAGTTTGGATATCATGCTCGCTTCTGCATCATCACTTGCACTATTTTGATGAACCAGCCGTTTCGCAAGCATCTTTGCATAGAATTTCTGAAACACGTCCTTATCTTCAATGTATTTGAAGACTACCATCTACACAAAGAGAAGAGCTTTTAATAGTAAACATACACAGTCATGGCCAAAAGTGACGTCAACCTTAAATTTTTTGCAGAAAATGAAGTATTTATCCCAGAAAATTATTGCAGTTTCACATTTATTTCCTTTGTGTGTAATGGAACAACAGTGAAAAGGGGCAAATTGGACATAATTTTACACAAAACTCAAAAATGGGGCGGACAAAATTGTTGGCACCCTCAACTTGATATTTGGTTGCACACCGTTTGGAATAAATAACTCCAACGAATCACTTTATACACAGTTGTGGCCAAAAGTATTGACACCCCTGCAATTCTGTCAGATAATACTCAGTTTCTTCCTGAAAATTATTGCAATCACATTCTTTGGTATTATTTTCATTTAATTTGTCTTCAATGAAAAAACACAAAAGAATGAAGCAAAAAGCAAAACATTGATCATTTCACACAAAACTCCAAAAATGGGCCAGACAAAAGTATTGGCACCCTCAGCCTAATACTTGGTTGCACAACCTTTAGCCAAAATAACTGCAATCAACCGCTTACAGTAACCATCAATGAGTTTCTTACAATGCTCTGCTGGAATTTTAGACCATTCTTCTTTGGCAAACTGCTCCAGGTCCCTGATATTTGAAGGGTGCCATCTCCAAACTGCCATTTTTAGATCTCTCCACAGGTGTTCTATGGGATTCAGGTCTGGACTCATTGCTGGCCACCTTAGAAGTCTCCAGTGCTTTCTCTCAAACCATTTTCTAGTGCTTTTTGAAGAGTGTTTTGGGTCATTGTCCTGCTGGAAGACCCATGACCTTGAGGGAGACCCAGCTTTCTCACACTGGGCCCTACATTATGCTGAAAATTTGCTGGTAGTCTTCAGACTCCATAATGCCATGCACACAGTCAAGCAGTCCAGTGCCAGAAACAGCAAAGCAACCCTAAAACATCAGGGATCCTCTGCCATGTTTGACTGTAGGGACCGTGTTCTTTTCTTTGAATGCCTCTTTTTTTTCTCCTGTAAACTCCATGTTGATGCCTTTGCCCAAAAAGCTCTACTTTTGTCTTATCTGACCAGAGAACATTCTTCCAAAACGTTTTAGGCTTTCTCAGCCTGGCTTTTTTATATCTCGGGGTAAGAAGTGGGGTCTTCCCAGGTATCCTACCATACAGTCCCTTTTCATTCAGACGCCGACAGATAGTACGGGTTGACACTGTTGTACCCTCGGACTGCAGGGCAGCTTGAACTTGTTTGGATGTTAGTCGAGGTTCTTTATCCACCATCCGCACAATCTTGTGTTGAAATCTCTAGTCAATTTTTTTTTTCCTTCCACATATAGGGAGGTTAGCCACAGTGCCATGGGCTTTAAACTTCTTGATGACACTGCGCACGGTAGACACAGGAACATTCAGGTCTTTGGAGATGGACTTGTAGCCTTGAGATTGCACAATTTGGTTTCTCAAGTCCTCAGACAGTTCTTTGGTCTTCTTTCTTTTCTCCGTGCTCAATGTGGTACACACAAGGACACAGGACAGAGGTTGAGTCAACTTTAATCCATATCAACTGGCTGCAAGTGTGATTTAGTTATTGCCAACACATGTTAGGTGCCACAGGTAAGTTACATGTGCTGTTAACACAAATTAGAGAAGCATCACATGATTTTTCTAACAGTGCCAAAAATTTTATCCATACCCTTTATGTTTGGTGTAGAATTATATCCAATTTGGCTTTAGGACAATTCTTTGTTTTTTTTTTCCATTGAAGACAAATTAAATGAGGATAATAATACCAAAGAATTTGTGATTGCAATCATTTTCAGGAAGAAACTGAGTATTATCTAACAGACTTGCAGGGGTATCAATATTTTTGGCCATAACTGTAACAATCAACAAGCATCTTAGGGCCCTTTCACATCAGCGTTTTTTTCAAATCGCCGCAGATGCGGTGAAAAATACGCATCTGCCGCGATTACCGCATACCGGCTGCACTTGCGGCACGGTTGCGGTAAACGTCATACAATGTATAGGTGTACTTGCGGCAGGTGCGGCAAGTGCGGTTTTGGCACCTGCCGCAAGTGCCAAAACCGCACCTGCCGCAAGTCCGCCTATACCTTGTATGGCGTTTACCGCAACCGCGCCGCAAGTGCAGCCGGTATGCGGTAATTGCGGCAGATGCGTTTTTTTCACCGCATCTGCCGCGATTTGAAAAAAACGCTTATGTGAAAGGGCCCTTACACCTTTTAACTGGAATTTTGGACCACTCTTTTGCAAATGCCTTCTCCCAACAGCAATTTTAAGATCTCTTCACAGGTGTTTAATGGGATTTAGATAGGCTGCTACAAAAAGGTTAGAGGAATGCAGAATGTGGCCCTGCCTCTGACGTTTCAGTTATAACGAATGACTCCACTATATTGGGCTGTTTTTTCCCGTGGAGGAAGCAGAGTCATCATTATCTGAAAAATGTTCTGTTTCAGAGGTAGGTTACAGTATCCATCCTGGAACTGCCGGAGCAAACAGCATGTACGCCTCTTCATCACTAAACATTCTGGCAGGCATTTTATTTTACATCCCTAACCACAAACATTTATCCAAATCTAAAACTAGAATTATTTTTTATATGTATTAATATTATATATATATACATACATATACACATACATACATATACCGTACACATATACCATACACACAGCCATGGCCGAAGGTGTTGGCCCACTTGAAATTGTTCCAAAAAAAATTAAGTATTTCTCCTAGAAAATTATTGTAATTACACATTTTGTAATATACATGCTTATTTCAGAAAAAGGCAAATTGGACATAATTTCACACAAAACCCTACAAATAGGCTGGCAATAATTCTTGGCACCTTTCTAAACTTGTGGTTGAACAACTTTGTTTTGACTGTGATGCTCATTCAAACTCACCAGGCCGATTTTGCACACTAGTTACCCCAATATTCCTGAAATTGGCCAAAAAACATTATTTTGTCACAAGCGAGCACACAACATCAAACAGAACCTTATTAGGGCTCATATAGGTTCAAGTAAAAGAAGTTTACACCAGATGACATTATATCCTGCACGTAGAGGTACATTTCCATGCTTAAATTGTAATCAATGCAACAACGTCATTAAGGGCGCATATTTTGTCATCCTCGTACAGGCAAACTGTTTCCAATCCAAGGTTTTTTTCACTTGTGAGTCTTCGTTTGTGATCTACCTTATTAAGTGTCCGTGCGGTCACGTATATGTTGGGGAGACAACCCAGCATGTACGTGACCGCATTAGTAAGCACAAGTCAACAATTAGATGTAAAAACACCTTGCTGCCGGTTCCACATCACTTTGTGGAGCATAATCACAAAGTGTCTTAATTGAGATTTCAAAACATTGAAACTGTACCATCCCCGAGATGGGGTGGCAACCGTATCCAGAGGCTAAAAGAAAGGGAAGCCTACTGGATACACACACTACAGACCCTTGAGCCCCTTGGATTGAACCGTGAATATGACATTCATTTAACTGTTCTTACATCATGGGTTGTGACGTTTCTTGATATAACTTATGATGCACTAGATGTATTTCAAGGTTTTATTATAGAGGACTTTGACCTGGTCACCAAAGATTAATCTAGGTCTTCATATGAATTTTTTTTTTTATTGTAACCAGCCTTCTATGAAACATTTTATGACCCATTCAACACTCTGTTTTGACAGATGGAACATATTTTGCCATATTATGTAAGCATTACTAACGGAACCCCTATGTATGTAGTCACGTGTATTCTAGACATAACACATTGTTTTTCAATATTTATATTCTACTAGCTGTAGTACCCGGCTACGCCCGGGTTAATAAATAACTGATGTTAGCTATAACAAAAAAGAGAATTTTGTTTACGTACCGTAAATTCTTTTTTCTTGAATCATCAATGGGAGACCCAGACAATGGGGTTTAGGGCACTGCCCTCGGAGGCCACACTAGGTACTACAAGTTTGTAGACACCGCCCCCTCCGCTTATAAACCCCTACCGCAGGGAATATCCTCAGTTTGGTCCATAAGCTGCGAGGAGACAACATAAACCACACCCGAAACATCGGGAAAGAAACCGTGCACAGACGGTCCAACAACCCGGAATAAACTGTCCCAACTGGGAACAGGTCAAATGCAAAACATCCAACAGAACAACTGGGTGGGTGCTGGGTCTCCCATTGATGATTCAAGAAAAAAGAATTTACGGTACGTAAACAAAATTCTCTTTTTTCTGATCATCACAATGGGAGACCCAGACAATGGGGATGTCCTAAAGCAAACCCCCGGTCGGGAAGACTTCCTCAAAAAGACGTGGAGATATACGGTCCCCCTCAAAGGTGGGCAACCGCCGCATGGAGGACCCGCCTGCCCAAACTTGCATCCGCAGAGGCATGGGCATGCACCATATAGTGCTTAGAGAAAGTGTGCAGGCTGGACCAAGTGGCCGCCTGACACACCTGTAGCGCAGAAGCGCGATGTCGCAAAGCCCAGGAGGCACCGACAGCTCTGGTCGAGTGCACCTTTAAGCCCACCGGGAGAGGCAAACCAGAAGAACGGTAGGCCTCTTGAATGGGTGCCTTGATCCATCTGGCCAAGGTCGATTTTGACGCCGCGGACCCCTTACAGCGACCTGCCGTCAGTACGAACAAGGAGTCCGAACTCCGGAAGGAGGCAGTCCTGGACACAAATGCGTACAGCCCGTACGAGGTCCAGAGTGTGGAGGTCGCGCTCAACCTGATGAACAGGGGCAGGACAGAATGATGGAAGAACAATCTCTTGGTTCAAGTGAAAAGTGGAAACCACCTTTGGCAAGAATTCTGCCCGCGGGCGCAACACCACCTTGTCTTGGTGAACCACCAGAAAGGGTGACTTGCACGATAGTGCAGCCAATTCAGAGACCCGTCTTAGAGACGTAATTGCCACCAGAAAGACCACTTTCTGTGACAGACAAGAGAGGGAAACTTCTCTCAGTGGCTCAAAAGGCGGTTTCTGTAGAGCCGCCAGGACCATGTTGAGATCCCAAGGGTCCAGCGGTCGCCTATACGGCGGGACCACCGAGACACCCCTGGAGAAATTGACGAACCTTTGGAAGGAGTGCCAAGCGCCTATCAAACAGTACAGACAGCGCTGATACCTGACCCTTCAGGGAACTGAGGGATAGGCCCAACTCCAAGCCCGACTGCAAAAAAGCCAACAGGGTCGTGATCGACAACGGCCAAGGTGAACGTCCACCAGAGGCACACCAGGTGAAAAAGATTTTCCACGTTCTGTGGTATATCTTCCGTGATACGGGTCGTCTAGCTCGATTCATAGTGGCAACCACCGTAGGGGAGAATCCCCTGGACGTTAGAAGCCAGGCCTCAAGAGCCATGCAGTCAATCTGAGAGCCCTGGAATTGAGGCGGAAGAAGGGGCCTTGCGCGAGTAGATCTGCGCGGTCTGGAAGAGTCCACCGGTTCCCGCCTGACAGTTGCCACAGATCCGGATACCAGGACCTCCTGGGCCAATCCGGAGCCACTAGAATGGCTGTGCGGCATTCCGTCCTGATTTTCCACAGAACCTTGGGAATCAGTGCCAGAGGTGGGAAAACATATGGTAGTTGGAAGCTGGACCAACGCAGGATCAGGGCATCTGCCCCCAGAGACTGAGGGTCCCACGATCTCGCCATGTATTGTGGCACCTGATGAGTCAGCCGGGAGGCCATCAGATCCACGTCCGGGGTGCCCCATCTGTTGCAGATGTCCCGGAAGACGTCCGGATGAAGAGACCATTCTCCGGCGTCCATCCCCTGTCGGCGCAGGTAATCGGCCTCCCAATTCTCGACACCTGGGATGTAAACTGCGGAGATCAAGCAGTTGTTGTCTTCCACCCATGATAGAATGCGGTGGACTTCTGCTAGGGCCTGTGCACTCATGGTTCCTCCCTGATGATTTATATAGGCGACGGCTGTCGCATTGTCGGACTGAACCCGAATGGGCTGTCCTGACAGGAACACCCGAAAAGCCAGGAGTGCTAGATAGACCGCCCTGAGCTCCAGTACGTTGATCTGCAACGTCGACTCCGACCGTGTCCAGAGACCTTGAGCCCTGTGGTGTAAGAACACCGCCCCCCAGCCCTTTAGACTGGCGTCGGTGGTCACCACTAACCATGACGGTTTTAGGAAGGACCGGCCCCGTGACAGGTGACTTGGCTGGAGCCACCACTGCAGAGAATCCCTGGTCGTCTGGGAAAGAACCACCAGCTGATTCAGAGAGGATGTCCTCTTGTCCCACCTCTGGAGAATTTCCAGTTGCAGAGGACGGAGGCGAAACTGTGCAAAAGGCACCGCCTCTATTGCTGCCACCATGCGCCCCACCAGCTTCATCAAGACCCGCAGGGATGAGTGCGGTGACAGGAGGAGATCGTGTACTCCTGATTGGATGGCCAGCTGTTTGGCTCGCGGCAGAGACACCAGAGCAGAGTCCGTGTGGAAGTCCATGCCCAGATACGTCAGTGACTGGGTTGGGACCAGGGTGGATTTCTGGATATTGAGAAGCCACCCAAACCATTCCAGAGACTGCATGGTCACCTCCAGGCTTCGCTGACACAGGTGTTCCGATGGCGCTCTGACCAGCAGGTCGTCTAGATAAGGTATGACGGCGTGACCCTGAGCATGCAGGAGAGCCATCATCGAGGCCATCACTTTCGTGTTCTTCCCCACTGCGAATCTCAACCAGCGCTGATGAGCCGGTGCAATGGTCACGTGAAGGTAAGCGTCCCGGATATCTATGGACGCTAGGAAGTCTCCCTGCGACACAGCCGCGATCACGGAACGCAGGGATTCCATGCGGAACTTCCGAACCAACACGTGACGGTTGAACAACTTGAGGTCCAGAACCGGGCGGAAGGATCCGTCCTTCTTTGGGACGATAAAGAGGTTGGAGTAAAAACCCCTGAACCTCTCCCCAGTGGGCACTGGGACCACTACCCCGTCTCTGCGTAGTCCCTCCAACACCAGATAAAAAGCCTGAGCCTTTTCTGGAGATGGAACAGACCGATGGAATCGGTGTGCGGGCTGCGACGACAGCTCTATCCTGTAACCTCGCGAGACTACGTCTCTGACCGACTGATCCTGAATGCGGAGACGCCATCTGTCCTGAAATCGGGACAGACGACCCCCCACCTGTGGGGAGGCAGGAAGAGAGAGCGAGCCATAAGGAAGTGGGTTTGGGGGCGGAAGCTGTTGCCCCCGCCGGCTTCTTCTGGCGACCCTTGGGGCGCCACTGAGTAGAAGGCTTGCCCCCACGGTCCGCGCGAGCGGAAGATGCTGAAGGCTGCGAGCTGGAGCGAAAGGACCACTGTTTAGGGTTCCTTTTCACAGCATACCGTGGCTTAGGTTTGTTCTGTGGTATCTTGGACTCCGCAGAATCCTTGATCAGCTTGTCCAGCTCGGTACCAAAAAGCCTGTCACCAGAGAATGGAAGATTCTGCAGAATCTTCTTTGACGTGGCATCTGAGTCCCATCGACGCAGCCACAACAACCTGCGGATCGCTATAGCATTGGCCGAGGCCACAGCAGAGCGGGTGGCAGTCTCCAAGGACGCCGTCCTGGCATAATCCGCATAGGCTCTTGCCCTGTCGGTAAGTGCCAGAACCTCTGAACTGGACCCTGCCAGGTCAGCAATACCATCCAGGCAGGATGTGATCGCCTGCAAGGTCCAGACCGCAGCAAAATTAGTGGCAAAAGAAGACCCTACAGCCTCATAAGAAGACTTGGCGAGTTGTTCGACCTGTCTGTCTGTTGCGTCCTTCAATGAGGAGCTATCAGAGGCAGAGAAAAGGGAGCGTGCAGCAATCCTGGTCATGGAAGCGTCCACCTTCGGGGACTGCGACCACTCCTGAAGCACCTCCTGTGGAAAGGGGAAGCGAGTGTCCTTAGATTTGCGGACATAACGCCGCCCAGGGTGAACCCTGGGTGTTCTAACCACCCTTCCAAAATTAGTGTGGTCCATAAAAGAGCCACATGGTCTGGCCTCAGGTTGTAACCATTGATAGACCTCCTTCGGGCGAACGTCCACCTCCTCAGGGGGTGCCACGAGACGTAAAGTCTCGTTGATGGAGGACACCAGATCCTCCACCCCTTCTGGTGGTTCTGACACAGACCCGAGGATTGAACCCCCATCATCCTCGTCACCTTCAGAGTGACGCTCCTCCTCAGAGAGAGTCTGGAGCTCGGGTGAATCGTCACGGCGAGCCCGCTTAAGGGGTCTCACAGTGGAAGACGGAGACACCCGGGGGTAGCTTGAAGGAGTGGCTGGAGCTTCCAGTCTCCTTGTGAGTGCCTCCAGGGATTGCGACATGGAGGACAATTGGGATAACATAGATTCATTGATCTTATTCTGTTTTTCCCATGGCCCTGGGATCACCTGAACCTCAGGGTACAGCACCGGAGCTGCTGACTCCGCAGTGTCAGTCCGGGCTTCTGGGCGTCCGCAATTATTGCAGGACCCCCCAACCAGTGTCCCGTTGCATGTAGCACAGACAGGGATGGTACTGGCCGCCTTAGCAGCGCTTTTCCTTCCTGAGGACATACCCACAGTAGGGGAAAGTAAGCCAAACAGGAAAAAACACCGGTACACCGGTGGCTTACCGACCGCGGTAATGCGGTTGGGAAAGGAGCGATGTGTGTGTGGCCTCCGCGAGGGTAATGACTCTCCGTGAGTGCAGCCGTGCACTATCATCAGATCCCAGCCGGGAAGTGAGGGAGAAAGATGGCCGCCGCCGGACAAGCTGAGGGCGGAGCCAAAACACGCGGGAAGCACACACACACACGCCCATCGTCACATGGGCTGCTCCACAACTCTCCAGGCAGCCATTACAGTAACGCAGGTGCCGGAGCCCGCAGCGCGGGAGGTATAAACACAATACCCGGGTTGCAGACAAAAGTCCGAAGCCCACAGCCGCAGCCCCTATGAAAACCACAGGGCGGTCAGCCAGGGTGACCCCAGCACAGCGCACACCGCCAGAACCGCGGACCCGAGGGTTGCGCGCGGTCTGAGTGTCAGGACACATCAGGTCCAGACACTACCCCCAGGCACACCGGAGACACACAGGGTATCTCAGTGCCGGTCCGGTCTGTAAGCACCATTAAGGGAGGCCTCGGACGGGGGTTCAGCACCAGTCCGGTCTGTAAGCACCATTTAGGGAGGCCTCGGACTGGGCTGGCTCCAGTCCGGTCTGTGAGCACCATTTAGGGAGGCCTCGGACGGAGCGGAGCTGTGCGAGGCTCCTGTCTCCCACTTTCCAGAGCCCCAGGGGGGATGGGAAGGAGTGCGGCAGCGTACCGGGAGAACACCATGTGCCCAGGCTCTAGGCCCTCCAGTACCTCGACCTGCGTGTTCCTTAAAGGTGAGCAGGGAGACTGCCGGAGGTCCCCGACCGGGACCTTTTTACCTTGTCTTCATACGCCATCACGTAAGCTGTGAGAATGCTGTGAAGTGCAAGCAAAGCGTGTGATCCTCCGAGCACACTAAGTTTAAAACTGAGGATATTCCCTGCGGTAGGGGTTTATAAGCGGAGGGGGCGGTGTCTACAAACTTGTAGTACCTAGTGTGGCCTCCGGAGGGCAGTGCCCTAAACCCCATTGTCTGGGTCTCCCATTGTGATGATCAGAAAATAGAATTTGAATATGTCATATTAATGACCTGCAGGAAAGTAGAAGCTGAGCTGTGATTGGTTGCTATAGGCAGCCTGATAAATCTCTAGCCAACAGTAAACCCTCCCCTCGGCCGGGCAGCATATGTTAGTTCACACATACATATAATAGTTTGGTGAATTGGAATGCGTGGGGTTAAAATTTCACCTCACAACATAGCCTATGACGCTCTCGGGGTCCAGATGTGTGACTGTGCAAAATTGTGCAAAATTTTGTGGCTGTAGTTGCGACGGTGTAGATGCCAATCCCGGATACACATACATACACACATACATACACACACATATATATATACACACACATTCAGCTTTATATATTAGATTATTAGCTTGTTGTTATTTTCTTATAGTGATGTTTGACTCCTAATTGCCCCTTTCTGTATTTCTTACAGACCCACTATTGAAATAGGATGACACTGATCGGCGCACCATCACAACCTTGAGTGATATGTCACCAATGCAAGCACAATGCACTTGTTTAGTAATGTTTTCCTCTATTCTGACTTTGCCTAACACACTGCGCACGGGCGGACATTGCCGCGCTCTACACATGCGCGAACCTGCGGTTCAGCGGCCGGATCTTCCCTGCGTTCCACACGCCGGAAGTGACATCCTACTGGGCCTGCCCCTTGGCCATAAGTAGCGGCGCTTTACACAGAGCGGTCGCACAATGCCACCGCTCACAGTTTACACCAGCCAACAGGTAACTGCTGCGCTTTGACACTTTTGTCTCTATGCGCTTTAACCCCATGTGGTCTAATTTGTTCCTCCTCCTTTAGGCATATGTCCTAGAGCACCTGCCACTTTTACCTCTGGTATGTGACCAATTACTTTATTATCTAATGCTATGTGCGATCTGATTTAATCAGCACCCTTTTAGATCTTTAGAATAGAAGGCCCATTGGTCTTTTTCAGACTATATTTATCCTATTAGAGGAGATTAAGGTAATTATTCCTTAAACACAAGATGCATAACACTAGATATGTGCACTCTGCTAAACTTATTAATGGACACCTCATTGCAGATCTTAATATAATGAATTACATGGCCTTTACCTGGAGATGAAAAATAATAATGTTTCTTTACATAAAGGATTAGTTATACAATGACATTGTTTTAATCCATTTTTATATGGGATGATTATCATCAATGATTACACTGAGTCACAGGGGACAGGTTACCCTTGATATTACACATTAAATACTATCATAGAGATTCTGAATTATAAATCTACTAATATCCTTTTCCCTCCCATTTTTTTGAGACTAGCAAAATTCAGGTTGATCTTTGATCCAGATACACAGAGATCCCCCTTTTTGAGCAGTCCACAGTTCTACAAATACGGTGATTTCCAGCATATAGCAATCTATCCTTTAGTAACGTTAATCTTTTCCCCTCTTTCCCCTTTCTTTTTAACTTCTGTCTGATTTTCTTTTTACGCCTTATCTCACTGTCAGGAACTCACCCTCACACTCCTGATAGAGTGCTCGTCGTTTCAGATATTACCACTTTGACTTTCAACCGTTATTGTCACCATATATGAGCACGTTATTACTCACTAAACAATGAACACGAATACATGAAATTAATATTGGTTGAGACAGTATTTGCTGAAACTTGTTTTCATTATTGTTTTTCCTTTCTGTTGTATCATTTAGACCCGAGACTCTTGATAAAGGACTATGTTAAGGCCAATACATTGTGTGGGCTCTTTTTTGTTTGAGCATTGTGGCAATAAAAATGGACTTTGATTCACAAAACAATTTTGTTGTATGTTACCAAATTGTTTTGTTGGAAGACCAATTACCTAGGACAGAAACCCAGCTTTCTGCACAGGACACTACACTGCGAGCCAAAATCCTTTGCTAATCTTCATATTTCATGATGCCTGGCACACAATCGAGACGCCCAGTGCCAACAACCCCAAAACATCTTTGAGCCTCCACCATATTTGACTGTAGGTACTGTGTTCTTTTCTTTGTAGGCTTCATTCTATTTTCAGGTAACAGTAGAATAATGTGCTTTACCAAAAAACTTTATTTCGGTCTCATTTGTCCACTATATGCTTTCCCAGAAGGATTTTGGTAAGCTGCAGTCTAGCTTTTGTATATCTCTGTCAGTAGTGGGGACCTCCTTGGTCTCCTGCCATAATGTTTTTACTTGCTACAGGTGAGTTTAGATACGCATCACAGTCAAAACAAAGTTGTTCAACCATAAGTTTAGAAAGGTGCCAAAAATTATTGCCAGCCTATTTATAGTGTTTCGTGTGAAATTATGTCCAATTTGCCTTTTTCTGAAATAACTATGTATATAACAAAATGTGTAATTGCAATAATTTTCTAGGAGAAATACTTAATTGTGGTTAAGGATGTAAAATAAAATGCCTGCCAGAATGTTTAGTGATGAAGAGGCGTACATGCTGTTTGCTCCGGCAGTTCCAGGATGGATACTGTACCTACCTCTGAAACAGAACATTTTTCAGATAATGACGACTCTGCTTCCTCCACGGGATCAAACAGCCCAATAAAGTGGAGTCATTTGTTATCACAGAAACGTCAGAGGCAGGGCCACGTTCTGCATTCCTTTAACCTTTTTGTAGCAGCCTCTGTCATTAAAGGGGTCTAATTTTGCCCAGATTACTAAAACTTATTGCCCACCGAACAAATGCATATGCCCATGAATACATTTCCCAAAATCCCACATTTAGACATTCCCATTCCTGCACCACCACAACGGTCTTGGAAATAAAAGTTTTTGGGGGGAGGGGGCAACAGCCTGAACATGGGTATAGTAAATCAAACCCCCTCTGTGTTCATACTGGGCAACTAAATCTGTCCACAGCACCGCTGTATTTGCAGTTGTAATGTCCTGATATGAAACACAGACTCCTATTTTAGTGACACACTCAAGTTACCCCCTTTCCAAGAAGTAACCCCAATTATAAATGCAATTTATTTCAGTTTAATTTGCTATCAAAAATTCTAATATCGCTCTCTGTTCCAAGCCCTCCCATTTGTCCATTCAGAACTTTTTGTCTACATGCAAGGTATCGCTGTGCTCATAAGAAATTTGGTGCTAAAGCAACATTTGGGGAAAAAAAATGAAAATTTTAATATGACTCAACGTTATCAAAATCTGTGACGTACCTGTGTGCCCAAAATTCTTACAATACCCCTGAATAAAATCCTTGCGAGATCTAGTTCACAAAATGGGGTCACTTGTGGGAGATTTCTGCTGTTTAGGTACTTCACGGTCCCTGCAAATGTGACATGGTGCCCACAATCTATTCCAGCCAAATTTGTGTTCCAAAATTCAAATAGTGTAACTTCTCTTGTGAGCCCTCCCGTTTGTCCAGACGTTTAAGACCACATATGGGCAATCAGAACACTCAGAAGACACTGGGTAACACATTTTTGGGTTTATTTTGTAGTTCAATACCTTGTAAAAGTGAATAAATTGCAATAATTTTAGGTAAGATGTACATTTCTTTTTTGATTCCACCTTGCTTTCCTGAGTTCTTATGAAACATTTGAAGGATTAATAATCTTCTTGAATGACGATTTGAGTAGATTGAGGTGTGCAATTTTTAGAATGGTGTCACTTTTGGGTATTTTCTGTCATACAGGCCTCTCAGATTCACTTCAAATAAATTTTTATTTTTTGTAAATTTGCAAATTTTGTTGTAAAAATCAGAAGTTGCTGATAAACCTTTAACTCTTAAAGAGGACCTGTCACCCCCATACATGCTGATCTAATTGCAGCACTGAATGCAGCATGTCTGCTACCTTCAGGCAAGGGGTCCACCATGCCTTGAGTCCCCCTGTACCCCAAGATAATAGAATTTAAAAACTTACAATGTGGAGCCAAATAGGTGGGGTTTAGTGGCTGGAGCCACTTCTCTTCATAGGGCAATTTCACGCCCCCTGTATGTACAGCCATCTTCCAAATTATGCAAATTGGATTTAAGTGTCATAGGGTGTTTTTTTTTCTCTTTTCTCAATGAAACCCATTGATGGTATTGTGTCTCAGGGTTCTTTGGGTCACTGAAATCTTAGACACCTGTGATCATTATTTTGGCAGGTGAGCCCAATAAAAGGAAAACTGGGTGTTCCACAATATTGAGCAGGCCACAGTTTTCAAGTAAGATGGGAAAGAAAAAGGATCTCTCTGCTGCCGAAAAGCAACAAATAGCGCAATGCCTTGGACAAGGGATGAAAACATTAGATATTGCACGAAAACGTAATCGTGATCATCGTACTTTGCAGAGGTCATTTTCACATCTTCAGGAACCTTAAAGGGGCCTACCAGCTGTTTCCCAATGATTCCAGTCCAAAATATGACTCCTCCACCTCCTTGCTGACGTCAACAGCCTTATTGGGACATGGTGGCCATCCAGCAACCATCCACTACTCCATCCATCTGGACCATCCAGGGTTGCTCGGCACTCATCAGTAAACAAGACTGAAAATTAGTATTCAAGCATGTCTGGGCCCACTGCAACCGTTTTTGTTAGCACTGTTTAGGGGTGGCTGAATAGTAGGTTTGTGGCTGATTCCGAGCATAGATGTGTTCGTGCAGATAAAGGCAGTATGAGGAAGGTTTCTGCCAGGCAAGTTCATTGGATTAAGAGAGCAGCTGCTAAAAAGGCCTTACAAACCAGCAAACAGATATTTGAAGCTGCTGGTGCCTCTGGAGTTCCTCGAACCTCACGGTGTAGGCTTGCTGTGGTGCATAAACCTACTATTCAGCCACCCCTAAACAGTGCTAACAAAAACGGTTGCAGTGGGCCCAGACATGCATGAATACTAATTTTCAGTCTTGTTTACTGATGAGTGCCGAGCAACCCTGGATGGTCCAGATGGATGGAGTAGTGGATGGTTGCTGGATGGCCACCATGTCCCAATAAGGCTGTTGACGTCAGCAAGGAGGTGGAGTCATGTTTTGGACTGGAATCATTGGGAAACAGCTGGTAGGCCCCTTTAAGGTTTCTGAAGATGTGAAAATGACCTCTGCAAAGTATATAGAGTTTCTGACCTAGAACTTTCTTCCATGGTTCAAAAAGCAAAAACGTGCCTTCAAGAGCACGAGGGGTGCGAACGACGATGGGCACCGTTTTGTGTGGCGGAGACACGACCGGAAGAAGCGGCAGCCCGCCGCAAAACGGTGCCCGTCGTTGTTCGCACTCCTCCCTCCCTCCCCCCATCCTGCTACGCTGGTAACCTGATAGCCATGCCTATTAACCGGCTCCAATAAATGGAAGATTGTTATAACGGTGAGAGCCGCTTATTTTTTCTACACATCAAATGTTTAAAAACTCTACTGTGCATAATAATTTGGAACAGGGCATTTAGAGTTTTTTTTAATTTTGAAGATTATACGGTTATCATTGGGAGGTTTCTTTAATAAAATTTGATGTATACTCTAACGGGTGATGACTTTTATTACACGGACTGTCATTTGCACCGACCATTTCGGAAAATCACAGAAAAATAACATTTGCATAATAATTTGGAACATGGTGTATTATCCTCCCTCCTGTCACTTATGGTCCCCTCTCCTGCGTCTACAGCATGAGAAGCTGGACACAGGCGCAGAGCGAGGGATCGTTTCTGGAGTGCTGGCCGCCTGCCCCGACTCCTGCAGTGACGTCACAGCTTTTCCCCGACCTGCTCCGTGGATAACATGGAGCAGGGCGGGGATAAGCGGTGACGTCATGTCAGGGGGCGGGGCAGCTGGCCTTGTGCGTCGTCGTCAGCTCCTTTACCCGCCCTGTTCCATGTTATCCATGGAGCAGGGCGGGGAAAGGCGGTGACGTCACTGCAGGAGGCCAGCACTCCAAAAACAATCCCTCTCACTGCGCCTGCGTCCAGCTTCTCATGATGCAGGAGAGGGGACCACGAGTGACAGGAGGGAGGATAATACATACAGGGGGCGTGAAATTGCCCTGTGAAGAGAAGTGGCTCCAGCCACTGAGCCCAACCTCTTTGGCTCCAGATTGTAAGTTTATAAATTAAATTATCTCAGGGTACAGGGGGGCTCAAGGGATGGGGGACCCCTTGCCTGAATGCAGCAGACATGCTGCATTCAGTGCTGCAATTAGATTAGCAAATATGGGGGGGTGACAGGACCTCTTTGACTTCCTATCAAAAAAAATAAATTAAATGTTTCAAATATTGTGCTGATATAAAGTAGACATGTGGAAATGCTATTTATTGACTATTAAATAACAAAAGTTTAAAAATAGTAAAATTTTCTAAATATTTGACTAATTTCCATTATTTTCACAAAAACGTTAAAAATAATCTTAAATTCACCGCTAATTACCGTAAGTAAAATGCGCAATGAAAAAATACCTCAGAACCACTGATCTGTTGAAGCGTTCCAGAGTTATTACATCTAAGTGACACTGGTCAGGTTGCTAAAATTGTGTCTAGTAACTATAAAGGTCTAAAATGGCTCTGTTATAAGGGGTTAACAAGAGAACTACATTAAGTGTCGGAGTGAGGTTTTTTTTTTTCCAAGAGAAAGCCACTGCCTAAATTTACCCAACAATAACATTTACAGAGCACATAAGAACATAGGGCACAGACAGGAGAGGGGCGGGGGAACTGGAGAAATAGTGGTCAGACAAAATGTCATTTGTATGCCAGCTACCTAAAATGGAAGGAGGCCTTAAGGTGGGGTGACACGTGGCGATGTCGCCCGCGACATCGCCGAAAAGTGACGTAACAGCGATGTCGCGGGCGATATCACAAGTGTGTCGCGCTGTGTGACAGCGCGACGCAACTGCAAATTAACGCTGGTTGCAGGTTGACAGGTTTATGAACATGTTCATAAACCTGTCAATCTGTGACCAGCGATTAAGCTGGATCGTGCCGTCTGACACTGTTGGCGGCGCGATCCAGCCTATATCGCAGCGTTGCTGAGGATCGCTCGCTGGGCTGAGCCCAGCCCAGCGAGTGATGGCTCCGCCCACATCGCCGCCTCGTCACCGGCAACGTCGTGCCGTGTGACAGCTGGCCTGCGATGTCGGAAGCGAGCGTGCACCTGCACATCGCTTCCGACATCGCCGGCCAGAATCGCCACGTGTGACCTCACCTTTATACCATGAGTGTCTGCGCTTGGTGTCAGGCACTTTTCCTTTGTCAGATTCACAATACTCAACACCTCATATACACGTAGGTACAGCGTACAGAAAGGAGACTTACAACTTGATTGAGCGTGTCTTCCAATTCTGCTTCTTCTGGGTTCTTAGAGCTGTGATAACAGACAGAATATAGTATGAAGTATACTCTGAACACTCACATAATCACAGGACATTAATACATGTATACTCACCTCTTCTTCAGTAGTGAATCACAATAACGGGCAAGCAGCTCTGGAGATTTGCTGGAAGACTGGGCCATTTTTGTTACTGCATTGTTATTTATAAATCGGCCACAAGCCTAAAGCAAATTGAAAAAAAGGAGTGAAGAGCAAGCCAAAGTGGTACAGAGACTAAATGCACCGTTAAGGGTGCTTCACACACTTTAACATCGCTAGCGATATCGCTGAAACGTCACAGGTAACCTAACAGCGGCCTCTCCAGCGATGTTGCAGTGTGTGACACACATCAGCGACTCGGCCCCTGCTGTGAGGTCACTGATCACTAGAAATCATTCAGGACCATTTTTTGGTCCTTGGTCTCCCGCTGGTCAGGTCAGCACGCATCACTGTGTGTGATAGCAAGAGACCAACGATCAGCAACCTCCCAGCCAATGCCCAGCGCCGCACATCAGATGCTGGGCACTGGTAACCAGGTTAAACACCGGGTAACTAAGCAGAGCAGGCTGCTTACTTACCCGCTGCTGACTGGTCGCTGGCGAGTCTGCCTGTTTGACAGCTCACGAGCAACTGCAGAGAGACTTTCCAGCGATCCCAGCCAGGTCGGATTGCTGGAAAGTCTCAGTGTGTAAAGGGGCCTTTACACTTAGAGACGCACCAGTGATCCCGACAACTATACGACCTGGTAGGGATTACTGGTGCGTCACTACGTGGTCGCTGGTGAGATGTCAAACAGTCAGATCTCACCAGTGACGCAGCAATGATACGGCGGTCGTTGGGACCCGACACTCAGACCTGTATTATTGAAGTCGTTGTCCCCGTCAAACACACCGATGCATGCTGCCCAGCGGGAGCTCGACGATCAAAAAATGATCCAGGACATTCCAACATAATTGGCGATCTCACAGCGGGGTCTGGTCACTGCTACTTGCCACACATATTGAGATTGCTGGAAAGGTCGTTGTTGCGTCATAAAAACTGTGACATATCAGCGATCTCGCTAGCGATCTTGCTTAGTGTGACGGGGGCTTAACAGTATAGAAACATACAGTATGAATACACCTACCTTATCTAGTGCCGCCACAAAGCCAGCATCATTGTTAAAAGCCGACATAACTAGTGCATTATATTTCTTATGGACATCCAAAACGGTCTGTACATACATTTTCGGATCCTAAATAGAAATAAAATCCCATTTAACATCGCCTCCCAAGAAAGAAAGGTGTGCATTAATGGTGTAAACGACAGGAATTAAAATGGGGATAAGCAGACACTGGCGCTGAACGGGCAATGGGTAAAGAATACATGAAATTTAACTCATTAAAGGAGCAGGGAATTTTTAGTATTTGAGATTTCTTTTTTACGTCTCCTTCTTCAAAGTAGGATGAAATGGTGAAAGAAATGCAATCGCACATTGTATTAGGTTTGTATGCCATTGGTTGTGTGGTAGAGATGACCTGAAAACAACATTGTCCAAGTTCAGCCCGATTTCAGCAATCCTAAACAGGTATGGAATATTTTCTATTTAAATGATGATAAAACAATATCTGAAATGTTCAAAAGATTTTTTTCATGGCTTTAATGTCACAGTTTTCTGAGAACTGTTAACATTTTAATTTTTCTATTGATGGGGCTGATCGAAAGCTTGTTTTTTTAAGTAGTGAGCTGACTAATTACTTTCACATTTCATTTACATAAAACGCTTTCTTAAAAAGAGAATTTTGTTTACGTACCGTAAATTCTTTTTTCTTGAATCATCAATGGGAGACCCAGACAATGGGGTTTAGGGCACTGCCCTCCGGAGGCCACACTAGGTACTACAAGTTTGTAGACACCGCCCCCTCCGCTTATAAACCCCTACCGCAGGATATATCCTCAGTTTGGTCCATAAACTGCGAGGAGGCAAACCACACCCGGACTATAGGGAAGACCGTACACAGACGGTGCCACAACCGAAAAACAACTCTGTCCCAACAGGGGACAGTCCAAAGGAAGAATAACATCCAACGGAACACTGGGTGGGTGCTGGGTCTCCCATTGATGATTCAAGAAAAAAGAATTTACGGTACGTAAACAAAATTCTCTTTTTTCTGATCATCATAATGGGAGACCCAGACAATGGGGATGTCCTAAAGCAAATCCCAGGGCGGGAAGAGTTCCTCAAAAGATGTTGAAATACACGGTCCCTCTCAAAGATGGGCAACCGCCGCCTGGAGGACCCGCCTGCCCAAACTTGCATCCGCAGAGGCATGGGCATGCACCATATAGTGCTTAGAGAAAGTGTGCAGGCTGGACCAAGTGGCCGCCTAACACACCTGTAGAGCAGAAGCGCGATGTCGCAAAGCCCAGGATGCACCGACGGCTCTGGTCGAGTGCGCCTTCAGACCCACCGGGAGAGGCAAACCAGAAGCACGGTAAGCCTCTTGAATGGGTGCCTTGATCCATCTGGCCAAGGTAGATTTTGACGCCGCGGACCCCTTACAGCGACCCGCCGTAAGGATGAACAAAGAGTCCGAACTCCGGAAGGAGGCAGTCCTGGACACATAAATGCGTACAGCCCTCACAAGATCCAGAGTGTGAAGGTCGCGCTCAACCTGATGAACGGGAGCGGGACAAAATGATGGAAGAACAATCTCTTGATTCAAGTGGAAAGTGGAAACCACCTTTGGCAAGAATTCAGCCCGTGGGCGCAACACCACCTTGTCCTGGTGGACTACCAGGAAAGGTGACTTGCACGAAAGTGCCGCCAATTCTGAGACACGTCTCAGGGACGTAATTGCTACCAGAAAAACCACTTTCTGAGCCAGCCGGGAGAGGGAAACTTCTCTTAGTGGCTCGAACGGTGGTTTCTGTAGAGCCGTCAGGACCATATCAAGGTCCCAAGGGTCCAGCGGTCGCCTGTATGGCGGGACCACCCGAGACACCCCCTGCAGAAATTGACGGACCATCGGGAGGAGAGCCAAGCGCCTGTCAAACAGCACTGAAAGCGCTGACACCTGGCCCTTCAGGGAGCTGAGGGATAAACCCAACTCCAAGCCCGACTGTAAAAAGGCCAACAGAGTTGGGACTGACAAAGGCCACGCTGACCGTCCACTAGAGGCACACCATGTGAAAAAGATTTTCCACGTTCTGTGGTATATCTTTCGCGATACGGGTCTTCTAGCCCGATTCATAGTGTCAACCACTGTAGGAGAGAACCCCCTGGATGTCAGAAGCCAGGCCTCAAGAGCCATGCAGTCAATCTGAGGGCCCTGGAATTGAGGTGGAAGAACAGGCCTTGAGCGAGCAGATCTGCGCGGTCTGGAAGAGCCCACCGGTTCCCGCCTGACAGTTGCCACAGATCCGGATACCAGGACCTCCTCGGCCAATCCGGAGCCACTAGAATGGCTTTGCGGCATTCCGTCCTGATTTTCCACAGGACCTTGGGAATCAGAGCTAGAGGCGGGAACACATATGGTAGCTGAAAACTGGACCAACGCAGGACTAGGGCATCCGCCCCCAGAGACTGAGGGTCCCACGATCTCGCCATGTATTGCGGCACCTGATTATTCAGCCGCGAGGCCATCAGATCCACATCCGGGATACCCCATCTGCTGCAGATGTCCCGGAAGACGTCCGGATGAAGAGACCATTCTCCGGCGTCCATCCCCTGCCGGCTCAGGTAGTCGGCCTCCCAGTTTTCGACCCCTGGGATGTGAACTGCGGAGATCAGACAGTCGTTGTCTTCCACCCATGATAGAATGCGGTGGACTTCGGCTAGGGCCTGCACACTCCTGGTTCCTCCCTGATGGTTTATATAGGCGACGGCCGTCGCATTGTCGGACTGAACCCGAATGGGCTGTCCTGACAGGAAGGTCTGAAAGGCCAGGAGTGCTAGATAAACCGCCTTTATCTCCAGCACATTGATTTGCAACGCCGACTCCGACTGTGTCCAGAGGCCTTGAGCCCTGTGGTGTAAGAACACCGCGCCCCAGAAATTGTGCGAAAGGCACCGCCTCTATTGCTGCCACCATGCGTCCCACCAGCTTCATCAACACCCGTAGGGATGAGTGCGGTGACAGGAGAAGATCGTGTACTCCTGATTGGATGGCCAGCTGTTTGACTCGTGGGAGGGACACCAGCGCAGAGTCCGTGTGGAAGTCCATACCCAGGTACGTCAGAGACTGGGTCGGTACCAGGGTGGATTTCTGGATATTGAGAAGCCACCCAAACCATTCCAGAGACTGTATGGTCACCTCCAGGCTCTTCTGACAAAGGTGTTCCGATGGCGCCCTGACCAGCAGGTCGTCTAGATAGGGTATGACGGCGTGACCCTGCGCATGCAGAAGAGCCATCATTGATGCCATCACTTTCGTGAACACCCTCGGTGCCGAGGCCAACCCGAAAGGCAGCGCCACGAACTGGAAGTGTTCGTTCCCCACTGCGAATCGCAACCAGCGTTGATGAGCCGGTGCAATGGGCACGTGGAGGTAAGCGTCTCGGATATCTATGGACGCTAGGAAGTCTCCCTGTGACACAGCCGCGATCACGGAGCGTAGGGATTCCATACGGAACTTCCGAACCAACACGTGACGGTTGAACAACTTGAGGTCCAGAACCGGGCGAAAGGAGCCGTCCTTCTTCGGGACGATAAAGAGGTTGGAGTAAAAACCCCGGAACCTCTCCCCCGTAGGCACTGGGACCACTACCCCGTCTCTGCGTAGTCCCTCCAACACCATATAAAAAGCCTGAGCCTTTTCTGGGGATGGAACAGACCGATGGAATCGGTGTGGCCGGCTGCGACGTCAGCTCTATCCTGTAGCCGCACGAGACAACGTCTCGGACCCACTGATCTTGAACGTGGAGCAACCATCTGTCCTGAAAACTGGACAGGCGGCCCCCCACTTGTGGGGCGGCAGGACGAGAGAGTGAGTCATGTGGAAGCGGGTTTAGGGGTGGCAGCCGCCGCCCCCGTTGGCTTCTTCTGGCGACCCTTGGGGTGCCACTGATTAGAGGGTTTGCCCCCTCTCTCTGTGCTAGCGGACGAGACTGATGGCTGCGAGCTGGAGCGAAAGGACCACTGTTTAGGGTTCCTTTTGACCGTATACTGCGGTTTAGGTTTATTCTGCGGGATCTTAGACTCCGCAGAATCCTTTATCAGCTTGTCCAGCTCGGTTCCAAAAAGCCTGTCACCTGAGAATGGGAGATTCTGCAGAATCTTCTTTGACGTGGCGTCTGAGTCCCATAGACGCAGCCACAACAACCTGCGGATCGCTATAGCATTGGCCGAAGCCACAGCAGAGCGGGTGGCAGTCTCTAGGGTCGCCGTCCTGGCGTAATCCGCGTAGGCCTTTGCCCTGTCGGTAATCGCCAGGATCTCTGAATTGGACCCCGCCAGGTCAGTGATACCGTCCAAACAGGTGGTAATCGCCTGTAGGGTCCAGACCGTGGCGAAATTAGGGGCAAAAGACGACCCCACAGCCTCATAAGCAGACTTGGCGAGTTGTTCGACCTGTCTATCCGTCGCGTCCTTCAATGAGGAGCTATCAGAGGCAGAGAAAAGAGAGCGTGCAGCAATCCTGGTCATGGAAGCGTCCACCTTTGGGGACTGCGACCACTCCTGAAGCACCTCCTGGGGAAAGGGGAAGCGAGTGTCCTTAGATTTGCGGACATAACGCCGCCCAGGGTGAACCCTGGGTGCTCTAACCACCCTTCCAAAATTAGTGTGGTCCATAAAGGAGCCACACGAACGAGCCTCAGGCTGCAACCACTGATATACCTCCTTCGGGTGGAGTTCCACCTCTTCAGGGGGTGCCACGAGATGTAGAGTCTCGTTGATGGAGGACACCAGATCCTCCACCCCATCCGGTGGTTCGGACATAGACTCGAGTATTGAACCCCCATCATCCTCGTCACCATCAGAGTGACGCTCCTCCTCAGAGAGGTTCTGGATCTCGGGTGATTCGTCACGGCGAGCCCGCTTAAGGGGTCTCGCGGTTAAACCGGGTGACACCCGGGGGTATGAAGGAGCAACTGGCCTTTCCAGTCTCCTCGTCAATGCCTCCAGGGATTGCGACATGGAGGACAGTTTGGATAACACAGATTCATTAATCTTATTCTGTGTTTCCCATGGCCCTGGGATCACCTGAATCTCAGGGTACAGCACCGGAGCCGCTGTCTCAGCAGAATCAGTCCGGGCCTCTGGGCGTCCGCAGTTATTGCAGGATCCCCCAACCAGTGTCCCGTTGCAAGTAGCACAGACAATGGTGGTACTGGCCGCCTTAGCAGCACTTTTCCTCGCTGAGGACATACCCACAGCAGGGGAAAATAAGCCAAACAGAGAAAGAACCGGAACACCGGTGTCTTACCGACCGCGTCAATGCGGTGGAAGGGAGCGATGTGTGTGTGGCCTCCGCTAGGGTTATGACCGGTCTCCCCGGGAGTGCAGCCGTGCACTTAATCAGATCCCAGCCGGGAAGTGAGGGGAAAAAAGAGAATTTTGTTTACGTACCGTAAATTCTTTTTTCTTGAATCATCAATGGGAGACCCAGACAATGGGGTTTAGGGCGCTGCCCTCCGGAGGTCACACTAGGTACTACAAGTTTGTAGCACCGCCTCCTCCGCTTATAAACCCCCACCGTAGGAGACATCCTCAGTTTAGTCCATAAGCTGCGAGGAGAAATAAACCACACCCGAAACATCGGGAAGAATGCCGTGCACAGACGGTGTAAACAACCCGGAAACACTGTCTCAACAGAGAACAGATCAAATGCAAACATGCAACGGAACAACTGGGTGGGTGCTGGGTCTCCCATTGATGATTCAAGAAAAAAGAATTTACGGTACGTAAACAAAATTCTCTTTTTTCTGATCATCATAATGGGAGACCCAGACAATGGGGATGTCCTAAAGCAATACCCCAGGGCGGGAAGAGTTCCTCAACAAGACGGATAACACATGGTTCCCTTTTAAAGGTGGGCAACCGCCGCCTGGAGAACCCGCCTGCCCAAACTCGCATCCGCAGAGGCATGGTCATGCACCATATAGTGCTTAGAGAAAGTGTGCAGGCTGGACCAAGTGGCCGCTTGACACACCTGTAGAGCAGAAGCTCGATGTCGCAAGGCCCAAGAGGCACCTACAGCTCTAGTAGAGTGTGCCTTCAAACCCACCGGGAGAGGCAAACCAGAAGACCGGTAAGCCTCCTGAATGGGAGCCTTGATCCATCTGGCCAAGGTCGACTTTGAAGCCGCGGACCCCTTACAGCGACCCATCGTGAGGACAAATAAGGAATCCGAACTCCTAAAGGAGGCGGTCCTGGACACATAAATGCGTACAGCTCTCACGAGATCCAGAGTATGGAGGTCGCGCTCAACCTGATGAACGGGAGCGGGGCAAAATGATGGGAGAACAATCTCCTGGTTCAAGTGGAATGTTGAAACCACCTTCGGCAAAAATTCAGGCCGTGGGCGCAACACCACCTTGTCCTGGTGAACCACCAGAAAGGGTGACTTGCACGAAAGTGCAGCCAATTCTGAGACCCTTCTCAGAGACGTAATTGCCACCAGAAAGACCACCTTCTGGGACAGACGAGAGAGAGAGATGTCTCTCAGTGGCTCAAACGGCGGTTTCTGCAGTGCCGCCAGGACCATGTTGAGGTCCCAAGGGTCCAGGGGCCGCCTGTAGGGCGGAACCACCCGAGACACCCCCTGCAGAAATTGGCGGACCTTCGGGAGGAGCGCCAAGCGCCTGTCAAATAGCACGGAAAGTGCTGATACTTGACCTTTCAGAGAGCCAAGGGATAATCCCAACTCCAAACCCGACTGTAGGAAGGCCAACAATGTCGGGATAGACAACGGCCACGGTGAGTGACCACCAGAGGCACACCAGGAGAAAAAGATTTTCCACGTTCTGTGGTATATCTTCCTGGAAACAGGTTTCCTTGCCCGATTCATGGTGGCAACCACTGTGGGAGAGAAGCCTCTGGATGTCAGCAGCCAGGCCTCAAGAGCCATGCAGTCAATCTGAGGGCCCTGGAATTGAGGTGGAAGAATGGGCCTTGCGCGAGAAGATCTGCGCGCTCTGGAAGAGCCCACCGGTGTCCGCCTGACAGTTGCCACAGGTCCGGGTACCAGGACCTCCTGGGCCAATCTGGAGCCACTAGAATGGCTACTCTGCATTCCGTCCTGATCTTCCACAGGACCCTGGGAATCAGAGCTAGAGGCGGGAACACATATGGCAGCTGGAAGCTGGACCAACTCAGGATCAGGGCATCCGCCCCCAGAGACTGAGGATCCCATGATCTCGCCACGTATTGGGGCACCTGATGATTCAGCCGTGAGGCCATCAGATCCACGTCCGGAGTGCCCCATCTGCCGCAGATGTCCCGGAAGACGTCTGGATGAAGGGACCACTCTCCGGCGTCCATCCCCTGTCGGCTCAGGTAGTCGGCCTCCCAGTTCTCGACCCCTGGGATGTGAACTGCGGAGATCAGGCAGCCGTTTTCCTCCACCCAAGCTAGAATGCGGTGGACTTCGGTGAGGGCCTGAGCACTTCTGGTCCCTCCCTGATGATTTATGTAGGCGACGGCCGTCGCATTGTCGGACTGTACCCGAATGGGTTGTCCTGACAGGAATTTCTGAAACGCCAGGAGCGCCAGATAGACCGCCTTGATCTCCAGCACGTTGATCTGCAACGCCGACTCCGACTGAGTCCAGAGGCCTTGAGCCCTGTGGTGCAAGAACACCGCACCCCAGCCCTTCAGACTGGCGTCGGTGGTCACCACTAACCATGACGGTTTTAGGAAGGACCGTCCCCGTGACAGATGATGTGGCTGTAGCCACCACTGTAGGGACTCCCTGGTTGGTTGTGACAGCGTCACCAGCCGATTCAAAGAAATCGTCCTCTTGTCCCATCTGCGAAGAATCTCCAGCTGGAGAGGACGGAGGTGAAACTGTGCGAACGGCACCGCCTCTATCGCCGCTACCATGCGACCCACCAGTCTCATCAATACCCGTAGGGATGATTGTGGTGACAGGAGGACATTCTGCACTCCTGAATGGATCGCCAGCTGCTTGGCTTGAGGTAGGGACACCAGGGCTGAGTCCGTGTGGAAGTCCATGCCCAGATATGTTAATGACTGGGTCGGAACCAGGGTCGACTTCTGAATATTGAGAAGCCACCCGAACCGTTCCAGGGACCTCATGGTCACCTCCAGGCTCACCCGACAAAGGTCTTCCGATGGCGCTCTGACCAGCAGGTCGTCCAAATAGGGTATGACGGCGTGTCCCTGCACATGCAGGAGAGCCATCATGGAGGCCATCACCTTTGTGAACACCCGCGGTGCTGAGGCTAGCCCGAATGGCAGTGCCACAAATTGGAAGTGCTCTTCCCCCACTGCGAATCTCAACCAGCGCTGATGAGCCGGTGCAATGGGCACGTGAAGGTAAGCATCCCTTATATCGATGGATGCTAGGAAGTCTCCCTGTGACACAGCCGCGATCACGGAGCGCAGGGATTCCATGCGGAACTTCCGAACCAACACGTGACGGTTGAACAACTTTAAGTCCAGAACCGGGCGGAATGAGCCGTCCTTCTTTGGGACAATAAAGAGGTTGGAGTAAAAACCCCTGAACCTCTCTTCCGTGGGCACAGGGACCACCACTCCGTCTCTGCGGAGTCCCTCCAACACCAGATGAAAAGCCTGAGCCTTTTCTGGAGATGGAACCGACCGATGGAATCGGGGTATCGGTTTTGACGTTAGCTCTATCCTGTACCCTCGTGAGACTACGTCTCGAACCCACTGGTCTTGAACGTGAAGGAGCCACATATCCTGAAATCGAGACAGGCGGCCCCCCACCTGTGGGGAGGCAGGATGAGGTAGCGAGTCATGTCGAGGCGGGCTTGGGGGTGGCAGCCGCTGCCCCCGCTGGCTTCTTCTGACGACTCTTGGAACGCCACTGAGTAGCAGGCTTGCCCCCTCGGTCCGAGCGAGCAGACGTCGTTGATGACTGTGAGCTGGAACGAAAGGACCACTGCTTAGGGTTCCTTTTCACGGTGTACCGTGGCTTAGGTTTATTCTGCGGGATCTTAGACTCAGCAGAATCCTTTATCAATTTGTCCAGCTCGGTGCCAAAAAGCCTGTCACCAGCGAACGGAAGATTTTGCAAAATCTTCTTAGATGTGGCATCTGAGTCCCAAAGACGCAGCCACAGCAGCCTGCGTATCGCAATTGCATTGGCCGAGGCCACAGCAGAGCGAGTGGCAGTCTCCAAAGATGCCGTCCTGGCGTAATCCGCATAAGCTCTTGCTCTGTCGGTAAGCGCCAGGACCTCTGGGCTGGACCTAGCTAGATCAGTGATACCATCCAAACAGATAGTAATCGCTTGTAGGGTCCAGACCGTGGCAAAATTAGGGGCAAATGATGACCCCACAGCCTCATAGAAAGACTTGGCGAGTTGCTCGACCTGTCTATCAGTAGCATCCTTCAACGAGGAGCTATCAGAGGCAGAAAACAAGGAGCGCGCAGCAATCCTAGTCATGGAAGCGTCCACCTTAGGAGACTGCGACCATTCCTGGAGCGCCTCCTGGGGAAAGGGGAAGCGATTGTCCTTGGTTTTACGGACATAACGCCGCCCAGGATGTAACCTGGGAGCTTTAATCACCCTTCCGAAATTAGTGTGGTCCATGAAGGAGCCACTTGGTCTAGCCTCTGGCCGCAGCCATTGATAGACCTCCTTGGGGTGTACAGTCACCTCCTCAGGAGGAGTGACAAGACGTAATGTCTCATTGATGGAGGACACCAGATCCTCCACCCCATCTGGAGGTTCAGACATAGACCCGAGAGTAGAACCCCCATCATCTTCCTCACCATCAGAGGAACGCTCCTCCTCAGAGAGAGCCTGGAGCTCGGGTGAATCCTCACGACGAGCTCGCTTAGGGGGTCTCACAGCAGAAGTGAGAGGCACCCGGGGGTAACTGGGCGGAGTAGCTGGGTTCTCCAGCCTCCTATGTAGTGCCTCCAGGGCTTGTGACATGGAGGACATCTGGGACAGCAGAGATTCATTGAACCTATTCTGCGTTTCCCATGGCCCTGGGATCACCTGAACCTCAGGGTATAATCCCGGATTTGCAGACTCAGTAGTAGCAGACCGGGCCTCTGGGCGTCCGCAGTTATTGCAGGACCCCTCCACCAGTGTCCCGTTGCATGTAGCACAGGTAATGGTGATCACCGCCGCCTTAGCAGCATGCTTCCCAACTGAGGACATCTCCACAGTGAGGGGAATATAAGCCAAGTTCACAAACAAACCGGGAATCCCGGTGGCTTACCGACCGCAGTAAAGCGGTAGGAGGAAGCGGTGTGGGTGTGTGACCTCCGCGAGTTCCGGTCTCCCTTTGAAAGTGCAGACACGCGCTGCAGCCAGATCCCAGCCGGGAAGTGAGGGAGAAGATGGCCGCCGACAGTGAAGTCGTGGGCGGAGCCAGGAACACGCGGGAGAACACACAACACGCCCATCGGTGATGTCACCGCAAGGGCTGCTTCCTCCTCCTCCAGGCTGCCTCAGTAATGGAGGTGCCGGAGCCCGCAGCGCGGGAAAAGAGTGTGAAATATCAACACACACACACTCAGACTGCATGTACACACAAACACCCGCAGTCTACAGCCTCAGCCCCTGTGACACACAGGGCGGTCAGCCAGGGTGACCCCAGCACAGGGTACACCATCAGAACCGCGGACCCAAGGGTAACCGCGCGGTCTGAGTGTCATGACACAAAATGCCAGACACTACCCCCAGGCACAGCAGGAGACACACCAGGTGCCTCAGTGCCGGTCCGGTCTGTAAGCACCTTTAGGGAGGCCTCGGACGGGGGTACAGCACCAGTCCGGAGTGTAAGCACCATTTAGGGAGGCCTCGGACTGGGCTGGCTCCGTCCGGTCTGTAAGCACCATTTAGGGAGGCCTCGGACGGAGCGGAGCTGTGCAAGGCTCCAGGCTCCCCCTTACCAGAGCCTCCATGGAGGGATGGAAAGGAAAGGAGCACGACAGCGTACCGGGAGAACACTAAAGTGTCCAGGCTAAAAGCCCTCCGGTACCTCCACCAGCGTGTTCCACAAGGGTGAGCGGGGAGGCTGTCGAGGGTCCCGAATGGGACCATTTTACCTTGTCTTCATACGCCATCACGTAAGCTGTGAGAATGCAGTGAAGTGCAAGCAAAGCGTGATCCTCCGAGCACACTAAGTTTAAAACTGAGGATGTCTCCTACGGTGGGGGTTTATAAGCGGAGGAGGCGGTGCTACAAACTTGTAGTACCTAGTGTGACCTCCGGAGGGCAGCGCCCTAAACCCCATTGTCTGGGTCTCCCATTATGATGATCAGAAAATGGCCGCCGCCGTACAAGCTGTGGGCGGGCCCAAAAACACGCGGGAAGCATACACACACGCCCAGCGACGACGTCAGTCCCTGGGCTGCTCCACATTTCTCCAGGCAGCCATCATTAAATCTGGTGCCGGAGCCCGCAGCGCGGGAGGTATCAATATTATACCCAGGGCTGCAACAAAAATCTGAAGCCCACAGCCGCAGCCCCTGTGACACACAGGGCGGTCAGCCAGTGTGACCCCAGCACAGGGTACACCATCAGAACCGCGGACCCAAGGGTTACGCGCGGTCTGAGTGCCAGAACCCCTAAGGGCCAGACACTACCCCCAGGCACGCCGGAGACACCTAGGGTACCTCAGTGCCGGTCCGGTCTGTAAGCACCATTAAGGGAGGCCTCGGACGGGGGTTCAGCACCAGTCCGGTCTGTAAGCACCATTTAGGGAGGCCTCGGACTGGGCTGGCTCCAGTCCAGTCTGTAAGCGCCATTTAGGGAGGCCTCGGACGGAGCGGAGCTGTGCAAGGCTCCTATCTCCCACTTCCCAGAGCCCCCAAGGAAGGATGGGAAGGAGTGCGGCAGCGTACCGGGGGGACACAATGTGTCCAGGCTCCAGGCCCTCCGGTACCTCAACCTGTGTGTTCCCCGAAGGTGAACAGGGAGACTGCCGGAGGTCCCCGACCGGGACCTTTTTTACCTTGTCTTCATACGCCATCACGTAAGCTGTGAGAATGCTGTGAAGTGCAAGCAAAGCGCGTGATCCTCCGAGCACACTAAGTTTAAAACTGAGGATATATCCTGCGGTAGGGGTTTATAAGCGGAGGGGGCGGTGTCTACAAACTTGTAGTACCTAGTGTGGCCTCCGGAGGGCAGTGCCCTAAACCCCATTGTCTGGGTCTCCCATTATGATGATCAGAAAATATCACTTTTTCAGGGAGTGGAGGTGATGCAAAATATTCTAGTGCACGGATTTTTTTTCTATTTATGGCATTTACCAACCTGGTTTATTCCATATTTTTACTGATCTGACTGAGAAGCATGGCTATACCAAATACGGTAGGTTTATTATTTTTATTCAACATCACGAAGTGATCACTGATCTCAGGGAGACCAGTCAAAGAAAACACTGCGGGCAGCCGGCTAAAGCGCTCAACAGAGTCAATTCCTAGGCGCATTGCCCCCTGGGAATTATGAATATGCAAATAGAGTCCATGGAGCTTCGTTTAGGAGTCTCAAACACGGGAGTAGCCAGATATCCCTCCAAGGAAGAACCTAGCATTGAGGTGGCTCCTTGCAGAGACCACCATAACCACCATATTAACTATTTGCATATTATTTTTATTAGCCTTTATACCCAATAAAAAATGAAAGTTGAATTTTTCTGTATTTTTAAAACCTTTTCCACGCACCTGCGACCGTTTCATCCTATATACTGTAATGCCACACATATACAATACAACTGATATATATATATATATATATTGAAAAAAATTATTGACCAAAATCAGCAACTTTTCTATAATCTAGCCGGTTTCTGCAGCAGCTTCTGAGCCCCCTTCACATATATGGATCCCTTCCTAGAATGTTAGGTTAGAAAGCAATTAGTTATTTTTATTTAAGTCAATTGTACTCATGAAAATAAGAAACTTTGTAATAAATACTATGAGTCAAACCTGCTTTTCTCTCTGCCAGAATTGATCAATCATTATCAAAATTCTCAATTCTAAAAAGGTAAAATCTGTGTTCAGTGAAGACTTTCCCATTACTGAGATATGAGATGGCCGTTGTGCAGGAGGCCCTCCTGATGCATTGGGATTACAACATTTGGACCATTGCATGCCTTTAACAGACAAGGTTCAGAGTCAAATACTTGCATTTTGTGCTGCTTCGCCACATTTCTCTATGGCCGCAAGTCCCTGATTGTGGATATGTGTTTCTAAAAGCTTTTTCAGTTCTCCCAAGCCATCTTGAATTCTTGATACAAGATTGTACATCCGCCCCAAATCTGTAATACAAAAGGATCACCAGCCAACAAAATTGGGTATTAACTACTTATACATTGTCAAATAAAGAAGAAAATAAGTAGAGGAGGGAAATGAGAATTAATCTAGAATCCAATGAGGAGTTGTTCTTTTTCAACACCACTAACTGTTCGGGTGGGATAATCTATGTTAAATAATCTTTAGCTGCCCTTTAAACCTCAGATAAGGCAAACTCTTGGAGCTTCAAATATTTTCTGTCTCTGTGGTGCTATAAATGGAAACTTAATGAGTTCACACCTTGGAGAAACAGATTACTAATGTGGGCTGTCAGTTCTCCCACTGCACTTTAGGATGGACCTCCTGGATGTCTCCAATCATCATCCTGCGACGTACTATACAAGCTCTTTGAGTGCACCGCGTGCGACTCTACAGCAGTGTTCCCAAACTCCAGTCCTCAAGACTCACCCACACTGCATGTTAGCAGGATTTCCTTAGTAATGCACAGATTTTGGAATCGTCACTTGTGCAGATGACTAAATTCTACAGTCTGAAGTACTATACAGATGAAGACAGCCTGTACTCAGGAGCAGAGCGTTTTAATTACACAATACCAAGTGAATCACCTTCATTTTTATCTGCATCTAGCAAATTCTGGAACTCTGTGTGGAAAATCTCCAGATGTTTCTCAATCAGAACCTGTTCACATTTGCGTGCTAGCTCGTCCTGCGTGCTCTCATGAAGGTACACCTGGACCCGCCTCTGCTCCTCCAGGAGTCGGGCCTCAGCCTATGGGCCAGGAGAAAAAAATCATCATCTGTCAGTCACACTAGTGTTTTATTTTAACAAAGATGTCATTTCTTTTATTTTGCAAAACAAGATAACTCAGATAAATCCCTGCCACGATGTTAAAACTATTTAACCAAGAGAAATACAAATTATCCCATTGCTACACAAATGAAGTGATGCCTCTCAGTAAAGGGGATGACAGGGGCTTTATCAATGATGGCCTACTATTAGGACAGGTCATCAATGTCTGATTATTAGTCATCTGGCACCTCCCACCTACCCCCGATCAGCTGTTACAGACACCAGTGGTGGCTGGAATTGCTCAGATGCAGCCCATTCTCCCCCTACTAATTTCCATAGGGAGAAGATGTGCAGTACCCACCCACGGAAACTATACCGTCGACAGAACTGAAAGGGTCAACCAATGGCAGTACTGTGAACAACAGTTCAGCTGGAGTGCCGGGTGTCACACCTTCACCAGCTACACTGATGACCAAGCCTAAAAACATTTATGAGTAAACCTAGTTGAAAAGCAAATGGATAACCCAACATCATCAAAGATTCATATGTTACAATTTTAGGGTAGTGGAGAGTTTGTTCCCATATAAATAAACCGCAACCAGATAAACCTGCACGTGCAAAATCTCTTTATTCAATAAAGGACATACATGGTGGCTATCAATTGTTGCAAATTACAAGAGGTAAAAATTTGTGGAACAGTTTAAAAAGTACAAGAGGTTGTATTACCAACAAGTGACAATGGATCACAAAGTTAAAAAAAATAGGCAGCAGGAGATCTTTATACACAAACCTAGGGTCCTGATAAAGTATAGCCTCCCATGGAAGGACTCTCCTTATACAGAAATAGATCTCAAGGAAAAATCCCTATCATCCCATTAGATCCAGAACAATATCACCCTGTTGTGATGCTCCTGCTTACCCATTTATCCTGTGGTCACCAAGTCACAGTGGTGGGGACTCCCCGACACGTTTCCCAATGATTTTCCTCAGGGGATAGCCACCATGTATGCCCTTTATTGAATAAAGAGATTTTGCACGTGCAGGTTTATATGGTCCGGTTTATTTATATGGGCACAAACTCTCCACTACACTAAGAAATTGTAACATATAAATATTTATGAAGTGAAGTGCGGACATTTACAGGGGTCGTCTTCCTTCCAATCTTCAGGAGTGCATGGCTTTACTACCTACTGGCTTCTTGCCTGCAATAGGGGCACTGCTCCTGACAAGTGGCAGTATCTGTATGTTTTGCCATACTGCTAGCAGACATCGTGTCAGAAAAGCACAGAGGGACGGATGGATCCAGCGATCCGGACAGCTTCAGAGCAGGCGCTTGTAAGCTGTATAGCAAATAGCTTGTAAGCACAGACTTCTTGCTTAGTAACTCGATCACATCTGAGATGGCTAATATTTATGACACAGAACTGGATACTAAAGAACTGCCCATTTTAATAGAGTGGAAATGGCAAAGTTGATTTTTCTTATATTTTTTAATTATGGTAGGAAAAAGGATAAATACCCACATTTCTGAAGCAAAAACTGACAGCCATGTATATCAGCACATTTAATTTAGGGGAAGAAAAGACAAATCAGGCAGCATCAATGAAGAATTCTCAGATGTCTGGAAAGGAGGGAGGGGGGTTAATGGAAGCGGTCTGCTTGAGCAGATGAGAAAAGCAGCCACGCAAACACTGTCAGCACTGAACTCACCTTCTTCATGTATTCTGTGACTGGGTTCTGCTGTAAAAACTCTGTGCTCTCTCTTGTGTAGAACCTCTCTGTGTCAGCCAAGAACTGAGACTCAAAAGACTCTTTGTACACGGTCAACGTTGGGCCTTTGGCAAACGCATCATCTTCATTCAAGCCCAGCTCGACTGCAAATATAAGACAGTCAGGTCATGCCTCCAAGTGAGCTTTGTACCAAGTAGACACAGGCACAATGCTCACATTCACCAATTACTACTGTATCGGGATCAACTTGAAATAAAATTTTACCCTTGTAGATGGTTCTAAGTATTAATCTCAATCTGAAAGCCCATCAAACCCTAGCAGTGTTTCTTATAATAAAATTAGGAGTTCTGCTCCTAAATACTTCTAGATCATTAAGTGTTACTAAGGTACATTTTGAAAGGGATCCTGTCGCCTCCAGAACACCTTCTAAGCTACCAAAACATGTCCCTGCACCATCCCATCACTAATATCACACTCCTTTTGTCTCCTAAAAGCATCCTGTGAAAGTGCATAAAAATGTTTTAATACTTGCTCATTAGTGATAATTAGCAGGGGCTATATTCTTTAGCCCTTAGGGCGTGTTGTTTTGCAGCCTGAATGATCCACCCTCTCTGTGTCTGTGTTCCTCTGCTTGTGCAGGCTTTACCCTCCCCCCACTGTATCACTCTCAGAATGCAAATCATTAGTCCTGCCTTCAGCTCCACATCACAGCAGCACAGACAGAGAGAGGGTGGATCATTTAGGCTGCAAAACACCACGACCTAAGGCCTAAAGAATATAGCTCCTGCTAATTATAATCACTATTGAGTAAGTATTAAAACGTTTTTATCCACTTTCACAGGATGCTTTTAGGAGACAAAAGGAGTGTGAGATTAGTGATCATGTGCTGCAGGGACATGTTTTGATAGCTTAGGAGGTGACCGGATCCCTTTAAGCAATTTATTTTTTATTTTTCATACAGTCTTTACAAGATGGCAGATTGGTGGGAGTATAAATCATGAGACCCCCACACCAATCTCTGAAAAGATAGCACAGAAGAGTGCAGCAAACAGCTACTACCACAGCGTATATGCAGAGTGCAGATACAACAGAAAGTCCAAGGCTTCCCCATCCATTCACAGCTCTTGCATTCCTACACCGCACTGTTATCTGCTGTTCTCTGGGCCTTAAACCCCAATCATCTTTAAGCAAGTAAAGTACATAGAAACTTTTTTTTTTTTAAATATAAAAACTTATTTGCATCTTTCGGTCTACACTTATAAGACAGTGCCATTTCATTTAATTTATTTTTTGGACTATACGTCACACCCTGGTTTGGTCCGGAAATTACATGAAGACATTTCATAATACATTTTCCCAAGTAGTGTAAAGAGGAGGAGGGGTCAATACCACAAATATTAACCCCTTAGTGACCTGGCCAAATTAGTGAATCATACCACATTAAAACATTTTTTCTTAATAAATATTTCGATCATGTCTGCTTTATCTCAGCACCACCTGTAAAATGTTCTTTTACTTTGTTAGGATGTTACAAGCTTTAAAATTCTGGGAGTAATTTTTCATTGTCAAGGTGTACAATACAAGATAATATTGTGATATTGTGTTCGCTAGAAATAAAAAGGTTTTTAAGCATTCGAAAAGGGGCCATCGGGCACTGAAAGCTTGTATATCATTTTTTCACAGAAATTTACAATAAAACTTTATTTAGGGATCCTGGAAACCCCTAAAGCAATACCATTTTAAAAACCGCACCCCTTAACATTCTCGAAATTACTGTCAGGTAGTTTATTATCCCTTCAGCAATAGTTGCAGAGTGACATGACAGGAAAGAAAAACGCAACTTTTACCACATCAAATGTTGCTAACTTCTGAGCAGGCCCCTATAGCTAGCAGACTAAGTTCATTATTTGGTCGAGAATTTGCTCAGGACCACACAATCATGATCTCATGGTGCCGAATGGGTTAAATTAGGAAGCCCCCATGCACAGTCAACCATCTAGATGCCAGAGTCATATAGTCATAGTCATCTAGTCAATGTAAGGGCTTAAACAGCCATTGTCAGTGCCAACATTGCCCATGACTGATGCAGCAGGGTGTTAACTATAGTGTATATCTGACAGCCGCTATATTTTCACCTGTTGGAGGGATGCTATTCATACATCTCAGCTTTAAGTCATATTCGAAGCCACTTAGGGGTTAATGCATTAGTGTGGAATAGGGAGGTAACATTGTTAGTGTGCCTGCGGCATGGGTGTTATACACTCTAGCAAAGCTGGGAAAGACTAGGTTGAATTCTAGCTCTCCAGGGTTTGATTACATGCACCTGCCTAGCTTTTACTACAACCAGGAAATGGGGTTACTGTGTGTTGGGAAAACAGAGCAGTGAGTGCAATCTGCTGGCAGCTGCAGATATGGTTTGTTGCTGGCCAAAATGAGCCAGGAGAAGTGCCCAAATTTCTGCATGGGTGAGAAATGGCCTGTGTGTTGAAGGAAGAAAGGAGATCTAGTGTTGGCAGCCTCAGCTAGAAGCTGAAAAGGGAACATACTGACCTGAAGAGGTGAGCCTGGCCTTCTATTACTCATTTGCTGGTACATGAACTGTTTATTTTCCTAATATACCTTTGGGCCCAGAAGAAGCAGTTTTCAATCCTTTTAGGTTTTATGAAAGCAATAAAACTGCACTTTTAGAGTAAACTGCATTGCCTGGGTGAACCCTACCTGAGACAAGTGGTACTTGAATGCGGGCCCAAAGTCCCAAAGAGCACAGGTGATTACAGATTAAACACTGAATGTCCTGGGTAAAGGCAGCTAAGCTACTACACAGTCTGTCTGAAAGCATGAAAAAAACGTAAGCAAATGATCCAGCAGCAGGCCCAACAAGAAACTGAACTCAGCAGCAGCAGTTACAGCAGGTACTAGTTCATGGGGAGAGGGGTAAGGTGTATCTATAGAGACGCCAAGAACTCTCAGGTCAACATACACAGACTCTGGTTCCATGTCCCACAAAGTGGGGGGTGGTAAAGGACTTGTTGCATGCTATTGTTATTGTACATGACTTTCCATTGTTCTGAGACTTTTGGGTTATTTTTAAGGTTATCGTGCCGGATGTCCGGCAGAAGATCGGAGATGTAAGTCTGCACAAGAGAGTTGTGGCCGTGAAACGTAATCATGGTGTCTAGACAAGATGAAGAAAAGAAAGAGGATTCCGATCAGAGAAAAGGTCATCTAAAGGGTTTTTGGATGTAAATGATTATTTGTGATACTGACATTCTATCAGTACTGTGGTTTCTTATGGTCCTCTGTCTGATAGTAACAACTCCCAGTATCTACCTACTATTGTTAAAGGATGTAGTGGGAGTTTCCGGTTCATGCTGTACAAGTGTATATGGATCTGACTGACATTACAATTGTTTTACCATTGTGATGTAGCGATCACTAAGAGGTTTGGGGTTCACTCACTTGGTAGCACAAAACAATCTACACAGCAACGGAGTATTATCATAACAGTCCAATGTCGGTTTATTACACTTCATACATGGCTCTAGAAAACACAGGAACCACATGTTCATTTATGGCATTATCAAATACTCGGTATACAGTTCAATTACCACTTGGGACTCTGGAGGTTACCTTTTTAGGCATTAGCTTGCCCCGCTGTCTCCTAAGCCTCTCCACTCCAAAGGGCTGGCTGCATCAGAGAAACTCACATTCTGCAGCCATACCGTGTGGTCAAACAGCAATCTTGCAGGCTCTAAGACCTGGGCTGACGTCATATCCTCTGATCAGTAAGAAGTCACATGATATCAGCCCTGATACATACCCATAGATGGAGAGGTGTGTCTAGGCAAACAGCCATGTTTCCTGACTCTACATTCGGATCTTCTGGAACTACAAGATCCAGCAAAACCTCCATTTAAAATTCTGATAATGCCATACCACATCATGTACTGATGGTGGTTCTGATGATAAATTTCTCTACCGATGAGGGTTGTGATGCTGTTTTTCCGTACTGATGGGGGTTGTATAGATGGTTTTTGTACTGCTGGTAGTTCTAATGATTTGTTTTTTGGGCAATTCTGAGGATGAATTTTTGTGCTGGTTGTAATGCTGTGTTTCTGTACTAACGAGGATTCTAGTTATGCATTTCTGTACCTCTGGTGGTCCTGGTGATGTATTTTTGTGCCATTATAAGTTCTGATCTTGTACGCCTGTAATAATCCATAACCTGTAAGATTATGTGATACACGGCTAGGTTAATAAAATATTGTGCCATCTGACAAGATAATGGCTACTGTTTTTGTTAGGAGCATTAAAGGGGCTGTCCCAAAATTGTGATGAAAGTCTGTAGTCACTATGAGTGCAGACTTCTGAATTCTCACAGTGCGCACACTCCACACCATCAGGACTCTGTGGTACTGGCGGCGAGAGTGGGAGGTCACGAAAGCACAAGTATGCGATTTAATTACATGCAGTCATGTGACAACTAGACAAATGAAGCATTGATCAATGAAAATGAATTGAGGGAGGACAGACATCTAGTCGGAATGTGGCAAGAAGAATACAAATTGCATACTTGTGCTCACACGACTGTCCACTTTTGCCATTGGCAAGGGAAAATTGTAAAAGTGTACAGTGCATGCGCTGTAACAATTTAGTGGCCTTTAGTCACCTAGAGTGACTGCAGACTTTCATCTCAAATCTGGACAAGCCCTTAAATAGCATTAGGTACTGTAGCATGCCCAATCCTAACTGTGTAATATACTCATTGTCAGGATTTAGCTTTGTTTGCTGGTTCCAGCAGTCATTACAAGGCCATTCCACTCATATGCGATTTGCATATTTACTGATGTGACAGCTTTTCTTCTTGCTTCTCGCTTAAAATTGAGAGAATTAGGAAGAGCAACTTGTCGGCACGTGACTGTTAGTATGATAATCGCATATGAATGATGACTACTAAAACAGCCTGGGAGAGGGGTTGGGAGTCAAACTGTCTGAAAACGTAGATACACCTCTGCCTAGCTGACAGCTGTGCTGTTCAGCTCTGAAACATACATATGATTGATGGGCACACCAAGAGTTGGATCCCCACAAACTGAATTTGATACCCTATCCCAATGATAAATAGTCAATAATAAAAGTAGTGGAACAGGCCTTTAAAAGTTTTCCATTAGTTCTTGTTTTGGAAGAGGCAATGATATGCCCCAGGGCTGTTTGAATGAAGCATGTCAGGAGAAAAGCGCAACAACCCTGTCCTCTGAATAACGCCCTAAGAGTGTAATTACCATAAGACTGTACGACTCCACTTATGAGCCTGGTGTTGATCGTTTCTCCATTACGCTCCTTTTCAATTAGCTTCAGCACTGCATTTGTCACCTGAATAGCCAACAAACAAGCAAATTTTTATTATGAGGACACTAATTTGTTCATGAAAGAGATAGTCTTGTATAACTAAGATGCTAAAATTGATAAGTTATTATTGTTTATTATCACGCCATCTATTCCATGGTGCTTCACATGTGAAAAGGGGCATACATAGACAAGTACAATAAACATGAGCAATACAAGGTACACACAAGTACAGAGGAGAGAGGACCCTGCCCGCGAGGGCTGTCTACAAATGTTTTTATAAAACATCAGCAATGAGTCTTAGTTAAAATTCTCCCCATTTTCAAGAACAGAGGAAGAGGAGAAGACGCCCATTCACAACATTTTTTTATGTTGAAAAGGACACAATGTAATAGTGCCTGAAAAGAGGAATACATTTTTTTTTTACACTTTGCAAGTAAAACATTTGGCACCTATCTGGTTAAGAAAACAACCCCACCACCTTTCATCCAAGTGGGTGTTAGGTAGTTTTCACTTCTTCCCACTGTATGGGTTGCAGGCAGCAACACAGTAGAAAGCCTCTCACCCCCTCCCCCACAGTTTAGGTCAGGTTGTAATTATATGGCTCTGATCTCCTGGACTAACCTCCTACATGATTAGAAAGTGCTGGAGTACAGAGCATGGGTATGGTCCCTGAGGCTGGAGGGACAACACATCTGATCTTCAGCCTTTAATATTATTACATCGGGTGTCCAATCCAAAACAGAAAAAAAATGTGGTGAACGGTACTCTTTAGTTTCAACAAACTTTATTGTGAATGCTGCATAACAAATAATTTGCATCTAATATTAAAGCCATGATCCCTAGCCATTTGTAGGGATTACGGTTTGTGACTAACAGTCTAGGTTACATTAGCTCTAGGTTCTAATTCCAATAAATTGAAGAGGATAACAGTAGGTTAAAAAAAAAAAAAACAAGAGTGAACGATTAGGGAAAGGAGGTTAAGGGAGTATGAGGGGAGTGGGAGAAAGGGGAAAGTGGAATAGGTTTAGGGAAGAGGTGAGGAAAAACCATAAGTAATCATATTTCAATAGTAAAACATACACATTCCGTACAGTCACACTGTCAGAGATTAAGCCAAATTTGATCAGTTTAAAATACTATCCTGTTATGTTGACCATAATAAATAACATTCTAGAAAAGTCATGGCTAGTGCAACTTTGGATTGTGGTTGACAAATTGAATTCAATTGGTTTAATGTCACTTTTAATAGCTTCTATTTTTTCATAAAGCATAATTAAGTTAGTGATTTTTAACTAGTGTGAAGGACAAGTTGGTTCTCCATTGGCTACCTATATGGATCCTTGTTGCCATTGTAATAAAATTAAGGAGACAATATGCTTTATTGTTGATGGCTTATCTCCAAGCAGGAGTCCCGAAGGCGTTAGTAGGATCTCCCTGGCCAATGTTGTATTAATTATATCACATCTTTCCACAATTGGACAGGTCCACCACATACGTAGTATGTCCCCTAGCAAGTAACAGCCTCTGAAAAATTTACTAGAGACATCATGGTATACACTGTGTAAAAAGGCTGGGACATAATATGATCTGTGGAAGGGTTTAAAGAGGACCTGTCACCAACCATCCATGGTGATCTAATTACAGTACTGAATGCCGCGCTTTGTGTTATGCAGCAGGCGAGGGAGAGAGTGATTGGCATGAGGTAGGCAGCGGTGGGCGGAATAAAGATCCAGGGGGGCGTGAAACTGCCCTTTGAGAGAAGTGGCTCCAGCCACTAGCCACCTCCTATTTGGCTCCAGTATGCAAGTTTTCAAAGTCTATTATCTCAGGGTACGGGGGGGATGAAGGGGGGGGGGGGGGAAGTCTAGGGATGGAGGACCCTTGACTGAATGCAGCAGACATGCTGCATTCAGTGCTTTAATTAGGTCACCATGGATGGTTGGTGACAGGTCCTATTTAAGGAAAGTCTCCGGTCAGGACTATTTGATAACTCTCTTTCTAAATATTATAGTAGCAGTGGTGCCATTTCTCCACTGATAAAAAGATCCTCCTCCCACTGTTCCATGGCTTTTAAATTTCTGGTCATGCACAGGTTCGTTTAGGAAGGAATAGATAAGTGGGATCATACCTCTACCCAGGGGATCATATAGGCATTTTAATTCAAAACCAGTGTCATTTGGATGGACCAAGCCTACGTTAAGGGTTTGAATAAAGTGAAATACTTATTCTATCCTAAAAATTTCTGATGTTGGTGGAATGTGCATTTCGATGAATTCATGTTTGGTTAAAGATCCTGATTTCATAGTAAGGTGTTTAAGCTCATGTATGTTTTTCAGTTTCCACCATCCGTGGTTTATGGAGTTATTGTTGAACAAGTCTACTAATGGCGATGGGTGTAATTGCATTTTATACTGAAATATAAATAGTTCTCCACATTTGCAAAGATGGAAGGAGAAGGGCGAATGAGTTTGTAGATTTGTTGAAAGGGGTCCTGTAGCCTACATGAGGCCACTCAGGGGATAGGGATTTAGAAAGGAGTTTTCCAAATTGACCCAAGAAGGAGGATGCATTCCAGCGCTCTGTGTAGCTACGATAGTTGGGCAATTTGTGCAGCTTTATAACAATGTGCAAAATTGGGTAGGGATATTCTCCCATCCTCCTACTTTTGAATAAAGTTTGTTGGGATTTTCATGGTCTTTTGTTGTCCCACAAGAAATGGGAAATTGTTGAAATCGATTTTTTTTTTTAAAGATTTGTGACGGTATTGCTATGGGTAAAGAGCAGATTAAATAAAGGAGTTGGTGGGGGGAAGGTGTCCATTTTGTTTAATTTGATCAGTAAAGTGATTAACAGATATAATAAAAAAAAAAAAAGACAAAATTACATTTTTTTTGGTCGTCACAACATTACAATTAAATGCAAAAACAGGAGCTAAAGACATCCCATCTACCCAAAAATCAAAGAAACGTAAGCTCAAGACGCAAAATATAAGTCATTGCACAGCTGCAGATCCCAAAAAATGAGAACGCTACGGGTCACAGAAAATGAAGCTAAAAGTGCTGTTTGTTTTTTTTTCCACCACTCAAATAAAAGCAAAAAGTATACGTTTGGCATCTACGAACTCGTACTGATCTGAGGCATCATATAGACACATCGGTTTTACCATATAGTGAACATGGCAAATAGAAAACCTCCCAAACCATTGTGGAATTTCACTTTTTTTTGTAATTTCATCGCACTTTGAATTTTTTCCCCGTTTTTAAGTACAGTATATGGTAAAATGAAGAACGTCATGGGGCGTGGCCTGGAAGGAGATGTGAGCGGTCGCACTTCCTAGAGCTCCCGCCGAGTGCCCGCCATTAATCCTGGTAAAGAGCCTGTGAAGAAGCTCCTGACCCCCTGGAACGGTGCCCGGAGACCCCCGGTACACAGCACAGCAGCGGGAGCAGCCCGGAGCCGCTAATATGACCCGCCGCCGTCAGAGAGACGCGGGCGCGGGAGACACCACGGGCCTCCAAGATGGCGCCGACAAGAGAGAGGAGGCGGAGAAGGCAAACGCTGCTTGCCAGCGGCGTATGGCGGCTGCAGAGAAGCTTGCCCAATTCGCAAGGAAAGAGGAGTGCTGTGCTGGAGGGATGGAAGATGGAGGTGAGGAGGCTGGGGAGGAGGATGAATCCCCCATGATTGAGGGAGAAGAGGAGGAAGTGGAGGGGCCCACACAGGAGAGAGGCACTGGGGGAGCCGGGCAGATCCAGACAGAGGACATTGTGCTAGCAGAGCCCACATTGAAGGATGTATTTGCAGTGGTGTCCTATTGCAAGGAAGCTCTGAAGACACTGACACAGCAGGTCCTAGGAGTGCAGGGAGAGATATCCACAATTAAGAAAGATTTAAAGAAAGTGGACACTAGGACTGGAGCTGTGGAGGAAAGAGTGAGCACAGCAGAGGATCATATAGCAAAAATGCAGAAAATGGAGAAAAAGTATATCCAACAAATGTCTGAACTGGCTGCAAAAACGGACGATTTGGAGAATCGCTCCAGACGAAACAATTTGAGAATAGTGGGCATCCCTGAGAAGGCTGAGGGGAGAAACCCCACTGAGTTCATTGAAAAATGGCTTGGAGAGAAATTTGGCTCTGAAACTCTGACAAGACTGTTTGCTGTGGAGAGAGCGCATCGGGTCCCTATGCAGCCTCAGCCGCCTGGTAAGGGCCCCCGCACAATTCTCGCAAAGATCCTTAACTACAGAGACAGGGATATCATTCTGCAGAAGGCCAGAGATATGGAGGAGCTTACACTTAATGGTAACAGGATCGCCATATATCCTGACTACTCGGTGGTGGTACAGAAGCAAAAAGAGAATTTTGTTTACGTACCGTAAATTCTTTTTTCTTGAATCATCAATGGGAGACCCAGACAATGGGGTTTAGGGCGCTGCCCTCCGGAGGTCACACTAGGTACTACAAGTTTGTAGCACCGCCTCCTCCGCTTATAAACCCCCACCGTAGGAGACATCCTCAGTTTAGTCCATAAGCTGCGAGGAGAAATAAACCACACCCGAAACATCGGGAAGAATGCCGTGCACAGACGGTGTAACAACCCGGAAACACTGTCTCAACAGAGAACAGATCAAATGCAAACATGCAACGGAACAACTGGGTGGGTGCTGGGTCTCCCATTGATGATTCAAGAAAAAAGAATTTACGGTACGTAAACAAAATTCTCTTTTTTCTGATCATCATAATGGGAGACCCAGACAATGGGGATGTCCTAAAGCAATACCCCAGGGCGGGAAGAGTTCCTCAACAAGACGGATAACACATGGTTCCCTTTTAAAGGTGGGCAACCGCCGCCTGGAGAACCCGCCTGCCCAAACTCGCATCCGCAGAGGCATGGGCATGCACCATATAGTGCTTAGAGAAAGTGTGCAGGCTGGACCAAGTGGCCGCTTGACACACCTGTAGAGCAGAAGCTCGATGTCGCAAGGCCCAAGAGGCACCTACAGCTCTAGTAGAGTGTGCCTTCAAACCCACCGGGAGAGGCAAACCAGAAGACCGGTAAGCCTCCTGAATGGGAGCCTTGATCCATCTGGCCAAGGTCGACTTTGAAGCCGCGGACCCCTTACAGCGACCCATCGTGAGGACAAATAAGGAATCCGAACTCCTAAAGGAGGCGGTCCTGGACACATAAATGCGTACAGCTCTCACGAGATCCAGAGTATGGAGGTCGCGCTCAACCTGATGAACGGGAGCGGGGCAAAATGATGGGAGAACAATCTCCTGGTTCAAGTGGAATGTTGAAACCACCTTCGGCAAAAATTCAGGCCGTGGGCGCAACACCACCTTGTCCTGGTGAACCACCAGAAAGGGTGACTTGCACGAAAGTGCAGCCAATTCTGAGACCCTTCTCAGAGACGTAATCGCCACCAGAAAGACCACCTTCTGGGACAGACGAGAGAGAGAGATGTCTCTCAGTGGCTCAAACGGCGGTTTCTGCAGTGTCGCCAGGACCATGTTGAGGTCCCAAGGGTCCAGGGGCCGCCTGTAGGGCGGAACCACCCGAGACACCCCCTGCAGAAATTGGCGGACCTTCGGGAGGAGCGCCAAGCGCCTGTCAAATAGCACGGAAAGTGCTGATACTTGACCTTTCAGAAAGCCAAGGGATAATCCCAACTCCAAACCCGACTGTAGGAAGGCCAACAATGTCGGGATAGACAACGGCCACGGTGAGTGACCACCAGAGGCACACCAGGAGAAAAAGATTTTCCACGTTCTGTGGTATATCTTCCTGGAAACAGGTTTCCTTGCCCGATTCATGGTGGCAACCACTGTGGGAGAGAAGCCTCTGGATGTCAGCAGCCAGGCCTCAAGAGCCATGCAGTCAATCTGAGGGCCCTGGAATTGAGGTGGAAGAATGGGCCTTGCGCGAGAAGATCTGCGCGCTCTGGAAGAGCCCACCGGTGTCCGCCTGACAGTTGCCACAGGTCCGGGTACCAGGACCTCCTGGGCCAATCTGGAGCCACTAGAATGGCTACTCTGCATTCCGTCCTGATCTTCCACAGGACCCTGGGAATCAGAGCTAGAGGCGGGAACACATATGGCAGCTGGAAGCTGGACCAACTCAGGATCAGGGCATCCGCCCCCAGAGACTGAGGATCCCATGATCTCGCCACGTATTGGGGCACCTGATGATTCAGCCGTGAGGCCATCAGATCCACGTCCGGAGTGCCCCATCTGCCGCAGATGTCCCGGAAGACGTCTGGATGAAGGGACCACTCTCCGGCGTCCATCCCCTGTCGGCTCAGATAGTCGGCCTCCCAGTTCTCGACCCCTGGGATGTGAACTGCGGAGATCAGGCAGCCGTTTTCCTCCACCCAAGCTAGAATGCGGTGGACTTCGGTGAGGGCCTGAGCACTTCTGGTCCCTCCCTGATGATTTATGTAGGCGACGGCCGTCGCATTGTCGGACTGTACCCGAATGGGTTGTCCTGACAGGAATTTCTGAAACGCCAGGAGCGCCAGATAGACCGCCTTGATCTCCAGCACGTTGATCTGCAACGCCGACTCCGACTGAGTCCAGAGGCCTTGAGCCCTGTGGTGCAAGAACACCGCACCCCAGCCCTTCAGACTGGCGTCGGTGGTCACCACTAACCATGACGGTTTTAGGAAGGACCGTCCCCGTGACAGATGATGTGGCTGTAGCCACCACTGTAGGGAATCCCTGGTTGGTTGTGACAGCGTCACCAGCCGATTCAAAGAAATCGTCCTCTTGTCCCATCTGCGAAGAATCTCCAGCTGGAGAGGACGGAGGTGAAACTGTGCGAACGGCACCGCCTCTATCGCCGCTACCATGCGACCCACCAGTCTCATCAATACCCGTAGGGATGATTGTGGTGACAGGAGGACATTCTGCACTCCTGAATGGATCGCCAGCTGCTTGGCTTGAGGTAGGGACACCAGGGCTGAGTCCGTGTGGAAGTCCATGCCCAGATATGTTAATGACTGGGTCGGAACCAGGGTCGACTTCTGAATATTGAGAAGCCACCCGAACCGTTCCAGGGACCTCATGGTCACCTCCAGGCTCACCCGACAAAGGTCTTCCGATGGCGCTCTGACCAGCAGGTCGTCCAAATAGGGTATGACGGCGTGTCCCTGCACATGCAGGAGAGCCATCATGGAGGCCATCACCTTTGTGAACACCCGCGGTGCTGAGGCTAGCCCGAATGGCAGTGCCACAAATTGGAAGTGCTCTTCCCCCACTGCGAATCTCAACCAGCGCTGATGAGCCGGTGCAATGGGCACGTGAAGGTAAGCATCCCTTATATCGATGGATGCTAGGAAGTCTCCCTGTGACACAGCCGCGATCACGGAGCGCAGGGATTCCATGCGGAACTTCCGAACCAACACGTGACGGTTGAACAACTTTAAGTCCAGAACCGGGCGGAATGAGCCGTCCTTCTTTGGGACAATAAAGAGGCTGGAGTAAAAACCCCTGAACCTCTCTTCCGTGGGCACAGGGACCACCACTCCGTCTCTGCGGAGTCCCTCCAACACCAGATGAAAAGCCTGAGCCTTTTCTGGAGATGGAACCGACCGATGGAATCGGGGTATCGGTTTTGACGTTAGCTCTATCCTGTACCCTCGTGAGACTACGTCTCGAACCCACTGGTCTTGAACGTGAAGGAGCCACATATCCTGAAATCGAGACAGGCGGCCCCCCACCTGTGGGGAGGCAGGATGAGGTAGCGAGTCATGTCGAGGCGGGCTTGGGGGTGGCAGCCGCTGCCCCCGCTGGCTTCTTCTGACGACTCTTGGAACGCCACTGAGTAGCAGGCTTGCCCCCTCGGTCCGAGCGAGCAGACGTCGTTGATGACTGTGAGCTGGAACGAAAGGACCACTGCTTAGGGTTCCTTTTCACGGTGTACCGTGGCTTAGGTTTATTCTGCGGGATCTTAGACTCAGCAGAATCCTTTATCAATTTGTCCAGCTCGGTGCCAAAAAGCCTGTCACCAGCGAACGGAAGATTTTGCAAAATCTTCTTAGATGTGGCATCTGAGTCCCAAAGACGCAGCCACAGCAGCCTGCGTATCGCAATTGCATTGGCCGAGGCCACAGCAGAGCGAGTGGCAGTCTCCAAAGATGCCGTCCTGGCGTAATCCGCATAAGCTCTTGCTCTGTCGGTAAGCGCCAGGACCTCTGGGCTGGACCTAGCTAGATCAGTGATACCATCCAAACAGATAGTAATCGCTTGTAGGGTCCAGACCGTGGCAAAATTAGGGGCAAATGATGACCCCACAGCCTCATAGGAAGACTTGGCGAGTTGCTCGACCTGTCTATCAGTAGCATCCTTCAACAAGGAGCTATCAGAGGCAGAAAACAAGGAGCGCGCAGCAATCCTAGTCATGGAAGCGTCCACCTTAGGAGACTGCGACCATTCCTGGAGCGCCTCCTGGGGAAAGGGGAAGCGATTGTCCTTAGTTTTACGGACATAACGCCGCCCAGGATGTAACCTGGGAGCTTTAATCACCCTTCCGAAATTAGTGTGGTCCATGAAGGAGCCACTTGGTCTAGCCTCTGGCCGCAGCCATTGATAGACCTCCTTGGGGTGTACAGTCACCTCCTCAGGAGGAGTGACAAGACGTAATGTCTCATTGATGGAGGACACCAGATCCTCCACCCCATCTGGAGGTTCAGACATAGACCCGAGAGTAGAACCCCCATCATCTTCCTCACCATCAGAGGAACGCTCCTCCTCAGAGAGAGCCTGGAGCTCGGGTGAATCCTCACGACGAGCTCGCTTAGGGGGTCTCACAGCAGAAGTGAGAGGCACCCGGGGGTAACTGGGCGGAGTAGCTGGGTTCTCCAGCCTCCTATGTAGTGCCTCCAGGGCTTGTGACATGGAGGACATCTGGGACAGCAGAGATTCATTGAACCTATTCTGCGTTTCCCATGGCCCTGGGATCACCTGAACCTCAGGGTATAATCCCGGATTTGCAGACTCTGTAGTAGCAGACCGGGCCTCTGGGCGTCCGCAGTTATTGCAGGACCCCTCCACCAGTGTCCCGTTGCATGTAGCACAGGTAATGGTGATCACCGCCGCCTTAGCAGCATGCTTCCCAACTGAGGACATCTCCACAGTGAGGGGAATATAAGCCAAGTTCACAAACAAACCGGGAATCCCGGTGGCTTACCGACCGCAGTAAAGCGGTAGGAGGAAGCGGTGTGGGTGTGTGACCTCCGCGAGTTCCGGTCTCCCTTTGAAAGTGCAGACACGCGCTGCAGCCAGATCCCAGCCGGGAAGTGAGGGAGAAGATGGCCGCCGACAGTGAAGTCGTGGGCGGAGCCAGGAACACGCGGGAAGAACACAAAACACGCCCATCGGTGAGTCACCACAAGGGCTGCTTCCTCCTCCTCCAGGCAGCTTCAGTAATTGAAGTGCCAGAGCCCGCAGCGCGGGAAAAGAGTGTGAAATATCAACACACACACACTCAGACTGCATGTACACACAAACACCCGCAGTCTACAGCCTCAGCCCCTGTGACACACAGGGCGGTCAGCCAGGGTGACCCCAGCACAGGGTACACCATCAGAACCGCGGACCCAAGGGTAACCGCGCGGTCTGAGTGTCATGACACAAAATGCCAGACACTACCCCCAGGCACAGCAGGAGACACACCAGGTGCCTCAGTGCCGGTCCGGTCTGTAAGCACCTTTAGGGAGGCCTCGGACGGGGGTACAGCACCAGTCCGGAGTGTAAGCACCATTTAGGGAGGCCTCGGACTGGGCTGGCTCCGTCCGGTCTGTAAGCACCATTTAGGGAGGCCTCGGACGGAGCGGAGCTGTGCAAGGCTCCAGGCTCCCCCTATCCAGAGCCTCCATGGAGGGATGGAAAGGAAAGGAGCACGACAGCGTACCGGGAGAACACTAAAGTGTCCAGGCTAAAAGCCCTCCGGTACCTCCACCAGCGTGTTCCACAAGGGTGAGCGGGGAGGCTGTCGAGAGTCCCGAATGGGACCATTTTACCTTGTCTTCATACGCCATCACGTAAGTTGTGAGAATGCAGTGAAGTGCAAGCAAAGCGTGATCCTCCGAGCACACTAAGTTTAAAACTGAGGATGTCTCCTACGGTGGGGGTTTATAAGCGGAGGAGGCGGTGCTACAAACTTGTAGTACCTAGTGTGACCTCCGGAGGGCAGCGCCCTAAACCCCATTGTCTGGGTCTCCCATTATGATGATCAGAAAAGAATGAAATTCTCCACTGTAAAGAAGCGTTTGAGAGAGATGAACGTAAAATATTCGATGATCTTCCCAGCAAAACTGCGAGTGACGGCGTTGGGAAAGGTCTCCTTTTTTGTGGATGCTGAGGAAGCCTCGCAATGGCTGGATATTAATACAAGGCGTATCAGGGAAGCTGAAGAATGTGATTGAACTATGAGAATCCTGGATGTGACTTTGAAAAGGTGTTGACGACACAGATGGACGCCTGGTTACTGACTCTGCAACTGTGTTTTTTGTCCTGGACAGACGACAAGCAGAGGGGCGATAGATCTGATGACTCTTCTTGTTCCTCTTTCTTGTTTTTCTTTTTGGACGGTATTTTTCTGCACCCCTGGTCTTATTGGACAAACGGGGTGATAAGCATGGAGAGGGGGACGATAATAGAGTAATAGGGGGACAGGGGAATGTTGGGAATACTCGATAAATATTGTTGTTTACATATTATGCGGTTCTAAGGTAATAGCTGTTACTAGAATATTTAAATTTACAGGTATACAGGTTGGAAATGATGTTTAAGCGGGCACGGGCGGGCGGGGGAAGGACGCACCAAAGATGGTGTGGAAAAGGTATTGTCCATACTCATTGCAAGATGGGAGATGGCAGGTACTGGGTCCTTCGGTGGTAATGGGTCCAAGGTTCGGAGACCCCACTCTCGATGAGAGTACTACACAGACGATTGGGGAGCGAAAGGGGGGGTGGGTAAGGAAAGAGGAGGAGGAAAAATGGGGGGAGGGGGGAAGACAGCTAAGCACAGGGACAGCAGCAAAACGAATACAAATTATCTTAGTTGATGGGGGAACGGAATAATATTATTTGCTGGAATGTACGAGGGCTTTCGGATAAGTCAAAAAGAGCCGCGGTTATTCAATACGTGCTGGACCGTAAGCCATCAGTGATATGCCTTCTGGAAACTCATTTGACAGCTGATACAGTAGATCTCTTGAATAGAAGGTGGGCGCAGAAGGCATACCACTCCACCTTCTCTTCATATGCTAGGGGAGTCTCAATATTAATACATAAATCGGCACAATATGAAGAGATAGAAGTGGAAACAGATACTGATGGACAGTATGTGATGGTGGTTTGTAGACTGTATGGACAATTACTATGTGTTGTGGCAGTATATATCCCTCCGCCATATTCTAGTACTAAATTAAGGAGGATAAGAGAGACGGCAGAAAGGAGAGGGGTAATGCCATTTCTGCTGATAGGAGACTTCAATAATGTGATGGATACACGGTGGGACAGGAGCGCCACTTCTGGGGGGGTTAGTAGAAATACTCTGACCCCATTTGGTTCATTGATACAAGAAATGGGGTTGACGGATCTTTGGAGGGTCAGAAATGTAGAGGTGAGATGTTTCTCTTGTTTTTCGACATCATACGACACACTTTCACGTATTGACATGGCCCTGGGAAACAGTCTATTGGATGGGATGGTAGGGGAGGTGAAATACTTAGCCAGAGCGGTTTCAGATCACAGCCCGATTCTTGTTTCCCTTAGACGACCGGGTTCAGTGGGGACTATGGCGGGAGACTGGAAAATACACCCAGTGTGGCTGCGCACTATTGATATGGCCAAAATTGAAAGGGAATTAGAGGAATTTTATAATTATAATGAGGGAAGTGCGGATCCACTGATAGTTTGGGAAACCATGAAGGCATACCTAAGGGGAATTCTGTTTCGGGATATTTGCAGGTGTAAATCACAAAATAAATGGAAGGAAAAAGAAAGTATACAGAAGTTGGAGAGAGCAGAAATTGAGGCAGCAACTCTGAGTGATGCACATTCTAAAAAAATATTACGGGAGGCACAAGAGGAGGTGAATAGAGTCCTTATGGAAAGGGCAGATAGGAAACTGGCATTTCAGAAATTGAGATTCTTTGAAGAGGGGGAGAAGGTGGGTCATTTATTATCCATCATAGCAGCAGCACAGAGGGGAACCAGTTTGTCCATTGTTTAATGGGCAAGGGGGGAGAACCAAAAACGAACACAGAGGACATTTTGGAGGTATTTGTGCAATTTTATGGGGATCTATATACTTCACAAGTAGGATCAGATGAAAGAGAGGTGGAGGCATTTCTGGCTGCGGCATCTTTACCCACTCTGTCAATGGAGGATAGGGACTATTTGGAGACACCTATAACGGTGGACGAAATAGGGGAGGCATTGCATGGCATGGCCAATGAAAAAGCCCCGGGGTCTGATGGACTCCCAGCGGAAGTCTATAAGAGATTAGAAGAAATTCTTTTACCCAGATTGCTGGAGGTTTATGTGGAGGCTAAGAAACATGGGATATTACCTACATCCATGAGAGAGGCAACTATAGTAGTAATCCCTAAGGAAGGTAAAGACCCTGCGAGTCCAGAGTCATACCGGCCTATCTCATTGCTGACGGCAGATGTTAAAATTCTTGCAAAAGTACTGGCAAATCGGTTAACGAAGGTGATTTCACACTTAATACACCCAGATCAGGCCGGCTTTATGCCAAATAGATCTACGGCGACTAACTTACGAAGATTATTTTTGAATCTGCAGCTGCCGTCAGACAATATGGGTAGAAGGGCTATAGTGTCTCTTGACGCCCGCAAGGCCTTTGACAGTGTGGAGTGGGGGTACTTGTGGAGGGTGATACAGTATATGGGATTTGGACCGCAATTTACATCGTGGATACAACTCCTGTATGCCCAACCTACTGCCAAAATTAGAGTGAATGGGGCCATCTCTAAAAAGATAGACCTACAGAGAGGTACCAGACAGGGGTGCCCGCTATCACCCCTGCTGTTTGCCATCGCGGTGGAACCTCTAGCCGCTACCATAAGAAACTCCAGTGATATAAAGGGGTTTCAATTCGGTGAATATGTGGAAAAAGTCGCATTATACGCGGATGACATCTTGCTGTTTCTGGAGGACAGCGGGGTTTCGTTGCGTCATGCCATGCGGACCATTGAGAGTTTTGGGAAGCTTTCGGGACTTACTATTAACTGGAATAAGTCCAGTCTGTTTAAAGTAGATCAAGAGGAGATAGGTACAGAGGTGGAAGTGGACTCGGGAGAACTGAGTAGGGTGGAACAGTTCAAGTATTTGGGCATTTGGGTGTCTTTGCCCATCACGGATTATTTGCAATTGAACTTTGTTCCGTTACTGACGGTGCTGAGGCGTAAGGTCACAACATGGAATAAGCTATGTTTATCCGTGGTGGGGAGAGTTAACTTGATCAAAATGATCTTAATGCCCAAATTACTATATATACTGCACAACTCGCCCTTATGGATTCCTCAACGCAGACTTAAGCCTATTAATGCCATTTTCCGGGAATTAATTTGGGGGAAGAGACAGCCTAGGATTCGGCTTGAAACACTGCAAAGACCAAAAGACGATGGGGGACTGGCACTGCCTCATGCTGGGATTTATTTCTTGGCAGCTCAAGGTCAGCACTTGAGGGGCTGGGCATGTAAATCGGAAAACAGCCATGGTATGCAAATTTTGGGAAACATAACTGGTAGATTCCCTTTGACTGATGGACTTGAGGATGGGTCTGTAGGTATACTGGGGAAGACATACCCTACGCTTGACCTTGCACAGAAGGTATGGACGAAACTTAAACAATTGAGAGGAGTGACAAATTTGACCAAGTACACTCCCATATGGGATAATGGGAATTTCCCGGAATTAATTAAAATGGGTCGACTCACGGAATGGAAAAAGAGAGGCATTATATATATGCATCAAATTATGGATAGACAGGGATTAAAGACCTTTCAACAACTAAAACTGGAATTTGGACTCCCGGAATCGGGTTGGCTTCAGTATTTACAGATACAACATGCAGTAAGTAAACAGGGTGAGTCCGGTGCATTACGAATACAGGAGGATATTGTCCTGGATTATGTTTGTCATGAGGGACTCTCGACTGGAGTGATATCAAGCACATATAGGGATCTCCTGCATACATTCCTCCTTTCATTTCCTATAAAGACACGATCGAAATGGGAGGAGGAAATGGGACGCATACCGGATGATAGGTGGACTAGTATCCTGGAATATATTCCTAAATTATCTATTTGTGAATCGGCTAGGCTCTCGCATCTCTATGTGGTGCACAGAGTGTATCGCTCGCCGATGGTTATGCACCGAGCAGGCCTGAGGGCTGATTCGGAATGTCCGAGATGCAGAGGAGTTGATGCGGGCATATTCCATATGATGTGGTCCTGCCCTAGATTATCCCCATACTGGGCAGCGGTAATTAACCGAATAAATAGAGTGTATGGGTGTGAGGTGCCTGGAGAACCGGTGGTTTGCTTACTGGGATATGTGGAGGAAGTGAATATTGAAAATACATTTAAAATAATGATTGCAAAATTGCTCTTTGTAGCAAGGAAATTAATTGCAAAATTCTGGATACGAGATGTCCCCCCAAGCAGAGAGGAATTTATAAAACAGGTGGATAGTCTAATGCATATGGAAAAGGGTATCTATGGGAAAAGAGAAAAAATAGCGGTATTTGAGAAAATGTGGTTACCCTGGATAAATTCTAGATAAGAGGAGGCAATGTGTCATTAAACTGTGCCGGGTACAAATTGAATTGATTATGTGATATAATTGATGTGCCTTATTGATGATTAACTTGTTAAATGTCATTATGAGCTGCTGTGTAATGTGCTAGCTGTCGGGTGGGAGGGAGGGAAGGGAGGGTGGGGTTTGGGACTGTAGTTCAAGTGAAAATGAGACATGTTGTCTCAATGCATTTGTGTAATCCTGACTGGTTTAATTAATAAAAATTTATATGATTTAAAAAAAAATGAAGAACGTCCTTCAAGAGTACAACTCGTCCCGTGAAAAACAAGCCCTCACATCTAAATTGACAAAAACAAAAGTTTTGACTCTTGGAAGCAGTGTAGGAAAAAAACATAAAAAATCTACATTAGTCTTCAAAAGGGGGAGCCCCCGACAAGTAGGAAGGTGGGAAGCAGGGGGAATCCTAAAGATTGGATCAAGAAACAACCTCTTTAAAATACAAAATAATGCAGATCTGTCCACCAAAACTGGGGTCTGGTTGTGTCCACTAGTTACTCCTGTTTTTTGGATCACTTTGGGTATATCACACAAGTAAACTTGTTCTCATGTAGGACTTTGCAATTTGAATGGGAAGGGAAGTGTCACAAAATCTGTTCAATTTTAGAATTACCAAACTTTAATTAGGTTGAACAAAAGGATAGTCCCCACACTTTTTTTATATGGTTGATGAATATGATTAAAGAAAAACACACACACAAAGAGAAAACCCAAACATTTCAATGACTGTCCTGATAAATGTTATGACTGGAAGAGAGGATTTCACTCCCCAGCCTCTGCACATTTATGCCATGTTGTATATACCCAATCCCTAAACCTAGTTCACACCTCAGATTCTCGCTGCTTTATCAAGGTGTATTCAGCGGTGGAGAAGGCACAGACGGCAGTAAGCTGGCAAGCTGTCCTGACAGTAGGATCCAGCTCCCGCAGACACAATCGAGTGTAGCCGCACTACTATGCCATGATGTTTGAGTACATCACTATGGAATAGAAGCAGGACCGAACAGACTTTAAGACAATGGAAGGCCCGGAAGCAGTTAATGAACAACTTGGAAAATCCCTTAAAATTTTGAATTGGCATCAAATTAGGCTAAAGTTTCAGCAACAAAGATTCCAGGGCAATATCAACATCAAAGTAGTTTAAATTCTAAAATTAAATATTTGCATCAAAACTCCTAACGCTCGATGCTGCTCAAAGGGTAAACATTTACATAATTTAAAACAGTAAATTAAAAACAGACTAAATAAACGGGTTTACGGTAATTACCTGTTTATTCAAGGGCCGGAAGAGGCAATCTCTCCAGGTGACTAAGGCAAGCTGAAAAAAGGAAAAACAATAAAAGTCATACAACTTCAAAGGAGCAATGACGAGCCGATGCATTAAGTATAACACATTGGCAACTTGGTATTTGGTAAAGTAAAAGAAATGCTCTCACCGAGTAAATTTCATATATTCCTTTACGTCCTTCATCACATTCACGTCGAACCCAATGCCGGTTGAGATATGCACAGATACCATTCAAAACTTTACTAGAAAACCGATAATCTTCCCATTGCTGTGTGTAAAACTTAAGAACACTCTCATCCATTAAATCTTCACCATCCTGAAAAGGAAAGCAGGAAAGTCCACTAGGTCATCACATGTCCAAAGTGATTTTAGAAGTTTGGGGGTTGATTCAAAGCTTTAATGCAAGAAAAAGGGTGTAATAGCTTTGAAGAATTCTAATTTTTTCACAGAGTGTAAACAAACATTTTGCAACTTTTGGCATTTGCACAAACTTTGGATCAGCTCTGCCGAAATAAGCAGGGAGAGAGGAGTGTGACCAATCCGCCGTAATATTAATCAAAACTGCCAAAGTTATCTAAGCCAAAAATGCTACTTTACTCTATGACTGGAGTAATATTTCTGGCACAGTGCACATAATTTATTGAGTTGCGTGCATCTCATAATGAAGTTGGCACAGCATACTCTGTACTCTTATTGCTATGCCAGTCTTGACTAATCGGCCACTATGACATTACCTTCTAAAACATATAAACATTTGATGAAGATTTGACGCCTGGGAATATAGAATGTAACGTGAAAGCGCTTACCTTTAAGAGGTTTGTCAAATAACTTTTCAAAAACTCCTTTAGCCTTTTGTAAAGTTCAAGTCCCACAAACTGAGCCCCTCCTGGGGTCTGGCCTTTTTTGGATTTTGATGGTGGTACTCCAGCACCACGGGCTTGGTTAGACTGGTGTACACTTGTACAGTAATTATAAACATGACTGATAGCAGAGGTTAAGAAAAAGATATGGTAAAAGCACAAAAGTCAGGCAACAAAGTACACAATAAGGCAATGCTGTACTTTCAAAATAAGGATTAAAAGTGAATGGTTAAATGGGTCAGTCCAAGGTAAGCAACCGTGCTCCTAACTCCTTATCCAATATCCATCTAAGCGAAGTTTTTTTTTTCCAACACATCCCCTGGCAAAAATTATAGAATCACCTGGCTCGGAGGATGTCCATTCAGTTGTTTAATTTTGTAGAAAAAAAAAAAAAAGCAGATTACAAACCTGGCACAAAACTAAAGTCATTTCAAATGGCAACTCTCTGCCTTGAAGAAACACTAAAAGAAATCTTGAAAACAAAATGTGCTAGCCAGTAACAGTTACTTTTGTAGACCAAGCAGGGGGAAAAAAAAAAAAAAATAATGGCATCACCCTGTAAATTTTCATTCCCAAAACTAACACCTGCATCAAATAAGTTCTGCTCGTTAGTCTGCATCTAAAAAGGAGTGATCACACCTTGGAGAGCTGTTGCACCAAGTGGACTGACATGAATCATGGCTCCAACACGAGAGATGTCAATTGAAACAAAAGGAGAGGATTATCAAACTCTTGAGAGGGTAAATCAACATGCAATTTTGCAAAAGATGTTGGTTGTTCACAGTTAGCTGTAGCTAAAATCTAGTCCAAATACAAACAACATGGGAAGGTTGTTAAAGGGAAACATACTGGTAGACCAAGGAAAGCGTCAAGACCAGAAATTTAAAGCAACATGTCTCCAAAACAGGAAATGCACAACAAAACAAACGAGGAACGAATGGGAGGAAACTGGAGTCAATGTGTGTGACCGTACTGCAAGAAACCACCTAAAGGAAATGGGATTTACATACAGAAAAACTCAACAAAAGCCATCATTTACACCTACACAGAGAAACAGGGTAAAATGGGCTAAGGAAAAGCAATCGTGGACTGTGAATGACTGGATGAAAGTCCTATTCAGTGACGAATCGCGAATCTGCATGGGGTAAGGTGATGATGCTGGAACTTTTGTTTGGCGTCGTTCCACTGAGATTTATCAAGATAACTGCCTGAAGAGAACATGCAAATTTCCACAGTCATTGATGATATAGGGCTGCATGTCAGGTAAAGGCAATAAATAGTCCAGATCTCAATCCAATTGAAAATCTTTGGTGGAAGTTGAAGAAAATGGTCCATGACAAGGTTCCAACCTGCAAAGCTGATCTGGCAACAGTAATCAGAGAAGGTTGGAGCCAGATTGATGAGTACTGTTTGTCACTCATTAAGTCCATGCCTCAGAGACTGCAAGCTGTTATAAAAGCCAGAGGTGGTGCAACAAAACACTAGTAACGTATTTGAGTGTTGTTTTGTTTGTTTGTCATGATTCCATAATTTTTTCCTCACAATTGAGTGATCCCATAATTTTTCCCCCTGCTTGGTCTACAAAAGTAACCGTTACTGGCTAGCATATTTTTTTTCAAGATTTCTTTTACTGTATCTTCAAAGCAGAGAGTTGCCATTTGAAATGACTTTAGCTTTGCGCCAGGTCTGTGATCTGCTTTTTTTTCTACAAAATTAAACAACTGAATGGATATCCTCCGAGCCAGGTGATTCCATAATTTTTGCCAGGGGTTGTATACTTCCTTTATTAATTTCTGTTTAAAATGTTTTTTATTAACAAGCAAATAAGTAAAGCAAGTATCATAATCAAATAATATTCATTGTTATTACATAAATCAAAGACAAGAATTCAAGCGGTACTCCTAGATATGATATGCAAAAAAAGAAAAAGTCACTACATTAATCAAATAAATGAAATGAAACCATGTACAATGACATGACAATTAGTGAAAAATCAGTCGGACAATCATGCAATGCTCTCAATAACAAGTCAGCAAAAAAAAAAAAAAAAAAAAAAAAATTAAATATATAATCAAAGAGAAATATAATCAATTAAAAGACATTATAGAATATCAAAACACCAGATTAGGAGAGTACAGTGAGACTCATCTTAACCATTTTATCATATATTTCTGTTGCAGACCATTCCTCATAGCGTAAATAAATTCAAATTAATAATGAATATCTAACCTATTAGGGTCTCTATAGAAGGCGATCCCTCAATCCTCCACATGGAAGCTACAATATTTTTAGCCACTAAAAGAATATGCATAATCAATAAACGCTTATTTTTCATAAAGTCAAACTCCCACCAATAAAACTGCAAAATCAAACGTCAATGTAATATTAAGATCCAGAACTACATTAATTAAAGGGATCCCGTCACCTCCAGAACACATCCTAAGCTACCAAAACATGTCCCTGCAGCATCCTATCACAAATCTCACACTACTTTTGTCTCCTAAAAGCATCCTGTGAAAGTGCATAAAAACGTTTTAATACTCCCTCATTAGGGTTTATAATTAGCAGGGGCTATATTCTTTAGTCACCAGGGCAGGCTGTTTTGCAGCCTCGAGGATCCACCCCCTCTCTGTCTGTGCCGCTGTGAAGTGGAGCTGAAGGCAGGACTAATGATTTGTATTCTGTGAGTGATAGAGAGGGTAAAGTCTGCACAAGCAGAGCACACAGACAGAGAGAGTGGATCATTCAGGCTGCAAAACAGCCCGTCCTGGTGACTAAAGAATATAGTCCCTGCTAATTATAATCACTAATGAGTAAGTAGTAAAACATTTTTATGCACTTTCACAGGATGATTTTAGGAGACAAAAAGTAGTGTGAGATTAGTGATAGGATGCTGCAGGAACATGTTTTGGTAGCTTAGGAGGCGTTCTGGAGGTGACAGGATCCCTTTAAAGCCTAGACATCTAACCAAAATCAAGTGAAAACAGGACAAGACCAAAATGTGTGTTTGTTGGAACCTATGGACCCACAGTTCCTCCAGCATAAGTTGCTATTACATGGATCAATAGTGTGAAGCCTCTGCGGGGTAAAATACCACTTGGTAAAAATTTTATATTGGGTTTTCAACAGGGACGTACACGGGACAGAGAAGTACAAATCTTGTAGAATAATTGAAAACTGTTCATGTAATGTTCCACGATTAATTTCCAATTGACCTTCCCAAATATTCAAAAATTTACTATTTTCAAAAAGAACATCTTTATTCAAAATGTGATAAAAACTACCAGTCTTCCAAGTGAATTCATTTCCAATCTGATGAAGTAAGGTGTCAACATCATTAGGCAGGAAAAGGCTATATCTCCATTATTCAAGATCTTATCCAATAACTTCCAATTTACTTCTTCAGAAATGGGTAAAGTAAATTCAGCACAAATAGTTGGAAAGGATTTAAGTCTTTGAGCAGTAAATATGTCGGAAACAATACAAATGTTTCTATCCCTCCAACCACCAAGTGCCAAAGATAGGCAGATAACAGTAAAAATGTCGAGTAGGGCAAACAGGTGGAAAAATATGGCTCAAGATCTGTGCCAGTGTACACCAAGCTTTAATTGTAGTTTTTAACAATTCAACTTCTGGAGGAGTTGTTTTTTGGGAAGGAGGATGTAAAAGGCAATAAACATTGTGGGAGTTAAATTACCCATAAAGGATCTTTCAATGTTAACCCATGAAGGGGAGTCCCGAGTATCCCACCATCTTCCACGTTGTTGTTAATCAATGTGGCGAGATAATAAGCTTTCAGATTGGGAACACATAACCACCCCCCTCTTCTTGTTCTTTTCTAGTGTAATTTTAGCAATACTGGGGTGTTTACCTTGCCATATAAACCTTGTTAATTGTGCCTGCAATTTTTGGAAGTATTTTTGCTGGATTAAAACAGGGAGAGATCTAGAAACAAAGTCTTTTTGGCAGAATTATCATTTTGTAGAAGGTGATTTGACCTGACCATGAAATCACTAGATTAGATAAGAATATCTTTTGAAATCTTTTTAAGAATATCAAATATTTGACTATTTTACTCAAGGGTTTTGTGATCGCGATTCCCAAATAAAGGCCACTAGTTGCCCAGGAGAACTGAAATTCCCTTTTTAAAATATCCAAAAGATGGTCATCAATGTGAGATGACATAACCTGAGATTTACAGGTGTTTAATTTGTAGCATGAGATTTCTGAAACATTTTAGTAATATGTTAATTTTTTCAACGAGACCAAAGGATCCAACACCAACAAGTCATCAGCAAAAAAAGATGCCTTGTGTTGTCTTCCATTGAAGAGGAAACCTGTAATCTGATCATTTGTTCGAATTGCTTCAATAAATGGTTCTAGGAAATGATTAAATAAAAGTGGTGAAGGGGGGCAGACCCGTCGTGTCCCATTCGAAAGGGAGAAGGATTTAGAAACGTAGTTATTAGTTAGGACTCTAGCTGTCGGATTATAGCATAAAGCAGAATTGGTATTATAGATACAACCAGTGAGTCCAAAGTGTCGAAGAGTAGGAAACACGAGTCCCCAATTCACTATCAAAACGCTTTCTCTGCATCCATTGCAACGACAAGAGGTGGGACCTTCGACTTTTCCACCTGTGATATAATATTGAAAACTGTCCTCGTTGCATCCATTGTACCTCTACCAGTTATATATCCAGATTGATCTGAATGTATTAGCTTGAAAATATATTTTGAAAGCCTGTTATTTACCACCTTCACAATTATTTTTGAGTCAGAATTTAGTAGTGATATAGGTCTGCAGTGTGCCACATTCAAAAGGTTACCATTCTCCTTTGGACTTACTGTAATTATAGCTTCCTGCATTTCTGCAGGAAGCACAGATGTTACAGAAGCCGAATTAACGAGTTGTGTAAGGTAGGATAGCAGAATAGAATTGAACGTCTTAAAATATTCGTTTGCAAGGCCATCCGGACCTGGCGATTTTTCCATTTTTTTAGAGACTTCATGGCATCAGATACTTCCAAAATTGTGTAAGATAGGTTAAGAAAATGAATTTCTTCCTCGGGTAAGGATGGTAGTAGATCCAAGGAATCTAGAAAGGAAGCAATCGCGGAAGTACTGGGTTGTTTTGCAGAGGAATCTGATTTTAAATGATAGAGAAGTCTATAAAAGTTTGTAAACTCTGCAGAGATATCCTTAGGGTTCCTACAAACAACCCCCCTCTCATTTTTTAACTGTAAAATTTTCTTTTTAGGTTTCAATTTCTTCAAACGATTAGCAAAAAATTGGCTTGGCTTGTCCTGACAGGCGTAGTAGTTTACTTTAGAACTTTGAATAATTTTTATCATATTCAATAATCAAAAGTGATTTTAGTTCTATTCTGAGCTTTGATAAGGCTGCCTTCACACTTGCATTTAATGTCTGCATGCAGAGGGCATGCAGACACAAACGCAGGCAAAAGCAGCCCATAATAATGTGAACGCAGCAGAGAATCTCCGCATGTGTTCATATTACTATGGTGCCCCGGCAGCCAATCAGCTGTCTCTGGGGGCGGCCGGGAGGAGGAGATCAGCGGCAGAGACCGCCTCCTCCCAGCACAGCTGATCTCCCGCCGCTGTCAGCGGGGAGATACAGCTGATCTGACATCTGTTTAAATCTCCCGCGCGGACACCGGATAGAGTGATATCAGCGTGGGAGATAAGAAACAGCTGATCGCTGCTTCAAATCTGCCGCGCCGACATCACCTATTCGGTGTCAGCACGGGAGATTTCAACAGCTGTCAGATCAGCTGTATCTCCCTGCTGACACAGGCGGGAGATCAGCTGTGGCCCTGCATGATCTCCCGGTGGCCGCCGGGAGAGATTTCAATGAGATCCGCAGCGTTCTCCTGTGGTGTCATGCAGAGGACACTGCGGATCCATTGAGATCAATGCATTTTTTGAGCGCTTGCGGATAGAACAAGCACCGCGAACACACAAAAAAATGCTGCATGCTGTGTTAGGAGTGAGGTCGGAGGGCCTATAAATTATGCGCATCCGAACGCAAATACGGCCAAACGCAGCCATACGCAGGCACATGCGTTCCCATGTTAATAGGAACGCATGTGCGCAAGCGTTTGGTGCGCTACGCTCCAAACGCAAATGTGAAGGCAGCCTAATTTAAATGGGTAGCTGAAGAGGGAAAGCAAGCTTGAGAACCCTCCAAGGAACGCATCTCTGCTAATAGCCTCTCAAATTCCTGTTTTTTTACATCTCGAGTTCAATTCTATTAAAGCACCACGAATGACAGCTTTATGTGCCATCCATAAAGTCTTGATGGTAACATCTCCATTATCATTTGTCTCAAAATAATTATTGAGTAGGTCCACTAGTTCTTTTTTTGAGTGAGGATGTAAATAAAAGAATTGGCTCTCCAAATTGTTTTTTTTTCCCCAAATAATTTTTATTGGAGTATCAACAGAGTTAACAAACATAGACCCAATCAACAGAAAAAAAAGGAAAAATACAGTAGTTTAACAAGGGGGGGGGGGGGGGGGGGGGGGGGGGAGGGTCACAGGCTCAAACCATACAGTGCAAATGAATACTACATTAGTATTATCCTTAATCCTGTTTAGGAGTCAGTGAAACAGCCTGGGGATACCTGAACTCACTTCAAGTTAACCCAACTTTCGGGCAACCTCTTCAAACAATGCAATGTGCACTCGACATCCAGGGTTCCCAAATCAGCTCCAAATTTTTCCTGGCAGTACTTGACTGAGCCAAAGCTCGCTCATACTGACATGCTAAATTTACCCTCTCAATCACCTCTTTCACTGTTGGGAGGGAGGCACCCCGCCATTTAAGTGAAATCACCGCCCGGGTGGCTATAAGACTGTGGGAGATCACTCCTCTCACGATTAGGGGGATTGAATCAAGTCCGATGTGAAGTGTTGCCATGAGGGGCGAGAGGGGCACCCAAATTCCAGTGACATCAGATATCAAGCGTTCAATACCCCTCCAGAGAGAAGGTAAGTCTGAACATAAGAACCACGCGTGCGACTGAGTACCAATCCCACCGCATCCCCTCCAACACAGAGAGGAATACTGTGGGTCATATCTAGCCATCACAACCGGGCAGCGGTACCATCGCAACTGCGCTTTCTTTAACTGCTCCAAGTGGGTTATGCACGAGGAAACTCTCTTAAGCTCCCTAATGCTCGAGTGCCAATCCTCGAGCTCCAATGTCACCCCAAGCTCCTTTTCCCAAGTTAACAAATATGGCTGTTTTACCTCTGAGTCTAGGGCCTGTATGGCTTTATACATAACCGATATTCCCTTAGAACCAGTTCCTTGTGTCAAGAAATATCCATTAACCCTCCTATCCATGCAGGTTTCCGAGAATGCAGTATTTAACTGAGCGCTGTGTAGAAACTGTCTTATTTGGAGATATTGATAGAATGTTCTCCTAAGTTCTGGGTGGGTTTTGGAGATCTGGTCAAAAGGAATTAGACCCCCGGGTCCCTCAATCTCAGCCAACGAGTGAATACCTGTCTCCCAACACGCCTGAAGGTTCAAATAAGGGACATGGGTTTCAATGGCAAACACAGACAGCGACCCATGAGTGATTTTTAAGAGTTTAGGGGCAAAGGATCTCCAAAGATGGAGAGCCACAACTGAACCGGCCTGCAATACTTCCGATTCCAAGGCGAGACGAGTGGAGCCCCGCCTGGAATAAAATTTCTCTATTTGTAACCACCTGTGATCGCTGTCCATGAGCCACCACTCCCTGAGGCCTGTCAACAACGAGGCTCTGTGGTAGGCCAACAAGTCTGGCATTCCCATTCCTCCCGACTCCAAGGGGAGGTAAAGAATAGATTTTGCGACACGAGCCGACCTGTGAGCCCAGATGTACTTATTAGCTAAGCTTTGGAGGCGAGTAATGAGCTTTTTGGGGATGCGAAGGGGCAGAGCTCTAAAATAATAAAGGATGCTAGGAAGGGCCATCATTTTGAAGGCATTTATGCGGGCCATCCACGAGGTCAAGAACCGGTGCATATTATCTAGGAGAGCTTTAATTTTATCATATAGGTTGGAGAAGTTTATCTTAATTGTGAGCGCCGAGGGGGGTCAAGGTTATACCCAAGAAGGGAATACCATCTGGGGACCATTGGAAGGGGTATGCCTCTGTCAGAGAATTCAGAGAGGGGGCTGGGATCGCTATCGGAAGTGCTAGAGATTTAGAAGGGTTCAATTTGTAATATGATGATATTTTACTAAATTCCCCCAGTTCAGACATGACAGCAGCGAAGGACGGCCCAACATCCACACAAGATATGATTACATCATCAGCATAAAGGCTGATTTTATGGACCTCCTTCCCCACCACCACGCCCGAGATACCGGGGGAAGACCTGATCCGTTCATCCAATGGTTCCATACAGAGGGCAAAAATAATAGGGGATAGGGGGCACCCTTGCCAAGTACCATTAGTTATTAAGAATGGCTCTGACAAGAAACCCGCCGTGAGGACCCGCGTCGAAGGTTCCGAGTACATGGCTGAAATAGCCAAGCTAATAGGGCCCACCAACCCAAACTTTTGAAGAACTGCTCTGAGATATCCCCAGTGCACCCTGTCAAACGCTTTCTCAGCATCAAGCGACAGGAATGCACTGGGGGGTCCAGACATCTCCGCCACCCGCACCAGGTCCAACATTCTGCGTATCCCGTCCCTCGCCTCCCTACCCGCCACAAACCCCACCTGGTCTGGGGAGACCAGAGATGGGACAATCAAGGCCAGCCGAGAAGCTAGCAGTTTGGTGAACAACTTAATGTCACAGTTTAGAAGAGCAATGGGTCTGAAATTACCTGGTAAATTAGGGGGCTTTCCCGGCTTTGGCAGGGTTACGATGGTGGCCTCCAAGTTAGACGGTGACATTCTACCCCCATTCCCCCAAGCCGAGAAAAGTCTCAATAGGTAAGGGGCAAGTAACGATTGGAATGTACGGTAATAAGTTAGAGAAACCATCAGGGCCCGGGGCACTCAACCTCTTAGTCTGTTTAATGGTTTTTTGTATTTCTTCTAGGGTGAAAGGAGAGTTTAGAAAGGACAGCTGGTCCCCCGAAACCGAGGGGAGATTAACAGAAGCCAGATAGTCCGAAATATCCTGGGACGTGGGCTGGGGAGTCGAGGGATCCCTATGTAAATTATAAAAGGGCAGCATAGTAATTAGCAAATTCGGCTGCTATTTTTGAAGGGTTTCTAACTGGGTTTCCTGCTGGAGTTAAGAATATGGTCGATCCTAGATTTGGCCTCCCTTACTTTAATTCTACGGGCAAGCATGGCCCCCACCCTGTCATCTGCCGAATACCACTTCGTTTCCAGCTTACGCAGGTTATGAGCATACGAGACCAGCATGGCGTCCCGAAGTTTAAATCTAATGGCATAAATTTCAGAGGTGACAGAGGGGGTTACATCCGCCTTGTTAAGGGCCTCCAGAGATTGTAATCTGGACAACAAAGTGAGCCGATCCCCCTCTCTCCTACGGTTTATGATCGCAGCTTGCTGTATGAAGGATCCCCTCATAACGGATTTATGCGCGGACCACAGGGTCTCGTCACTGGTCTCACCGTTATCATTCAATTGAAAATAAGTAGATATGTCCGTGGAGACCCTTGCCACTACCTCCGCGTTCAACAGAAGTCCCTCATTCAAACGCCACCGGAAAGCAGGGGGCGAGTGGTGTGACAAAGCCATCAGTAGGAAAACCGGGGCATGATCTGACCACGTGATCAGCCCGATCTCTGAAGCATAACAGCGGGCTAGGATAGCATAAACGATCAAGTAATAGTCTAGTCTGCTGTATGTCTGATGTCGGGGGGAAAAAATAGGTATAATCCCGCTCTGCAGCATGGGAGTACCTCCAGTGATCATGATAGTGAAATTCGAGGGCGGGCAACCTGAGCTCCCCCCTCCATTACCCTCCCCGGTGTGAGCAATCAAGGTCTCGTTGCATTGGGAGGTTGAAATCCCCACACAGTATCTTGCCCCCTGTTCCATGGAATGGATGGTTTTAAAGGCACGTCTGATAAATTTACTTGGCCCCGAGTTGGGTGCATATATGGAAGCAATCGTGTGAGACACACCATTCAGAGTACAGACCAATATCAACAATCTACCCCCAGGATCAGAGTATTGGTCAAGCAATTTAAAAGCAACCGTGGTTTTGAACATAAGGTCAAGAGGGCAGGGATATGCATTATCATTAGCAAAGAATATGTGTGGGAATTGGGGGTTATGAAAGCGAAAGTTGTCCGCTTCCAGCAAATGGGTCTCTTGCAGGCAAATTATATCAGCCTCAGATTTCCTGATTTCTCTCCAGATCATAGAGCGCTTGCCCGGGGAGTTCATCCCCTAACGTTAAGCGACATTAACTTTATACTCATAATGTAGTACCCTCAAAAGAACTATCACATGTAATAGACAGTCAATGTATCCCCAGTATAACGCCGTGTAATGAAGATCTACAGATTGAGACGCTAACTCCAGCAAACCAAGAGCACACAAGTCCTCATATAACAGTTCCGAGCCTGAGCAAAGGGAAATCAGAAAAAAAAAGGAAAAGGGGAAAAATGAAACTGAAAAAACAACAGAAAGCATGCCAGGATAGTCACATGGGCCGCAGGCAAATTGCCCAGTGCTTCGGGCATTGAGCAGGAAAAAATGCCTGCTAGAGGGGGCTCAGTTCGCCAGAAACACAGTCTCCAAAGATAAAAGAGAGACTGACTAAGAGACCATCCACAGGGCAGTCCCAAGCTCCAAATCAGGTCTTCATCCAGTCTGGAGTTACCTTCCTCTGCGCAGTCGGCTTAGGCATGGTAAATGGGACATTCCAGGAAGACAGCTTATCCTCTGCTTGTTTCGGTGTAGTGCAGGCCACTGACCGGTCATCGTAAGAAATTATCAGGCGCATCGGATTATATCCCCAATTATAGCGCAGGGATGCCTCTCTGAGGGCAGTACAAACATGAGCAAATGCCCGGCGCTTCGCCAGGGTAGCCGCCGACAAGTCTGGGAATACTTGGAGCCCCCGAAACTCCTCAGGGAGCGTGGGGGGGCTCCTCATTCGTTGAACAAATGCATCCTTCGTAGAGAACCTTAACATCTTGGCCAAAATGTCCCTAGGTACAGAAGGACCCAAATGTTTGGGCTTGGGGGTCCTGTGAATCCGTTCAATAGCAAGATCGCCTGCAGGTAGGTCAGGGAGCACTGTGGCCAGAAACCGAAGCATAAAAGGAGCCAGTTCTCTGTCAGTGACCTCCTCTGGAACTCCCCGGAGTCTAATATTGCGCCTTCTTGACCTATCCTCCAGGTCATATAATTTGTCATAGGCTGCAGTGATCTCAGCACGCAGGGCTATGTTATCATCAACTAGGGCATTTATAGCAGAAGCATAGTCCCCCATTTTATTCTCTACATGAGCTGTTCTGTCTCCAAGAGCATTCAAGTCCCTTCTGAATTCCTACAGCAGCTCGTTCATGTCCTCCCTTAGCGAAGCTCTAACTGTGGCAAGGAATGCAGACATATCTCCTTTTGTCATCGGAGCTGAGCTGCTGCTGCTATGTGGGGAGCCAGTCTGTCTCTCACCTCTACCAGAGCTGGGGGAGGAGCGGGAGGATCCTGGAGGAGAAGCAGGCGCCATCTTCCCCGCTGCATGAACAGTCTGTCCTCCAGGGAAGAAATCCAGCAGGCGCTGTGGGGAAGCCCTCTTGTTGGGCCGGCCACGGGTCATCATGGGCACTGCACAGATAGGAAGGCAGCAGAGAGGTCTGTGGAGCTTCAGGGAGCAGCGGTGAGCCGATTTGAGCTGTTAATAGCCCTGTGGACTGGGAGCTCTCAGCTTCTGCGACCTCCACGTTCCGCACGCAGGCCACACCTCCGGCTCTCCAAATTGTGTGGGGTGTAATAATTCTTCCAATCATTAATTTAAAAAAATGACAGGGGAATGGTCAGACCAAGTTTTTAGTAATATTTCGATCTTTTTTATTTTGTGAATGAATGGACATTGGCCAATACGAAGTCTATGCTAGCTAATAAATGATGCAAATCGGAATAATGGGTATATTCTTTAGAAGTGGAGCACAGGCAATGAAAAACATCAAATACATGTTCTCATTCTATCCAAGGGTTTAGAGTGATGATATGATGTCTACTATCACTAGTAGAATCCTAATATTCCTAATATTTTTAATCAAATCCATCAATCCCATCAAGAACCCAATCTATCCTCTATTGGGAGAGTACAAATTCACTAAAGAGTAAAAAATACTCTATATCCCACAAACCATTACAATATATCTGCCTTTCTTATCCAATATAATGTGATGCTCCTCAAATTGTACGGAATCCCCAATTTTGAAAGCAACTCCCGCCCTTTTCTTCATATTAGACGCTAATATCTTTGAATAATCTTTGTTTTCTAGTTTAGGAGTATTATTACAGCAAAATTTAGTCTCCTGAATCCCAGCGATCCCGATGTTAAATCGGTTTAAATCACTCCAAAGTAAATAACGCTTTTGAGGAGAAGTCAAACCATTAACATTATAAGTTAGCACTTTAATCGCCATTTAATACAATCAAAGCTTGTGTAAATTTTGTGCCTAGCACAGGAGAGGTCAGTAGACTATAAATATAAGGAGGATAGCAAAAAAGGTCAGAAATTTTTTCATCATGTCAAAAATAAACAAATTAGAACAAATTTTAAAAACTAGAATAAATAATTAACTGAAAAATTGAAAGAAAAAAGAAAACGGCTGACCGCGGTTTTTTTCGCGGCCGCACCTGCCGCAAGTGCAAAACCGCACTTGCCGCACCTGCCACAAGTACGCCTATACTTTGCATGGCGTTTACCGCAACCGCGCCGCAAGTGCAGCCGGTATGCGGTAATTGCGGCAGATGCGGTTTTTTAACCGCATCTGCCGCAAATTTCAAAAAACGCTGATGTGAAAGGGCCCTAAGGTTGCTTTCATACTGGGGTTTTTTCAAAAATGTGTCAGTCACAGTAAAAAAACCCCGCATCTGCCACATTTACCGCATAACGGCGGTTTCGGCAGATGCGGCCGCGAAAAAAAAAAAGCTGCCGACAGCTTTTTTTTTGCGTTCACAACTGACGAAACTGCACTTGGTGCGGCTGCCGCACACTTACCGCAAGCCCCATAGCCCCACTTGCCGCAATTGCAGCCGTTATGCGGCAAATGCGTTTTTTTTTTACCGTAACTGCCACATTTTTGAAAAAAACCCAGTGTGAAAGGGCCCTTACAAACTAAATGGAGCAGTAAAATATTACTGATGACAAGAACTCCTAGAGCAGGGGTCTCCAACTCCAGGCCTCGAGGGCCGCACACAGTCCAGGTTTTCAGGATTTCCATAGCATTTGACAGTTGGTAATCAAATAACCAACCGTCAAATTCCAAGGAAATCCTGAAAACCTGCACTGTGTGCGGCCCTCGAGGCCTGGAGTTTGAGACCCCTGTCCTAGAGGCACCAACCACAGCCTCCTACCTAACCAAAAGTAGAAAATGTGTTCGTACTTAGAATACATAAGGAAATCAAGTTATATCTGGCCCCTGAATGATCTGGTCTCTCCAAACTTTCAAACCATCCTCCGACTCATCAATCAAGTACATTTTTGAATGGTGTCTGAAACTTACCGTATATACTCGTGTATAAGCCACCCCAGCGGTATACACAGCAGCACCAGCGGTATACACAGCAGCCCCATCAGTGGTACACAGCAGCCCCATCAGTGGTACACAGCAGCCCCATCAGTGGTACACAGCAGCCCCATCAGTGGTACACAGCAGCCCCATCAGTGGTACACAGCAGCCCCATCAGTGGTATACAGGGCATACAGGGCACCCCTTGCTGCCGCACACCTGTAAAGCAATAGATCATTATACTTATCCCTGTCCTGTCGCCGCCGCTCTCTGACACCGCGCTCCTCCGGGTCTTCATGCTCACTCCTCCGGCGCACAGGAAATGACATCATTGCCTGCGCCCGCCGGAGAAGGAAGCATGAAGACCCGGAGGAGCGCCGGTGTCAGAGCGGCGGCGACAGGACAGGGATAAGTATAATGATCTATTGCTTTACAGGTGTGCGGCAGCAAGGGGGGCCCTGTATACCACTGATGGGGGGGGAAAGGAGGCGCTGTATACCGTATATGACTCGTGTATAAGCTGAGGGGACTTTTCAGCACATTTTTTGTGCTGAACAATCCGGCTTATACACGAGTATATACAGTAATTTGGTCTGAGCATACCAGCGGTAAAGAATTCCACTAGTTTGCATAGTTTTCGTCACTGGTCCCAGAGTTTTACATTTCGCAAGAGTTTCTTTGGAGACATCTGCGAAAAATTTGACATTATGGAATGGTTCTAGGAAAGCCGTGCTGTGTCTTAAATATTCCATAAGTTTATTTTTAGTACTGCGAAAATTGAAAGTAATCAAAACATCTCTAGGAATATATTCTGGTAGTGGTGGTTTGGTTATCCTATAGGATTTTTCTAATGAACATTCCATATCCGATAAAGAGAGTAAAACCTTCTTAAGAACAGAGAGATAATAAAGGGTTGCAAGTCCGCCTTGGTAATTTTCTCCGAAACATCCCTTAATTTCAAGTTAGACTGTCTACTCAGGTTATTAATACGAACTATTTTATCAAAGTTATAATATTTTTAGCTCTAGTTTGGTCTCTCTGTATAGAGCTATTTATTTTTTTCAAACCTTTGTTCTAGAATAGATAATTCGGAGGGTGAGAAGTCAAGGTTGATAGAGTGGACTTACGGCCCCGTTACACGGTACAAGATCGTGAACGATAACGCTCAAACGTCACGGGTTTGGAGTCGTTCAAACAGCATCATTAGGACGTCAGTGCGTGTAACACCAAGATACGACACGATAAATCGTTGATCAGACGATCCTCAATCAGCCAACCTTCTGCATCGTTGTGTGTAACACCGTGATAACGATGCTGTTAACTACTTCACCTATTCACAGTGAACAAGTATTGTTCGCTGGGTTGGGCTAACGATAGCTGCTCGCTACATCATTGGTGCGTCGTCCACGATATGTAGACGTGTGACATCTCACCAACGACGTCAAAAATATATCCTAACGACCGCGCTCCCATGAGATCGTTGGTGATATCTAAATGACATTGAAGCGTGTAACGGTACATTTAATCTCCAACTTCATCTTATTGCTGTAATTGGAAAATAACTCCAGAAGGAATTCCCTGTCGACCAGACTATTAGTATCGCACTCTAGATTGTGAGACAATTCGGGGGGGGAAGTAACCCTAAATCTCCGTTTTGCTGGAGTCCGATGCAGAGTGTGTGTTTTTTCACTCTGAAATCCTCCATTGCATCTGTGTCTAGTATCTCAGGACTTGGAGGGCTCAACTCTTTTTTTGGCCACCACCCGCAAGTGGACCTGTTCCCGATGGGCACCAGAGGTGTGTGGGTCGTCCTGAGGTACACGATCAGTGTTATCTATCTTCTTCCTACTAGTCATTGCAGTAATCAAGTCTTTATATTTAGGAAAAGTACCCTATGAATGTGGTTTTATGGGTTTGACCACAGGTATTGATTCAACATTATTAAGTGTTTTTAACTTACATGACATTAGAACTCTTTCGCTTTTAATAAATGTATAATTTGGAAGAATTAAGGCGCTCACATAAAAGTACTCAAAATATAATCTTCAGTCTAATATATTGTCAATTAGGTATTCACATCAACTTTTACAGAAAAATTATTATTAATTATGTACAAGTTAAAAGATTGTGGTCAGCCACGTTTCACACAGCAAATTATTTGTGCGACTGTCACTTCAACCTTAAATGCAGCTATTTAAATTTTCACAATCTTAGGCCCCTTTCACATCAGCAGTAATCGCTGATCGCAACAGATGCAGTGAAAAAAAACGCAACTGCCGCAGTTACCGCATAATGGCCACACTTGCGATTCACCTGCAGCAAGCCCCATGCAATGTCTATGGGCTTGCGGCAAGTGCGGTATAGTTGCGGTTTCGGCACTAGTGGAAGATGCGGCCGCGAAAAAAACGCGGTTAGCCGCATTTTTCTTGCGAAACTGCACCTGCCGCACACTTCCCGCAATCCCCATAGACATTTCATGGGGCTTGCCGCAAGTGAACCGCAAGTGCGGGCGTTACGCGTTAACCGCGGCAGTTGCAGTTTTTTCACCGTAAATGCCGCGATCAGCGATTACCGCTGATGTGAAAAGTCGCTTAGACTATAAATATGCCAGATAATATGCTAATGACTCAATATGAAAGAGAATTTAATACAATAGGCAATATTAAATTCATGGTGTTGAGAACCCCAAAGCATTGAAATTTGCATATGTATGTAAATATTCAATAAGAAACAACAATACCACAAACGCATGCAAAAAACACAAAAGTGAATCAATTAAATTGTCAGAAAAGACCAGCAAATAACTAGAAAACAACCTTTATAAGTCAGTGTAAAGGAAGGCAACGCTATCTCCTATAAGTAAGCCCATGTAAGGCTTAATATAATAATAATATCAATAGAAAGGTTAATACAACCTTCACTCAGTCTATGTTGCAGACTTCACAAATCCTACTTCAATATTAACCCCTTCTCGACCTTTGACGTCGGTGCCTTCCCAACCCATGACGTTGTACAATGTCATGTCAGTTATCGCGGCACCTTTGCCGTGGTAACCGCCATCGGGCCCCGATGCTCTGTGATTCCTATGACAGAGCATCGGGGCTTGAGGTCAGTAAGGGGGGGAATGATTCCCCACCCTGCCCCCCAGGATCACTGTGATTAAACAGCCAATCACAGTGATCCTGTCTCCACCTATAGTAGGGGTGGTGACAGAATCACTGCCCGCAAGGGCAGGGTTCTCTCTACCCTCTGTATCAGTCTGTCACTGTTCGTTAGTTCACAGTATTAACTTATTTGTATGTAACCTTTTCTCATCTACAGCACCATGGAATCTACAAATAAATAATAATAATAATCATAAGAATAAGATCAGATAGTGGTGACAGACACTGGACAGGTGGCGCACAAGCTCTATGGATCCCGTATGAACAGAAGAGGCAAGCAGCACGGTTAGGACAAAGCAGCGTGTAAACATCCAACAACTGCCTGATGTTAAAATCTACATCAGATCAATCAAACTTCCAACCACACCCGTCTGAGCCCTGTCCATGTAAAACCATGTGTGAAACTGGTGACATAGCAGATCTCTGCCCCGCAGTCACTGACTGGACATAGGCTAAACTTCCAGCTACTACAGCATGGCTCCATATTTAGAGAGCTACTGCCTCATTTATCAACAGAAAACCAATAACTTCAAAATGGTGAGGACAGAAGCAGATTAACACTAGAACTTTTTTAGGCTACATTCAAATAATTATAAATTTGGTGAATGTGCTGGCTATGTGCATAACAAGACCGGTCCATCAGTCAGCACAATGGAATAATCTCAGTCGTCATAAGACATTAGCACAGGACAGTGAGAATCAGGTCACCAGTCAGGTCTATCAGTCCACAGTAGAATCTACAAACATTACAGATTTTACAATTACCGTAAATTATAAAAGGTTTCTCCACCCCTTAAATTTATTTCTAAAGTGGTCCAAAGAGAATCTGTCACCAGGTTATTTTTTTTTCTCATCCGAGAGCAGTATTATGTAGAAGCACAGACCCCAGATTGACAGCTTGGGTAACTTTGGCTACGAGACCTGTCACACAACAAAATTTAACATGGTGCCGGGGAGACAAGTTGGTCAGATTTTTGAAGGTGGCTTAATGTCGTCGCCCTCAGGGTTGTGACCCTATTCACCGGAATACAGCGGCACTGAGTGAGCCTTGGATGTGCAACAAGTGTCCCAGCCAAAGCCGCCATGTAGCCCTAGCCTTAGGAGTATACTGCTCATTGGCAGAAAGCCACCAATCCCTGGTGAGCGCAGGTTATACAGCGCTCAACTGTATGGCACCAAGTTTACTAGTAGTCTAGAGATAAAACTCACCGATTTGTCAGTTTATCAAAACTACAGCAAGGTCCACAGTAATTGATACATTGCTGGAATCAGAGTCTCGGTCTCTAGGTTATGCTACTCACAGATTAGGTGGCAAAAATCTGGTGACAGATTCCTGTTACAGAGAATGTCTGTAGAAACAATCCCGTCTACAATATTAGTGGACCAATTTCAGCATTGTAGAGGTTTTTTTTCCAAGTACGTTCTAAGAGGAAATGAGAAGGGGTCATAATCCCGATTGGAGACGGTCAGTGGCAGGAAAGTCCCATAGGCCATCTCATTTATAGGTGTTACATCCAGTTCCTATTTGATGTTGGGTTGCGGTCAGACTCGTTATGCTCCAGATATAAAATACAACCAGCTAATTTATTACACATGGTCCTTCCCCAATTTGGAAGGGTTTTGTGATGGAGTTTTGGAAATCATAAACAAGGTTTATTCAGTTAATATAACCCCTTCACCCTTTGTCTGTATATTGGGGTATGTTAAGGACCTAATCACAGAATATTTTGGTTTAGATTGCACGTCTGGATATCAGACCAAGTGCCCATGAGGATGGAATTAATAAAGTCATACATAAAAAGGAACCTTATTAAGTGTTGAAGAACCAGGGATTGGGTCTCTTAATAAATGGAAATCTTTGTCGTTGTGAATCCAAAATACTAAAAGGTAATTGTAGAATGTTATGAAAAATATTGGTATTTTAGTTGGCTTAATAAACAACTCAATAAATGGAAATTCATTGCTCGTGCACAAGTAATATTTTTTCTGCCACAGTATAATGACAGACTAATATGTATCTGATCTTGTGTTGGGGTGGGAAGAGAGTGGGATTGGGCAATTTGGTCTTTTTCTTATAAGAAGAGAATGTCACTTCCCAGGAGTAATTTTCTAAATTGGTGTGTACAAATGGTGCTCTTTTGATGTTATTTGCACATCATTTTTTCATTTTTTTTTTTTTTTCTTTATCTAACTCATCTTTTCCAAGTAGTCAAGGTCATTATTTCTTCTCTATGCGAGTGTTCCTAATGACCATGTCCAGTAGGCTCAAAATACTAAATACACATGTAGGCAAGAGTGGGCACAGGCACAGAAACAAAACAAAAAACAGCCAGACCCAGGACCAGGAGAGCGGCCGCCTCGCCTCCTCCCGGCCAGACCCAGGACAGAGGCCGCCTCGCCCCGGCCAGACCCAGGACCAGGAGAGCGGCCGCCTCGCCTCCTCCCGGCCAGACCCAGGACCAGGAGAGCGGCCGCCTCGCCTCCTCCCGGCCAGACCCAGGACCAGGAGAGCGGCCGCCTCGCCTCCTCCCGGCCAGACCCAGGACCAGGAGAGCGGTCGCCTCGCCTCCTCCCGGCCAGACCCAGGACCAGGAGAGCGGCTGCCTCGCCTTCTCCCGGCCAGACCCAGGAGAACGGCCGCATAACCTTCTCCCAGCCGGACAGACGTGATCAGCTCATCACCGCTATGGCTTGTAAATGGCTAAAGCAGTCATATCTACATGGCAAAAACAGGATACAGGGAGCCGGCCCCATCAACTGCTCAGAACTGGCAAGGAGAATATAACATTTTTAGATGATCCAAGTTTTTTTTTTATTTTAATGAGAGTAAAAGGTGGTAGCATGGACAAGATAATCATCCTTTCATAATACAGTACAGTAATCCAGTCAGTGCAATCTGAAGTACATTCAGAGAAAACAACCCCGTCTACAATTCGTCACTGCAAATGTGAAATATATTCCAGTAATGTATTTACCGCAGATTCTACTAGTGAACATGGCATCAATAAACAAACAATTTAGATATTTGGACCCAATTACTCAATTCCTGTAAAAAGTGATCTAAAAGTGTAACAGCCATATAAATTTTTATTTAATAATAATGTAGAGCAAGTCATTACAAGAAACTTTCAAATATGCCTCAAAAGTGAAATTTGGAAGAAAACCTTTCAAAAACCTTCGATAAGATGTCCCCACTAGGCTGTTTCTAACCCTGACATATACTGGTTGTCAGGAAGATATGTCTTCAGTTCACAAAGTGGAGGCTTAAACAGCGTGCTACAATACAGCTGATCAGACTCTCCGGTTACCTCAGGCAGCGTGCTGAGCTCATAGGAGTCAGTTAAGATCACAGGAGCCGTGTGCCAACAGCCTGAGCTCCACACTGTGAGGTAACCTGAGAGTTTGATCAGCCGTATTGGGGCACGCTGTTTAGGCCCCACCCGATGAAGACTGGTTTCCCCGATAACCAGCATCTCTCAGGTTTAGATTAGTGGGGACAGGACATCTTCTGGAAGGTTTTTGAAAGATTTTCTTCCAGACTTCACTTATGAAGTATATTTGTAAATTTAGTTTATTACAGTCACTTGCTGTACATGATTATTAAATAAAAGTATAAACGGTGGTTACACTTTAATGGCTCAGCAATATTTTATAGATCAGAAACTAAAACCAGAAAAACGAAGTTTCTGTAAGCATCAGTGTAGCGAGGTTTCTTATGTTCACCGCTGGAAAGGCGCTTAAAATATGAGCCCCCCTCCCAGTCTTATACTCACCTTCACAAGCAGCGCTCTGGTCCTGCAGTGCCATCTTGTACCTCTGACGGACCGGAAGTCAGAAATTATGTCATAAGCTCAATGCATCTCAGAGTCAGACTGAGGCGGTTATAGAGATGTATAGAGTTGTGATCTCCGATGCGTTCCACGATACTCCAAAGTGGCAGGTCACATTTTACATGAGGCTGACGGATCGACGGCAATAGTGGGTGAAGTCTCCAGAAGGAGAGTACCAGACTGGAGGAAGGGACTCGAATTTAAAGCACCATTCCAGCCAGGGCAAAGATAAACAAAAAAATTCTGGAGTGGAATTTTAACAAAAAACTAGCCCTTCTGAAATAAAATTCAAGGAATCAGCATGCAGTCACCAATGGCACATCTCTACTTACACTGCCTACAAGGCTCCTGAAATATGGCTAGCCTTGAATTGTTACAATGTATGAGCAATGTTTTAGAGAAAGAATGCTCAGGACTACAGATGAAGCAACACACTTATCTGAATGTAGTTGTATGACATTAGCACCTGGGTGGGGGGGCTTGACCCACATTGGCGCTTCAGAGAAAAAAGAAAAAAAACTGGAAACCACACAGACCTGTGCGCTCATACTTCCTGGAAGCTGGCCATCTTCCCCGCTATTATCTTTAATTGGCATCCTAAGACACATATCATTTAATTACGTGACATATGGCGAATATGGTATGTCACACTGGAGGTCAAGGTTGAAATGACCCAGATAAGATTGGTAACAAATCTTCAACATGAACGTGTGGGGACGAAGTGACAAAACTATTTTATGCCTTTCATAGCTCAGAGAAAAAGTAATGAAGTGGAAAAGTGACACTGAACTAGAATGGTGACTTTGCAAAAAGAACAAATCTATTCCATAAGTTATTGCACAAAACAACATTTCAGACTTTTTTTTTTTTTTTTTTAATAATGGACAAGACTCCTGACTAATCTGTATCAGTTAAATATTGTACTTCCCATAATATACAGCAATCTGATAATCTCTTACGTGGACGTATATCATATTTTTCGCTTTATAAAATGCACCATATTATAGGACGCACCCCCAAATTTGGTGAAGGAAAATAGAAATTTTCAATAGGGTTCATCTTATAATGCCTGTGTCCATCTTACAAATCATATATATGTCCCTCATGCTCAATATTATATACATCTATATATATCCATCTATCCCTATGTTGACACATATAGCCCCCCCTATGCCGACACACATGCCCCCTAAGATGGCACCGATGTCTGCTGTGCTGGATATGCCACTCCGCCATCCTGGATATGGCCCATCATGCTGCTGCCCACACTAAAATAACAAACCACATTGAATTTACCTTTCCGGCAATGTCCTACATGGCTCCCTGCTTGTGGCACTTCCTGAGTCTTCCTGCATTCCCGGGGAAGCCGATCATGTGATCAGGGCGCGCAGTGATCATGTCACTCTGCTGTGCCGATCACATAACTAGCTTCCCCAGGACTCAGGAAGTGCGGCAAGTAGACAGCACCGAAGAGGTAAGGGCCCTTTCACATCAGCATTTTTTGAAATTTGCGGCAGATGCGGTGAAAAAACCGCATCTGCCGCAATTACCGCATACGCGCTGCACTTGCGGCACGGTTGCGGTAAACACCATACAATGTATGGGCGGACTTGCGGCAGGTGCGGTTTTGGCACTTGCGGCAGGTACGGCCACGAAAAAAAAATGCTGTCAGCCGCGGTCTTTTTCGCGGCCGCACCTGCCGCAAGTGCCGCAAGTGCCAAAACCGCACTTGCCGCAAGTCCGCCTATACATTGTATGGCGTTTACCGCAACCGCGCCGCAAGTGCAGCCGGTATGCGGTAATCGCGGCAGATGCGTTTTTTTTTCACCGCATCTGCCGCAATTTGAAAAAAAACGCTGATGTGAAAGGGCCCTAAGTTCAAAGCGGTTTGTTATTTTAGTGTAGGCAGCAGCATGGGGGTGCCATACAGAGTGATGGGAGGCCATATGGAGTATTGGGGGGAATGGGGGAGGGGGGGGGGTGACTGCAGGCAATATAACATGCCTGCTCCCCTGTCCATATTTCGGCGCCGTTTCAGCACCGAGGTGAACCAGAGGGAACAAAAGTGTGTTTTAGGTTCTGGAAAATATGGTATCCTATTTCTACACCTACTCTACATCTCCTGGCAGGGTAAACACTGTAGAGAAAATGCTAGGTGTGCACATAGCCTTACTCTGATGGATGCAGAGTGCTCCCTGTATGACTACGCTGACAGCTGGGTGCTGCCAGTGGGGTTGTGTCAGCATGGACTGACAACCAAACAATCAGTTCTGCCAATGTCAGTCTGGTATATATAATCTCACAGGGGAATATGACATCCGCTGTTAATTTGGTCATAAACACGACAAAAGATCAGAACAATGCAAAAAACAAAACCCCACCCAAAATCCGGGATCGGTACTGCTATTTACTGGGGAACGCAAGTATTTACTAAATTAAAATTTCAGGCGAGTGGCCGGACATTATTCCTTAGGATTAACAAATTATCCAAAAAAAGCTTCACATAAGGATCTGCGCCCATGTTCAGTATCCACAGCAGAAATACTGGAGTGGTGACAGAAAAAAAGCTGCGTTAAATATGTAGTCTTGGGCCATGTGCACAATGAGGATTCTGTCAGTATTTAAGCCAAACTAAAGTAGGTAATAAATCCAGAAGTGGTGACGTATTTCTACTATACTTTTCCTCTGATTATGCCACTCCTGGTTTTGGCCACAAATACTGAGGTAAAGAAACTCACCAAATACTGAATGTGGGCACGGGGTCTTAGCCACTTTTTGATTCGTTCTTTTTTCCTATTGGAATGGATGTAAAGTGCAGACAGATCGCATATGCTGCAGACTTTTAATTACTTCAATCAGCAAAGATAACATAAGCAGCACGTGCACGAGACGCAAGAAACTTTTTTTTTTGTACCAGCAAAGTGAACAAAAAAAAAAAAAAAACCCTGAAGCATTTCTCCACGTCAAAACTTTACTGTGTGAACATACCCCAAGGTTCCAATCAAAGAAAGACTGTCAATGATAATATATTGATTGCTCTCAGGGGAAGAAACAAAATAACCTTGTAGTTGTGATAGCATATTTTTGTTAGCAATCAAAAAGCATCACAACTACAAGATAATTATTTTGTTTTTCCAACTGGCTAACACTGTACTAATCCTTTTTCTTCTAAACTACTATATAATAATCTAATTCTGTCTGTCTGTAACAGAAATCACAAGTCGCCGATTGGTCGCGGCCAGCCGTGACCAATCAGCAACGTGTGCAGTCCAGCCGCATATTAGCGCGGGATTTGAACCACGCACGTCACCATCGGGAGATCAGTGGCGCTAGCCGCTGATCTCCCGACGGTAGCCGTGGGTCATCTCCTGCCGCACGGAAGTCAGCGGCAACGCAGCTGGGAGATGACTGGCGCTAGCCGGTCATCTCTCGTCTACTCGCAGCAGAAGTACCCCGACTGGTGCTAGCAATCTCGCTCAGGTGTGACACCCATCAGCGACCAGGCCCCCGCTGTGAGATCGTCCATCGTGTCAGAATGGGGGTACCGTCACACTTGGCGACGCTCCAACGATACAATACGACCTGGTAGGAACTCCTGACAGTAGCCGCGGGTCATCTCCTGCCGCACGGAGGTCAGCGGTGACGCAGTTGGGAGATGACCGGCGCTAGCTCGCTGCGGAAGTACCCCGGCCGCCATATTGGAACACCCAAGTTATGGGTATTCCGATATGGCGGCCGGGATTCAAATCCCCCACCAAGCCACACGGGACAATGACCAACGACCTCAATACTACGCCCTAGAGTGACAGGGTCCCAACGACCGCCATATCGTTGCTGCATTGCTGCTGAGATCTGACTGATCTCACCAGCGACCACGTAGTGACGCTTCAGCGATCCCTATCAGGTCATATCGTTGTCGGGATCGCTGGAGCGTCGCCAAGTGTGACGGTACCCTACTGATCGCTCATTGCATTATTCATAAATCTTCATAAATAAACTACATACATATTCTAGAACACCCGATGCGTTAGAATCAGGCCACCATCTAGTGATAATATAAGAACGGCTCCCAAGTACATTATATGGAAATACAAGAATCTCATACGCCGCTTACATAATGATACAATAAAATTTTTCATTAAAGTTACCTTACCATAAGTATCTTCTTTACAAATATATTTACTTAAAATGCAGCTTCATTTGAAAACCTTGATAGACTGGAAACATGTGACAGTTGACCTCTTCAAAAAGAAATACATTTAAAAATTGCCCAATAAGCTCACGTTTATAATGAAGGATACGTATACAGTTCCATGTATCTAGATTTTGCCATACTCTGTCGAGTGTAAACTTGTTGGATCCCGGCCCGCAGGTCATCCCAGATCTGGTCCAAGCCAATCTGTTTAAGTCCATGAGGGTTTTGACTTCTGTTAGATGACATTTTCTCCTTTCCTATTCTGTGTCTCCCGTGCCCTGTTTAAAGTCTTTTAGTGCAAAAACTTCTTAAAGTGAACTAATTATTCCTCCATAAGATGATGGCACATTCCAAACTATGACGATACCTTGGGGTAACAATTGGTTTGGGTCAGAAAACCTGAAAATGATAATAAAGAAAGGTTATTCACTTAAGAGTAGGAGGAATAGGCAGCAAATATTAATCTGTAACTCTTGCAGCATCAACATTATATACACACACGTATACATACATACCCAGCCAGCTTTCCAATTAAATAGGTCATTTTTATATTTATGCTTCTCACCAACATATTTCACAGCACGTTACAGAGTTTATCATCACCGTCCCACAGGGGCTTACAATCTATATTCCTTATCATTACGGCTGTACAGTATGGGAAGAACCCCACACAAACACCCGGAGAACATACAAACTCCTTGCAGATGTTGTCTTTGGGTGCTAACCACTGAGCCACCATGTTGCCAAGGCACCATAGATGACATTATAGAAAGTTTGCTAGCAAATTGCTTTCTGTGGGGTGCCTTATAACTTGGATAAAGGTTCCCCAACACACATCACCAACTGTCACTTTACAGAAGATTTGGGATCCCTGCAGAGGTCTTCTAAGGGAAGAGGGAGAAGAATGTTGGAGGGGTTTCCCTTTCGTAAAAGAAACATAGGGGAATTATTAATGCAGATCAGATGTTCACAACCTCTCCAACCTCGAGAGCCGCATTGAGATCCGATAGGATGTCTTGAGCCACATTCAGCTCTGAGAGGGTCGCAAACCACATCCAGCTCCCACTCCCCTCACAGTAACACCCAGAGCCCCCATTACAGGTATAATGACAGCCAAAGCTTCTCCACAGAAATCACACTGAGGCAGTATATCAAGATCCAGGGGTTCCCACAATGCCTCCATTCAGATCTGCTCTTCTGTGTGGGGCTACTCACGAATGGCTAATCTTGAGACCTGATCTTCATAGCTGTTTGCTGGACATGGTCCTTAAGCACCAAACTAGAAGACAGTCACAAGGTACATATCACAGCCTGCGAGCCACATGTGGCTCCCCACCCATAGGGTGGTGACCCCTGTGCTGCTGTAGTTATTACAGTTTTCCTGTATAATCACTTGGTCATAATGGTAAACAACTGTTTCACCTGAACAACTTCATGGCCAATCAAATTGGACCTCACGGTTTTTCATGTGAAACATTACTCCTTGCAAGAGTAAGCAATTGTGCAGGGACACAGTAAAAAGACTACGATGGCAAAGGACTGCTGGGGTTACATGCTTCAGTCTGAGGGTTGTGTGGAAGCAGCATTTCTTCTGCTAGAATGTAAGTGACGTGTGTCCGTGATTGTCACGTACCGCTGCAGCCTGTGTCAGGAGACTGATAGGGGACCCAACACCAGGAGACGATTCTGTAGACAAGTCAAAACATTTGTTTTAAAATGAATACAATACACTAGTGCCATTAAGGGGTTGTCCAGTGCTGATCACCTTTCATAGCCCATCCTGACATTATATAGCCCGGTTCCCTGGGAGTCAGTTTATTGCTCTTCAGTGATGAGTCATGTTGACAACAGCCAATCACTGGCAGAAGGAATGACCCCAGTAATGAAGACACATCAGAGCAACAGTTTGTGATTGGCTGCATCAGTCATGTGATCATCAAGCCACATTACCACAGGAACAGCAGAATAAATCCTCCTCCTATAACATTAAACTACAGTAACTGGTTTGTAAAACATTTTATGAGGTTAAACAAGCATGTTAAAAGGAATCCCCCTGACAAAACTGTGCCCCTGCAGCGATACGCATGGGGCTGCGTATGCATGGGGGCTCACATCTTTGTAATACTTTAACTCCTTGACATGGTGGCTAAACTTTATTTGGGACTTTGCTTTGGTCACCATATATTTATATGTTGGGGGGTATGGTATTTCCTTACATTGCTCATGTGCATTTAACTTACATGGTACCATGGACTGCTACACCCAGCCTAGCATTATTGACTTACACTAGGTTTGGGACCTTTGTAAGGTTGGACTGTGTTCCCGCTATACATCATCATCTGCACTTTATAAGTTCTATGCGCACTACACATTAGAGCTATGCATTTTTGTGTCCTACCACTATTGCATTAGATTTGCAATGATTACTAACGGCTCAGTGATGCCATTTATATAGCATCTGGGCAAAACTGGTCACTAAGTGGGAACTACCCCTGCCATATAGAAACTCTACTATTGTTCACATTATAATCTTATCATGGTTTGTTATGCATGATCTATTATTTGTGATCTGCTTTTGGAAGGTGTTGCCTCTATGTTTCTTGTACTTACGTATTAGATTTCACATCTGTTTAGTGCCGTTCGTGGCAGAACTGGCAGCTGTGCCGCATCCGCTGCGTAGTGGCCGACTTGCGGCAAGCCCCATTCATTCTCAATAGGACTTGCAGTCAGAAGCGGCAAGTGAAGTTTTGCCGGATCCGTTTTAAATGTTCTTATTGTCCCCTGCATTGTACATGAATAAAAAGTTTCTTCATTTTTCACATGAAATTGGTTTCGATCGTCATGGTGTTGCTCCCTTAATGTGCCACGTCTTCTCTTCCTCCCACTGTTGTCCTAACTTTGCACGGTGAGCACCCTTCCTAATACTAATCATTGTGGTGCGCCCATATAGCTCCCCCCTCTCTACAACGGATATGGCACTTTGCGGCTATGTGAAAAAATAATAAAAATAAATAAAAAGAAACCCTGCTAGCAGTGTTTTTATCCTTTGCCGCAAGTGCCGGTCCTGCCGGATACGGCAAAACCACACTTCCCACACCTGACCGCAAGTCCTACAGTCATGGGGCTGGATGCAATAAAAAGTTTTGATCACATCACATCTGATCGTGAGTTTCTTCCCTGGAATAAGTGGATCCTGGCAGCGCGGACTGGTGAACACCGTTTCCTTTCCCATTTTTTACAGTCATGGGGCTTGACAAGTCGGCCGTTACGAGGCAGACCTGCTGGAATTTCAAATGCAGATGTGAAAGGTGCCTTATGCTTTCTATGTGCACCTGATACTATATTTGTGGCATAGACTAATATGCGAGCCACCAATATGCTTTCACATTAGGCTTGTGATTTACTGGCCCTGTGTCGCTACTATACATCGTTTGTGTATGACTGGTTATTATGTGGCAATGATTATGTAAATCGATCCCGGCTTATTGTTTGGGTCATTATCTATAGCAGGGGCAATACCTTTCCCTTTAGACCAGGAAATTGCCCTTAACCTTTTTGTAACCCTTCCATGTACACACCCCTCCTGGGTAATATCCTCCATTTATATGTGTTGCCTTGCATCCTTATAGATTACCTCATTTGTGTTCAGCAACTAGATTTGTATTGTTAGATATTTTTTTCATGACATTCCCCCATGTATTTGTAGGTTTTTAATTGTTTTTATTAATTTTTTTGTCTGTATTTTTGCACAATAAAGTATAATTGCTTTCCACTGCAAACGATATAGTCATGTTGCTGCCTTCATATGCCTTGTCTTTTCTTTTTCTACATGACTTATGTTGACAACGGCCAGTCACTGGTAGAAGGAATGACCTCCGTAATGAAGACACGTCACAGCAACTGTTTGTGATTGGCTGCATCAGTCATGTGATCATCAAGCCACATTACCACAGGAACAGCAGAATAAATCATACTCCTATTGTAATAAACTATGGTAACTGGTTTGTAAAAAAATCATTAGGTTGAACAAGTGTGTTAAAAGGAATAAGAGCTCTAAAATCTATAGGGTAGATGAAAGGCATTTCATAAAAATGTATGCTTACAATATAATTTCTTAGCACTGTAACCTTCCTTAAATATTTCTGGCAAATAATTTTCCATATTAATCTATATTTTCATGATTGTCTTACAATTAAAGCAGGGTATAGCATGACAGTACCATGTGATGAGCATCAGAGGCCGACTAGAATAGATCTAGGCCTTTCACTCATTGCCTAATAACCAAACCTTCATATATAGAGCCACCAATCCATTGGCTGTAGAATAAGCAGTCAAGTAAAGGCCTTGGCAAACACAGATTTCAGCTACAGGGAACGTCAATGAGCCTTCATAATAAATGGATGATATGGAGGCTAAAAGAGTCAATATGAAGTCACACCTCAAAGTAGGGCATGAGACTAGGAAGTGCAACCTCTGCCTGAAAAACTTGTTTGCTCTGCACACCGACAAAGAGGAATGGAATTCACAGAAATAGAAACGCATGACGTCACGAGCCTTGTCATAATACTCAGCTTGTGACAGCTCACCTACATCAAAGTGTGAGGAGATTGAGACAACTCTCTAAATTACTTCCCCAAAAGCTGGCAGCTCCCTAATCTGTCAATGCTCTAGGAGATGCTTGTATTCTAACGGAGAAGCCCTTCTTAACTTAACCTCTACATATTAAAGTATAGATTGACATCTGCATGCTGGTGGGGCCATGCCACTGGCCGAAGAGTGCCAGAGGGTGTGTGCGTGTGTGTGTGTGTGTGTGTGTGTGTGTGTGGTGGGTAGTGGCGCACCACTGGCAAAAAAGTGTCGGGAAGAGGTGGAATGAATGGGGAATTCTTATGTTGCGGGTAACAGATTCGATGTCATGTGCTACAAATCCGAGGTCAAATTCACGAGTCAAAAGAAAAAAAAAAGTTTTATAAGTGAAATACGAAACTGCACAGTCAGAAGAATCAAAACCTACATCAAATTAATAACAGATGAAACTGAAATGAGTCACCTGGCCTGTGCCCGATTCTGGTGACAACTTTTTAAGGCCCTATGGGTACTTTAGCGGGCGCCATCTGGAGGGTGAGCACAAGAAGTACAGAGTAGGATTAGAACATACCTCAAATAAAAACTCTGAGAGCTACACTTCTAAATAGAAGGGTGACAACTGATGCAGGATATAAATATTGTGTTGTCAGGATACATGTAGGACAAGGTACCGTATGAATGTTGCACATTACATGAGTTAGTATGGTAGCCCCCAATGGTCACTAGACTGAGTGTCCCAATACCCAATTCTCCACATGAAGGAAGATTTAAATGCAGTACTACTGCGATTGTTTATAGGCATCATACTTCGTCGTCATTCCCAATGATGCAGGGCATGGGTGTGTGACCAGGCTGCTCAGTTTATACCCAGCCTCCAAGAGGAGGAATCTGGGCTAGTTCTAGGGATTAATTAGGTAATGTTGTTCGTGTGAAGATCCCTCATGGCCACTTTACACGCGGCTACATTTCTAGCTTATCCACAGGTAACTTACTGGCTGCAGTGAAATCATGGAGACATTATTCCATTTGTACACAGCAACAAGATAGAACCATGTCTCCATGATTTCACTGCAGCCAGTAAGTTACCTGTGGATCAGCTAGAAATGTAGCCGCGTGTAACGTGGCCATCAGGGTTAATTCCCCAGGATGAGCATTTGGTGCATTGTTGATATTGAAGCATTTCTGCACCCATTCAGTAATTTAGTGTTTTTTTCATTGCATTTTTATCACGTCTTTAATGCTGCAGTTTTTGTCATGTCAAGTTTTAAATAAAGATATTTTGTTTTTGATATGTTCTAGTATTTTGTTTTGAAACATGTTTTTTGCTTATTTTCTGCATCAAATGCAATGTTATTGGGAAATCAGATCACAAAGAACTCTGCACAAGCGACAGTGACCTGCTGCAGATTTCACACCCACTGCAGGTCAGTGTACACCTGTATCCTATAATCTTTATACTATTACGGAGGCAGACAATAAGCCTGATAACTAGTGATGAGCTACTCGCACGGATAGTGCAGTATTCACGGAGCCGCCACCCCAGTAAGGCCAGACAGAATGGTAGGCATTCTGGGGGAAGCACAGCAAGGTAATTCAGGCAGTGAAAACTCAAAAAAGCCCATCCTCTCACCCTGCCCCGGAAATGCTTGTTTATGGCCAGATGTGTATGGGTGGAGCCCATCACTAATTGACTAACAATGGACTCGTAATTCGGACAAGTACACGAGCATTACCAAGTACTCGTTACAAGTATAGCAATTATGAATATTTCGCTACTCGCTCATCACTACTTACACCCTATAAATATGCCTAGTGAGCTCCTTTATAAACAGAACCTGGCTGCTCGCTGGGAGATGAACAGACCTTGTACAACGCAGTTACACTGTTTACATCTAAAAAGAGGAGTGAGCATATGGCTGCCCTATGTTTACCTACAGCCTTATTGTACAGGCTGGACACCACACTGCTTCCATGAATGTGAGGTTGTGCACTCCAGGTAGACACAGGCAGATGACAATCTGTATACAGTGATTGCTGTGGAAAATAAATGTAAAGTATTCTACATACTGTAAGAGCATGTGCACACATTTAGGATTTGGTGCAGACATTTCTGCACTATTTTTTCTCAGGAGAAACACACAAGAATTGACATGCTGTAAATTTGTCTTTGCACCAAATCTGCAAGGAGAAAATACTTAACATGTGCAGAAGACTTCAGGATGTCCATCAACTTTGCTGGAATTGGAGACCCTTCAGGCTTTGTGACAAATCCATACTCAAATGCATAAAAAAATGGAATGAAAACGCAACTTGTGCACTGCGCCTTAAAAAGCTCTAGACTGGAACTTCAGCAGCACTATGGCATAGCACAATGTAGAAGGGAAGAGACAGAATGAATCTAATGTAGACATAGCTGTGGTATATCGCACAGTGCCCCACCAGTATTATTACTGCAATCACCAGTCAGATGAGAATTGTTACAACAGATGTTTATTTCCCCTGCACTATGAGTGGGCCTACTCTAGACCTTAGTTTGCTTCACCTTTCAGTACATTTTCCTTCTACTTGTAGACTCAGACAGCAGATTTAGGTCCTCTCTTCGCTCAGAAAATAGGCAACTCGCTTAAAAGGGGGTAATGGTGTCACAAAGATTATAAGCCCCACAACAGTCAGGCACTGATAGAATTTTTAAAGGCCTGCTGACAGATTCCCTGACAACAATAACATATTCCAGTGGTATGTTTACTGGTGCGATACAATCGCAGATTACTCTGTTGCAGATCTAGCACAGCTCAGATTGCTGAGCTCTGTATTATGCCACTAGTTCATTTGACTCACTGATAAAGTGCTCTTAATTGCATAGCATTGTACAAGCATTATGACTGCCCCCAATGACTCAATATAAATGACCTACTAAGTATATCTTTTGAAGATTGGGAAGAAACTGGAGAAAGCCCACACAAATATGGGGAGAACATACAGTAACCACTTCCTGTGTATACAGTATACTGGATAAATAGGAAAGAAATCAGCTCACCCTTGATATAATGTCCAGGTAAACCAGACAGTATGGAAGCATGAGATCTTGCTGCTGGCTGGCATTTGCTATGAATTTGAGAAAAGAAGATGCAGCTTCCAGTCTACTATAGGAGAGAATCTTTTACTTGAAATATTGTGTTACAAATAAACACAGCTCAATGAGTCACACTATAAAGAGTGTGAATGGGATTAGAAAAACATAAAATAGGCATATTTGAACTGTTCCATGCACTCTTAAAAATTTTCCTAAACTAAGTTTAAAGGGGTTGTCCACTACTCGTACACCACCTTCTCATTTCCCATGTGTTCCTCCATAAAAATAATGTTAATACTCCTGTCCGTGCTAACACAATTCCAGCAATGTCAGAACGCATGTTCCTGGACCCACGTGACAGCATCATGACACGCAAGTCCTGTGACCAATCCCTTATCACCTTCAGACAGTTAGGTAAGTAACAAGTGAGACCTGTGGCTGCCACTCATTTCCTGTTAACTGCTCCTGTGTCAGAAGGGAAGAAAAAGGAGGCTAGCGCTGATTGGGCATTAGTACAAGTCTTATGGGGCCGTCACACGCGTCAATATCGGTGCATCGATCACTGCTGCACGTGACGTTGCAGCGATATTGACGCGTGTGACAGGGCACATCAACCAGCGATAAATTGCTGGTTGTTGATCGCCAGGTTTTAGAACCTGTTCTAAAACCTGACGACGGTCGCCTTGGTGGACATGCAGCATCGCTGCGTGTGACACCAGGAGACGCAATCAGCCAGCTCCCAGCGCCTCTCAGGAAGCGCTGGGAGCTGGTATCCAGGGTAAACTGCAGGTAACTAGGCAGTGCGCGCTGCCTTCTCCGCTCACCAGCTGGTATCTAAGGTACACAGTGGGTAACTAGGGTCCCCTAATTACCCGCTGTGTACCTTAGATACCAGCCAGGAGCGAAGAAGGCTGGTAACTAAGGTATACATCGGGTATCTAGGCAGCGCGCGCTGCCTAGTTACCCGCAGTTTACCCTAGATACCAGCCTGCAGACATCGTGGAAACTATACAGAAATCATATCCACGAAGTCGCTGGTAAAATGATCACTGGTGAGTCTGCCTGTGTGACAGCTCACCAGCGATCATCCGTCAATGTCGTCAGCGATCAGATCGCTGACGACATTGACGTGTGTGACGGCCCCATTAGGGACCTGTCACACTTTGCGACGCACCAGCGATCCCGACAATGATACGACGCTGGTGCGTCGCTATGTGGTCGCCGGTGACATATGAAACAGTCAGATCTCACCAGCGACACAGCAACAATCCGGAATAATCCGGAGCTCGTTGGGACTCTGTTTCTCAGACCTGTAGTATTGAGATTGTTGGTTGCGGTCTCTGTCAAAAACACCGATGCGTGCTGCCCAGCGGGACCCAAACTATCAAAAAACGGTCCAGGCGACTGACACAACCAGCGATCTCACAGCAGGGGCCTGGTCGCTGCCAAGTGTCAAACATAGCGAGATCGCTGGCGAGGTAGCTGTTGCGTCAAACTTGTGACTCAGCAGTGATCTCGCTTAATGTGACGGAGGCTTTAGGCCCCATTACACATAGCAAGATTGCTGTCATGTCACAGGTTTTATGACGCAACAGCGATCTCGCTATGTTTGACACGTAGTAGCAACCGAGCCCACGCTGTGACATCGCCGATGGTGTCGAAATGGCCTGGACCATTTTTTAATCGTCGGTTTCCTGCTGGGCAGCATGCATCGGTGTGTTTGACGCCTTAACAACAACCTCGTCTGAGTCGTCAGACTAGCTGCTGTGTGACAGGGTCCCAATGACCGCTGAGGTAGTTATATGGGCCGCTGTATCGTTGCTGCGTCGTTCAGCAGATCTGTTTGACATCTCACCGGCGACCACGTAGCGACGTTACAGTGATCCTTTCCAAGATCTCTGGAATGGGACCCTTAATGTCATGTGGGCACAGGGAATGTAAGCTCTAACATCGCTGGAAGAGCACCAGAGGAAAGTAAAAGCTTTATTTTTATGGGAGTGCACATGGGAAATGAGTAGGGAGGGATTGTCCAAGTAGTGGAAAACCCCTTTAAGAATGCAAGGAGCGTTCGAAATGCATCTGGTTTAGGTTTATTATCACATTATTTTGTGTGATTGTGTGTTTTGCTACTTTTTAAACAATTTTTAAATAAAGGTTTCTTTTACTACTGGACCGGATGCCGGATCATCTCTTTCCTCACATTTATATGCTGTAAATTGACAGTAAGCTGCTAATCAGTAGTGAGGACAAGGCTGGATCAAGGCGCAGGAGACACTTTGGGGATGTCACACGCGTCGATATCGCTGTCAATGTCGCTCATACATCACGGATTTTCAGTCGCTCAAGCGACGTAAAAGTGACGCAGGAGCGACATTGAAGCGTGTGACCAAGCGATGCAACCAGCGATATATCGCTGATCGCCGATTGCAGGTTTCACTGCCAGACGTAAAACCTGTCGCTCATCGCTCAGTAGACCTTGTGCATCACTGCGTGTGACACTAAACTCAGCGACGTATTTTCTATTTTGACAACGTACAAGCGACTAAATAAAATCGCTCGCAAGATGGCGACATCACCGCATCGCTGGGTTATATTGACGCGTGTGACATCTTACCTGCGATAATTCCACATCGCTCAGGCGATTAATAATTTGTGACGCATGAGCGATATCGCGGGCGACATTGACACGTGTGACAGGCCCTTAAGTCTTCTAAGTGATAATCACTTGCTGATAAAAACAATGATTTTATTGAAATGGCAAAACACAGCCCTGGAAGTGACCCATCACTGGAATCGGGGACTCTGCCCCCTACATCATGCCGCTTTCAGATTACATAGCAAAAACCTGACAGATTCCCTTAAATTCCTATGGTAAGGATCAAGATTAAGTCCCAGAAAAAAAAAAAAAAGCCTCGTCCAATCTAATTGATGAGTATGCAATAGAGAGCAATCTATGACACGGTCAGCAAATCCAATTAAAATAAGTGATCCAGTTAATGTGATCAGCCCTACTGTTCCTGAATACCTGTTTTGGTCTTTTCCAGAGTCCAGATGTGGCAGATTATATCCACTACAGATTATAACATGACGTTGCAGCCATATCTGCCACAACACTGTAAAATCCTAAGGAAATGAGCTGTAAACCTGCCACCCCTGGACCTGGCATTGCAGTCCCACAACAAAAGAGTGGCCTGGCATTCACTTGTGTACTTACATGTCAAATAAGGATCATCCCATAACAAGCTGTCACCTGACCACTGCAGCCAATCATAGAAGAAAAATGATGATGCCATGGTTTCTGATAATGGAGCAATCAGCAGTTATACAACATTGTTATTTTCACACCTTCTATGACACCTCTAAAGTTGTCAGTGAAGCAAAGCAACTCCTGAAAGCCCTGCATTGTAGGAGGATCCCATGGTGATATAGTACTACAATATAGCAGCAGTTACCCTCTGTGCTGATCTGGATGATAGTGCAATACAGGGTGTGCATTGTTTATTATACTGTAATAAGATCACATTAGTTTGTGCGGTGGTGAATAGTTGTACGCCTATTTATAGATGGAGTATGATGTCATTGTCTCAGGCAGTCCCATGGCAGTGAGGTCATTGTGGTTCTCTCCTGGACAGTACACGATTCAGTGCCACATTGTGATGTCTCAGTGTATGTATACATGGAATCTGTATGATACACATTCCCATCCATTGCATTATGTTATTGCTCATGTGCTGTCATATAGCGGTATAAGACAAGCGCTCCATCACAGCCCTCTGGCCCACCCTATCCCAGCCTCAGAGGAGCAGGTTACAGTCACACCTGTGTGTCACCTGGTCACCGGTCTAATGGCCCGGACTCCCATAGATGCCGATGGAGCAGCCGGTTCAGTTACACCAGTAGTCCGGCACCAGACAGTATCATACAGTGTAATCCAGCATCAGAGCGAATGTCTCCACACAGCAAGTCTCCAATCTCCACCTCACACAGACATTACAGGGTGATCCCCCTGGACAGAGCTGGACACACTGGTCTAATGGCCCGGACTCCCATAGATGCCGATGGAGCAGCCGGTTCAGTTACACCAGTAGTCCGGCACCAGACAGTATCATACAGTGTAATCCAGCATCAGAGGGAATGCCTCCACACAGCAAGTCTCCAATCTCCACCTCACACAGACATTACAGGGTGATCCCCCTGGACAGAGCTGGACACACTGGTCTAATGGCCCGGACTCCCATAGATGCCGATGGAGCAGCCGGTTCGGTTACACCAGTAGTCCGGCACCAGACAGTATCACACAGTGTAATCCAGCATCAGAGGGAATGCCTCCACACAGCAAGTCTCCAATCTCCACCTCACAAAGACATTACAGGGTGATCTCCCTGGACAGAGCTGGACACACTGGTCTAATGGCCCGGACTCCCATAGATGCCGATGGAGCAGCCGGTTCGGTTACACCAGTAGTCCGGCACCAGACAGTATCACACAGTGTAATCCAGCATCAGAGGGAATGCCTCCACACAGCAAGTCTCCAATCTCCACCTCACAAAGACATTACAGGGTGATCTCCCTGGACAGAGCTGGACACACTGGTCTAATGGTCCGGACTCCCATAGATGCCGATGGAGCAGCCGGTTCAGTTACACCAGTAGTCCGGCACCAGACAGTATCACACAGTGTAATCCAGCATCAGAGGGAATGCCTCCACACAGCAAGTCTCCAATCTCCACCTCACACAAAGACATTACAGGGTGATCTCCCTGGACAGAGCTGGACACACCGGTCTAATGGTCCTGACTCCCATAGATGCCGATGGAGCAGCCGGTTCAGTTACACCAGTAGTCCGGCACCAGACAGTATCATACAGTGTAATCCAGCATCAGAGGCAAGTCTCCAATCTCCACCTCACACACAGACATTACAGGGTGATCTCCCTGGACAGAGCTGGACACACTGGTACTGCCCGGCACTATCCTGGGCAGTGTGAGCTGTCACCCGGGGGCTGCCCACTGACAGGCACTGTACACACGTGCCCACAGCCCGGGGAGGCTGACAATGCTCACAGGACGCTGCGCACCTCAGCCATGTCCCGGCTCCTGTCACCCCGGAGCACCGCTGCCTCTCCACCACAGAGACACAGTCCCGGGCCGGCCCCGCCGTGCTCCCCTCTCCCCTCACCTGTGTTTCGGCGGCAGGCGCAGAGATCCCCCTGGAGAGCCCGGACAGTCAGCCGGAAGTCCCTCCCTTTTCTGCACTCAGCCACTCAGTGCCCACAGTCCAGGCTCCGGCACTTCCGCTCTCACTGGCCGCCTTTCCTCCGACGCAAACCAATGAGAGCAGAGGATGACGTCACACAAACGACCCGGAACACACGCGGCGTGACTGTGTACGGAGGCCAATGACGTCACAGCAAGGCGTGGCTACACGGTCATCAGACAGCCAATCAGACGTCCCAGACAACCAGACACCATGGTAACAGCAACGCACTGCGCTGTGTGCGCGGCCCAGAACAATGGCAGCGCCAGTCATTTCCGGAGTACCCGACATGCAGTGCGGCAAGTAAACTGCGCACTGACCGAACAGCGTCCAGCTCCCTCAGGCCTCACCCACAGCAGGGCTGGGAGATGGCCGGCTCTACGTGCCTGTTATATTCCATCATCAATCTCCGAATCTGACCTCAAAGGGATTGTCCAGACACAGTCAGAAGAACTACTCAACCTGTCAGCCATCACTATCTGTCCCTGCAGGGAATAGTACTGTTCTAAACCCCGCTCCCTGCAAAGAGCTGACAATCATTTCTTAAAGGGAACCTGACACTGTTTATGCCTCCCCAGCTATCACTGTCTGTAGCTGTAGCTTTATAATACCAGTCTGATCATCCCTGTCTGACCTCATGGTGTAATGTGAAAGGTGAAAGAAAAGCATCCACTAGATCAAGAAAAATAATGCACCATACAAGGGAGAAATACTGTTACACCATGACTAGACCTCATACTACCACCACATTGTAACTGAATAGTGACCGAATACTACGACATTCACAACAGAGCAATACCTCCACACCCTGACCAGACCATATATTACCACTACATAGTAACTGAATACTACAACAATAATGATCATGAATAAAAACACTAATTACACTAATATTACCAGAAGTGCTATTATGCACGTGAGCTCAGTACATAGCATAAGTGTACAGGTAGTACAGTGATCACCAATGACATTATACGCAGGAGCTCTGTATATGATGTACAGACAATACAGTGATCACCAGTGACATACACAGGGGATCTGTATATACGGTCAGTGTACAGGTAATACAGGGATCACCAGTGACATAAACAGATGCTCTGTATATAGGTGATTATCCATCGTGTAACCCCTATATACAGTATGAGATCTCACGTAACCCCTATATATAGTACTAGCTGTAGAACCTGGCGCTGCCTTGGATACAATAATAAAAGGGGTGGAGCCATATGCATACAGGGGATGGAGTTATGAAGGGGTTGTTGCCTGGGGTACTATAATAAAGGGCCGGAACTAAGCAGAGGTGGTTGAGCCATATCCATGTGGAACATTAAGTAGTGTGGTTAACCTTCCTAGCGGTACTCCCGAGTGTAACTCGAGGTTAACTTTCACTGCTAGAAGCAGTGACCCCCGAGTCACACACGGGAATACCCGCGGCTACTGCCGCTGCTCACTGTGAGGAGGGGGTGGGGCTGCCCAGCACCGCCGCCCCTGCTACAACCGCGGGAGAGTTCCGGGGGGGTGGGTTGGCGCTGTCAGTGCCCCGCGGCTTCTGCTACAGCCGGGGGTGGGGGTGCTGTCAGTGCCCGCCGCCCCTGCTACAGCCGCGGGTGAGTTCCAGGGGGGGGGGTTGCTGTTAGAGCCCAGCACCGCCGCCCCAGCTGCAGGTCTTACCTGCTCCTTGCCACCGGCGCCATGACGGGGATATGTCTTAGGGTTAGGGTTAGTGCCTGGGCTGCAGACAAGAGGAGGGGCGGGAACACCCAAGGGAAGCAGGATGCTTCCTTCAGTTACCCTCCTCTGTCACGGGGGCCCCCTACCCAGTCGGGGCCCTGGTGCAGCTGAACCAGCTGCACCACGGTAGGTCCACCCCTGGCGCTCGGAGCAGCGGAGTCTTCTTACCTTCTCCTGGTGATCCAGCGATGTCACCGCTGTGAGAGCCCCCTTTGTATGCCTCCATATGACTTCCTGGTTCCGTCTCTGTGAGCCGCAGCGCCTCATTGGAGGCGGAGCTGGGCAGGAAATACAAATGTATAAAATTTCTGCCCATAAAAGAAATTTTTTACTAAAAAAATGGTACCGCTTTTAGTACAAAATTCCTGACAATCATACCGCCAGGGAGGTTCAAGGGAACCCGTCACCTCCGAAAAGCCACCTACCCTATCAATACATGTCCCTGCACCTTCTTATTACTATTATAACTATCCCTCTCTCTGCTAAATGCTTGCTTTCAATTTGCTAAAAAACGTTTTTATACTTACTAATTAGGATGATAATGAAGCGGGGGCTATATGCAATAGTACCCCTGGGCGTGTTGGTTTGCAGCCTGAATGGGCACAATATTGTAATAAGATTCCTCTCTGCTCCAGCCTGCGTCAGATGTCGGTCTCCAGTTCAGGGTATGACGCGAATCGTGTAATGTCCGGTTCTGGTGACGTCGGTACACCTTCGTCTCTCGGCAGGCTTCAAGCAGCTCATTGCGCATGCTTGAAGGAGCACATTACGTCAGCTCATCTGTGATGAGCTGCCGTAAGTGATGCCATAAAGCATGCGCAATGTGGCTGGGTGCGGGGTCTTCATGTTCCGCACCCCACCCCCGGTACAACAAAGGAAAGGCAGGGGGCTAGGAGTCCCGAGTGGGACATTCACTGGAAAGTCTGCGGGATTGAAGAGGCCCAAAAGGCACAAGAGAGGGGGTGCCTCTAGCAAGCCCAGCTGCAGACCAGCTACCGGGAAACACTGCTGTACTGTGTGAACTAAGACTGACTGTGTAAAGCTAAGTACTGAGCAGTGGAGTAAAGCACCCGGGTCAAACTCAGACTTTGTGTGCGAGACTTATTATGTGGTACCAGCCGGGGCTCGCCGTCACCTGCGGAGCCACCGACTTGAAGCTGCACTGCAGGCAGACTCAGCCTGCATGAGAAGAAGCACAGACGCTAACCCTACGGAAGCAGCAGGAAACCCGCTGAGGTCAGCAAGTCATCTTATAACGCACATACACAGACTATATACCGGGCCCAGGGGATACCCAGCCCTGCCCGTGGAGGGCTTATCACCTCGCTGCCCATCGCCATTATCCCCGTGACTAGCAGGGGTAGCTCAAATTGGCCACAAACCACGGGTGGCTCACATCCATGACAAACACTTTCCCTTTTTATTTTAATTCCCCTTTTATTGATATCGCCCAGGGCTACGGAACCGGTCCATTGCCACCAGAGTGACATCCCCCCAAGCAACAGAGACTGAAGGGGACTGGTCCAGAGTACCCCATGGCCCTGGCGGGCGACTCACACTCAGCGCATATATGATTTTGAGAGCCATATTCACTTGGCATGCAAGTATTTTACCTGCCAAAATTATGAATACAGTTGTTTTTCTGCCACTCCATTTGCAAACAGCACGTTCTAGGGGTAGAGACCCGACTCCAGCGATATAACATACTTGCCTGCTTGCTGCAGTTATAGTTAAGAAATTATCTGCTGCAGAGCGCTGTATAAGTAACCCACACGATTACAGGGAAAGCTGCCAAACTGTGCCTAGGCAGAGATCTGACAATAAGTGGTAGGGGCAGGGTTGCAGAAAAGCTCATTGTGCTGTCCAGCCATCCTCCGCAGGTGGTTATATTTATTACAAGAACATATGCATAATATCTTGATTATCAGTGTTGGTGTATAGTATTTACATTTCTTTGCTGCCATCTACTGGCCATTATGTCTTCATGTATTGTAGCTCATTTGCACTTCCGTGAGGAAGTGGATGAACTCCAGCACCACCTTTAGGTAGCTCCTCAAAGTCATAATCGACTTTCTGACAAGCCTTTTCATATGACTAAGGATTTGTGCCAGATCAGAACCCCAAACTACAGATGCTGCATTTCATGGTAACTGCCCCTCATCAGTGTAGTGTGTGGGATATTCAGATCTGGATGTGTGAGTGGGCTAAGACTAGGTCTGGGGAACTTGCTATCTACCTTATGGCGAGGAGTTTGCCTGCAACCATAAGATGACAGTTAAGTAAATAAGGAGATTTAAAGGGAACCTGTCACCTAATTTTAAGCCCCTACACTATCTCTAGCTGTCCCTACACCTTCCTAGCAGCTCCCTATCTCTCCCTTTCTTATCTAAAGTCTCCCTATGAAAGAAGTGTAAAATAAGATAAAACTTACTGCAGTCCCCGTAGTTAGGGGACTGGGTAGGCGTGGCCACGCTTCCACAGCACTCCTCCATGCTGTAATGCACGCCCCGCTGGGCGGCATAATTCAGGGCCCTCTCTGCCCCCATGTCTTTGTAATCTGCCGCCATGTTTGTAGTTCTAAGCACCGGCCGGACGTCACTGCCGGCGCGGTGCATTATGGGGCCGGTCACGTGATCGGCCCTAGTGCATTATGGGGCCGATCACGTGATCGGCCCGGCTCCGCGCATGCGCTTACTGAAGCCGGGCCGGTCACGTGATCGGCCCCATAATGCACTAGGGCCGATCACGTGACCGGCCCCATAATGCACCGCGCCGGCAGTGACGTCCGGCCGGTGCTTAGAACTACAAACATGGCGGCAGATTACAAAGACATGGGGGCAGAGAGGGCCCTGAATAATGCCGCCCAGCGGGGCGTGCATTACAGCATGGAGGAGTGCTGTGGAAGCGTGGCCACGCCTACCCAGTCCCCTAACTACGGGGACTGCAGTAAGTTTTATCTTATTTTACACTTCTTTCATAGGGAGACTTTAGATAAGAAAGGGAGAGATAGGGAGCTGCTAGGAAGGTGTAGGGACAGCTAGAGATAGTGTAGGGGCTTAAAATTAGGTGACAGGTTCCCTTTAAAGCCACATCCCTCCTCTAGGAAATATGCAAATTTGCACTTCAGTAAGGAAGTGGAAGAACTCCAACGCCACCATTAGGTAGCTCCTCAAAGTCATAATCTAGTTTCTGACAAGCCTTTTAATATGACTAGGGATTTGTGTATTGTAGCTGTTATCTCCCACCATCTCTCTCCCTGTAACTCATCCCATCTTGTTTCCTCACATCCTGTTCTTTCTGGTCAGTGCCATTTTAGCAGTAAAGTGCATTATGTTCAGTGCCCACAGTGCATTGTTTGAGGACATGTGGTTCAGATGTCTTTTTTCTGAACCAAAATCTGCACCCAATCTGCAAGGAAAAAAAGCAACTTTGGCATAGCACTTTTGAACGCTCATAGACTTTGCTGGCTTCAGTATAGACATGCAGATTTTGATGCAGAGTCTCAAAACTCTGTGCCAAAAATAGTATCAAACAGTGCACGGTGGACACGAGGCCTTACAGCTGGAGATGGAGGTAAAAGGAAAATCCTATCATCTATCCCTCATGCCTGTTCCTTCATCTTCCTAAAGGCCACGTCACACACACAGATGATTGTGCAGATATTGTTCGCAGATCTCTGGTTGCAGTGAAATCATGGACACATTGTTCCATTTTATACACAGCCACAAAATGAACAATGTGTCCATGATTTCACTGCAACCAGAGATCTGCGAACAATATCTGCACAATCATCTGTGTGTGTGACGTGGCCCTATGACATCTCTACCTCATCATTTATCAAGGTACTGTCAAACTACCTAAAACGTCTTCTACTGGATCTTCCTTCTTTGATTAACTACATGCAACTGGTCAGACAAGAGAGGACAGGATGGATCTTTGCACACATCTCAGTTATGTACACTGGTGGCAGAATAGTCACAGGAAGCCTTAAGGTACCTTTACACGCCGCTACAAAAGGATGGATACAACCCGCTACTTCACGTGCACGAGCACGCACAAACGGTTACAAACGGGAAACGCACCATCTTCACACGCTGCCACAAGGTGCGCTACGCTACATCTATAGCTAGATACATCGCCAGGTGTCTCAAGTAGCCATCTCTAGCTTACCTTACCTCATTTACACACCGCTACAACCAGCTAATATGGGCGGACCTGGTGCAGCAGGGACAGCACATAGGCGTCCCACCATTGTGGATTACGAGACGTCCGTACGCTGATAGGACAAAGCAGGAACATCATGATTGGGCAGGCATCGCAGGAGGCTGTTTAATACATGACGCTCGAGCAATTGTGTAGTGTGACTGGTCTGCTCCTTAAATATGCCGCCCTATGCAGCGACTACCAATCGTCATGCAGGAGCTTCCTCCAATGATCGCTGAAGGGGCGCGGTAACCCGGAGCCTGTGTCACGCCCCAGCTACAGACCAGGTACATCGCCTGGTGTATAGACATCCCTTCTGTAGCTTCTTTACACGCCGATACAGGTCGCTACAATCGGCTTTGTAGCCACCTGTTTCAGAGCAGTGCTCGGAAACAGATGTATCTGTTGCCGGCTGCCTCCTACCGTCTTCACACGCCGCTACTACTGGCTATATTGAGGACGCAAGCTACAATCGTAGCCTGTAGCGGGTTGTATCCATCCTGTTGTAGCGGCGTGTAAAGGTACCTTTAAGGTACCTTTACACGCCGCTACAACAAGGTGGAAACAACCGGGTGCTTCACGTGCACAAGCACGCACCAACGGTTACAAACGGTACCCGATACCGTCTTTACACGCCGCTACAAGGTGCTTTACAGAAGGTTGAATCTATCTCTAGATGCACCGCCGGGTGCCTAAAGTTACCTTCTGCAGAGCACCTTACCCCATTTACACAAGGTAATATGGGTGGACCTGGTGCAGCAGGGACAACACATAGGCGTGCCAGAATTGTGGATTACGAGACGTTCGTACGCTGATAGGACAAAGCAATAGCATCATGATTGGCCAGCCAGCGCAGGAAGGATGGCTAATACATGACGCTAGAGCAATTGTGTAGTGTGACTGGTCAGCTCCTTAAATATGCCGCCCTATGCAGCGACAACCAATCGCAACGCAGGAGCTTCCACCAATGATCGCTGAAGGGGGGTGGTTTCACAGAGGCTGTGTCACGCCCCGGGGAGTTATCTAGGTGACGAATAAACCTTACCCTACCGTATTTACACGCCGTTACCATCGGGTTGAAATCAACCTGTTTTAGAGCACTGTTCTGAAACAGGTGCCGCGAGTGACGGGTGGCAACAACCGCCTTTACACGCTGCTACCTCGGGTTGATTTCACAGTGCAAGATACATTTATCTCATAAACCCGGTTGTTTCCACCTTGTTGTAGCGGCGTGTAAAGGTACCTTAAGTCTACAGTTTTGGGAGTATATGCATAGTCTGCTTGCAAGCCTAGTGCTATCTGACATGTTAGTGAAAGCATGTCCACAAAAAGTTCTGGGGATCCCACTGTGGGGCAATGTTTTCATTATGATCCTGACAACACAGTTCCATCAAGAGAAGAGTGCACACTGACCACAGAACATGGTGTATGTCCCAAATGTGCATCGAAATCAAGAGGTCAGAGAGAACTTTGAGACTCCCAGAGACGAGTTCTGCGTCAATCTAGATGATTTATGGGACAAAGTTGAACATTACTTTGCAGCTCTTGTACGCTGTGACAATGACGCACCAGCCTTGAATCATTTATATGCTGCCTATGATAGTTACCAATAACTCTCTGAAAAGTACATCACATTTCTTAGTGACTCTGATGTGGATGACGACACAGCAAAGCTGGCTGAAATAGACACTGTGACAAGAAAAGACCACATAATAAGGCAGAACTCCGCATGCAATCCTGCAAGAGGTGAGGTCTCATTGATCAGAATGACATCTCAATCTTCCTACTCATTGCACTCCAAAAAGTTAAAGATGTCCGACAAGCAACTGTAAATCCATGCACACAAGGAGGAAGCTCATTTGCTACATAAGAAGCCTAAGCTCAAAGACAAAAGATGGAGGAGGAAGTGCAAGCTCAAAAAACGATATGGAAGCCCAATTAAAAATACAGGAAGCAGAGATGGAAGGCCAATTAAAAACTGAACTGAAGCTCTTTGAACAAGCACTAGGTCAAGAACCTGATCTGGACTGCCTCATCTCAGAAGTGAAAGACCCAGATGATCATTCAACTGACTACATGCTAAGACAATCACTGTCTACAATGGCTCCACTTCCAATATACCACATTGACGTACCTGCAATGCAAAGCATGTCAAAACCTTTACCGACCGAGAACTATAGTCAACCTTTTAAGCTGTAATTCAAGATCTTAAAGGGTGTCACACCCAATATCGCCTGACGTAATATGCTGCCGTGACGTCTGCACACTATTGACGTGTGACATACGATCAGCGATAAATCGCTGTTGATAGACGCTAGGTTTAAACAGCTCTGAAAATTGGCCGAATGTTATCTTGTCGCCCGTGGACCGTCAGCCATCGCCCTCTCTCAGTGAAGCCGTCGTGACAAGCGAATATTCCAGCTCCCTAGCGCCTGTAAATACCCGCATGGGAGCTGGCTCCAGGTAACTGGCGGGTAAATAGGCAAGCGCTCCGCTGCCTAGATACCCGACGGGACCTTTATACCGGCCTCAGCTCTACGGTGAGCGAGAGATGGCGTGATAACTAGTATCAGTCGGGTATCTAGCAGCGCGCTGCCTAGTTACCGCATTGTACTTGAGACGGCTTCCGCTTCCAGAGGTGGCAGCGGTGACAGGACATCGTGGAAACGATAGTTAAATCGTTTCCATTATGTAACTTGTCAAATTGATCGTGTAGTTCTATCTGTGTGTACAGTTCCCACAATCGCGTCATGTCGTCATGCATCTTTCGTCGCTGAGACATTGCGGTGGTGATACCCCTTTAAACACTCCACCAAGGAACAATTTGATTTGCTGTTAACTGATTAGGCCCAGAATCAGCAGAGCACATCAAGACACTAAGGGTACCGTCACACTTGGCGAAGCACCAGCGATCCCGACAGCATACGACCTGGTAGGGATCGCTGATGAGATGTCAGTCAGATCTCACCAGCGATGCAGAAACGATCCAAAATGATACAGAGGTCGTTGGGACCCTGTTTCTCAGACCTGTAGTATTGAGATAGTTGGTTGTTGTCCCTGTCAAACACAGCATGCACGCTGCCCAGCGGAGCCCGACGACCAAAAAAATGGTCCAGAACGGTTTGTAACGAGCAGCGATATCACAGCAGGGGCCTGATCGCTGCTAAGTGTCACACAAAGTGAGATCGCTGTTGAGGTCGCTGTTGCGTCACAAAATTTGCGGCTCATCGATCTCGTTAGCAATCTCGTTTAGTGTGACGGGGGCTTAAGAGCAGTTTATGTAGACTATTCAGATGAAGATTAGCAGCATATGGAGAGATACTGACATCATATCAAAATACATCACAGCCTGGAATGGTGAGAGAACATCAAATGTCCCTCCATTCCAGGCTCTGGAAAAAGATGGGTGACATGCCTACAGTCAGCAGGGCTCTCACTGTTCGTATTATGCATGCTGTAGACACTGCTCTTCGTTCCATTTGTGAGGAAAGTAGGGAATAATCTTTATTTGTGGGGTTGATGCTTTTTGCATTACTTCTTTTTCCTTTACCAGTGTTATATACAGGAGGACGTGCTGATACAGAGTGCAACTTTGGGAGTTTAGGCTCACTGCTGGCTGTCAACCCAGCACAAGTAATGATGAGAAATGTTTGAAGAAGGGAGCACACCTGGTGCCAAGGCCGTGTGAACAGAATATAAGGAGTATGTGTTGTATCCGTACCACATGGATGTGTGAATGAGGCCTTAAAGTATGTTTTGCTCTGAACACTGTAGAGTTTCAGAACCAAACCTACTTGGCTGAGAACAGCCACGTCCCGATGCATGCAGTCCAATGTTTGGGCAACAGGAATTGGCTGTCAGGTCTTTTTACAGCATCTTTATTGTGTATTTACCTATATGAGCATAAAACGCACAGATGACTAAAAATGTATAAACTGGTTTTATCCCATAATGAACACTCTGGGCCAATTAGCAATTTGGCTTCATTCAGACATCGGTTCTTCACATGTTATCTGTGTGTTTCATGCATAGAAATATGACTAATTATACTCTATGCTGAAGCTCATATTATGTCTCTTTGGTAAATAAGATATATCAACTTAACGACAGAAAGCTGCAAAGGAGCATTCCCTAAATTGCACTGATGGTTCAGTAGAATATACTGTGTTTCCCCAAAAATAAAACCTGGTAGAGGTTTTGTTACACTGCCCAATATAAGGTCTCCCCAATTAGAGGCCAGCAGCGACAGTGGCGCATGACATTACATGCGGGCCTATGATTGGCCGGCAACTTGCCATATAATTACAGCAACTGAGCCAGAAAGCTCAGAGCGACCACGGAATAAGTACGCTACAACACAGACCGCGGAGGACTGTTGAGAAAAGGTATGTGCGTGTGTGTTTTTATTTTTTTGCAAGTACTGTAATGGGGATATCCGGGGCTGCAAGGTTATGACGGGGATATTGGGACTGCAAAAGGAACTATGATTTATGCTTCCCAATACTTGTAACTTGAAGAACTTTCATGGTTAGTGAACTTTGGTCCTCCAATATTACTGGACACGTCTTTCAGTAGTTCTGGGATAGAAGAAAAAGAGCAACACTAATAAAAATCTGGTCATCAGACCAGGGCACTGTAAACCTACTAACTGTGTCATCCAAGATGCCTCTTCTGATTATAGGCTGTCACAATGTCATGAGTGTGTTACTGCACAATGTAATGAGGTCACAGCAGCCTACTAAATCAGAAGAGGCGCTAAGAATGCTGCAAGTAATAGGTGGTTCTCAGTACTTTGGTCCAGAGACAGTGGACCATCAACGTGGCTGTTGTACAAGGGTCACTTCAACCTTTTTGCTTAACTCTTTTGGCCGCTATCTAATGTCCCTTAAGGTACCGTCACACAGGGACATATCGCCGGCGATATTGCCGGGGATCGCGGGAGCGCGCATCCCTGACAACATCGCTGGGGTGATGTCACACTGAGCAACTTACCGGCGATGTCGCCGGCTAGTTGCCGCGGCTATCGCTTGCTGGGTTGCCCAGCAACCCAGCAAGCGATAACCCGCAATGTTGTAGATAGGCGGAATCGCCCATAACATTGCGGGTTGCCGCGTTACACAGGGCGATCAGGCAGAATCGCCTGAGCAACATCGCCAGGTTTCCCAACATGGTTGGGAAACCTGGCGATGTGACTCAGGCGATTCATCGCCTGATTATCGCCCTGTCACACGCGGCAATTCGCCGTCGATGTCGCCGCAACCTGACCACGCCCCTCAGTTGCCGGCAACATCGCCGGCGATATCTCCCTGTGTGACGGTACCTTCAGGTTCACTGATGTTGACTGTCTCAGTCAGTCTGAGCTGAGTGCAAGTCAATGTAAGAGACAATAAAAGAATTATTAACTTTAATGCTGATCACAATTATTTTGAGCTGGATTTCAATAATTCCGAATGGTAGGGCAGTCAGAGATCACTGGTTGGAGTCAGCAGCCTTGGGGAGACCCGTTGTAGATAGGCCACCCCAAGAGACAATAAACTGCTCAAATCTTTCTCTTTATGCTTTTGCTGCCTTTTCTTCTGTGTGTAGGATTCTTCAAATGGCTAACTGGACACTTCTGCTGCACATACCATGTGGCCACTGATTGCTTCTAGGAACTTTTATACCTGGAGTGGTCTAGCTACACTAATTTGTGAAGGTGATTAACTTTAGGCAAAAAGTCTGATTTTCGAAGGTAAAACATGTATTCAATGGGTCTTCAGATCACATTGTAGCGAATCCCAACTCTAACCCCATGTGAGGGTCTGCCATTTATTACCCAATACCAATCTATCATAAAAAGCATGTCTGCAGTAGACTGGCTGAAATCCTCATGTCACCTTTCAGAGTTTATCACTGTACAAACAGTAGTAACTTTTTAAAGAAGATTTAATGGACTGGATTAGTTTATATATGTGATACAAGGTGTTCTCATAAAAGCCAAATATAGCTCCCCATAATAGCATGAAACATGTCACCAGCGCATAGGCTTATGAAAACACTAGCGAGATTGCCTGAATTAATAAACTGAAGGGGTGGCACCGGGTCTGCAGAATATCAACGGACCAGTATAGAATACTCTGTATTCTGTGGCAGAGCGAAGCACATCTTTTTGGAAAAGCTGCACAGTGTAGTTTTTCATGTTTGGATGCTATAATTCAGTTGTCCATGTAAACCGCTTTAAAGTTAGACACCTCTGGTTTCCATCATTGACATAAAGCCAACTGTTCAGCTGCTATGTCATAGAAGAAGTCCACTTTAGCTCAAACAAAAATGGATGGTGCGATCTGACACTGATGTTCCTTGAGCTTGAAGTTCACCTTTAATCTCCTTAGAAGTTTTTCTGGTCTCTTTTGTTACCATTCGTATTATCAGTCTCTGATTTGTCATTAAATTTTCCTCCTGTGGCCACGTCCAGGGAGTTTGACTACAGTCCCATGGATCTTAAATTTCTGAATAATATGTGCAACTGTAGTCACAGGAACATTAAGCTGCTTGGAGATGGTCTTATAACCTTTACCTTTAAGCATGCTTCTCTATAATTTTCTTTCCAATCTCCTGAGACAACTATTTCTTTCGCTTCCTCTGGTTCATGTTGAGTGTGGTACACACCATGTCACCAAACAGCACAGTGAGTATCTGTAGCCCTATATAAAGGCCCACTGACTGATTACAACATTCTAGACACCCATGATGCTAATTAGTGGACACACCTTGATTTAACATGTCCCTTTTGTCACACTATTTTTAGGGGTGCCATCATTTCTGTCAAGGCCTATGTTATGAGTTTATTTATTTATTTTTTAAATTCTGTGGAAGCAGGGTTGAAAAACCCCAAAGGTTTGAGAAGCACTCTTAGAACAGTCAATACCCTGTGAACACATGGGGCACAAAGCCTCGCACTTTGTCATTGAGGAGCATTTAATTCTCCAGGGATTACTCTGGAGTGGTTCTTGTGTTGGGATGTAGGTCTGGACAGCGGTCATCAGCCTTTTAGATACATGAGAATTAATGTATGCTTGCATATGCTTCATCAAAGATGGAGTGAATGTGTAACCTAAGGGGAGGAGGGGGAGTTTTTTCCCCCCTCACTTTTAATGTTACCTTATATTCAAGTACCGTATATACTCGTGTATAAGCCGACCCGTGTATAAGCCGACCCCCCTACTTTTGCCCCCAAAACCTGGGAAACCTATTGACTCGTGTATAAGCTGAGGGTGGACTCCAGCACAGGTATACAGCCCCCAGCCGTGTGGTATACAGCAGCCCCAGAGGTATATACAGCAGCCCCAGTGGTAGTATACAGCAGCAGCCCCAGTGGTATATACAGCAGCAGCTCCAGTAGTTAGTACACAGCAGCCCCAGTGGTAGTACACAGCAGCCCCAGTGGTAGTACACAGCAGCCCCAGTGGTAGTACACAGCAGCCCCAGTGGTAGTACACAGCAGCCCCAGTGGTAGTACACAGCAGCCCCAGTGGTAGTACACAGCAGCCCCAGAGGTAGTATCCAGCAGCCCCAGTGGTAGTATCCAGCAGCCCCAGAGGTATATACAGCCCCAGTGGTAGTATCCAGCAGCCCCAGAGGTATATACAGCCCCAGAGGTAGTATCCAGCAGCCCCAGAGGTAGTATCCAGCAGCCCCAGAGGTAGTATCCAGCAGCCCCAGAGGCAGTATCCAGCAGCCCCAGAGGCAGTATCCAGCAGCCCCAGAGGCAGTATCCAGCAGCCCCAGAGGCAGTATCCAGCAGCCCCAGAGGCAGTATCCAGCAGCCCCAGGGGCAGTATCCAGCAGCCCCAGAGGTAGTATCCAGCAGCCCCAGAGGTAGTATCCAGCAGCCCCAGAGGTATATACAGCCCCAGAGGTATATACAGCCCCAGAGGTATATACAGCCCCAGAGGTAGTATACAGCAGCCCCAGAGGTATATACAGCCCCAGTGGTAGTATACTGACCCCCACCAGTAACACACAGCCCCCCCTCCTTAGTATGTCCCCCCCAGGCTGCGGCATCTGTTAAAATAACAAACTTTCATACATCACCTTCCGGCGCAGCTCCTCCGCTCGCCGGCTTCTTCTACCTTCTTGTGCCGGCTTCTGTGACCGCGCGCAGGAAATGACGTCATCTCCTGCGCCCGGTCACATGACACCGGAAGCAAGAAGAAGCCGGCGAGCGGAGGAGCTGAGGACCGGAGGAGCTGCGCCGGAAGGTGATGTATGAAAGTTTGTTATTTTAACAGGTGCCGGACATAGTAAGGAGGGGGGGGACATACTAAGGAGGGGGGCTGTGTGTTACTGGTGGGGGCCTGTGTAGTGCAATATGCACGGCATCCCCCCGCCGCTGATGGACGGGGGGATGCCGTGCATATTCATTGCACTAATGAGGCGGCCCCACTTGACTGCCTGCGGTCACCGCGGCCCCCTCCTGCCTCCTCCAGCCACCGGTGCAGCCCCCCCCCCCACAGCATACCGAGTGACTCGTGTATAAGCCGAGGGGGGGGACTTTTCAGCCCAATTTTTGGGCTGAAAAACTCGGCTTATACACGAGTATATACGGTATTTATACAGGAAAGAATATTTCACAACATTTAATGTTTTGTATCATCCTCGAAAATAAATTTTCTGTTCGGTTGTGCATGTTTTATTGTCTGTCTGTAAAATTGGCGTAATACCTTGACAACATTGTTCCCAGAAGCGTTCCTCATGCAGTATAGGCACTAAAATCTTACACTTCAGGTGAGAACGATTGTGGCATAATGATGGAAAAAAAAAATAATTTCTGCTTTGTTGTTTTTTTTTCTGGCTGCTGTCACTGTATCGGTGAAATCTACTATATAATTGCCTAAATCGTGTCTGTCTGGCCAGAAAATCGTGCACCAGCGCTGATTGGTCTCAGCTCTCAGCGGCTGGCATCGACCAATCAGCAAAGCATGTTTTAAAACACGCGCCAAGTGCGCTGATTGGTCGCCGCAGCTGCCGGCGACCAATCAACGAAGCGGCGCGCAATTTGAACTGCCACTCATAGTGTGACGCACTTCACTCCTGTTTACAAGGCTGTCAGTCATAGTGTGCTGTTCTTCAGTCACATTTACTTCAGACGTTAGGTCATTGACAGTTTGAACTACTTCAGTCACCTTTATTCAGTGGGTTTAATTGGTCGTAAGCGCAAATACGCTAATGATGATGACAGAAAAGCTGCAGACGCAGCAAGGCGACGACAACATCGACACCAAGAGACAACACATCAAAGTGCCATGAGACAAGCCCAGGATACAGCATCTCAACAGGCGACACCACAACAAACTGCTGCCAGCCAAGCCCAAAGATGCCGAATCTCAGTGTCGGCTGAATAAATCTCCAGAAGACAGGGCAAACAGACATGTTTGCGCCATTTATACAACACAAATGCTCTACCAACCAAGGCAAGCCCAGTAGAATATTCAATAGACACATAGGTAGATGATAGATAGATATGGTGTATTCATTGCATTATTCTTAAATCTTCATAAATAAACTACCGTATATACTCGTGTATAAGCCGACCCCCCTACTTTTGCCCCCAAAATCTGGGAAAACCGATTGACTCGTGTATAAGCCGAGGGTGGACCCCAGCACAGGTATACAGCTCCCAGCAGTGTGGTATACAGGCCCCCCCAGTGGTATACAGCAGCCTCCCCAATGGTACATACAGGCCCCAGCAGTGTTACAGCAGCCTTCCTAGTGGTAGTATACAGCACCAGCCCCAGGGGTATATACAGCACCAGCCCCAGGGGTATATACAGCACCAGCCCCAGGGGTATACAGGGCAGGCCCCCCCGCAAACCTGTAAAGTAAAATGATTATACTGATCACTGTCCTCTCGCTGCTGTCCCCGCCGCTGCCGACACCGCGATCCTCCATCTTCATTCAGCGTCTTCCGGCTTCCTGTGGTCGGCGCCGACAATGACGTCATTGCCTGCGCCAAACAGAGGAAGCCAGAAGACGCTGAATGAAGATGGAGGATCGCGGTGTCGGCAGCGGCGGGGACAGCGGCGAGAGGACAGTGATAAGTATAATCATTTTACTTTACAGGTTTGCGGAGCATGGGGGGGGGACCCTGGATACTGATAGGGGGGCCTGTATACTGATGGGGGTGGCGGGCGGGCGGTATACTCGCGTATAAGCCGAGGGGGGACTTTTCAGCCCAAATTTTGGGCTGAAAAACTCGGCTTATATACGGTACATACATATTTTAGAATATCTGATGTGTTAGAATCGGGCCACCATCTAGTAGTATTATAGTTTTATAGATTGGGCTCTTTTGGGCACAGTGATGCCAAATGTGTCATTTTTCTCCTTAGTCCCTCTATATGACCAACATTTCATAATCTGATTGCAGATCTAGTACCCTTTAATATTTATGTATTGCAGGGCAGAAGACCTATCATTATTAGGCTGGGTTCAGATGGGAATTTTTTACAGTCTGTATATGGACCAATATCCCTGCACTGAGAAAAGAGACCCGTGGTCAGTCTGAGCATTGCGGTAGATATACAGACTGAGATATGCCCATATGAACCTGGTCTTAGAAGGACAGCAGGCTTGTTAGACCCTACTTTTGGCAGGACCTTACAGGCTAACCAGGTGCAAAATACTGATGAGACAACCACTCTCAGCCTACCATATAATGGAGGGGGTGGTTGCTGGTATTAGAATGCACACAAATGAAGTTTGAATTGTGCGCCACTCAGATGCGTGTGATGAACAGTATCTGGAGTTCAGCCTTTTAGTTACACCCATGCTACTGGATCAGTGGTTGTCTCATCGGTAGTTTGTACCTTGTTTGCATCAAGCTTTCATGATGGCGGGCCTGTTGCACCCTGATTGCATTGAAACTTGTGTTGGTTAATGGCTTTTTCTGGTGACTTTTTTTATGTCCTTTTCTGTGAACCGGGCAGGCTACCTACTTATGGCAGCAAACTGTACCTGTTGACCTCCAGATGCCATGAAACCAGGACTGGGTTGAATGGGTGATAAAGGAGCCTCTCACAACCTTCTGGGCATCACTAATGATTTAATATGTTTCTTCCTGACTGAAAAAAAAAGCTGGTAAATTCATATGCAAATGAGGGTGAAATGCTCTTGGTGTGTCAAAGCTCTTCCTAAACTTCTATCTCAATTCACTGCCCAGTCCCATCTTCCTCCTCTTAGAGGTTTTCCCGCAAACAAGGTTAAAGGGATCCTGTCACCTCCAAAATGCCACCTAAGCTTAAAAATCACATCCCTGCAGCATCCTATCACTAATCTCACACTCCTTTTGTCTCAGAAAAGCATCCTGTGAAAGTGGAGAAAAAGTTTTATAACTTACTCATTAGTGATGTTAATTAGCAGGGGCTATATTCTTTAGCCCTTAGGGCGTGCCCTCTTCATCATAAGATCACGCCCCAATAGGCGTGATCTTCTATTCATGTTGTATTCAGGTGCCCTCCCTGCTCTCCACGGCGCTGCCTGGGCTGCAATGACACGAATCGCATCATTTCCAGGATCGGGTGACGCAAGTACACCCGCGCCCCTCTGTAGGCTTCAATCACCGCATTGCGCATGCGGTGCTTGAGGCAGTACACAGCGGCGTGGGTGTACTGGTGTCACTCGATCCCGGAAAGGACGCGATTCGTGTCATTGCAGCCCAGGTAGCGCCATGGAGAGCAGGGAGGGCATCTGAATACAACATGAATAGAAGATCACGCCTATTAGGGCGTGATCTTATGATGAAGAGGGCACGCCCTAAGGGCTAAAGAATATAGCCCCTGCTAATTAACATCACTGAGTAAGTTATAAAACGTTTTTCTCCACTTTCACAGGATGCTTTTTAGAGACAAAAGGAGTGTTAGATTAGTGATGAGATGCTGCAGGGACGTGATTTTGAAGCTTAGGTGGCGTTTTGGAGGCGACCTGATCCCTTTAATTGAAAGGTTCATTTTAATCAATAAAATATTAATAATAATATTAATAATAATAATAGACACAAATCTGGACACAGATGAGCTGGATGATCTGGACAGAAAAAGAAGAAAACTGATGACAATCCACTACTCATTGCATCCATGTAGTGATGTTGACAGACTTTACCCGCCAAGAAAATCAGCAGGCAGAGGACTTTTGCAAGTCAAGCAAACTAGAAGAAGAGAAACATGCACTGGCAGATTATGTGAATGATAGTGGAGAACAAGCCTTGATGGAAGTTAACAGAAAGCTGCTTAAAGTACAACAGACAAAAAAAAGGAATACTGTAAAAACGCACAATAAAGCAGAAGCGAAAACTGACAAAAGCTCTGCATGGACAATTCCTAGAGAAAATCGAGGGTAGAGTCAACAAGGAAAATACCTGGTTGTGGCTTACTAATGGAACATTGAAAAAGGAAACAGAGGGCTTAATTCTAGCAGCCCAAGAGCAAACTATTTGCACAAATGCAATTAATGCAAGAATTGAAAAATCAACTACAGACTCCAAATGGTGACTGCAAGGAAGTAAATGAAACAATGGATCATATACTGAGCTGCTGCAAAAAGATCACGCAGACAGACTACAAGCAAAAGCATAATACAGATGCTCAGGTAATTCACTGGAACTTGTGCCACAATTACCATCTTTCTGTCACAAAGAACTGGTGGGATCATAAACCTGAAAAGCTTATTGAAAATGAACATGCAAAACTACTATGAGACTTCCAAATTCAGACTGACAAAGTCTTGGAACACAATACTCCAGACGTTATCATTGGAACAAAAAAGGAAGTGTTGCTCGTCGATGTGACAATACCAGGCGACAGCAGGATTGAGGAGAAACAACTGGAAAAACTGACACAATATGAAGTTTTAAAGATCAAACTGTAGAGACTCTGGCACAAGCCAGTGAAGGTGGTCCCAGTAGTAAGCGGCACACTGGGTGCGGTGCCTAAAAACCGTGGCCAGAACCTGAAAACAATTGGAGTTGACAAAATAATCTGTCAGCTGCAAAAGGCCACCCTACTGGGCTCTACATGCATCATTTGCCAATAGATCACGCAGTCCAAGATGCTTGGGAAGGGTCCAACTAGTGATATTATGCAAAATCAAGCATAATGATCTATTTGCTGTGTGTAACTGTTGTATATGTATAGTAATAATAATAGTAAAGTGTCAGAATTGGATGTGTTTATGAAAAAAAAAAAAAAAAAATGTTCCTGTGCCTTAAAGGTACAGTTACACGCCGCAATCTCGCCTGGAGATCTGAAAGGCGATGTGCTGCCCCGCGGTGCAATCGCCGTGACATTGCCTCACGGTTGCGGCGTGTGATGCGGCGATAAATCGCCCATCGGCTGTCGCCTGTTCCTGATCAGTGCTTAGTAATCAGGCGCAATCGGCAAGGCGATATTTTCGTGTTTTGTCGTGTGATAGGGCGATCGTGATGGAAAGAGCGTTGTCTATGATTTCCCGTAGGCGTGCCTCAGCGTGCTGTAGTCCGCGCCCTGTCTGAGATGATTGGTGTGGGCTACTGTGTTCCCATTGGCTGTCAGTTGACAGGGCGTCATATTTGAAGAGCTGTCCATTCAGCATCACACACATCTTTAGCTACACAACCGTCCGCAAACTCAGTGCAATTATGCGCGCCATTGAATAGCGCAAGCTATGTTGTCCGAGTGTATTAAGTAGAGCTGTGTGGAATACACTGCCACACATGACAGCTCAGATGTTGGCCTACACATCGTAGATGGGTGCCATGGGCCATGCAATACAATCACCCTATATGTGTGAATTTGGCGACGCGTCTAGGTACATTCTACTGCTCCCACTCCGTGGACATCTACCTTGTTAGCGCCCTCAACCTTGTTTGGCGACGCCAGTGTGCGTGGTGACGTCGTCACTTTTTTTTTCGTTACTCCCTGCCTGTCAGGTGCCTGCCCCTCCCCTGCACATAGTAGAAGAGTCATGGCAGCCGCACAGCACACTGCCACATGGGGTGTGGCAGAACTTATCATCCTGATAGACCTGTGTGACCGGCATGACTACTGGTGCCACCAGCGTCACCACCACCTACGGCTGCGCAAGCAGAGCATTCTGAGGAGAATCCAGCGGGCCCTGCTCCGGAAAGTGGGTGTGGAGAGGACCCGCAAGCAGATCCAAAAAAAAATTGGCGGACCTGAAACAAGTCCCAGGGCGGATTGTGGACATTCGTGCCCGGATTGCATATGGCAATGCCAAACACACACATGCCAATCATCCTACTCCAAACACTACCCAACAATCATGTGGTATTGTGCCATGGCACAGTGGGATATAAACCACCATGTGGATCTGTCACCAATGTGAATTTGCATGTTGGTCACACTGCAACATCAAGGTGCAGAATACACTCATATGTTTTGTTAATGCTGACGGCTATAGTGGTCCTTGACCTGTGTGTGGCCGAACATAGGTGAGTAATGACAGCAAAGTTGACCACAACATATTAATGCTAATTTGAAGGGTCACATCACACATGGCAGCACATATGTGCGCACTCTGACACATAGCATTTCACAAGACATTGATCACAATCCGAAAAAGTGACTACAAGCTGACTGCTATGTGTTTGTCCACATGGTGGCACCAAAAGACGCTTACTGTTTGCTCTTGTGTTTGTTTTAAAAATCCATCCTCTGCTAATCCAAGGGTGTTTTACATCCCAAATATGTGCTCACTGGTGTTGTGGTCATGTCCAAAAACAGACTGGCCCCTAACCATAGGGTCGCTCAAGACCCAAACCTTTTAGGCTAGGCTTCACACCCTAATGACATTGATAAACACACAGTACGTGTTTGCCCTATGTTGTGTTCCTTTTGTAAAATCGGTGTCTTGTCGATTTTGATATTACACATGAGGAGGACACCCCATCTGAGGAGGGCCGACGGTCCGCTACACCACCCGAGAACCCCCCTTCCCCCTCACCTTCCCTGGAGGGACCAGGAAGCCCGGTCCTGTTGCTCCCTAACCCAAGCCCAGGATCAAACCAAACCATCTACAGCTCCCGGGCCCCACACAGTGACATGGAGCCTGCTGGAGTTGGGATTGGTGGTAAGTGTTGGCAATAGCCTCCAAGCGTTGCAATATACATGTTGGTGTGTGTCCCTGACATCAGTATGTGAGTCACGATGTTGTTTTCCTTTCTTTGTCAAGGGGCAAGAGCTCGTGCTGCAGAATGGGCTGTGAGTGCATCACCATCTCCTGAAGAAAAAATCCAGGATGGGGATATGCAACGTAAGTGAAATCCTGACCTCTGACGTCACCCACCCACACCTACACATGTCACTGACTAATGTCCTTATTTCCCATACAGGTGTACCAACTATTGAGGAGCTGCTGCAGGATTACAGAGAGGCACAGCAGCATATGGAGTGTGCCCACCGAGAAGGCCTGCAACATCTTGCCCGGTTGGGTGCGATGATCCCGTGCCTCCAGGCAGCGCAGTCCGCCATTACCCCTACTCCACCATATCCCCCAATAATGTGGCCAATGGCCCTTGTTTGAGGTTGTCCATGTTGGACATTTGTTTGTATTTCTGTTGCCATGTTGGCACCTTTGTTTTTTAGGCCCCGTTGGCCTTTTTCTGATAGTATCCCACATTGGGAAAGTGGGTAGTATGGTTTGCCTACTACTAATCTGAAAAAAACTTTAAAAAAAAAAAAAAAAAAACACAATAAAAGTGCTTGCAAACCAAAATACTGTGTGATTCCTTGTCTCAGCAAACACAGGGACACCTGTGGGAGGTCAAATTGTTAAACACAACACATGGCTAATGACTTTGCGTAGGTGTGCAGTGTGACATGATAAAGACCTGACCATACTGTACCATTTCAACACGGATGAAGCCCTATTTTACATCAATGTCTCCAATATCACACCCACATTAACAAACACACACAAACATACTCGCCTATTCCGGCCAGAGAAGACTCGTAATCTCTCAATACTCACACATGTCACCTAGGGATAGGCTCCTGTCTGCTACAATGACCCAACTATGTTATTGTGGACATGAGGCCTCTCCTCCTGCCACACAAACATCACCATTACACCCACAACACACTACCATACTGCTGAACCTGACACATATGTGGACGTAGGTATGGCAAATAATAGTGAGGCTTGTTAAACCAAAATAAAAAGCCCAACACACTTGGTTTTAGATTAACAAAAAAAAAAAAAAAAAAAAAAAAAAACAGTCCCGTACGCAATGTCATGCATTGCCTAGTAGTGTCTTGAGTCTTCTGCTGGATCAGACAATGGCTCCTCCCTCTCATCCCCGTAATCCCACACATTGGGGGTCCTTCTGTGCTGGAGTCTTCGTGGGGGACGTGGAGGATCCTGATTTTGCCGACCTCTAGCCATGGGTTGTTGGGGCGCAAGGGGCACTGGGGGTGTTTTCTTGGGGATGGCAATGTAACTACCCCATCTCAGTGCCCCATCTATGCCCGCTTCCAGGACCCGAATGATGGCCCTCTCAGCAATGGCACATTGTTCTGACTCCATGCGGCATACCCACTCACTGGCCATGTGCCCAATTGAAGTGGCGGGGGTCCTCTCTGTCCAATAGGACCCGTTTTGCCCAGGTACCCAGCTCAGTGTTGGGTAGGTCAGGTGTGTGATGCCTTTGTATGCCTGAGCTGGGCCCTGGGCACAGCCCCCCACCACTGGGATCAGGCACCTGCTCCACCAAAGATGATGAGGGTGGAGCCTGGCCAGCGGCTGGGTCCTCGGCACTGGAGCTAGACTCTCGAGGGGCCTGTAAACCAAACATAGAAAAAAACAAGTTAACAAGAGTAGCAATGTACTGACATCAATTACCACAACTAACCACCCAGCACCACATGGCGCATATATGAGCATGCCAAACACCAAAAACAACAGTAGCAGGGTTGGTAGCAGACATGAAGAAAGAAGTAGACCATTGCTCTGTACTCATCTGAGGCTCCAAATTGATATGCTAAGTGCCCCAACATAACACAGCACAATCTGTGCCAACAGTCACGAGCCAACACACAACAGAATGGTGAAAGTCCAACACGATTGTGCTTTCTACATGTCCACGAACCCACACATCAGTGCAACCACCAAGGTGTGGACATAGGTAGCAAAACAACAATTACGCACCTCCCTGTGACGGGGCAGGCTCTTGGCTTGTGGCCGAAAATGGTTGGACAAGGCGGATGCTGCACCGTGTCGGCCGATAAGCCTCCTGGCCCAGGGTGAAGGTGAGGAGGTCATAATACCACAGACGTGGCTTAGGGACGTCCTCAGCTCCAGCCCCGGACCGAGCCGCCAACAACTTTTTATGCTCTTGGGTGAACACGGTGCGCAGTTGCTTGATTTTTTCAACAACCATCGGCACCATCCAGGTCTTACTTTGGTCGAGCAGGTTTGCCAGCTCGACAAGGTGCCCGAAGGACACAGCCTTCGTCAACCTGTTCTTATAGTCTGGCGACGCAACCCGCCACAGGCGTCCATGGTCCTGGTGCATGGCTAGGAGGTTACGCACAAAATCAGGACTCTCAGACATCTGCCAAAAAATAAAACCCATAGTGTGTTACCAAAACACATGTACATATCAGGTCACACCCTACTCTGTGTGGTCAATCCATGTCCAGCACTACCAATGACAGGTGGTTTGTTAGCTTGTGTATGCAGAAGCATTAATGGCCTTTATATGTGTACACAGATGTGACATGCTATACATGACAACATGACATGGGGTATATCTGGTTTGGGCCTGGGCAGGCAAAGTTACAAAGCTCTATCATGTTGAAATGGCACACATGGCGCACCACACACAATTTAGACACAGGAATGACCTCAGCACATACTTATGGAACGATGTAGTGTTGTAGGATACATTGTCATGTCATTGGTGGCAAGGATCATTATGTGTGAAACCGGACACGGGGGGGGGGGTTAACGATGCGTAGCCATCGCTAACCACACATCTTACGTGACGCTACATAACCCCCCATACATCTCGCAAAATATGGCTCAAAAGCCGAAAATAATATACCATACATGAGAAGCACAATAGCATATCCACCAACTTACCGTCGGTCCAACAGAGTTCTGGTGATGTGACGCTACTAGAACAATGCACAGTGAAGTAGGAGCATGGGTGGCCCAGCTGGCTACAATTTTAAACACAACATGACCAATCACAAAGCAGCACAGGCGCCTATTCAGTAGTCGCACCTGGCAACGCCCAGGCACCTACGTGAATTTGATGACGTAGATGCTCTGTGATTGGATGGTTACCACATAAAAACTGCTAAAGACCCAGCTACAGCACGCTTGCTGCCCAGAGTCATTAAGTAAGTACTGATGTTCACACATGATTTGTGATATGGCTGTGTATAGCGTTTGATACATCTTAGCGTTACGGATTGTTCTTGTGTACTGTAGCAGACGCCCAAGTCCTAGTGTATGTAGTTTGTAATGATGATGTTTTTGATGTATTGTGTGCCACAAAATGGATGGATGGCTTTCTTTGCCACAAAACACCCTCCTCATTGACAATCCATTTTGCCTTTGCCATACAGGATCCTGTACCAAGGAGGCCTCTGTGGTTAGTTTAGTAGAACATATGAAATGTGGGCACATAGTCCTGGCCTTTACAAGACAGAATGGAAGTCTTCGGCCCCCATTCACACACTGCTTTTTTTGCTGCGTATTTTTAAGCACACGATAATCACAAACCAGGAGTGAGTGATTAAACATATAAGTGGAGCACTTGTTTCTATTAGACCTTTCCTCTGAGTGTGCCACTCCCGAGTTTTGATTGTTCCACTCCTGGCTTTTTTGAGCTTGTGCGTAAAAATAAGCAGCAAAAAAAGTAGTGTGTGAATGGGGCCTTCTGGCGATACTGAGATGTGGAGTGGCCCATGTGGCTTGGGAATGTCTGCCTGTGAAGATCCGACCTTATCAACACAACAGGGATGTCTGTTGGACATTATGAATATGCGATTGTCAGCTGCGTGGGATGATGAATTGTCAGTAGCACATGGCTCTGGTACGTTTAGCATGTTTTTGTATTTAATTGGTAACAAGCATCTGTCTGTATGGTTGAGCTTTGTATTTGCCTAGGCCTTGTGGTAGGACATATACATGATGGGCAGCTATATGGGGGTATGGTAATGATGTCACAATTTTGGACGATGGAGATATAGTGGTTGAGGAGGCCCATGGGTGTAGTGCTAACAGGTGTTGTGAGGCAGTGTAATGTTGTTTGTGACCGTTCAATGGTGCAAAATATTTATGTGGGTGGCCATATGAGCAGAGTCTGCTAGGATGTGGGTAACTGGCTAGGAGATGTTTAGGGAAGGAGGTAGTGGTTATTTTTGATGCCTGATAACATGTTCTTTTGAGGATAGGCTTTTTTGTTCCTTTTGCAGGGGTTTGTAGGCGAGATCATCATGGCCCCTGATGGAGATATTATCGTGGCTCTTGCCTTGGTGAAAGAGGACTTGTGGCTGGAGGAGAGAGCTGAGAGGTTGCGGGCTCGCAGACTACGGCGTGTGTGGGTTCGGGATTGGCTTCGGCAACGGGACAACCTGAGTCACATGCGCCTGCTGCATTAGCTGGAGGATAGTAGTCCACATGATTTCAGGAACTATCTCCGTATGTCCGAGGACATTCCTCTTGGAATGCATAAAGCCATTGATAGCCCGACAGGACACTTTGATGCGTAGAGCTGTGCCACCTGAGGATCGTTTGGCTGTAACTTTGAGGCTCCTGGCAACAGGTTGTTCGAAGACAGACCTGCAATACTCTGCAGCAGTCTCACAGCCACTGCTGAGTCGCCTGATACCTGAGACGTATGAGGCCATCGTGAGTTGTCTGCTGCCATCCTACATGCAGTTACCAACAACCCCTGCTGGATGGATGGATGTTGCCAGAGGTTTTGTCGATCGATGGCAATTTCCAAACTGCGGAGGTGCATTGGATGGCAAGCACGTGAGGATCAAGCAACCCCCCAACACGGGGTCCTTGTATTTTAATTAAAAAGGATATTTTAGCGTGGTCCTCATGGCCATGGTGGATGCTCATTATGAGTTCCTGTACGTGGACGTTGGCATGAACGGGGGCGTGTTTCAGATGGGGGTGTGTTTGCACACAGCTCCTTAGCCCAAGACCTAAGGAGAGGTGCTCTGAACTTGCCCTCAAATTATGTCACGACCGGTCAGCTCAACTTTGCGTTTGTGGGGGATGAAGCCTTCCCACTTCAGGCTCACCTACTACGGCCATATCCCCAGAGGACGGTTACTTCAGAGCAGCGCATATTCAATTACCGGCTATCCGGGCTTGCCGTGTGGTTGAAAATACGTTCGGGATCATGGCCAATAGATTCCGCGTATTTCATACGCCTTTGCATATGAAACTGGAATCTATCGATGTGGTAGTGCTGGCCTGCTGTGTGCTACATAACGTCCTGCGTCATAGGGATCGGTCATCATACACGCCGGCAAGTTATGTGGATTCTGTGGACCCCACAACAGGGGAGGTCTGTGCCGGGGATTGGCGTGCTACCGACCATGGTGTGGCGCCACTCCAGCCGCTGAGCCAGCGTCTGAGTCAGCAGAATGCCAGGAGCAGCAGAGACGCATACTGCTCCTACTTTAATGGCCCTGGGGCAGTGGCCTGACAGCACCAGCAGGTGTAGGGTGGCTGGTGTTGTGAGGCATAAACATGAGGACGAGGGTGGAGTCACCAGGGTGGCTGCACCAGGAGGATTATGGTGGTGTTTTGGTTATTTGGGTGTTTAACCCTTATCCGGCTGAATAGGTACAATTGTAACTATTCCGTTTTAAAATTGCAATAACTTTTTTTCGAAAAGATGTAGAAGGCTGAAATTTCATGACATCTCTACATTTTTGGTCCAGAATATATTGGCCAAATTTCAATAAAATATCTCCACCCGCTTCCGAGATAAGGGGTCGAGATCTTTTTGCATCCATAACAAGCTGCATAGGTACAAATGTACCTCATATTTTGAATGAAGATAATGCAAGGGAAAAAGCATAATTTTTTTTTAAATGATAATGCTATTTAACTATTATAAACAAGTAAAAAAACTGTTCATTTACATTATAAAAGAAAATGTAAGAAACTTTTTTATTGATTTTCTTCGCAAGTAATGCATGTTGGCTTTGCTACCGAGTGTTCATCGCAAATGGGTTTCACACAAACCACACAAGACTTTCTAGTCTTACGTTGTTTTCACCTCAGGTCTCGGCAGACATAGCAACTACCAACAACAGGGGAGGGTCCACGACTACCATGAGGTATTTGATTGTCAGCTGCTGCTTGCGATGCTACCATAATGCATCGTCCAAGCACCATTTCTACTGCACCTAGAAGAAAATGGTTTCTCATTATCATTCGGTTTGTACTACGATCTTCAATTGCAGGCATACACAGCTGATTTGTGAGATCTTTCAGGAACTTTCTTCGTTGATCCTTTGCCCTGAAGCTTGGATTGTGTTCTCTACAGATGATGTAGGATGCTAACCCAGTGACGTCAATCATATTGTAGAAAATGCCAAAGTCCAACGTGATGTTCGTCGTTTCACAGTGTACTCTCCCAACATTTTATCCATAACATCAACGCCACGTTTTGTTTTGTTGTAGTATTTTATTATCTCTGGCTTGGCTGCTAGTGTCTCTTCAACTTCTCCCATCATGTGCATAGATGATAGAAGCACGACTGATTTGCTCTTCTTTGGTACATATGAATAGACTGTTGCATCATGATTGTAGGCAACATTTGTCGAGTTTACAGGCCTTTCTTTGGCAGGCTGCATGTTGCTAGGTAGGAACCTTTTGTTTTTTCTCACTGTACTAGTGTCATGTTCCAGGAGTTCAATACCTTAGCTAGTTCCATGGTTGTAAAGAAGTTATCGGTGGTGACATTTCTTCCAGAGCCTTTATACGAGCTCACTACTTCCAATACTATTCGTTCACCAATGTTTACTTGTCGAGGACAATCAGTTGGTTTCTCAGTGTAGAGCTGACCTTGTAATAGGAAGGCGTTTGACGAGTCACAAGCCCAGAAAATCTTTATGCCATATTTAGCTGGTTTTGAAGGTATATACTGGGTAAATTTAGTATGGCCTCTAAATGGAAATAATTGCTCGTCGACGGAGATACAATGATATGGCTTGTAGGATCTCTCCAGATTTCTGTTCAGCATTGTCCAGATGTCCCGTATTGGTGCAGCTTTATCTGTTTGCACACGTTCTGCACGTGTATTTTTGTTGTCAAATCTGATAAATCTGAGTATCATCTTGAAGCGGTCACGAGACATGGCTGCACGTATAAGAGGCAGAGCAGCAACATTCCACATTTCCTCCAGATTCTCTTTGTTTGCTCTGTGCACACCAGCAGCAATCAGTATGCCCAAAAATGCATGAAGTTTCCTACCTTCGTATCCAAGAAATTAAAGACTTCACAAGCCTAGAAATATGTGTGCTCACAGCAATGAGATGAACAGCAAAATGGCTAATGAGAGGAGGGAGGCAGGAAGAGAAGTAGAAGCCACTCCCAGTTTGAATTAACTTAATTGACAGCAACATAAGTGACCAGTAACAACACTGGCCAATAGATATCAGCATAACAATTGTAGCTGAATGAACTTTAGTTTCTGAAACCAAGTAAAGTCTTCCCACAGTGGAGGTATATATGAAGGTACAATTGTACCTATGCAGCCTGTTAAGGTTGTAAAATTATGCAGCCTGACAAAGGTTAAACATTAGTTAGTTTTGTTTTGTTTTTTTGGTTCTGAACTCTGAAATGTTTGGGTACGGCCATTATTTATCATCATTTTGTATTTATTTGTGTGATGTAGACACTTCTGTTTGTAATGTTTTGTGTGTGTTAGAATTCCTTTTTTGTGCACAAAAAGTCGAACTTAAAAAAAAAAAAAAAAACTGCCTGTGTCCGTTGTTACTTTTCAATACAGGGCAGTTGCACATAGCTTTATGCTGTGCACAGAGGTATGTGATACGTTAAATTGTATTGATGGGTCCGTGCAGCATTGTGTGGTAATGTCCAGTATACAAGTCCAGCCCTTTGGCCCTCACTGTATGCCGTGACTGTGTGTACATGTCCATTATGATGTGTTTGGCACATGGGAACGTGTCCCCACACATGGAGAATGCAATGGTGTTTGTGGGGGATGTACGCACACGTCTGCACACACATAGTTCAGCCATGGCAGCTCTGCCATGGTGTGGACAAATGCAGGCACATGTCCATAGTGTTGTTTGTATCTTACTGCCATCACCTACAAACGCACACCTAGCCATTCTTAGTGTAATCCACTGTACTTCAGAAGACCGCTCCTGTGTGATGCTTTGGCACCTCGAAAGTGTGTTGCAGGAGCCACAATTGACGACACAAGCGTGTATTTGTGACAAACTCCGAGATACAATGGCGTCATGTATTCCATGCTTCTAGAGCAGGCTGACCAATCGTAACACTGTTGCGTGGTCCAATGAATGTGTATGGGGCGCGGTGTAAACCACTGTGGCACGCCTATCTCCTCGTCGCGCTGAACATGTAAGCCCACATTGCCTTTGAGATTGCAGCGTGTGAAGCGGCAATGGAATTAGGCAAGATTGGTTCCGCTGTAGGTGAGGCAATTTCCGGAGCGACACATCGCCTTAGCTTCAGGGCAAAATTGTGGCGTGACGTCGCCATCAGCGATCTGGGGTGACCACAAAAAACATGAGAGCGTACGTCAGATCGCCACACATCGCCAGCAGAGATTGCGGCGTGTGACTGTACCTTTAGGGATTTGTATTTAGGCTCTTTAGTATTGCTGTACATATTGCTCCTAGGAAGTCCTGCCACATGCCATAGAAGAACCTTTCCCTGGATCACACCATGTAAAGGGAAGCCATAATGTTATTTTTTGAAAATTAACTGCCCCTCAATGTCATTAGTGATGTAGGATTCCTTTACAATTGGTGTAACTTCAGGGCATTCCAGGACATCAGAATGTCGAGCGAGGCGGCAAGGACATGGACGGCACAGAGGCGCAGGGGGCGTGAAATGCTCCCGTGGACGAGATGGCTCAAGCACAAGGGCCCGCCTCCATGGATTTTTACAGTAAATTTTATTAGCCTATATATTGGGGTAGCAGCCCGACAGAGCTATGGGTAACCCTTGCCTTAATGCAGCAGAAGTGCTGCATTCAGTGCTGGATTTAGATTCTAATACATGGGGGGGTGACAGGTCCTCTTTAAAGACAGGGTCTGGTATGCACTCTCCTACTGATAAAAAGTCATTTTTTACATGCATTATGGGATGCTTGAGAACAACATGTAAGTAATGCACATTGCATCACTAACATAATATCGGGGGTAGGTGACTTTCGAAAAATGAAGTGACCGGTTACCTTTAAATGCTTAGGAGCTAGCTCTGATCATTGCTGTTAGAGGCAAGTTCCAGCTGTTTGGAGCCCACTCCATACCCATATGGTCATAATAAGAAGGGGTTGAATGTTATCTTACCAGTTTTTGGATACAGATTTTGGCCAGACCTGTAAGACTCCATGGTTACAAGCTGCATACAATGTCTGTGTAATCTGGTGCCCTAGACGTGAGGACCCTCACATGCTTGTGGTGCAAGAGTTCATATAATTACCATAATATAATTTTGTATCTAATCCCAGTTGTGGTTACTAATACCAAATACTGATTTTAATACTCAAGTATACAAGGTGTCTTACATATAACTTTCATCCTACAGTTGTTCTCCTGACCCCTTTCCAATACACATGCTAGCGCAATCATGCATTTGTTCTCAATAAGCAGAGAGATAGGATGCTGCTGGAAAGGCTCATCTCCCAAGAAACATCACAAATGACATTCATCTAGGTATGGCCACTGAAATCAAATGAAATTATAATGAATACTATCCATTCAACAGCAAAAAAATTTTTTTAGTAAAAAAAGTTTTAGTAATTACAAATACACCAATGTCTGAATTCCCTGCAATTACCCCAACAATTCAGCTGCATTTAAATATCTGTATTGGCCCCTTTACACGCAGCTACAGGTAACAGGTTTTCCACAGGTAACTTACTGGCTGCAGTGAAATCATGGAGACATAGTTCCATTTGTACACAGCAACAAGATAGAACCATGTCTCCATGATTTCACTGCAGCCAGTAAGTTACCTGTGGAAAACCTGTTACCTGTAGCTGCGTGTAAAGGGGCCATATGACTGTACAGGCCCATGATACCTAGTTCCCAGTGAACTGAACCAAAGGTAAGAGATGGTGTTATATGTGCAATATGCTGTCTGAAATATGGCTATATGATGACACTATGAAAATACCAGTCTGTATTCTCTTTCTATAGAACAATTGACTTCTTTGTAGAAATATGGATATTACAAAGTCTGATGCACTGCTATCACCCAGTGTGCGGGTGTGATTACAGCCGCCACTCACAATTTACTGAGGTCGGAGGCTGCCAGGAGGAATAAACTTCATCTCTTCCCAGTACCCGGGTTTACAGTGTGGTGGTCCCACAGCTTTAGAACGCAATTAAATGGCAGAGTAAAACCATATCTGCAGGTGATAGTTTTGGGGGATGCGACTGGTTCACTTTAAGCTAATGTTAAATAGTAGTAAGTGCATAAGCTGGCATCATTGAAAGCAATATTGGACGTCCTTCAAAAATTGATGGAAAGGGGGGGGGGGGGGGGCGTGTCCTGGCATCTGCTATGCAGGACGCATAATACCGGAGCTCCGGCATCGGCACCCATTTAGAGGTGATTTTCAGGGTTCTCAGCCTCTGCAGCACAGCACAGGCAGTAGCATCAACTGCAGCTCACCTGGGGGGATCGCAGGATGCCTAGACCGTCGCTCCAGAGCAGGGAGCGACCACCTAAGGTGACGGACTATTTTTCCCCGGGCTCTGCTCCGGCTTCCCGCTCCAAGATGTCGCCGGCTGAGTCTCTGTCTGCGCGCTCTTCCCTTGCCTCCAACAGTTCCAGATCAGGGGGGGGAAGATGAACTGGATGATAGCACCCCGGTCACGTTTGGCTGCCTGAGGGGTCTGCTTGACTCCCTTCGTAGATCGCTACAGGCGGACATAAGAGATTGCATAGGACAACTGAGGGAGGATATGGCCGCTATGGGAGAACGCACACAGCATCTTGAAACCAAAATGGCGGAATTTGCCACAGCTCATAATGAGCTTGCAGACAGTTACCAGGTAGTGGAACAGGATATCAAAACCCTGAGGGCAGCAACCTGGGATCTAGAAGATAAGCTAAGAAAAAAACAACTTGAAAATCGGGTATTCCAGAAGCAGAGGGAGAGGAGGATATCAAGGGAACAGTACACACATTCCTCTGCTCCATTTTGTCAGATTTGCCGGCCTCTGATCTTCTGCCAGAAAACACATATAGGCTCCCAAGACCCTCCCCAGGCCACAGGACATGATCTTACAGTAGCTGAGACAGCATCCTCTCGTCTCAGGGAATTACAAAGGCTGGCAGGCGTACCCGGATCTCTGCCAGGGCACGTTGGCGAGGTGTAGAGACTTTGCCCCCTATTGCAGAATCCTTCGGGATAAAGGCATACAATACTCTTGGGGCTCTCCAGTAAATGTAGCCTTTAGGTATAAGGGCACCAGACATGTCTTCATGTCTCCATCCAAACTCAAGACGGCCCTCGGAGTCTGGAACTTGTAGCAGTCCCTTGCTTCTCCCTCGCCTGCCTCTAAGAAACAACGTGGAAGCCCTGGAGGCTCCCCTAACCCCCGAGAGGCTAAGAACTGACTCTGAACGAATGACTTGGGATTTGCTGATGTCGTTTATTCAGAATTTCCAGCCTAATTTTCCGGTTAATTGGGCTGTGGTGTTGTGAGCCGTAGGTCACGTTTCCACCTCGGTGACCCTCTCCCGCCTTAGCTGAGGGCGGGAGCGGTAGGGAGCTCACATAGTTTTCCCCGCACTCCTGTCCTGTTTCGCAGGAAGGGGACTGATTAATACTTGTGTTCTATATTAGTATTTGTGTGTCTGTGATTGGTGTTTTGAAATCTGCATTCTTCCCTTTGTTTGTTCTATTATCCCTCTTTGGCTCCTCTCCTCACTTCTCCACCTCTCATCCCCCCCCCTCTTATGTTTCTTCCCCTCTTTATGTAGTCCTGAAACCTTTTGCCTTGACATAGGTTGCATTTATTTACGTTTTGCACGCCTCTGAATAGATTGAGGTATTGTTATTTTGAGACGATGAGCATCACAGTAGTATCGTTTAATGTTAACGGCCTTAATGCCCCCTGTAAGAGAGCAATCTTATGGCAACATTTTAAAAAGTCACAAAATGATGTTGCATTCTTGCAGGAGACACACCTGTTGGAGAGGGACCATCCCAGACTGCCCTCAGCTTTCTATCCGACACAATTTCTAGCTGGGGGGGGGCCACTAAGAAATCTGGGGGGCTGGGCAACAAAGAAATCTGGGGGGGGGGGGGCATTCTGATCCACAGGTCAGTCTCGTTTAGGCTGATTGACAAGGTGTCCGATTCGGCGGGCAGGTACATCATTTTGTCGTGTCTCCTTAATGACAAACCCTACACACTTGCCTCTATATACGGCCCGAATGAGGGTCAGGTGCGATACATGAAGTCCTTTTTAGATAAAAGTCACCTCTATGGCTCAAGGTAGCAAGATTATAGCAGGAGACTTTAATATCCCGGTAAATAAACACTTGGATTGCTCAAAATCGACCCTCTACCGGTCGGAGCTGGGTCACTTTATCTCTACGCATCATCTTCACGATGTATGGAGGTATATGCACTCTGACGAAAGAGATTATACTTTTTAATCTCACTGCCACAAATCACAGAGCAGACTCGATTATTTCCTGATTGACGTCTCTCTACTGCCGAAGTGCCTGGATTCGAGCATAGGATCTATCACGTGGTCCGATCATGCCCCAGTCACTCTCAGGATAACCGACTCTGCCGCAACTCGCCCTCCAGCCGGCTGGAAGATCAATGAATATCATCTCACTTCCCCCTCAAATGTTGAGCAACTCTCTGAGGCCATTAAACTTTATTTTGAGGAAAACTCCACGGCTGATATGCCGCCGGACACCTTGTGGTTTGCCCATAAGGCGGTCCTCAGGGGCTTGCTCATCAAGATGGCGGCTATAGCAAAAAGAAGATATGACCAATCTCTGCTTAAGCTCCTTGAAAAAATTAAAAACTTTGGAGGCTTCTCCAAAGAGACTCGTGGTCGGATGTGCAGCCCCCTGACTTACTGACTGCTAGACGAGATCTTCGCTCATTGCTCCTTGTTCGAGCGGAACATCAGCTCAAGAAATCTGGGGCGAGGTTCTATGGAATGGGAGACAGGGCCGGGACGTTGCTAGCCAGGAGAATTAAAAAAAGGGAATCTCAAGTAAAAATCCCCTTTCTACGTAGAGAGGACGGTACGCAACCCTATGGCAATAGCGAATGAATTAAAATCTTACTATCATTCACTATATAATCTACGGGATTCCGAGCCAGTTCCCCAGCCCTCGTCTGAATCTATTAAGGCTTTTTTGGATCGGGCCAGGTTTCCTGCTCTTTCCGAGGAGCAACTTAGGATGCTTAATGCTCCTTTTACTGAGAGGGAGATCCAGGGGGTCGTTTCCTCTGCTAGAAAGCGAACTGCGCCGGGACCTGATGGGTTCTCGTTCCAGTACTACTCCTGTTTTACTCAGCTTTTAACTAGGCCCTTGTTAAACCTCTTTAACTTTTGGCGCAGCGCGGGAGAAGTCCGAAGGGAGGGGTTGGAAGCGATTATAGCCACTCTTCCCAAGCCGGGCAAAACTCCTGACTCCCCTGGCAATTTTCGCCCAATTGCTCTACTAAATTGCAATGTAAAATTGTATGCTAAACTCCTCGCTAATCGGCTCAAAGAGGTGTTGCCCGCCTTGGTAGGTTTGGAGCAGGTGGGGTTCGACCCAGGGAGACAGGCTAGCGATGGAACAAGGAGATTGGTGGATTTGCTGGAGATCATGGAGAGGAGGTGGGCTCCCAGTGCATTCCTGTCCCTTGACGTCAAAAAAGCGTTCGACAGGGTGCACCTGCAAGAGGTTCTCCAGAGGTTTGGGGTAATTGGTGAATTCCAGAGGGCCATCATGGCTCTTTACTCTTCTCCTGCGCTTCAGTTAAGGCATCGGGTTTCATGTCCTCTGTATTCAACATTTCTAATGGAACCAGGCAGGGGTGCCCCTCTCCCCGCTGATTTTCGCCTTGGTAATGGAACCCTTGGCAGCGGTGGTGAGGGGGGACCCTGAGATTCGGGGCGTGGAGGTGGGACCTGTGGAGCATAAGATCGGGCTCTATGCGGATGACGTGGTCTTTGTGTGCTCGCAGCTCCCCTCCTCGATTCCGAAAATCTTAGATGTGCTGGAGGACTTTTCCCGTGCATCTTATTACAAACTGAACATGACTAAGGGCCCTTTCACATCAGCGGTTTTTTCAAATCGCGGCAGATGCGGTGAAAAAAACCGCATCTACCGCGATTACCGCATACCGGCTGCACTTGCGGCACGGTTGCGGTAAACGCCATACAAGGTATAGGCGGACTTGCGGCAGGTGCGGCAAGTGCGGTTTTGGCACTTTCGGCAGGTGCGGCCGCGAAAAAAACCGCAGTTGACAGCATTTTTTTTTCGCGGCCGCACCTGCCGCAAGTGCCAAGACCGCACTTCCCGCAAGTCCGCCCATACCTTGTATGGCGTTTACCGCAACCACGCCGCAAGTGCAACCGGTATGTGGTAATCGCGGCAGATGCGGTTTTTTCACCGCATCTGCCGCGATTTGAAAAAACCGCTGATGTGAAAGGGCCCCAAGTCTTCCTTCTACCCCATCAACATTCTAGAGCCCGAATGGAATGTCATTAGAGAGCAGTTCTCATTTGCCTGGGCGGAGAAGGATTTCACTTATTTAGGTTTGCACATTACCAAGTTAAACAAAATAGTTCAGCATAACTGATCTCTTGCTCAAAAGCATCCAAAGGGAGCTGGAGAGTCATTCTGGTCTTCTTCTATCGTGGATGGACAGAATTCAAATTGTTAAAATGACTTACCTCCCTAAGATACTATACCTGCTGAGGTGTCTCTCACTCCTTATTCCGGGGAAATTCCTGCGGGCGTTCCAAACGTTACTGGGCCGATTTATATGGCAAGGGAAGCCACATCGAATAGCCACTAAGGTCCTCACATTGCATACTTCGGCAGGGGGGTTGGGAGTTCCGGATGTTCAATCCTACTATAAAGCAGAGCACCTTGAGGCAGCCAAGAGCTGGTGGTCGCAAGCGCAGACCTCCCTTTGGCTTCAAATTGAGGCCTTTTTTGCTCCCAGACAATCTACTCGGCTGTTACTGGAAATAAGTTTGCTGAAATATTCCCCGGTCTCTGGGGGCCTCTCCTCTATGCGCGCTTTGTTGGGGATATGGTCGCGGGAGAGTGGGGATCTGCTTTCCTTTTTGCATCGATACATTTCGCTTGACGCGGCGGAGTGCTCAATTGGATTTTTGTCCCTTCAGAACTGAAGGGAACCCATTTTGTTAACTAAATTATGGAGGGGGGTAGTTTGAAGTCCTTTTCTTCGTTGGTAAACAGCTTTAGCATCCCCAAAAATGACTTTTTCAAATATCTACAGGTACGACATTTCCTGGCCTCTGTCTCCCTACCTGTACTGTCCCAGGAGCTTTTTAACAGTTCTTTGCAGGCTTTCTTTAAGTCGGGGGGGCGCCAACCCTGGTGGTGTCAATTATTTACAAAGCATTCTTGAACCAACAAACTAGACAAAAACTTTTGTACATGACTAAATGGGAGAAGGGCCTGGCGTTTGTTGCCCCCTTGGAGGCTTGGCAGAAGGCAGCCACCCATGTGTCCCATTATTCATCATGTATAAACCATTTAGAGCAGGCAAAGAAGCTTCAACTCCACTGGTACTTGACCCCGGACCGAATTTCTAGGTTTGGGGGCAATAGATCTCCCTCCTCTCACTTGTGCTGGCGGGGTTGCCCCGTATTGGGGTCCCCAGCCCACATTTGGTGGGACTGCCCCATCATAAAAGCTTTTTTGGGGGGGGGGGGGGGGGGGAAAGTTGAGACTCTACTTGGCTCACTTACGGGACTTCTGTTGATGCTGGAGGCCCCAGTTGCTCTACTGGGTCTGGGTCTAGACACTATCCCTAAGATCCTGTGCCCTATTGTTACTAATGTTTTGGTTGCAGCAAGGTTATGTTTAGCATCTCACTGGAGGTCTTCGGATCCTCCAACTAGGGCGGAACTGATTAACCGCAAAAACTTACACTTCCAATATGAGCTTCTTCTAGCCCACGACCTCCCCAGGAGGAACAAAATATTGAGTTGGTGGGACCCTTGGGCACAATCAGCTCTTAACACTATAGAGGTCTCCAGGTGAGCGTTCTGACTGTGACCTGTTTTACAAGCCAATAACCAATGTTAAGATGAGTTGGTGTGGTGTCACATCGTTGTTAGCCTTTTCTAATTTGCTTCGTCTGAAATTATATTTATGCATTGTACCCTGTGTCTCATTTTCCCCTCCTTTCTTCTTTCCCATGTCTCCCCCCACCTCTTTTTCCATTACTCTGTTTTGTAATTTTTTTTTAACTTCTAGGCTCGATTCTTTCTATTGATGTAAGTGCCTTGTTATGTGCAATTGGTGAATTGTGTCTTCATTTTATTTTTGATTGACATACAACAATAAAAATCTATTGGTTTAAAAAAAATTGATGAAAAGCTAAGGAAAGACCAGAAGAAGATTGGTTCTGGATGCTGCCGAGAGGCTTAGGCTAGGGTCACACGTGCGTTTTTATTTTTAAATCCTAATCCGGTTTTGAACGATTTTAAAAAGCTCAAAAACCACATCAGGAAACGCTCCCCGTAGGAGCCCATTATAACAACCGGATTGCATGCAATGCAATCCGGTTGCCAGCTCCGGATCTGCAGCCTGCGCGAAAAATCATGCAGGCTGCAGTTTTCGGAGCGGTTCAATGACCCGCAATGCGGTAACCGGATTGCTCCGGATGTGTAATCCTGAGCAATGCAGTTACCGTGTACTTTGCTCATCCCTGCTGCCGCAGGGATGAACAAAGGGTTAACTGCGTAATAAAACATTAAATATTAATTTTACTTGTGTGCAACATGTCTCTAGGGGGTGTCCACTCCTGTGGCATGTCAGGGGTTAATAACCCATTTACAGTAAGCCGGCTATTGTCGGCTTTGTAGAATTTTATCGATGAAGCCGCGGCTCCTCTGACAGTTGCGCAGATACTGTACGTAATGTACGTATAGTATCTGCCGCTGTCCGAGGTCCTGTAGGCATTTACATTAGATCTATGGCAGTGCGCTACCCATAAATCTAATGTAAATGCCTACAGGACCCTGGACAGCGGCAGATACTATACGTACATTACGTACAGTATCTGCGCAACTGTCAGGGGAGCCGCGGCTTCATCGATAAAATTCTACAAAGCCGACAATAGGCGGCTTACTGTAAATGGGTTATTAACCCCTGACATGCCACAGGAGTGGGCACCAAGTCTCTAGGGGAGTGTGCACCCCCTAGAGACATGTTGCACACAACTAATATTAATATATAATGTTTTATTACGCAGTTAACCCTTTGTTCATCCCTGCAGTAGCAGGGATGAACAAAGCATACGGTAACTGGATTGCTCCGGATTACACATCCGGAGCAATCCGGTTACCGCATTGCGGTTTACTACACGCATTTTGCCAGCAAAATGTGTGTGATGGTAATGGCATTCATCGCATCCGGATCTGGATGTGGTGAATGCAATTGCCCTAACAAATGTGACCGCAGCCTTACAGCAATATTAATAGCAAACTAACACAGTCAGATAATCTCTGATGAGAGAGAATTGGGATGATTATGCTAATGTCACTCAGATCAAACTCAAAGTTTAATCCAAGTGTCACCTTAGTGTCATCCATTTCTTTCACATGATAATCGGAGCAGAGGCGTGGAGAAGACAGAACTTACTTTCTCCATTGCTCATTGTTGTGGTAATCGGACTGCACATAAAATTCATATGACCGCAAAAGAACACCATACCCTCCACGGAGTACAGTGGAGGCAGCATTGTGCTTTGCGTCTGGAACTCGTGCTTTAGTCAGGGCGAAGGAATTATGAACAGTTCGAAATATCAGTCAATTATACAACAAAACCTTCAGACCTTTACTAAAAGGCTGAAGATGAATTTACCTTTCTGTATGATAAATAACAACAAGCATAGCTCCAAATCAACTCACTATGTGGTATTAGTCTAAATGTGGCCCTACAGCTAGATAACTGCCAGCTATACCATCCTTTCTTCATACATATGCACATTCTATTCCTTAGAGCAGGGGTCCCCAACCACTGGGGCGCGGGGTCTCTGTGCAGGTCCGCGTTGCCGCTGACCAGCACTACACACACTGTGCTCTGCGGTGGCACAGTGCGGTGGATGCTGCCCTCTTCCCTGCCCTGCAGTGATATCTACGCCCGCCGCGTCCCGTACCTGCAGCAATACAGCGTCGCTCTGCTTTGTGCCTCAGCTGTGTACATAGATGTACGAGCGGAGCCGTCTGCTAATCACAAGGCAGCAGCCTGGCCCTGATTGGCCAGTGCTTGCCGCGCTGTGATTAGCCGACGGCTCCATCCGTACATCTATGCAGCTGAGGCACAGAGCACAGCGGCGCCCACTGCAGTAGAGGACCTGCAAGGGGATAATGATGGGGCCGCAGCGATATTGTATGGTGGCTGCAAAAGGAGGCTGGGGGCTGCAAAAGGAGGATGATGGGGGATATAGTATTGTGGGCTGCATGGTGATGATGAGGGTTGTAAGAAGATGATGGGAGCTGCAAATGCATGATGGGGGCTGCATGGGGATGATGATGGGGGATACAGTATTGGGGGCTGCAAGGGGATAATGGCAATATAGGATGCAAGGGGAAGGAAAAATAAGACACACACTGAAAATAAGACGTAGCGCATCTTTCGGGGAAACGAGGTACTAAACTCCAATCCTCCATAGCCCCGTCCTGTATGACCAAAGCCCCGCCCCTGTGCCACCCCACCCTATCGGACCACAGTAAAATGGTCTTTTATGAAGCCGGTCCCCGGAGCAAAAAAGGTTGAGGACCACTGCCTTAGAGAACAAATGAATCCTCAGTGGGAGGAGGGTAGTAGGCTTTTGCCTGACCATTTTGGTTGCATCATGTACTGCTTGAGAACAAAGGATGGGCTATGGTGGCATTCAACATACAGACTCCTCTTCCCTGACACCAATCAACAACTGCCGAATACTTGGTTGACCAGTCCCGCTGAAATATTTGAGCTAGGTCAAACTCAAGCAACTGTGTATGATCTGTTAAAGAGATAGTTTCATTGTAGTAAATTGGTAAACACTGCAAAATGCTCGTAAAGACAAGCAACTTCTGCAATTTATTATTAAAAGTTTTCAGTTTCAAGAACAGGGAGATTTTAATGTGCACTGCTCATTGTCTCAAGTACCAGTTATGGCTGCAGTAGTCAGTCTACTAGGCAAGGAGCACAGCACTTTCAAGCTTTTTACAACAGAGCTTCTAAATACTGCTATGAGGATGACTGGATTTCTGAATCAGATCAGTGCGCTCTGGACAACAACCCCTTTAAGGCTCCTTTCCCACTATGCCAGTGCACAGTAAATCTCAAGCTGTGGCAGTCCAGCCATTGAGAAACTTCAAATGCCAGCTGTAGAAATGTAAAAACAGCAGGTTATGTTACATATCGTAAGTTATGTTCTAACACAGGTGAGCCGCACGTCCTGGAATGTGTGTGTATGTAAATATATATCGCCTCTGAAGGGTGGTGACTACACAATGGGGGGGGGCTCTGTGGCTGTCTCTCCTCCTGTCCTCTCTCTTTTGTCCTGTCTCCCCCTGTGTGCTCTCTCCCTCCATGCTCTCTTCTTCCCTCCTGTGCTCTCTCCTTTAAGCCGTCTCTCCATGTGCTCTCTTCTCCTTCCTCTGTGCTCTTTCCACCTTATGTGCTCTCTCTACCTCCCTGTGGTGTCCAAAGATGGCGGCAGAGTAAGTGCACATGTGTGCACTGGGTCACACTGCTGTCAACTTGTTATACCCAGGCGTTCAAAGATGATGGCTGCCTGAGTAAGTGTGCTTGCACATCGGGCATATGCGGTTATGTGTCAGCGGCGGTTTTGGGTGGTAGCAGCATCGTTGGCAATACTGTGCAAGTGCCGCCAATGGATGCCATATTTGCACACCTATCACTCTCTGCCCCTCAATATCCCCAAAAGTCTATTGCCCTCCCCATATTCCTTGTTCACTTGTGCTGCAAAATGTGTTCACTATTTGTATTTGCATCATTTTTGTGCTAGCTGCTTCCATACCTCATATCTACTGCTTTTTTTTTTTTTTTTTTTTTTTTACACACTTTGTTCACTCTATCCATATCAGTCCCTCTCTGCTCCTACGTATTGCTCTCATGCTCTTTTTAGAATGTTAATAAACCCAGATTTAGCGACACCCTCCATACAACATAATAGACAGCTTCAAAAACCCCTTAACCATCTACTCACTCTTTATTCTTCTGCTCCTAGTTGCAGGGCATATTGAACTAAATCCAGGCCCTTCTTATCATAGTCAACTTAATTCCTTCCCTACTACTCTCAGAAACTCCAAAAATGTAATTAATATCCATGCATGCCATCTTGTCTCATTCAGCTGTGCCCTTTGGAACACTCGCTCAGCATGCAACAAACTCTCCTACATCCATGACTTTTTCCTTTCACATAACATTAACCTCCTTGCTCTTACAGAGACTTGGATTCAGCAGTTGCACACTACGGCGGCTGCTGCTCTTTCATATGGTGGCATCCAATTTTCTCATACCCCTAGACCTGAGAATTGACCAGGTGGAGGTGTTGGTCTGCTGCTGTCAACAAATTGTGCTCTTCAGGTTATCCCATCTGTCCCCTCACTTATCTTCTCTTCTTTTGAGGTGCATACTGTAAGACTCTACAGGCCCTTCTCCTTGAGAGTGGCAGTGGTTCATCGATCTCCAGGCACCCCATGTCAATTTCTTGATCACTTTGCCACCTGGCTTCCACACTTTCTAGCCTGCAATCTTCCCACTCTCATCATAGGGGACTTTAACATTCCTACTGACAACCCCATCTCCACATGTACCTCTCATCTTTTAACTCTAACCACCTCTCTTGATCTTTCACAGCTTTGTAACTTTGCCACACATGAAGATGGGAATACATTGGACCTGATCTTCTCCCAGCTCTGCTCAGCGCATGATTTTACAAATTCCTCTCTTTCGCTCTCTGACGACAACCTTCTTTCATTATCAGTCAAATACTGTCAACTCTTCAAGGACACCCCCAACTCGTTCACCTATAGGAATATACATGCTATTAACACTCAGCAGAAACTTAGAAAGAATTTACAGTCTTTACTCGCCCCAATCTCCTCTCTCTCTTGTCCTGACTCTGCTCTAAAACTCTATAATGAAACACTGCAAAGTGCCCTGGGATGAAGCTGCACCTCCTACACTTAGAACAACTCTGCATCGACAGTGGCAACCCTGGCACAAACTGCAAACACTGTTTCTCCAGCAGTGCTCCAGGTGTGCAGAATGTCTCTGGAGAAAATCTAACCTGGCCAAAGATTTCATCCATTATAAGTTTATGCTGAAAACATACAACACCGCCCTTCACCTCTCCAAACAAGCTTACTTCAACACCTTTATCACATCACTAGCCAACAATCCTAAAACGACTCTTTGGCACTTTCCATTCCCTCCTCAGTCGAAGAGTACAGGCCCCAACCACCAGCCTCAGCGCTGACGATCTGGCCAAATATTTTAAGGACAAAATTGACCACATACGACAGGAAATTTCCTTACAGCCTCAGAACATCATGCATTTTCTTCCCTCCTGCACTTCATCCAACTCACTTTTGGTCTTTGATCCGGTCACAGAGGAAGAAGTCACCCGGCTTCTTGCATCTTCTCGCCCTACTACCTGCACCAGCGACCCTATTCCTCACATCTCCTTCAATCCCTTTCCCCAGCTGTCACATCTCACCCAACTAAAATATATAATCTTTCCCTCTCATCTCGTGTTTTCCCATTCCCCTTCAAACATGCCAGCATACATCCATTCTTAAAAAAAACATCCCTCAACCAGAACTCTGCTTCCAACTACAGACCTGTCTCTAATCTCCCCTTCATCTCTAAACTCCTGGAATGCTTGGTCCACTCCTGTATGATCCGCTACCTCTCTGACAATTCTCTTCTTGACCCTCTACAATCCGGCTTCCGCTCTTTACATTCTATTGAAACTGCCCTCACTAAAGTCTCTAATGATCTACTAACAGCTAAATCTAATGGTCATTACTTCCTGTTGATACTGCTTGATCTCTGCTGCATTCGATACGCTGGATCACCAGCTCCTTCTACAGTCATATGAATAAGTTTGGGCACCCCTCTTAATCTTACTCATTTTTTTTTTTTTTTGTTTAAAATTGGGTTTTTGCAACAGTTATTTCAGTGTGATATATGTAATAACTGATGGACACAGTAATATTTCAGGTTTGATATGAGGTTTATTGCACTAACCAAAAATGTGAAATATGCATGGTTTCAAAATTTGACAGGTGCAAAAGTATGGGCACCCTTCTGATTTTCATGATTTGAATACTCCTAACTACTTTTTACTGACTTACTGAAGCACTAAATTGGTTTGGTAACCTCATTGAGCTTTGTACTTCATAGCCCGGTGTATCCAATCATGAGAAAAGCTATTTCTGGTGTCCACTTACAAGTTGTTCTCCTATTTGCATCTTCTCTGAGGAGTGGTATCATGGGCTCCTCAAAACAGCTCTCAAATGATCTGAAAAAAAAGATTGTTCAACATAGTTGTTCAGGGGAAGGATACAAAAAGTTGTCTCAGAGATTTAACCTGTCAGTTTCCACTGTGAGGAACATAGTAAGGAAATGGAAGATCACAGGGACAGTTCTTGTAAAGGCCAGAAGTGGCAGGCCAACAAACATATCAGAAAGGCAGAGAAGAAGAATGGTGAGAATAGTCAAGAACAATCCACAGACCACCTCCAAAGACCTGCAGCATCAACTTGCTGCAGATGGTGTCACTGTGCATCGGTCAACAATACAGCGCACACTGCACAAGGAGAAGCTGTATGGGAGAGTGATGTGAAAGAAGCAGTTTCTGCATGCACGCCACAAACAGTCGCCTGAGGTATGCCAGAGCACATTTGGACAAGCCAGTTTCATTTTGGAAGAAGGTCCTGTGGACTGATGAAACAAAGATTGAGTTGTTCGGTCATACAACAAGGCGTTATGCATGGCACCACAAAAACACAGCATTCCAAGAAAAACACTTGCTAGCCACTGTCAAATTTGGGGGAGCGTCCATCATGCTTTGGGGCTGTGTGGCCAATGACGGCAACGGGAATCTTGTTAAAGTTGGTTAAAGTTGAGGGTCGCCTCATTCTCAGAACTTCAAGGCCAGTCGCATAACGTGAAGTTAAAATGGTGGGAGTTTCTTCAACTCCAGTCATTTTTGGCCTCCTTGAGCCCGTCGGGATTACATAGATCCTCCCTCTCCCCTATGGAGAAACTCTTCGTATGTGAACATGCTCCCCCGGGTAAAATTTCCACTCTGTACAAAACTCTGGTAGAAGAAGACACGGGTACCAAATTTCACTTTCAGTCTATGTGGGAACGTGAATTGGGTAGAGAATTATCTGAGGAAGAGTGGGGGAGGTGCTTCCTACTGTCCCACAAACTGTCTAGCAATGGGGAATCTCGAGAAAAATGTTACAAATTGATTGTGAGATGGTATCATACGCCAGACAAACTGCATAAAATTTATCCAGCGGTTTCTGACCAGTGTTGGAGGTGTGGGTCTGATATAGGCACTTTACTGCACATTTGGTGGGATTGTCCCCTGATCAGAGAGTTCTGGGACAAGGTAGTGAGGAATTATGGCTTAGTCACCGGCAAACGGTTGACGAGCGGCCCCGAAATGGCGCTGCTCTCCTTGATCCCTGGGTCTCTTAAAAATCTCAAAAAAGATATCCTGCGCTTTTGCTTCGCCGCAGCCAGGAACGTTATTCCGCGCCATTGGAAGGAGTCAACCCAGCCCTCTATTCTAGAATGGTACACTGAGATGGAACACCTTTGTCGAATGGAAGAACTCTCAGCTGAGTATGCGGGTACTCAAAACTCATTTACCGCAACGTGGACGGATTGGATCCTATTAAGGGACCTTCCCAATTTCAGGGACCTGTTTTCTTAGGCCCCTGTCCTCCGGGATGTAGGATACAGTTGGAAGTGTCGTTTATTGGTTTGAAGGGTAATGCCCGCTATTCTTGGCATCAGAGGGAGCCCATCGGTTACCTCTTCTGAAGCCTGGGGATTCTCTCCTAGTGGTGGGACCGGCGCCCGCATTGCCTCTTGGACCCCCCCCCCCCCCGGGTGTTTTCACTTCCCCTCCTCCTCTTCTGTTTCTCGTCTCTTTTCTCTCTCTGACTTTCTCCTTCCCTATGCTTCTTCTTATTCTCTCAACTCTTTTAGTATTCTCCTCTTAAACCGGGTGGTCTATGAAAGGGAATAAGGAGGGTGCCCTGTGTCTTTACACAGGCTCCTTTTGCTTTTATACTGTAAACATTGTTATGGAATGATATTCAATTTCTCTTTCTTTTTTGTTTGGGTACCAGATTTTAGAGGTACTCTGTGAATCACATATTGGTCTTGCCCTCGATGGAGACCTTTGATTGGTATATATGTGTAATCTTTTGTAGAATGAATAATTAGACCATCATTTGTTTTGAGTTTACCGTTCCAGAACGGTTGTACTGTTTGTTTCTTTATGTCTTGTTTATGAAAAATTTAATAAACACAGATTTACAAAAAAAAAAAAAGTTGAGGGTCGCATGGATTCCACTCAGTATCAGCAGATTCTTGAGAATAATGTTCAAGAATCAGTGTCAAAGTTGAAGTTACGCCGGGGATGGATCTGTCAGCAAGACAATGATCCAAAACACCGCTCCAAAATCTACTCAGGCATTCATGCAGAGAAACAATCACAATGTTCTGGAATGGCCGTCCCAGTCCCCAGACCTGAATATCATTGAACATCTGTGGGATGTTTTGAAGCGGGCAGTCCATCAAACTTAACTGAACTGGAACTGTTTTGTAAAGAGGAATGGTCAAATATACCTTCATCCAGGAACTCATTAACAGCTACAGGAAGCGACTAGAGGCTGTTATTTTTGCAAAAGGTGGACCTACTAAATATTAATGTTACTTTTCTTTTGAGGTTCCCATACTTTTGCACCTGTCAAATTTTGAAATAATGCATATTTCACATTTTCGGTTAGTACAATAAACCTCATTTCAATCCTGAAATATTACTGTGTCCATCAGTTATTACACATATCACACTGAAATAGCTGTTGCAAAAACCCAATTTTAAACAAAAAAAAAAAAATGAGTAAGATTAAGAGGGGTGCCCAAACTTTTTCATATGACTGTATCTATGTTTCGCACTATTGGGCTCAAGGACAACCGCTCTCTCCTGGTTCTCCTCCTACCTCTCCACTGTATCTTTCACCAGCTCCTCTTCCCCTCATGGTTGGGGTTCCTCAGGGTTCAGTCCTAGGTCCTCTTCTCTTCTCTCTATACACTGCCCCTATTGGCCAAACCATCAGTAGATTTGGTTTTCAGTACCATCTCTATGCTGACAATACCCAATTATACACATCTTCTCCTGACATCACCTCCACATTACTACAAAATACCATTGATTGATTGTCTGTCTGCTGTCTCTAACATCATATTCTCTTTCTACCTTATATGGAATTTCGAAAACTGAACTTCTCGTGTTTCCTCCCTCTCCTAATCTTCCAAAACCTAATATTGCCATTTCTGTATTTGGTTCTACCATTACTCCTCATAAGCACACCCGCTGTCTTGGGGTTATATTTGACTCGTATCTCTCCTTCTCTCCCCACATCCGGTCACTCGCTCATGTCATCTACATCTCAAAAACATCTCTAGAATTTGACCATTTCTTATTGTTGATTTAGCAAAAACTCTAAAGACCCCGTTACACACAACGATATCATTAACGATACCGTTGCAACATCACGGGTTTGGTGACATTACAGCGACATTGTTGTGTGCGACACGTATCAACGATACATCGTTGATCACAGGTTTATGGACAGGACCATAAATCTATCGTTGGTCTCCCGCTGGGTGCCCAGCATCGTCGTGTGTGACAGCTGTAGACCAACGATGAACGAGCTCCCAGCACTGTACAGCAAGCACTGGGAGCTGTTAACCATGGTAAACAGCGGGTACCTAGGCAGCGTGCAGCGCCTAGTTACCTGATGTATACCCTGGTTACCAGCCTTTTCCACTTGCAGGCTGGTATCCAAGATACACAGCAGGTAACTAGAGACAGCGCTGTTCCTAGTTACCCGCTATGTACCTTGGATAACAGCCTGTAAGTGGAGAGGGCTGGTAACCAGGGTATACATCGGGTAACTAGGTGCTGCTTAGATACCCGCTGTTTACCATGGTTGCCAGCCTGCTCCAGCTTACCGCAGCCTGGCAGCGGGAGCTAGACATCGTGGAAACAGTATTTTATTCTTTTCCACGATGTCGCTGGTCCACTGATCGCTGGTGAGTCTGCCTGTGTGACAACTCATCAGCGATCAGTTCACGATGTGGCAGCAATCCACATCGCAGCGTGTAACAGGGCCTTAACTGTTGCCCTTATTCATTCTGGCCTGGATTACTGCAAGTCTCTACTACTCGGTCTCCCTCTTAAACTCTCATCTCCAATCCATCCTCAATGCAGCAACCAGGATCATATTCCTCTCCAACCGCTTCACCGATGCCTCTATCCTGTGCCAGTCATTGCACTGGTTGCCAATCCGCTACAGAGTACAATATAAAATTATCACTCTGACCCTCAAAGCCATCCACAGTTCTGCACCACCCTACATCTCCTCCCTCATCTCTGTCTATCACCCTACACGTGCCCTCCATTCCGCAAGTCACCTAAGACTGACATCAGCTACAATTCGAACCTCCCACTCCAAGACTTCTCACGAGCTGCACCAATACTCTGGAATGGGTTACCAAAAACAATTCAATTAATATCCAATACCAACAGTTTTAAGAGAGCCTTAAAAACGCATCTCTTAACACCTGGCCTATCACCTCACCTGTCTAACTATCTTCCCTTTTTCAAAATCTGTCCTCTTGTGTCATCTGTCTGCACCTGCAGACTGTCTGTCTGTCCCCCATGCATAATATAACACTTTATTATCTGTACTTGTACGGATCCCGACCTGTGACCGATTCATGCAGTGTTACAAGAATCCCTTATTTATTATATTGATGGTTGGACCATATATGACAGCAGTTTATACCATTTACCTTTTGTGCCTCCCCTATTTTCTCATAGACTGTAAGCTTGCGAGTGGTCTATGGGCTGCGGTTCCTGGCATTGGTTGGGGGAGTCGGGGGCATGGGCCCAGTACCACCAGCGGGTGCCATATTTGTACAGGGTGGGCAAATATGGCTGTGGTCAGCGCATGATAGCACAACTAGACAGAAGTTAATGATGGACGAGATAAAGTACATATATAGATTAGCACACTTCTCTCACCATATGTAGCTCAGTATAAGGCAGCTTTAGTAAGAAACCACAGATTGTATTCTGGTCATGCCTAATCAATAACAAGTCAGAAGAGTCAGATCCGGGGTATCAGAGCACCCACTGGAGGAACAGGGGAGAGTGACCGCCCATACAGCCGCCACACTCCAGACATATGGGGGCCAGCAGTCTGTGGGCTCCTCCAGACCATGTACTACACCAGTCCTATGGTAGTACTATAACTCCCATCTTCTCCATATACTGTGCCCTCAGCGCTGTACACACACTCCAGGCAGCAGCCTGCGGACATCACACACACTCCTGTCGTCCTTACCAGCATTCTGCCTCACGGTGGCTCTACTCTCCGCTATGACGCTGCTTCGACTGAGGAGGACGAGAGCTATGACGTCACTGTCATGTGACCGGCATGTATGAGAGACAGGAACTGGGCGGGATCTGCACAGCACATGGCTAGGTACCGGAAGTGACGCTCTGGACTCGGTGTGGGTGTGCCAAGATGGCTGACAGCTGAAGCCTGATAGGCTGAGAACTAAAGGGCAGTGTGGGAGTAGTCGCTCTGAGCTGAGCTCAGCTTACCTTAGTAGTAAGAGGGAGGGTGAGATGACGAGAGCAATGTTCACAGGCTGCGGGAGACATGTGGGTTCTTGTCTATTATAATCTGACTGCAGGTTTCTTCCTCACGAAGTAATGTCACCTACATGAAGGCGCTGTGATGATTATATCCACAATGATGTCATAACGACTTCTGTACATAGCTTCCTACTTCAAAGCCACAAAGTGGCCTAAAAGAGGTGTGGTGGTGGTGGACTCCGCATGGGAGGCACCGCACCACTGTCTTCTGAAATGACAAAGAAAGACACGGGCAATGTCACAAAATAAACAAAAGGAACAACAGAAAAAACACCAAAGAAAAAAATCTATGTGGAAGAGTCTTCTGCTTCAAACCTATGAAGATGCTTCAAAGAAGAGGTATTTACATATCCTTACAAAGATGACATTAGTTTGGGGTGTAAGAGCCTGCTGACAGGTCCTCTATGACTTCATCTTCTCTACTTATATAATCGGGAGTTTGGAATTCGGGCACTGTAGCCGAATCCCATGCTCCTTTGCGGCACTGCGAGCGATGACACGCAGCGTCATCGCAAGCCGCAGCCGCACTACCGTTAAGAAAAAAAAAAAATTATGCTCACCTCTCCCCGAGCCCCCGCCGTCTCCCGCCGTCTTCCTGCAGGCTCCCGGTGACTCCCGCAGGCTCCCGGTGTCTGCAGAGGTCTTCTACTGCAGTACAGGACCTGCGGTGTTGTCACAGTCACGTGACACCAGGTTACTCCATGGTAACCTGCGGTCACGTGACTGGCACCACCGCAGGTCCTATACTGCAGTAGAAGACCTCTGCAGACACTGGGAGCCACCGAGAGCCTGCAGGGAGACGGCGGGGGCTCGGGGTGAGGTGAGCATAAACTTTTTTTATTTTTTTTAATCCCTGCCTTCCTCTTTGTAGAAGTTTCACTGTACTGAGCATGCTCAGTACAGTAAAATCGGCTCCGAGGAGACATCAGATGTTTCCTCGGACCCTTATCCATAGGGCCCCATGTTAAATTGATCGGGTCGGATCGGATGTGCACTAAATGCCATCCCATTCGGTCCGATCCGATTCTGTCAGATTTTATTTTCGCTGCAAAAATCGCCTCTGCCAGCCACGGAGCCGCCTCTATACTCTGCCACCCACCGAGCCGCCTCTAAACTCTGCCACCCACCGAGCCGCCTCTATACTCTGCCACCCACCGAGCCGCCTCTATACTCTGCCACCCACCGAGCCGCCTCTATACTCTGCCACCCACCGAGCCGCCTCTATACTCTGCCACCCACCGAGCCGCCTCTAAACTCTGCCACCCACCGAGCCGCCTCTATACTCTGCCACCCACCGAGCCGCCTCTATACTCTGCCACCCACTGAGCCGCCTCTATACTCTGCCACCCACCGAGCCGCCTCTATACTCTGCCACCCACCGAGCCGCCTCTATACTCTGCTACCCACCGAGCCGCCTCTATACTCTGCCACCCACGGAGCCGCTTCTATACTCTGCCACCCACGGAGCCGCCTCTATACTCTGCCACCCACCGAGCCGCCTCGATACTCTGCCACCCACAGAGCCGCCTCGATACTCTGCTACCCACGGAGGCGCCTCTATACTCTGCTACCCACGGAGCCGCCTCTATACTCTGCTACCCACGGAGCCGCCTCTATACTCTGCTACCCACGGAGCCGCCTCTATACTTTGCTACCCACGGAGCCGCCTCTATACTCTGCGACCCATGGTGCCGCCTCTATACTCTGCCACCCACGGAGCCGCCTCTATACTCTGCCACCCACACAGCCGCCTCTATACTCTGCCACCCACACAGCCGCCTCTATGCTCTGCGACCCACGGAGCCGCCTCTATACTCTGCGACCCACACAGCCGCCTCTATACACACAATTCATTTCACCGCGCTCCCGATGCAATTGCATTGGGCCTTTTTACTAGTAACAATATAAGACACAGAGGTTTCCACATATCGGTGTGACACCTAGAGGTTACCTATACAAGTGTGACAGGCATAGATTTCATTACAATAATGGGACACCTAGAAGTTTCTTGTTAACATTGTGCAACCCAGGGGTTCGCTATACTAGTGTGACACCCAGAGCACTGGCGAACACAGGCAGAATAGGGCCCCTGTGCAAGAAGAGTTTGCTGGGCCCCTTTGCAGTCTTATTCTATCTTACAATTGCAGGCTCATCAAAATGCACAATTCCACCTGCTTTGTATGTGGAAACAGGCCCCCTAACCTCTTGGGCCCCTATACGGCTACACAGGTGCCACCAATGATAAGTCCGCCCCTGACCTAGAGGTTTCCAAATATCAGTGTGACAGGCAGATTATATATCTATAATTTTGTATGTATTGTAACCCCTTCTTATGTACAGCACCATGGAATGAACGGTGCTATATAAATAAAAATAATAATAATAAAATACAGTAGATTTCCTTGCAATAGTGTGACACTTAAGGTACCGTTACACACAGATATATCTGTGCAGACATTGCTTGCAACTCACTGGTTGCAGTGAAATTATGGACACATGATTCCAGTTTGTTGCCGTGTGCAAATGTAACAATGTGTCCATGATTTCACTGCAACCAGTGAGTTGCAAGCAATGTCTGCACAGATATCTCTGTGTGTAATGGTACCTTTAGAAGTTTCTTGCTAACAGTGTGCAACTCAGGGGTTCACTATTCTAGTGTGACACCTAGAGGTCTCCAAATATCAGTGTGCTACCAATAGGTTTCCCTACAATAGTGTGACACCTAGAGGCTTCCTGCTTACAGTGTGCAATCCAGAGGTTACCTATAGTAGTGTGACATCCAGAGGTTTCCACATATCAGTATGACACCCAGAGGTTACCTATACTAGTGTGACAGGCATAGATTTCCTTATAATAAGTGTGACACCCAGAGATTACCTATACTAGTGTACACCCAGAGGTTTGCACTTATCAGTGTGACACTCAGGGTACCTTTACACACCGCTACTCGCGGGTGGATACAACCAGCTACTTCACGTGCACGAGCACGCACAAATGGTTACAAACGGTAAACGCACCACCTTTACACGCCGCAACAAGGTGCGCTACGCTACGTTACATCTATCTCTGGATACACTGCCGGGTGCCACAAGTAGCCATTTGTAGCTTACCTTACCTCATTTACACACCGCTACAACAAGCTAATATGGGCGGACCTGGTGCAACAGGGACAGCACATAGGCGTGCCACAATTGTGGATTACGAGACGTCCGTACGCTGATAGGACAAAGCAAGAACATCATGATTGGGCAGGCAGCGCAGGAGGCTGTTTAATACATGACGCTCGAGCAATTGTGTAGTGTGACTGGTCAGCTCCTTAAATATGCCGCCTTATGCAGCGTCTACCAATCGTAATGCAGGAGCTTCCTCCAATGATCGCTGATGGGGCGCGGTAACCCGGAGCCTGTGTCACGCCCCAGCTACATACCAGGTACATAGCATGGTGTAGAAACAACCCTTCTGTTCCTTCTTTACACGCCGATACAGCTCGCTACAATCGCCTGTGTAGCCACCTGTTTCAGGGCAGTGCTCGGAAACAGATGCATCTACTGCCGGGTGCCTCCTACCGTCTTCACACGCCGCTACTACGGGGTACATTGCCGATGCAAGCTACATTTGTAGCATGTAGCTGGTTTTATCCACCCGCCAGTAGCGGCGTGTAAAGGTACCCTCAGGGTACCTTTACAAGCCGCTACTGGCGGGTGGCTACAACCGGATACATGCGAGAAATGTATCTTGCACCGGCAATTCAACCCGTGGTAGCGGCGTGTGAAGACGGTTGTAGCCACCCGGCAGTAGCGGCACCTGTTACCGAGCACTGCCCTGAAACAGGTGGCTACACAGGCGATTGTAGCGAGCTGTATCGGCGTGTAAAGAAGCAACAGAAGGGATGTCTGGACACCAGGCTATGTACCTGGTATGTACCTGGGGCGTGACACAGCCTCCGGGAAACCCCCCCCCTTCAGCGATCATTGGAGGAAGCTCCTGCATTACGATTGGTAGTCGCTGCATAGGGCGGCATATTTAAGGAGCTGACCAGTCACACTACACAATTGCTCGAGCGTCATGTAGTAATCAGCCTCCTGCGATGCCTGGCCAATCATGTTGTTCTTGCTTTGTCCTATCAGCGTACGGACGTCTCGTAATCCACAATCGTGGCACGCCTATGTGTTGTCCCTGCTGCACTAGGTCCGCCCATATTAGCTTGTTGTAGCGGTATGTAAATGAGGTAAGGTGCTCGGCCGAAGTAACTTGAGACACCCGGCGGTGTATCCAGAGATAGATGTAACCTACTGTAGCGCACCTTGTTGCGGCGTGTAAAGGTGGTGCGATTACCGTTTGCAACCGTTTGTGCGTGCTCGTGCACGTGAAGTACCCGGTTGTAGCCACCATTCAGTAGCGGCGTGTAAAGGTACCCTCAGAGATTACCTATACTAGTGTGACATATATCAGTGTGAAGGTACCTTTACACGCCGCTACAGGATGGTGGAAACAACCGGGTGCTTCACGTGCACGAGCACGCACAAACGGTTGAAAACGGTACCCGCACCACCTTTACACGCCGCTACAAGGTGCGCTACAGTAGGTTACATCTATCTCTGGATACACCGCCGGGTGCCACAAGTTACCTTCTGTAGCTCACCTTACCTCATTTACACGCCACTATAACAAGGTAATATGGGCGGAATAAAGGCAGCAGGGACAACACATAGGCGTGCCAGAACTGTGGATTACGAGATGTTCGTACGCTGATAGGACAAAGCAATAGCATCATGATTGGCCAGCCAGCGCAGGAGGCTAACTAATACATGACGCTCGAGCAATTGTGTAGTGTGACTGGTCAGCTCCTTAAATATGCCACCCTATGCAGCGTCTACCAATCGTAACGCAGGAGCTTCCACCAATGATCGTTGATGGGGCGCGGTATCCCGAAGCCTGTGTCACGCCCCAGGTAGATAGCAAGGTGTCGAAACAACCCTCCTGTTCCTTATTTACACGCCGATACAGGCCGTAACCATCGCCTTGAAATCAACCTGTTTTTGAGCACTGCTCTGAAACAGGTGCCTCAAGTGACGGGTGCAAACAACCGTCTTTACACGCCGCGACCGCGGGTTGATTTGGCGGTGCAAGATACATTTGTCTCATCTACCCGGTTGTTTCCACCATCCTGTAGCGGCGTGTAAAGGTACCATGACAGGCATAGATTTCCTTACAATAGTGTGACACTTAAGGTACCGTTACACACAGAGATATCTGTGCAGACATTGCTTGCAGCTCACTGGTTGCCGTGAAATCATGGACACATTGTTCCATTTTGTACACGGCAACAAAATGGAACAATGTGTCCATGATTTTACTGCAACCAGTGAGTTGCAAGCAATGTCTGCACAGATATCTCTGTGTGTAACGGTACCTTTATGGCCACTTTACACGCAGCAACAAGAAGATAGAAAACGGCAGGTGTCGGAGACAATTGTACCTTTTACCTTCAAAACACCTTGCAGATACCTGAATTACACGCAGCCACTTCAAGGTGTTCTGAAGGTAAAAGGTACAATTGTCTCCGACATCTGCCATTTTCTATCTTCCTGTTGCCGCGTGTAAAGTGGCCATTAGAGGTTTCTTGCTAACAGTGTGCAACCCAGGGGCTCGCTATACTAGTGTGACACCTAGAGGTTTCCACATATCAGTGTGTTACCTATAGATACTTACAATAGTTTGACACCTGGAGGTTTCCTGCTGACAGTGTGCAACCTAGAGGTTACCTATAGTAGTGTGACACTCAGAGGTTTCCACATATCAGTGTGACACCCAGGGGTTACCTATACTGGTGTAACACCCATATGTTTACACAAATCAGTGTGCCACCCATAGGTTTCCTATAAGGGTTCCTTTACACGCCACAACCGCGGCGAGAAATCTGACTGGCAATCTGTAGCCCCGTCACCATCGCCGTGAAATTGCGGCGTGTAATTGGGGAATTTGGTGGCGATAAAAAAGGTTGCGCCTGGTTCAGATTTCACAGCACTGCTCCAAAATCAGAGGCAATCATGAAGGCGAAATTCCCGGCTTTTGGCGTGTGAAGGGGCGATAGGGATGGAATCTGCGTCGCCTAGTGATTTCCCGTAGGCGTGCCACAGCGTGCTGGAGACCGTGCCCCATCAGCGATGATTGGTAGTGGCTACTGTGTTTCCATTGGCTGTCACTTCACAGGGCGCCATATTTGAACAGCTGACCATTCACCACCACACAATGGCAATGGCATCATGTATTAGCCAGCCTTCCAGAGCAGGCTGGCCAATCATAACGCTATTGCATTGTCTAATCAGCGTGTTTTGGGTGCGGAATACACCAGTCTGTCACGCCTATGTTCTTGCGGCACTGAACATGTACGCCTACATTCCTTTGGGGATTGCAGCGTGTGAAGCGGCGAGGGAACTCCACCAGATTGATTCCGCTGTTGGTGTGGCAACTTCCAGGGCGACACATTGCCAATTAATGTTGACAATTCGGTTGTACAGATACAAGAGGGGAGAAATCCTGTCCGCGAGAGCTCACAGTCTACGAGGGCGGGTGGGGATACAGTGGGAGGGGGAAATTCCAGTCATGAGGCGGTGTGGTGGACCGGGTCTTATTGCAGGTGGTAGGCTTGGCGGAAGAGGTGGGTCTTCAGGCTTCTTTTGAAACTTCCCAGGGTAGGAGAATGTCTGATGTGTTGGGGCAGTGAGTTCCAGAGTATGGGTGAAGCATGGGAGAAATCCTGTATGCGGTTGTGCGAAGAGGAGATGAGAGGGGAGTAGAGAAAGAGCTCTTGGGAGGATCGCAAGTTGCGTGAGGGTAGGTATCAAGAGACCATGTCAGAGATGTATGGATGGGACAGGTTGTGAATGGCTTTGTATGTCATGGTTAATGTTTTAAACCGGGATTTCTGGGAAGTAGGGAGCCAGTGAAGGGCTTGGCAGAGGGGGGAGATAGGGGAATAGCGGGGAGACAGATGGATTAGGTGGGCAGCGGAGTTCAGGATAGATTGGAGAGGTGCAAGGGAGTTATTGGGGAGGCCGGTGAGCAGGAGGTTGCAGTAGTCGAGGCGGGAGATGATGAGAGCGTGAATAAGGGTTTTAGCAGTGTTGTGGTCAAGGAAAGTGCGAATCCTATAGACGTTTTTGAGCTGGAGTCGACAGGAGGTGGCGAGGGCCTGGATGTGGGGCTTGAAGGAGAGAGAAGAGTCAAGGATAACCCCGAGGCACTTGGCATGGGGGACTGGGGAGAGAGAGCAGTCGTTGACGACAATGGATAGGTCAGGTAGTGAGGGGGTGTGTCTTGGGGGGAAGACTATGAACTCGGTTTTGTCCACGTTCAGCTTAAGGAAGCGAGCAGAGAAAAAGGATGAGATGGCGGACAGGCAGTGTGGAATTTTGGATAGACAGGTAGATTTGGGTGTCGTCGGTGTAGAGGTGGTATTGGAGGCCATGGGACTTAATGAGTTGCCCTAGGCCGAGAGTGTAGATGGAAAACAGTAATGGTCCAAGAACCGAGCCCTGGGGGACCCCGACAGATAGGGGGTAGGACGAGGAGGATGTGTGGGAGTGGGTGACGCTGAAGGTGCGGTCCGTTAAGTATGAGGAGATCCAAGAGAGTGCAAGGTCCGTGATGCCAAGAGATTCCAGGATCTGTAGTAGAAGGGAGTGGTCCACAGTGTCCAAGGTGGCGGACAGGTTGAGGAGGAGGAGGAGAACAGAGTAGTGGCGCTTGCTTTTGGCAGTCAGTAGGTCGTTGGTGACTTTGGTTAGGGCTGTTTCAGTGGAGTGTAGGGGTCGGAAGCCAGATTGCAGGCGGTCAAAGAGGGAGCAGGAGGAGAGGTGAGAGGACAGCTCAGAGTGGACATGCTGTTCAAGTAGTTTAGAGGCGAAAGGGAGGAGAGATATAGGGCGGTAGTTGCAGACAGTTGTGGGGTCGAGGGAGGGTTTTTTGAGGATGGGTGTGATCAAGGCGTGTGTGAAGGCTGAGGGAAAGGTGCCAGTGGTAAGTGATAGGTTGGAAAGATGAGTTAGGGCTGGGATGATAACGGAGGTGAGGTTGGGAATGAGGTGGGATGGGAGCGGGTCGTGGGCGCTGGTGGTGAGGTGTGATGTTGACAGGAGGGAGGAAAACTGGTCTTCAGTTATGGGGGGGGAAGCAGTTGATGGAAGGAGAGGGCAGTATAGGTGAAAGGAAAGGCTGTGGGGACAGTGGATCAAAGCTGCCTCTGATTCGGTCAATCTTTTCTTTGAAGAAGGAGGCAAAGTCTTCTGCAGAGATAAGGGGAGAGGGAGGGGGAGCAGGCGGGCGGAGTAAGGAGTTGAAGGTTTTGAAAAGTTGCTTGGGATTGTGGGACAGGGAGGTTATTAGGGATGAGAAGAGGGTTTGTTTGGCAGTAGCAAGTGCAGTCTTGAAGGCGATGAGGGACTGTTTGAACAGCGCAAAGTGCTCAGTGGAACGTGATTTTTTTCCATCGCCTCTCGGTGACCCTGGTTGCCCGTCTCAGGTCTTTAGTGAGGGTGGTGTGCCAGGGTTGCCTATTAGTGCATGGAGCGTGGTATGTGAGGGGGGCTGCTAGGTCGAGGGCCTTGGTTAATGTGGTGTTGTATAGGGTGGTGGCAGTGTCTGTGTCACGTATAGATGTTATGTTGGCGAGAGGGAGGAGGGATTCAGAGAGTGAGTGTAGATCAATGTGTTTTAGGTTTCTGCGGGGATGATCAAGTTTGCGGAGAGGAGGTGATGTAGTAGGGGAGGTGAGGGAGGAGAAGGTCATCAGATTGTGGTCAGACAGGGGGAGGGTTGAGTTTGTGAGGTTAGTAAGGGAGCAAAGACGGGTAAAGATGAGATCCAGCGTGTGGCCATCTTTGTGGGTGGCAGAGGAGGACCATTGGGAGATCCCGAAGGAGGAGGTCAGGGAAAGAAGTTGAGAGACGGTTTGGTGGGCAGTGTCAATGGGGATATTGAAATCGCCCATAATGATGGTGGGGATGTCAGTAGAGAGGAAATGAAGTAGCCAGGTGGTGAAGTGGTCGAGGAAGGTGGGGATGGATCCAGGGGGGCGGTAGATGACGGCTAGCTGAAGGTTACAGGGGGAGAAGATGCAGACAGAGTGGGCTTCGAAAGATGGGAGAGTAGCAGAGGGGGGTAATGGAATAGGGGCGAAGGAGCAGGTGTCGGATAGGAGTATGCCAACACCTCCGCCATGTTTGTCAGAGGGGCGGGGTGTGGGAAAGATTGAATCCGCCGTAGGATAGTGCAGCAGGGAACGCCGTGTCGGAGGGGGTGAGCCAGGTCTCTGTGATGCCAAGGAATGAGAGTTTATTAGAAATAAAGAGTTCATGGATGTCTGGGAGTTTATTACAGACTGAGCGGGCGTTCCAGAGAGCGCCTGGCAGGGAGATTAGAGGAGCAGGGGCTGGGGATGGGTCTAAGGTTGGTGAGGTTGCAAGTGTGGGTGATGGTGGAGTTATGAGAGTTGGTGATGGGACATGGGGGTGGGGTGTAGGTGACTGTGGGGATGTGGCGGGGGGGGGGTGCCAGGATTAGGGGAAATGTCGCCAGCGAGTAGGAGGAGCAGGGAGAGGGTTAGCAGGTGGGAGCATGACAGTTTACGTGGTGGCCGTGCCTGATTGGAGATGGAGGATTGAAAGTGAAGGAATAGTTCAGAGGAGTGGGTGAGGTGGTTGGGTAGGATGGAAGGTGAGAGAAGTACTTTGTTGCTGGGTGAAAGGATGAGCGGGGGGTAGCAGGAAGTGGAGAAGGATGGGAGTGAGAGTGCAAAGGAGGGGATACATTGTGGATGGTGAGGGGAGGATGGGAGTAGCATGGGTCAGATGCAGCAGGAAGGAGAGCTGTGGTGGTGGGTGAGTGGTCAGTAGTGAAGAGTAGTCTGGGGTTTACATAGTGAATACATAATTGCAGCACAAGTGAACAAATTACATATCTGTTTGTTTGTCTTGCATGTCTTACCCGTTTCCTGCCCCGTTTAACTGCCCGGTGTAACTGCACTTCTACAGTCGGCACTTATGCAGTTCGCATGATTGCACCCCTTAGCTGGCTCTACATATATAGTGAGTTTCTACTTAGATCTGGGTCTATTCAACTTGTTAATCAATCAATCAAAGAAACTCAGGACAGCAGGAGACAATAAATGCAAGACAAATAAACAAGATTTCATCATGGGTCATAAACACTTTTAAACCAAAGATGACCTCTGAACATCCCACATCACACACAGTAAGATGATTTCAGTATATTACATTAGTAAAAGATAAGTATGTTGTTAATAGAAGTGACAGATTTATATACCTCTCTTGTGAAGAGAGACAGGCAGGAAAGCTGAGTGAATTGAAGTGACAGATTCATATACCTCTCTTGTGAAGCGAGACAGGCAGGAAAGCTGAGTGAATTGAAGTGACAGATTCATATACCTCTCTTGTGAAGAGAGGCTGCCTTCAGACTGGCGTTCCCCTCCGCAGCGTTCTGCGGAGGGGAATCGCCATGTGTGCGCAGCGGCCACCAGCTCCTATCTTTAGAATGGGGACGCACGGTGCTGCGCTTGACTGCGCATGACCGTTGTGAGGCACCGCCGGCATGATCCTCATGGCCGGGGCGCATCACATGCAGGATCAGGAGGATCCTGTGCACACTGACCGGTTTGACTGTGATATTGCTGTGTGAACCAACTGTGAACACAACGTTTAATGTGACTAATGAGTGGCTCATAAGATCAAGGAAGCCCTAAGGAAAAGAGATGTAAGGGCTGAGTGCTGACAACCCGGAACACAGGGAGTTAACCTGAGCTGTGTGAAAGGCTGATTACCAGCAGCTAAGGGGGGTGTGTCCATGTAGGAGTGGCTGGCACGATAAGAGGCAGCCAGCTGAGTGATTGAGAGATTCATTCAGATTTGAGATTCAGATGGAAGCTGAGACTCGTGCTGAGAGATTCAGATGGAAGCTGAGACTCGTGCTGAGGGATTCAGATGGAAGCTGAGACCAGCCAAGTGCAGAGCAGTCTAGAGGCTCTGTGTGAATGAAGGGAGCATGCTAGCTCCAGGCCGGTGCCAAGGTCCGCGGTTGTGACAGCACCTGGAGGGGGAAGCCGTGGTTGACCCGTGGACGCTGGTCCGGGCGTGGTTCACCTCACGTCCGGGAAGGGGCCCGTGGGGATGCCTGGTGGAACCTGTGACACAGGTAGCGAGACCCGGATCCGTGCCCGGTAAGAAAAGCAGTTCCTGAATGATTGTGTGAACTGTGCACCTTGGGTGTAAATCATGCTAGGCGAGTGTAGCCGCCATTAGGTCCAGTGAAGGACCTGTTGAACCTTATAAGTACTGTATGGCTTTTTAAAAGACCCAGCGAGTGAATGTAGCCCTATAGGGGCTGATGTATGAAGTGTGCCAGGCGGGCATAGACCGCCCTTGGGACCGACTCAGTGGAGTCAGTTAAAGGTCCTGATGAACCGGAATGTATGTAGCCCTTCGGGAGGCGATGGTATGTAGTGTGCCAGGCGGGCATAGACCGCCCTTGGGACCGACTCAGTGTAGTCAGTTAAAGGTCCTGATGAACCGGATTGTATGTAGCCCTTCGGGAGGCGATTGAATGTAGCCCTTCGGGAGGCGATTTTATGTAGTGTGCCAGGCGGGCATAGACCGCCTTTGGGTCCGAGTCGGAGTACTCAGTTAAAGGACCTGATGAACCGGAATGTGTGTACGAGAGGTCAGAAGCAGGGGTTAGAAGGGCTCCCGTACTGGGTAACGTGTGGTTCACCCCACGGGTTACTAGGGTTTGCCAATCCCTGTTCTGAGCCCAGAGGAGCCACAGTCCATGGATGTGTATGATGGGCTGTGAGCGAGTGAAAGGACGTGTGTGGTCCATGGTGGCTTATAGGATGGATCACATATTGTATGTAAGAACCCGGTCAGGCTGGAGTCCTGATTCCGGGGTAGTATGAAGCTGGGGAAATAGAGCCAGGCGGCTGGTTCCGCCATTGGGACCCATAGGGCCCGTTGATATGGTACTTGATGTTAAATGTATGTGAAAGGTATATAGGCCGGAGGCCGTAGCCACCACGGGAGCTGTTAGTAGAGCTCCAATGGGGACAGAGAGATTGTTACAGGTCCCGGGTTACTATAAGCGTTATGTGCAATATATGTATTATGTAATGTTATATGTAAATGTATGGTGTATTTATGTATGGTGTTTATAATCAATGTGATATGTGTCAAACATGCTACCCGGGTTATGCTATTAATATGTGAAAATAAACGGGTAGACATTGGTTAAACTTATAAACACGTGTTTGTTGTCGTTTTGCAAGCGGGTTCCCCGGTTGCTACCTCACACCGAGCGCACCCATTCACACCCATATGTGATCTGTGCGCAGGCGGATGCCTGCGCACAAATCACACAGTCTCGTCCGCACCAGGGACGCGAAATGTTGCATTCCTGGTGCGGACGAGACTGTGTGATTTGTGCGCAGGCATCCGCCTGCGCACAGATCACATATGGGAGTGAATGGGTGCGCATGGTCATGCGCAGTCAAGCGCAGCACTGTGCGTCCCCATTCTAAAGATAGGAGCTGGCGGCCGCTGCGGTCACATTGTGGATCCCCTCCACAGAACGCTGCGGAGGGGTCCGCAAATATGAACCCAGAGACAGGCAGGAAAGCTGAGTGAATTGAAGTGACAGATTCATATACCTCTCTTGTGAAGAGAGACAGGCAGTTTGTTCACTGTATTTTTCATTTGTTTTGTACGTAACCCTTTCTCATGTACAGCATCAGGGAATCAATGGTGCTCTATAAATAAATAATAATATCAGTGTGCCACCCATAAGTTTCCCTATAATAGTGTAACACCCAGAGGTTTCCTTCTAACAGTGTGTCACCCAGGGGTTAACTATAATAGTGTGACACCCAGAGGTTTCCTCATATAAGTGCTCCACCAATGGGTTGACCTATAAAAATGTGTCACCCAGAGGTTTCCACATATTAGTGTGCCACCTGAAGGTTTCCCTATAATAGTATGACACCCAGAGGTTTCCCCATATCAGTGTGCCACCCAGAGGTTTTCCCATAACAATATGCAACTGAAGTGATGGCTAGAGTATGACCACTATGCAGGGTTCAATTACAATACACAATACTAGGTGGCAGATGCAAGGGAATAGGTTTATTATTACGCAGAAACAGGTAAGGATAAAGCAGATTCTCGGAGCAAACTGTGGCAAAAACACAACTGCTGCATTTCCTAGCTGGGACAGACATGTGTCGCCCCAGCTATTACAAAAGTATACTAAATAGTATACAGTATTTGTGTTGCACTGGGCTATGTGGTGTCCGGCTGCTGTGCGTGACAGTGGACGCACGGACCATTGATGTCCGGCGCACTAAACAAAACTACAGACAGAGAAACACCAGGGAGGGGAAGTAAAGAGGAGGGTGCTGCTCATAGGGAACGGGGGAGAGGTAACCTCCAGCACTCACCTGTGGTTGTGCCCTGATTTTCCATCATCGCCACGACAGCACCACCTGAGAGAGAGGACCGCCCATCAAAGACAGGAAACCTCTGAGATAAAAAAAGGCGGGACCTTTCCTGGACCTCAGTTTAGGTTTCCTGTCTTGGAGGTGGGAGACCTCTGAAGCTCATGCGGTCCTGGCCTGACCCGGTAGTTGGAAGAGCTGTCCTTACCTAGGCAGTGGCTCCGGACTTGGGTGCAGAGGCTCCTCCACGGGGTATCCCCTGCGGTGGTGGAGGGCACAGGGTCTTGTAGAGGGCCATCAGCGGCTTGTTCTCGGCCCTTGTCGCCGCCCGGGTGTCACAGATGCAAGGTTGGTGGCTGCCCTGCAGTACTGTGCCCCAGGTAAAGAGGATCGTTTACGGGCTGGGCGCAGCGTTCCTGGGTCTGGTAAGGGGCCTGGGAGCGGTTTTTCCGGCGGCAGGTTTGAATTTCGCGCCGGGAGCCGCTACTTCCGGTTTGGGCACGGACCGGAAGTGACGTTCCGCGCATGCTCAGTGCGGGCCGAGATGGCGGCACCCAGCGTTCGGAAGCAGGGAGACGCTGGAGTGGTTCCTGGTGGTGTGGGGCAGTGCACGGAGGGCAAAGCCGGCCAGTTGTCCAGGGGAGGGATGGCGCAGCAGTCCCTTTTGGCTCCCGACGTGGGGGAGCCTCAGCAGTCTGGTGGCGGCGACAAGTCCTCACAGAAGGGATCCTGGTTGGATGTGGACCCTAAAGCCCCCCGGAAATCGGTATGCATCTGGTGGGTGAGTGCCTTCAGGCTGTGCTGTCTGTATTTACACCGCCTTCTTGCTTGTTTTTAGGACAGCAAGAAAAAGGCTGCCAAACAGAGGCATAAGGAGTGTGCTATCTGCAAAGTCCCTCTTCCTGATGATTGTACTAAAGACGTGTGTGCCCCTTGCATTGAAGAGACTGTGAGAGACGCTGTCCCCAGTCTGGCCTCTAGCCTTAGGGATTTAGTGAGTGAGGAATTTAAGTCCCTGCAGAAATCCGGGAAGGATAGGGGGCGTAAGAGGAAGAAGTCCCAGGACTATTCCTCTGGTTCTGGCCATGCCGCTCGTAAATCTCACAAGGGGAGACGCAGGTCTCGCTCATCCTCTGCCTCGTCCTCCTCATCGTCTTCCTCCTCAGGGTCTTCCTCCTCAGATGACAGCGGGGATGGGAAGCCGTGTTTTCCATGTAAGACACTGATTTTTTAATAAAAGCCGTCCGTTCAACTATGGGGTTGGTGAATGCCCGTAACCCCTCTTCAGTGGAGGATTTAATGTTCAGTGGTCTGTCTTCCAAAAAGAGACAGACTTTTCCTTTAAATCAGAGGGTCCAGGCCTTAATTGTGGATCATTGGACTAAGCCTGATAAGAAGGGCTCTCTTTCCTATTTGGCTAAAAAGAAGTACCCCTTTGATGAGGAGGCCACTACTTCCTGGGATAAATCCCCCAAGCTTGACGTAGCTGTGGCCCGAGCATCTAAGCATTCCTCTCTCCCCTTTGAGGATTTAGGAAATTTGAAGGATCAGCTAGACAGGAAGGCAGACGGCTACTTGCGTAATTCCTGGGAATCCACTGCTAGCATCTTTCGTCCCTCAATTGCGGGCACATCGGTCGCTCGGTCCCTCATGATTTGGTTGCAGCAGTTGGAGGCTCAGGTGAGGGACAAAGCTCCTAAGGAGGAGATCTTGTCTTCCTTTCCTTTGACTCTTTCTGCGGCAGCTTTTCTGGAGGATTCTTCGGCTGACTCCCTGAATTTGGCGGCGAAGGCTACGTCCTTCTCTAATGCTGCTCGTCGTGCCTTATGGTTGAAGGCCTGGCCCGGTGATGCCCAATCGAAATCTAAATTGTGTTCTTTACCTTAATTAGAACCTAAAAAAACTGGACTCTAGGTTCAAATGGATCCTGAACTATATCAACCTAAACAAACCAAAATCCCAACCACGACAGCATGAGAAGAATGGGACTAAGATAAAAGATCCAAGAAAAGAGACTTTTTTGCAGTGTGCATGTTCTTTATTATGAAAATTAATATAAATATTACACCATATAGTGACAAACAAGATTGGCAGATCTAAACAGAGGAATGAAATCCAAACAATGGTGTGTAGCTGGTACGTATATTAGGTGTTTATAAAGACAGGGCAACCGTTTAAGTTTTCAACACTATATTGTATACACAAAATAGAAAATAAGGGATCAAACATAGAAGTGTCAACAGATTATGTCCTAATTAACAGAGCCATCAGGAAATATAGAGTGTGCCTATAGTAACAAAAGAAACTAGGTAAGTTTCTGAGAACACCCTATTGCCCCTATTTTAGTATAGTAGTGCCCTGTACTAAACTGTCAAAAAACACCTTACAACCTTATAGAAGCCTAGACGGTGAAATCAGCATAGGCAGGTTACTAAGAAGGCATTATACCTAAAGTTATGTAAACAACCATAACCATACCTTGTGACATCTTTAAGGCTAGGCACTGGGGACCAGCAAACACACCACCTCTCCCTCAGCTTTTCTGGCGGATTCTTCGGCTGACTCCCTGAATTTGGTGGCGAAGGCTACGTCCTTCTCTAATGCTGCTGGTCGTGCCTTATGGTTGAAGGCCTGGCCTGGTGATGCCCAATCGAAGTCTAAGTTGTGTTCTTTACCTTGTACGGGTAATTTTCTGTTTGGCAAACCGCTGGATGATATCTTGGAACATGCTAGTGACAATAAGAAAAATTTTCCCTCCAGGATTCCGGCTTCCACCTTCAGAGGTCGTTCCTCTCGTAAGCCGCGGTTTGCCAAGCGGAGGTCCCCTCGTCAAACCCGAGATTCTTGGGCCCACAGGAGAGACAAGAAGTCGGTTTCTTGTTCAAGGGTTCCTCCTTTGACAAGAAGCTCCAGTCTAAGTGACGGCTCGCTCCAGGTGGGAGGAAGGCTTGCCCACTTTCTCCCAGCCTGGTCCGGAATCGGGGCTTGCGATTGGGCTCTCGCTCTTCTCAGAGAAGGGTTGAAACTGGAGTTCGCTTCGGCTCCTGTGGGGTCCCTGGTGATTACGTCTGTCAGCAGTCCGGGAAAATGCAATTTTCTGATAGGCGAGGTACGGGCCCTTGTGGAAAAAGGGGTTGTTTCCCCGGTTCCTCCAGCCGAATGCGGCAGGGGGTTCTATTCCATGCTGTTTCTCGTGCCAAAGCCAGATGGCTCGTTCCGGTCGATTAAAAACCTGAAACACCTGAACAGGTTTCTGGTGCAGCGTTCGTTCAAGATGGAGACTTTGAAGTCGGCAATCAGGTTATTGTTTCCAAATTGTTCCATGGTGGTACTGGAACTGAAAGACGCATACTACCATGTTCCAGTTCACCGTCACCACCAGCAGTTTCTGAGGTACGCCCTGTATATGGGGGCTCCCTCTGCCATTTCCAGGACCGGGCTCTCCCCGTCGGGCTGGCGATGGCTCCTCGTATTTTCACAAAGCCGCTGGCAGAAGTGATGGCTCACTTCCAACGTCAGCAGATTTTGATTATTCCGTATCTGGACGATCTGCTGATTGTGGGGGACTCCAGGGATCAGTGCCTCTACCGTCTGCAAATGGTTCAGTATTCCCTGGGTCAGCTGGGATGGACTGTCAATCTGGAAAAGTTCAGGCTACTTCCCGCCACGCGTCAGCTGTTTCTGGGGATGATTCTGGATTCACAGTCTCCGCTTTGCCTCCTTCCGGACGACAAACAATTGCGTCTTCAGTCATCCCTTTCTGCAGTACGGGACTCTCCTCGAGTGACTTTAAGGAGGGCTATGTCTCTCTTGGGCTCCCTCACGTCCTGTATCCCAGCTGTTACTTGGGCACAGTTGCACTCTCGGGCCCTTCAGTGGGAGGTTCTCCAGCATCAACTCAGGTTGGGGGCGGCCTTGGACGCAAAGATTGTTCTGTCCCCTCCGACTTTAGATTCTCTGGGGTGGTGGCTGCTCCCCGAGCACCTCTCCGTGGGCGTCCCGTGGGGTTGTCCGGTCTCCGGCGTAATTACCACGGATGCCAGTTCCTGGGGATGGGGGCCCACCTTCGGGACCTGTCTGCTCAGGGAGCCTGGGACTCACGCCTCTCCAGGATGTCCTCAAATATGCGGGAGCTCCTGGCAGTTTGGGAGGCAGTTTCTGCATTCCTTCCTTCCCTTCAGGGGCGCCATCTAAGAGTTCTCTCCGACAACAGTGTGTCGGTGGCTTACTTGAACCGTCAGGGGGCACCCGGTCTCGGGCTCTCATGGGCGTTACGCGGGACATTTGTCAGCTGTTGGAAGACCGTCACATTTCCCTCTCTGCCCTTCACATACGGGGGTGGCAAACTCCAGGGCGGATTTTCTCAGCAGGATGCAGCTCCGACGGGGAGTGGGCCCTGGATCCAGGGGTTTTCGCTCAGATTGTGTACAGGTGGGGCCTTCCGGAGATAGATTTATTTGCAACTCGGGAGAACAGGCAGGTGCGACGGTTCTGTTCTCTGATTCCCGGAGACCGTCCCTTTGCTGTGGACGCTCTTCTGATCACCTGGTCCTCGGGCCTTCTATATGCCTTCCCTCCCTTGGTAATGATTCCTGCAGTGCTTCGGAAGGTCAGGGAGGACAGGGTCATCATGATAGCGCCCTTCTGGCCCCGGAGAGCTTGGTTCTTTTGGCTCAGTCGCCTGTCCATGCAGGCTCCCTGGACTCTCCCCCTCTCCCAGTCTCTCCTGTCTCAGGGGCCGGTCCACCATCTGCAGGTCTCGGGTCTCCGGCTGACGGCGTGGAACTTGAACGGCGGCTCCTGTCGCGTAGGGGATTCTCAGACGGCCTTGTTCGTACGCTGATGTCCAGCCGGAAGCCGGTTACCACCAACATTTATGGTAAAGTGTGGAAAAAAATTCTGTCCACTTTGGTGGCGAGTCCAGAGGGTGAGGCTCCTGTGCTGGCAATTTTAGAATTCCTCCAGTGGGGGTGGGAGATGGGTCTCTTTGTCAATACCCTGAAACTCCAAGTTTCGGCCTTGGGAGCCCTGTACCATTGTCCCCTCGCTGGGTCTTCTTGGGTGACGAGGTTTATACAGTCCTGCAAGCGGGCCACTCCTGTTCCCTGTCCGAAGGTACCTCCTTAAAGATGATGGGAGTGTAGGTGTGCCACGGTCCGCGCTGCTCCAGGGCTTAAAAAACTCACCAAAGAGACAGTCAGATTTCCATCCTTTATTCTCCTCCTCCCACGCGTTTCGGCGCCTAGCCTGCCACCTTCATCAGGGATATGAAGGTGCCAGGCTAGGCGCCGAGACGCGTAGGAGGAGGAGAATAAAGGATGGAAATCTGACTGTCTCTTTGGTGGGTTTTTTAAGCCCTGGAGCAGCGGACCGTGGCACACCTACACTCCCATCATCTTTCTGGATTAAACCACTGTTCAGTGGTCGGTGGAGGTCCTGCAGCAGCTTGGAATAATATTTCCAAAACGCCTTCAAACCAGTTGTGGGGATCACAACTGCACCAGGTGAGTGGCTTCTCGGCATCACCCCATTACCATCAGTGTCACTAGTGATAGGGCACTATTGCACCTCTTGTCCCCACCCTTTTATATTTTTGAAGGTACCTCCTTGGGATCTCAATTTAGTTCTGGATGCCTTAACCAAGCCTCCCTTTGAGCCTTTATCTTCTGCTTCGCCTAAGGTCCTTATTCTGAAGGTAGTCCTGTTGGTGGCTTTGACGTCGGCTAGACGTATTAGTGACCTGTAGGCCTTGTCGGTGGTGGGGCCTTATACTCAGATTTTGCAGGACAGGGTCATCCTCCGCCTGGACCCTTCCTATCTTCCCAAGGTGGCTACCAAGTTCCACAGGATGCAGGAGATTGTCCGCCCTTCCTTCTGTGATCATCCTGCAAATCAGAAAGAAGAGGTTCTCCACACGTTAGATGTCAGGAGGGCGTTGCTTACCTACTTGGACAGGTCCGCGGCCTGGCGTCAGGCTCCGTCCCTCTTTGTTTCCTTTCAGGGGGCCTCTAGGGGTAAGGCAGTGTCCAAGGGTAAACTTGCTAGGTGGTTGCGGGAAGCCATCACTCTTGCTTATTCTTCTAGTCAGGTGCAGGTCCCGGTGGGACTTACTGCACATTCCACCAGGGCAGTGGCTGCATCCTGGGCGGAGAAGGCTGATGTCCCCTTAGAATTGATCTGTAGGGCTGCTACTTGGTCTTCTCCTTCTACTTTCTTCAAGCATTACAGGCTTGATCTTCCTTCCACTGATGAGGTGACCTTTGGTAGACGGGTACTGCATGCGGTGGTCCCTCCCTAATTTTCTTTTCTCTGAAATCTCTCAGGTGGTGCTGTCGTGGCGATGATGGAAAAATCTAAATTACTTACTGGTAATGGGTTTTTCCGGAGCCACGACAGCACCACCGCATCCCTCCCTATTGCCTGTTGGTGTTGGTCACATTTGGGGGGTGTGAATTGTTGATTTCTTTTGGTTGTGTACTAATGCTTGCTGGGTTCTCCTCTCCGGTCTCTGTAACCTAAACTGAGGTCCAGGCCTTTTTTATCTCAGAGGTTTCCTTTCTTGGATGGGCGGTCCTCTGTCTCAGGTGGTGCTGTCGTGGCTCCGGAAAAACCCATTACCGGTAAGTAATTTAGATTTTCCCTAACATCCCTATACGGGTTCTTCCAACCCGTAGCCTAGCAGGATACCTAGTCTCTCGCTGTCCCTGGTGTTAACCCTCAATTGGGAAATGGCTGGGGGGAACACTAGTCCCAACCACTGCAATAAACAAGATGAGGGAAAAGGAGGTATACAGGGAACAACAAGGCAACTTCACGCTGCCATGCTCCTTGAGAGTAGACAGCTTAAGCAGTAGTCAGCTAGAAGTTCCTTCCCAGGAAGCTTGGCCAGGAATGCGTTCAATCACCAGTAAAGGATGCTGGAAACATGTGATCATATAAAGGGGATAGAAGTGATCACAGAGTAGCCACACCTGGTAAGCAAATTAAGGTTAATTAAGGAGTCTGTTTGCAGCAGAATTGTCAATTATTCCTGAAATGCCAAAGAACTTGGACTCTGAAGAGAGGAGTAGGCAGGGTAACACCTACGGACAGAACACTGCGACCTACCAGCATTCATTTTCGTAACCACCTGTCTCTCAAGGATATCATGTGCACATTAAACGTCGACTTTGGAGACACGACACATCACCGTAGTCATGACCTGTTAAACACGTTATAGGTACCAAGTATTGGGGGTAGCTCCAGCCGGATGGCCATGGGCTACCAATGTCCATCATTCGATATGGACAGACAAACTCAGAGCCCATGAAGCACACTTCCACTTGATAGCATTAGTGGACACCCATATAGAGTCATTCACAAGCAAGTCCAGACCTGCACGTTTAGTACCAAGCATGCATCTTTGGGAACGTAAATATCTGCTTGAAGGACCGACAACCGAGATGTCACCCCAAAACCTGCAACGCCCACCCTCAAAATGGGGAACTTCTGTAGGAGCAACCACCCCCACCCTCCACCACCTCTCCTTTGGGGAACACACAGGTCCAGAAATAATCTAGGCAGAGGTAGAAATCATGCGTCTTCTCTCCAGTTGCACCTTATGCACATTAACTGAAGGAGAGGGAAGTACAGAGGAAATGTATACACCAAGGTCACCTCATCAAAATGACCTGGGGAGGGCAGCTCTTCAGATAGTGTATTGGAAGTGTACACCCCTGACAGAACTAACTTAGGAACCGTACATTCAGGAGCGGGTTCCCATATGGACAACTCTCATGGATCCTTGGAGGAGGGACCAAGGCCTAGCTATATCCTGAAGAGTGGAAATCGTATCTTCTCTTTGTCCCAGAGTGATAGCAGCCGGAAAAAAAGGAAAAACTGAGGAAACATACACACCCAGGTCGCCACCCTCCATACCATCTGGGGGAGACAGCTTTTGTGACATTTTTCTGGGTATGGATGGAGAAACCCCAACGAGGTGACCTTTAAGCCCACAGTAAATGCACGTCCCCATCCCACGCTGAACTACAGGTGACCTAACATGAGGGGACTCCCCTCTTATTTGCGTAGGTTCATCTTCCTGCATCTGTGGGATCTCCTCCATGGGGAGTACAAGGGGCTGGGTCCGTGTGGATCTTTCTCTGAGGTGTCAATCTATTCAGATTGCAAGGGCCATGAAGGCCTCCAGCGACTCTGGAGTAGTGTGCTGAGCCATGGAGTCCTGGAGCCCACTAGACAACCCATGACAGAGCTGTCTCCTAAGAGCTGGGTCATTCCATTGGGTGTCCATGGCCTACCTCTGGAACTCCGAACCGTACTCCTCAGCTGGCTGCGTCCCATGCCAGAGTCTACAGAGATTCAACTATGCCAGAGAGACGCCATCAGGGTCCTCATAAACAAGGGCCAATGCCATAAAAAAAACTCATCTACCGACGGCATAGATGGAGAGTCGATCAGTAGACAGAAAACCAAGGACTGAGATCTCCCCGCAACAGGAAGATAACGATCCCCACTCTGTTCTTCACTCACTGAAGAACCTGGGCGGAGCCAGAAGTACAACTTGGAAGGTCTCCTGGAACACCTGAAACTTATCACACTCCCCGAAAAACCTATCAGGGAAGGGAATCTTTGGTTCCAGCTGGGTTTGAAAAAATATACAAAAAATAAATCCTACGTGTATATAAAAGATAATAACCTTTATTTAGACAAAAAGCAAACTAATGTCAACAAAGCCAGTAAATACAAACCCTAAAGGTACCTTTACACGCCGCCACAACAGGATGCATACAACCCGCTACAGGCTACAAATGTAGCTTGTGGCGCCAATATCGCCCGTAGTAGCGGCGTCTGAAGACGGGACGACACAGCCGGCTACAGATACATCTGTATCCGTGCACTGCCCATAAACAGATGGCTACATCGCCGATTGTAGCGAGCTGTATCGGCGTGTAAAGAACCCACAGAAGGGAACTCTGGACACCCGGCGATGTAGCTGCAATGTAGCTAAGGCGTCACCCAGGCTCCGTGTTACCGCGCCCCATCTGCGATCATTGGTGGAAGCTCCTGCATGACGATTGGTAGTCGCTGCATAGGGCGGCATATTTAAGGAGCTGACCAGTCACACTACACAATTGCTCGAGCGTGCTGTATTAACCAGCCTCCTGCGATGCCTGCCCAATCATGATGTTCTGGCTTTGTCCTATCACCGTACGGACGTCTCGTAATCCACAATTGTAGCACGCCTATGTGCTGTCCCTGCTGCACCAGGTACGCCCATAGTAGCTGTTTGTAGCGGTGTGTAAATGAGCTACAGATGGCTACTTGAGACACCCGGCGATGTAGCTAGCGTAGCGCACCTTGTGGCGGCGTGTAAAGGAGGTGCGTTTACCGTTTGTAACCGTTTGAGCGTGCTCGTGCACGTGAAGTAGCCGTTGGTATCCATCCTGCAGTGGCGGCGTGTAAAGGTACCATAAAACATATACCAACAACACAGGATAAAAAAATCAGAGTTGATGCGTTATATCAAGATTACTCCTGCCTAGGTCTGGTGGGCTAAACTCAACTCGCCCTACCTAACAGAGGGGCTTTGATTCACCCTAAATTGTGCTGGTGTCACCACTCCACGGTGACTCACCCTGATGTTTTTAAAGGCGCAGTTACACACACAGATAATTGTGCAGAGATTGTTTGCAGATCTCTGGTTGCAGTGAAAACATGGACACATTGTTCCATTTTTTGTGGCCGTGTACAAATGGAACAATGTGGCCATGATTTCACTGCAACCAGAGATCTGCAAACAATTTCTGCCCAATTATCTGTGTGTGTAACTGGGCCTTAAGGATGAGCTCCAATAAGGAGTACAGACCTGATCCTGTAATCCTGACAAATAATTAAACAATAGCATCTTCACTGATTATTAAAAACAATAAAGGTGTGCCAGTACACCAAGAGCATACAACCTGTACATTCTTCAAGTTTGACAGAATTTGGCAAATAGTATAATTACTCCGTCCAACTTATCTTTGTATGCTCTTCGGTTGGGAGATAATGCATCCTGTTATTTCGCCTCCAACACGTTTTCCCCTCTCGGTAATATCCGTGGTTGGGTTCATCAGGAAGCAATAGTTTGGGTAAGCAAGGAATTGATGATGTCAAGAGTGTTTAATTATCTACTGATCCATTCACACTCAATTCTAGAAGTTGCAAAGAATGATTTCATTAACACTCAATGAGAAAATCCCAATGATTACAGCTTATATACAGTATATGGGGAGGTAAAGCATAAAATAGTGCCTTCAATCCCTGATGGATATCATATCACAGCAAAATATAAGCAACTACCTTCCTCACACTGTCACAGTTTAAAATGAAATCTCAATAAAGGAATGAGACAGAGGTCCCAAACCAGTCACAAGTCTCCAAAGTAAGAGAGACCATCGTGACAATTTATAAAGCAAAAAATATGCGTCAGTACACCTACAAACTTACTGGCCTCATCTACTCGGGCCTGCATGGCTACTGTGCTCTGGCTACGGAGGCTTATACTACACCTTAACATGTGCACATGGTAAAGACTCATGATAACCTATGGGGAAACAAGTCCAGCCCTGGTTCCTAATGCTGTCATTCTCTTCTTTGCACACTTGTTTCCTTGCAGAGCAGGGAAGAAACTCTTCTTTGTCCTTCATGGCCCCTGGGTCCCTTAGGTCCTCTAGATCGTCTCTTGGTCCTCTGGATTACGTCTCTTGGTCCTCATCACGTCTCTAGGTCCTGTTCAGAATCATCAACCTCTGTGTTCCGTTCATCAATGAGGTAAGTATGTGGACCCACTGGACGACAGGAGGGGGCCCAGACCTATCCAGATCAGGGTCTGTGACAGCTAAACATGGGCAAGGTGTAACACACACCAGAACTTCAAGAAACTGCATACCTTCAGGTATGAAATGTAAAGTTTACTTAAGACAAAGTTCGAAGACAAAGCACAAGACATAAGGCACAAGTCAAATGGGAGAGATCATCAGGACATTAGGGCAAAGCTCCATACTCCGAACATTCGGTAAGGAGGACATCCGGGTTGAAGTTGTCTAGCATAGGCGTAGCAGAGAGACCACCAGTACAGGCCTTAGGCATAACATAGGCATATAAGAACACCAGAGACCAACGTCAGGCAGATGTAATCAGGCAATGACAGGGTGGGAAGGTCATCTCGGGTAGACGTCACCTCAGGATGGGCATCAAGACACAAGCTGGACATCAGAACACAGGTGGGACATCAGGACACAGGCAGGGCATCATAACACAGGTAGGATATCAGAACACTGGGAGAACCTCAGGATACTGGCAGAACCATAGGACACCAGGGAAGCATCAGACATCCTGGCATCGAGAAGAGGTCATCAGACACCTGACAATTGGCATGGCTCCAGACATCAGGCAGAGGTTATCAGACATTGGACATTGGGCATGGCTCCAGCCGCCAGATGTCATCATATGCCGGACATCGGGTAAGTCACCAGGCAAAGATCATCACGCACTGGACATGGGGCACAGCTTAATGCATGAGGCAAATAACATCAGGCACCGGATATAAGACACGGCTCCAGGCATCGGTCAAAGTTCATCAGACACTGGATAGCAGGTATGGCTCCAGGCATCAGGCAAAGGTCATCAGACACTGAACATCGTGCTCGGTTTCAGGCCACAGGAGAACATTGGGCAATGGCTGGAGTAGAACAAAGTAAGATGATGCAGGCATGACAGGTGTCGACCGGAGCTAGGTGATGCAAGCCAGCAGGAGCGGACCAGAACTATATGGTGCAGGCACAGCAAGTACACAGGACTTTAGGCTGACACAGGCACGACAACTGAGGACTTTGATAGGATAGTGCGGTCACAGCAGTTACACAGGACTTGTGATGCTGGCTGGCACAGGCACTGTGAGTGCGCCAGAAGCAGAGTTTTGCAGACACAGCAGGTACACCAAACTTCCGATTCAAGAGACAAACAGGGCTTTGTAAGGATTCTGTTGTCTTTCTTCTGACTGACCACTAGTGGCTGCTATTATTCATTTTGCTAATTTGTGCTGCCATTTTATTCCTTACCACTGGAGGCTGCTATTTTGTTCTGGCAAATCACCCTTTAGTAAGATGGCTGTTACTGAACTTGTGAAAGCCATCTTGTTTCCTGTTTTGTCCTACTTAGCCATAAGTTCATTCAGTGTTTGAGTATTGTGTCTAGTTAGTCTAGCATCATTCTCCAGCTCAGAGCAGTTTTGCACAGTTTGCTCTCATCTAATCTGAATTGTTTCCAAAGACGTTGACTCCTGCACTCTAAAGGCCCTGTTACACGTAGCGATATTGTTAATGATATCGCCGCAACGTCACAGGTTTTGTGATGTTGCGACGACCTCGCCAGCGATATCGCTGTGCGTGACACACACCACCGAGCGGCTCCCCGCTGGGAGATCACTGATTGGTAACGAATGACCTAGACCATTTTTCGATCGGCGATCTCCTGCTGGCCAGGCTGCATCGCTGTGTGTGATAGGGGCAACGACCAGGGATCCCCAGTCTGCGCTTGAGACCTTGAACGATCCCAACGACCATTGGGTGTCGGCGCATCACTGGGTTATCGCTGGTAAGTCTGCCTGTCTGGCATATCACCAGTGATCACATAGCGATGTTCAAGCGATCCCGGCCAGGTCAGATTGTTGGTGGGATCGCTGGAACATCGCTATGTGTAACGTGATTCTAAGACTTCTACCACTGCCTGCTGTTTCCTGCTTGTGCCTTAAGCCATCAGATTCCAGTAAGGGTACCTTTACACGCCGCAACCGCGACTGGAAATCCTGTCGGAGATATGTCGCCCTGGAACAATCGCCGTCAAATTGTCTCCCAGTTGCTGCGTGTAATTGGGGAATTTCTCAGCAATAAATCTCCGCTCGCCTGTTGCCTGATTTCAGAGCAGTGCTCAGGAATCAACAGGCGATTTATCACCGCAAAATTCCCCAATTACACGCCGCAACTGGGAGGCAATTTGACGGCGATTGTTCCAGGGCGACATATCGTCGTCAGGATTCCCAGCCGCGGTTGCAGTGTGTAAAGGTAACTTAAGTGTTCTTTGTATATATGGTATACATTTATTTATTATAAATCTGTAGTTTAGATTAATTTGTAAGTTTATCCCCAATTACTTGTCCTTCAATTAGTGTCAGGTGCAGGACTCTGGAACTACCACCTTTTAATAGGTGAGACCAGAGCCTGCATCATTGTACACAGGATCTGTTGAAGAGTAAGCACTACTCGAAACGGGCTCCGTAATCCCGGCACCTCCCTCCCTGCACTCTCTACCTGATGTAAAACTGTGACTGGAATAAAGAAATTTGTCTTCACCGGTCCAAATCTACTGATGGTTTGTCCAATGGGGGCAGTGTATAGAGAGAAGAGAAGGGGGCCTAGGGCTGAACCCTGAGGAATCCCAACCATGAGGGGAAGAGGAGAGGAAGAGGAGCTGGCGAAAGATACAGAGAAGGAGCGGTCAGAGAGGTAGGAGGAGAACCAGGAGAGAAAGGTGTCCTTAACCCCACTAGAGCAGAGCATAGAGAAAAGGAGGTGGAGATCCACAGTATTGAATGCAGCGGAGAGATCCAGGAGGATCAACAGGGAGTAGTGACCATTAGATTTAACTGTTAGTAGATCATTAGAGACTTTAGTGAGGGCAGTTTCAGTTGAATGCAAGGAGCGGAAGCCGGATTGTAGAGGGTCAAGAAGAGAATTGTCGGAGAGATAGCGGATCATACGAGAGTGGACCAAGCATTCCAGGAGTTAAGAGATGAAGGGGAGATTAGAGACAGGTCTGTAGTTAGCAGCAGAGTTCTGGTCGAGGGATGGTTTTTGGATGTATGTGATACGCCCCCAGGCTATGGGATACTCGGGAACCGGGCTGGTGCTGTCTCTCTGGGATATCACGGTAGTTGTGACCTGGTCTCGTGGCCTGGGATCAGTCCAAAAAGGGGGTATTTAAAAGGGATTTGTCGTGATGCCACCCGGGGTATGTGGTTAGTAGAACCACCGCTGCCGTAATCCTGCTGGGGATGGTGACCTGGGACAGCGTGGATGGTAAGCCCTCCTCGGGTAGGGCTGAGGGTCCCCTGGGCAGGAGTAGTTGTGATGAATGTAATGAGGGGCTGTTCTGGGTACAAGTCACTTACTTTGCTGCTGCAGCTCTCCACTTCGCTGGGTGTCTTAGTGCTGGACGTGGTGCTGAAAACAAAGCAGTTTCAAGCAGGAGTGAAAGTAATCTAATTTCCACACACGGATGAGCTCTCAGGGTACTTTAGTCAGTCTTAAGTAGCAGTTACAACGGGTCACAGTTTTTTCAGTACAGTTTACAGTTCACACACTTCAGCACTGCTCCGGATTACCCACACTGTGCAGCTCAGGTAGCTTTTCTGTGTGGCTCCCTCAAAGTCCTTTCAGGCCCTTCTCTCAACTTTTACGTAGTACCTCACTCACGGGTTTGGTCTGGCTGTCTCGGACTCACGGGTGAAGAATTTTCCCTTAAAGTCAGGATCACCAGTCCTAGTGTGTCAACTGTGTTCCTCTGCCATAGTGGTAAGTTAGGCTGCAGCACATAAAGTCTCTGCCCCCCACCGGTGTGTCTCGTGATTAGGGTATAGAATCCCCGATCACGTCTTCAGAGACGGTTCTCTGGTGTCGGCCTAGCCCTCCAAGTGTCCCAGGTTGATGTCTTTGGGCACACCAGGCTCCTTCTGTCTGTCACTGTGCTAAGGGTTCCTCCGTGCAGCACGGGTCTCAGGCTGCCGGGCCCTTGTCCTGCAACCGTCCTTAGCTGTGGGGTCTCTTTCCAATCCTTCCCCTTCCCTTTGCTTCCAGGCTGTGGAGCGGGCTTTCTCTCCAGGGGTCTGTGCCTCACAGGATTCTGCACCTCCAGTGAGTCTGAAACTGTCTGGGAAGTGTCTTTCTGTTTCTGCTCTGCTGTTCTCAACTGTGTTCTCCTTTCTCTGTTCTTCTGCTCTGGTCTCCGTCTGCTCTACCCCTGTGTGTTCCTGGGTTTTGTTTGAGTCACTCCTCCCACTTTGTCAGTGTCCTACCTACACTCGACCCACTGTGCTACACCCTGCTACCCCTTGCCCATCCTAGAGTCCTAGGCGTAGGGTCGGTGTTTGTGCGGTGTGGGTGTGTTTTCAACCTTGCTTACCTGGCTGCACTTCCCTCTTGTGACCTCCTGGTTGCAGGGGCTCCACATATGCTGGCATGTTTGAAGGAGGAGGGGAAAACACTAGATGAGACTGAAAGATTAAATATTCTAGTTAGGTGAGATGTGACAGCAGAAGAAAGGGATGTAAGGAGATGTGAGGTAACAGGATCGCTGGTGCAGGTAGTAGGGTGAGAAGATGCAAGAAGCCGGGTGACTTTTTCCTCTGTGACCTGTTCAAAGACCGAAAGTGAGTTGGATGACGTGCAAGAGGGAGGAGAATGCATGATGTTCTGAGTTTGTAAGGAAATTTCCTGTTGTAGGTTGTCAATTTTGTCCTTAAAATATTTGGCCAGATTGCCAGCTGTGAGGCTGGTGGTTGGAGCCTGTATTCTTGGACTGAGGAGAGAATGGAAAGTGTCAAAGAGTCGTTTAGGATTGTTGGCTAGTGAAGTGATAAGGGTGTTGTAGTAAGCTTGTTTGGAGAGGAGAAGGGCGGTGTTGTATGTTTTTAGCATAAACTTATAATCAGTGGCGGACCTAGAGCCCGGAGGGCCCTGGTGCAGCCCTGGTGAGGAGCAGGGGGGGTGCTGGCGGCCATCGGCGAGTAGTGGGGGGGGGGTGTGGGGTGCTGGCGGCCGCAGGCGAGTAGCGGGGGGTGCTGGTGGCAGTCGGCGTGGTGCGGGGGACGGTTACTGGTGATGTGGCTCTCCTACCTGTGCCCTGCGCTGATCTGGCAGATCCATTTCTGGGAGCCGGGGTGGCAGAGGACAGGAGGGGCAGGATCAGGCAGCTTCCTGCTTCCCTTGCCTGACCCTCCTCTCCTCTGACATCGGCTTATGAGGGTCGGCTGGGGGCCCCCGGCAGGCTTGAGGGGCCCCCTAGACGTTCGGGGCCCTGGTGCAGCTGAACCAGCTGCACCACGGTAGGTCCGCCCCTGCTTATAATGGATGAAATCTTCGGCCAGGTTGGATTTTCTCCACAGACGTTCTGCACACCTGGAGCACCGTTGGAGAAACCGTGTTTGCAGTGTGTGCCAGGGTTGCCGCTGTTGGTGCCGAGTTGTTTTAAGTGTAGGAGGTGCAGCTTCATCCAGGGCACTTTGCAGTGTTTCACTATAGAGTTTTAGAGCAGAGTCAGGACAAGAGAGGGAGAGGAGATTGGGGCGAGTGAAGACTGTAAATTCTTTATAAGTTTCTGAGTGTCAATGGCACGTATATTCCTATAGGTGAATGAGTTGGGAGCGTCCTTAAAGGGTTGACAGTATGTCACATAGGAGGCATGGGGGCTACAGCATATACATCACATAGGAGACATGAGGGATACAGCATATACATCACACGAGATGCTGTGGCATATGCATTATTGAGGGATATGAACATCACTAGCAAGGGCACATACATCACTGGCAGGGGTACATACATCACTGGGGGGATATACATCACGTGGAGCACTTGCGGATATATACTTTACTAAGGGATATATACAGCATTTAGGGAGTATATACAGCATTGGGGTAGTATATACAGCATTTGGGGAGTAAATACAGCACTGGCAGAGTAAATAAATCACTGGGGGGTATATACAGCCTAGGGGAGTATACAGAGCACTGGGAGGTATACAGAGTACTGGGGAAGTATATACAGTACTGGGTGGTATATACAGTACTGGAGGTATATACAGCACTGGGGGGTATATAGAGTGCACTGGGGATATATATAGCGCATGGGTGGGGGGCAAAAAGCATATGTGTGGCGCCCCACCATGAACGTGCCACAAAAGGGGTACTGCACTCATAAAAGCGGTGTAGTCACCCCACTGCAATTGGAACTATGGTCAGTAGGTGGAACTCTGGAGCTAACACCCACACACTAGATTAGTAGGTGGGAGGGACCCCGGGAGGAGATATAGTGACCTCTAGGGGGAACTAGAGAGGAGCAGTTAGTTGGAGAGGGAAGCCAGGCAGCTGGCCTGGAGGGAGCAAGGAGGGTCTCCTTGGCTGAGGGACCCAAAACAGAACAGATCCCAGAGAAAGAATAAGGAGAGAAAGTAGCTCACATCGTGAGTTCGCTCTAAGAGGAGAAGAGAGTAACCTGAAAGTTTGCCCCAAAGGAAGCAACCGGGTATCGGAGCCCGCACCTGTGAATTCCTATACGGCTCACAGAGAATCCGATGACCGGGGATATTTTAGATACAGCCCTGACTCCCGAAGAGCCCACAAGAGGGAAATCAGTTCTGCAGTTGGATCCTGCGGAGGACAGTAAAAGATTCACCCGACTGGTACAAAGGAGACGAGACTAAGAGACGCAGCAGGAGGTTAGACTATCTTTAAGAAGTCAGACTTCACCGCCACTGTGAGGCAAAAGGGAAAGAAAGGAATAAGAAAGGTACACAAGGAGGGATCCATCTAACAGCCAGAAGTTCCACTTGCAGCAGCCGTAGCATTTGCCATTTAAACACCTTGCTGAGCTGTGATGACTTTGGAGACGTTTTCAGTAAAGTACCCGGTGAAGTGAGTTGTCGACTCTGCTGCATTCTTTCCTGCAAAAACTTTTTCTTACAGAATCTCTGCCCCGGCGGTCCAGTCCCGCCTGCCGGGGACTACACCAACCTGGCCGCAATACCATCGACCACCGGAGGACTGTAGTGGTGATGGTGAGCATCACCAGGTACTGCAGGTGGCGTCACGACGAAAAACTTGTATATACTTTATTTTCATTTATTCATTTGACCACCAGGGCCACAGCCTCGGGCAGCCACCCGTGACATCCCAGACTGAAACCGCCTGAGAGCTGAGTACCCGAGCCCTGGGGCGCGTCATATGTATCCAGAAACATATCCAGAAATTTTCTCCTTCTCTTGAATTTGTTGCTGGATGCACCGTCACCATTTTTCTTATCTTCTGCTGCCGACACATTCATCATCCCAGCAGTCTGGGAACTTTGTAATTGAAAGCTGATAGAAAAAAAAAAAACTTTTTCTCCTCACACTTGTAATGATCTGGGAGGTGGAAGGAATGAGACCACAGACACCCGTTGCCTGCAGGAGCCAATTTATAATTGGGGAGCTCAAGAGCACAGCAGAGTGCAGCCCTTCCTCTCACACAGAACTCTCATTCCCTGCCACTGCTGCACGTCAAACATTAATATCCCATGCACCTCGGAAGAATTAAAGGGCCCACAGTAAAAAAAAAACGGCAGAGTGACGCGGGCCACACCAAATGACTTGGCCGGCCGGACGTTCCCCACCCCTGCCTTAAAGGGAAAAGAAACTTTATATAGGAGGTGCCCTGCAGGAATGGGTTGGGAACACCAAATCAGTGTCCGCACACTACCCCTATAAAAGCAGGGAAGTTGTGGCCGCTGGCACCCTAGGCATATACAGGAACCCAACGCATGGCCTGAGACCTAGGGGCCCCGTCACTGGCCAGAAGTCCACCACACATGGACAGTCATGTCGCCCAGCAGAGGACCTAGCAATACATGGGGGGGCTACACAGGAGGGCAGCCAAGAAACATACACGTGGATAGTCATGCAGTGCTTCAGAGAATCTTGCAACACGTGGACAACAATGTTAACCCAGCTGGGCAAAGGGAAAGAGCGACAGGAACAGCAGTACTAACATTCACAGTATTGCTGGACAATCAATGGACAAACACACAGGATTTACAGTCTGACACTTCTCAGTATAGTACTACTTGGCGGACATCTGGGCTATCTCATGGCCCGGTCCGCAATCACTCTCGCAACCTGCACTGTGCCTTTTCCAAAGCCTAAGTACCCAGACACTTCAAGGCAATGTGTCCTCTCTCTCTCTCTCTCTCACAACCACACACACACACACACACACAAACACCGTTATCAGCCTTCTCCTGTTTTCTCCCTCAGCTCTTTTACTTTCACGTTCAGCCTCTCTGCTTCCTGCACTTTCTAACCTGGATCAGTGTCAGGATTCCAGGTTTTCCATGGAACTTCCTGTTTCTCTTTGCTTTCATGCAAGATGGCATCTCCTGCTTCATTAAGATCTTGAAGTTCTGTCTGTTCTGTATATTTAAGTCCCAGTCCTGGATTCATGCCCTGCCTGAGCATTTTGTGCTATCTGGCTCCTGGCCACTCCTGATTTGGCTCCTTTGTTCGCTCTGCTGCTCAAACTTTCTGCTGTTGCAACTCCTTAAGATTTTGGATCGTTCCTAGCTGTATCAGCCATATGCCATATGGACATTTTGAATATCTATATACAAAAAACCTGAGTCAGAGCAAATTTGTGTCAACAGGCCTGTAGAGCATGTACACATTAACTACTAAATACATTGAAACAACAAGAAAAAGTGTGCAAATTATGACCAAATACCTTGCAATAAATAAAAACTAGTGTTGTTAAAAACAGTGTACTTGGTACATACCTTTTTTTTGCAAAAAACATATTTAAGCCATCCCGACTCGTCAAGGTGAACCATTTGGGACGGTCCCTACTCTAACCATATTATGCCTGCCACTGTCCCACTGACCTCATTGGAAGCAGGATGTCGAGTGTTACTGGGTCCCAAAATGGACTCCAGAAATGGGATGCAATATAACAGCTCTGCTCAGTACAAGGAAGGGTGGAGCTCTCCCTGTTTCACACATCCGTGCGTCCAGCACGTATGCGGTCCGGGCCAACATATGCCTGAGGCACATACAGTCATCAATGTTACTCTATGGCCCTCCTTCACATGTCGTGGTACCGCACGGACCGTGTCTCACTGTAGTGCAGACGCATGTCCATGTGCTCCACATGACAGCATGTCTGTTTTTTACCGGCACCACGGACCGCTTTTGGCCCAAAATGTCCTGCACATGGATGTTCACTATGTGACATCCGTGTGCACGGACCAGGGCCAAAAGTTTAAAACTTAAAAATAAAGAATTTTATACTCACCTCCCTCCAGCGTTGCCTACTCCTCTCTCTTTGGGGCCGCTCATTAGACTCATCTAATATTCACTTCACTAAGCCCAACAGCGGACCCGGATGTGAGAGGGCAGGCAGCACTTGAGGCAGGTGAGTATGCAATGACAGGATGTCCATGTGCTATCCACGGATAGCACATGGACAGCACACGAATGTGTCACATATGTGACACATGGATCTATGCTCCCCCTCAAAAATGACCTGTCTCACATGTCCATGTATTGCATAAAATGTGTGAAACAGGCCTAACGTGTCAGAAGACAAGTAGTTAAATGGAAATACAAAAAACCTGAGACAGAGCAAACATGTGTGAACAGGCCTGAAGAGCATGTTCATATTACAACTTGTTGGAATATCTTTAGTGCAACAACTCCATCCCTGTATATGATTGTTCTGTTGCTAGGTTTGTATATTGTCTATAAAGTTAGAACAAATAAAACTCCCAGAAGCTCTCACAGGAAGAGTATGTGACTGTATCCAGTTTCCTGTGTCTGTGTATGGGAGAAGAAGCAGCTGCAGATGCTGCCCAGAGACTGAGACACATAAAATATGTTTTATTCATAATCTATTAAGCTTGTCATATTTGTTCCTGTTTGTTGCTGAATAAAGAAGCTCTGTTGTCACACGCTTGGAGAATATCCTGAATAATCCGCTGCCAACACCACTAAATAGACAAACAACAAGAAAAAAGTATGTGCAAATTATGACCAAATACCTTGCAATAAGTAAATAAAAACTAGTGCTTTAAAAAAACAGGGTACTTGGTAGATTTTTGTATTTGTATTTCCATTTAACTACTTGTTTTTTAAAAAAAATTATGGAGAGCCCCACCCTTCCTGTATTGAGCAGAGCTGTCATATTGCGTCCCATTTCTGTGAGTCCATTTTAAGACCTGGTCACACTTCGACATCCTGCTTCCAAAGAGGTCAGTGGGCAGGTCATAATACAATTAGAGTTGTGATCATCCCGAAATGGGTCACCTTGATGAGGTGTGGATGGCTTAAATATGTTTCTTGCAAAAAATGTATGTACCAAGTACCCTGTGTTTTTAACAGCACTAGTTTTTATTTATTGCTAGGTATTTGGTCATAATTTGCACAATCTTTTTTTTCTTGTTTTCACTTTGAATATCTACTGATGCCTTTTGGACTCTGTAATGCTCCAGCATCTAGCTAATGACATTTTTAGAGATCTGTTAGACCATTTTATCGTGATTTATCTGGATGATATTTTGATTTTTCTTAAAGTTTCCAGGTGCCTTTTTCCATGTCATTGGAACTTATTTTTAAATCAGTGTAATTCTGTAATTTCGTACCACCCAGGTTCTCGTAATGTGAGTGCTGAATCAATGTCCCGAATCCATGCTGCGGCTTCCATACCTAGGGCCCTGTCCAAGAACATTCTGTCTGATGCCAACTTTGTTGGAGTAATCAGAAACCAGGATTTGTGGAGGTATATCAAGGAGGCCTACAAAGGTGACGTATTTCATTGTAACCCACCTGACAATGTAAATCTTGTCTTCATGAACGATGTGTGGATCTGAGATCAACGTATGTATGTCCCAGAGGCTGTAAAATTGCAGACACTCAAGTTAGTCCATGACTTTTAGTTGGTTGGCTTTAGGGGGTACAGAAGACACAGGAGTTCCTGAGCCATTTCTTTTTGTGGCCAACCTGTCTGAAGAATGTGAAGGACTATGTTCACTCTTGTGAGGTATGTGCATGGTATAATACCCCATGTGCTTTACCTACTGGACTACTCTAACCACTACCTGTTCTGTCTCGCCCTTGGGGGTCTATCTCAATGAACTTTATTGTGGAATTACTCACCTTTGGCGGGTAGAATACTATCTAGGTTGTGGTGGACTGCCTGACTAAAACCACTCACTTTATTCCATGTACTCACCTCCCCTCAGCTAAGGATATAGCGAATCTGGTGATACAGAACATTTTTCAGCTGCATGGGGTTCCAGGTGAAATAATCTCAGACCGAGGGGTGCAGTTCATGTCTAAATTCTGGAAGAGGTTTTGTACTGCGCTTAATATTAATGTCTGTTTATCTTCAGAGTACCATCCCCAGAGAAGTAGCCAGACCAAGTGGACCCATCAGACATTGGATTTGTACCTGCGATACTATGTCAGCCACTTACAAGACGATTGGATAGAGTTGCTACCATTGGTGGAATTCTCACATAACTCTGAGTGCTTCCACAAAGGTAACACCCTTCTTTGCAGACTGGGCTACCATCCCAGCTTTCTGCCTGGGTGTCCAATTGATGCTCCGGTATCGGCAGTAGAAGAGAGGTTGATGACAATGACGAAACAGAATCTAGAGGTTCTAAAAGAGTCACTGACCTCTGCACAAGAGAGATACAATAAAATGGCTGGCTGATTCTGGAAACCAGCATGTATGTTTAAGGTAGGAAACTCAGTGTGATTGTCCATTAAGAATCTGAAATTAGATGTTCCGTCACAGAAATTGGGACATAAGTTCATTGGTCCTTTGAAGATCTGCGGTATCGTGCAGGTATTGCCTACTGTCTGAAGCTGCCCAGAACTATAAAGGTACATCATGTTTTTCATGTCTCATTACTAAAGCCAGTGTCTCCAAATACCTTCCATGGGCACTTACAATGGGGAACTTGGCACATGTGGTGGCATGCGGTTGTGTCGAGCCCCAGGCCCAGGGGGTACTCGGGCATGAGGCTCAGAGGGGTTCATGGGGATGTCATGGGTGGCAGTGCCTGAGCCTGTGGCCTGGGTGACACTTCAAAAAGGGGTTATGTACAGGGGATAAGAGTTTGTTGTCTCGTGACGCCACCTGTGGTACCTGGTAGGGATCACCAGCACCGCCACAGTCCTCCGGAGGGCGATAGTATTGCGGCAAGGATGGCAAAGCTCCCTACAAGTGGAGCTGGTCCTCTGGGGCAGCGTTGCTATAAGCAAAAAGGTTTATGATGTCGGCACAAAGACACGGAGGCAAAGTCACTCTCCCGGGTACTTTACTGTAAACAGTCAGCAGCAGTATACAATGTCCACAGTTCAGCAAGATGTTAAGCAAACAGGTAGCTCTACGGGTGGCTGAAAGTGGATGCCAGGTGGTAAGGAGGTATTCGTGGTATGCCTTAGTTGACGAACCCGTGTTATTTCCTCCCCACCTAGGATTAGTCCAGACCCATTTAGTCCTTGAAGGTACTTTAGGGGCTCCCCTCCCTCGCAGTGAAAAAAGCAGGTGGACCGCTCTGTTTGGCAGGGTGCTACAGCCGGTGAACAGACCGCAGCAGCCGGTTGACGACCTTAGAGCTGGACTCTGGCCGTGCCCTCGGTTCCGGCGTTCCCGTGGTGGACTGGGGAAGCTCCCTGGACTATCGTCGCTCCACGCTGGGGTTGCCCCTTTCTCTCTCGGGCCCAGACTCACGCGTCAGGCACCCTATATCAGGATCCCCTTTCATCTTTCCTCAGGATCAGCCTGGAGCCGTCCTGTTAGACCTCCTGACTCGCTCCACACTCCTCCTCCACTCCAACTCTGAATCCGACTCTCTTCTACTCCCCCTAGAGGTGACTATATCTCCCTCCCAGGAGTAATCACCCACCACTATTCTAGTGTGGTAGTGCAGGAATGGGTTCCACCCACCAGTCAAGCATCCACTTGCAGTTGGGGAAAATTACACTGCTTTTATGAGTGTAATACCCCGGTGTGATCATTGGGGGCGCCACCTACCCCCCTGATGAAACTTGCTCGTCCTCGAGTATAGGTACCTGTTAAACCGGGGAGTGAAAAACATTTTTATATTCGGTAACCATATTAACGGGTAAACTATATACATTCAAGCATACTTCAGTTTCTTCCTATTGCTAGGAGGCACATTTTCTTATATAACGTTTCACACACATTGCAGTGATTATTATAGACCCCACGGTCCTCGGGTCACCCACTGGCCAAGATGTTACTCTCCAGTTTTATTATTCTGCACATAATATACTTTAGAGTCCACATCAGCCCAATGGGGACCGATACTAACTGTGTGGGTCCGGCAATAACATATTGTCCAGCACAATCCAGTGTGAGTTATCACCGCCGGACCGCTATATGTCACACATCATCAACTTAAAAGAATATAAAAGCTCTTCACAAAAGTCTTTGACTTTTACTCTTCATCAAATCTCAGGACAAATAGGGACACTGTTCATAATACAGGGAAATGTTGCTGGAAAAAGGGGCTATTTACAGTCATAGTCTCTACAACGGGAGTCTATTCTTGGCGTGATATGCGTATAGAAAACCAGCCTAGGAGACCTGGATGCCTTTAATAATAAACCTGCTCACCTTGGTACAAGTCACGATCCGGGTGTCCACGCCGCAGGTACGATTCAACGTCACGTCTGTCAAAAAATATGTCTGTCTGTAGTCCGGGTTCACGTATGAATCCTCATTTTTCTTCTTGGTAGGAGGAAACAACAGTTCCTTGGCGACGTAACTCCAATGGAATTGGGGGCTGTGCTCTTGCTTCATCATGAAGTCGCCGGGTAGACTGTTCTTTCTGGAACCACTCTTCTCTCCTTCTTTGTCTTGTCTGTTGGTCTCGCTGGTTCATGGACGACTGGTACTCTGGTGGTGGAGAGTTGCCGGTTGGGGCTCTTGGCGACGCTCTGGTCTCTGCCATTCCCACAGTGATGGAGATGCCCCGCCGATGCTGCTGCCACGCAGACTACCATGCGGCCTCCGGGGTGCTACCTCCTGAGGTTCCTTCATTGTCCTCCGGCTCCTCAAAGTCTGTCTCGTCTCCCTCTTCTTCAGCTTCTATGACCACATCTGGTTCTGCTGGGGACGGCCGCGCTGGCTCTATCCAGTGACAGCTGCGAGTACGGGACGGTGGTTCTACACGGATTCCGTCTGGGTCCCTGCGTCCTGGGTTTGGACGGGTGGCGGTACGGGTGGCAAAGAGGCACGGTACTCCACTACCGCTTGCGCTGCCACGGCTGCCTCTCTCACTTCTTGGTCCTCTCGCATCGTCAACAGCTCACAGGCCTGATCAGCGCTCCACTGCCGGCTCACCCACTCCAAGGCTTCCTCCATGGCCTGGCAGAGCCGTTCCCAAAATTGCCTCTAAATTAGTCGGCATCCCCTTCTAGTGTTAAAAGGGACTCCGCTGCCGGGTCTCCTCGTGCAGCTCTGGCCTGCTCCTCGACCTCACGCACAGTGTCTCTCCAACGGGGTGCCGCCATGGTGCCAGGTACAAAGGATCCTTGCTCGTTCTGTCCATCTCTTCCGGTTTGTATCTTTATCGGCAGCCACTCCCGAGCACTTCCTGTGGGCCGCCCCCCTGATTGATTGATGGCAATCGGGGCGCCAAAACTTTTTCGCGCCAACATCCTGGCCCTTCTTCTAGGGGCTGAGGCACACCCCTGGGCCTGCACATGGTGTCTAGTACATGGCTATCTTGGGTCCTCCTGCAGTAATGGCGAGAACCTATTTTTGGTGCCAAGCAAAGGCGGGAAAAATTATTTTTTAATACAGTTCAAAAGTCCAAGGCACACAGTACCCGGTAACACCGAGCACAGCATCCTGTTTGTGATGCCAGAAATTATGTCGAGCCCCAGGCTCGGGGGTACTCGGATATCAGGCTCAGAGGGGTTCACGGGGATGTCATGGGTGGCAATGCCTGAGCCCGTGGCCTGGGTGACACTTCAAAGAGGGGTTATGTACAGGGGATAAGAGTTTTTAATCTCGTGACGCCACCTGTAGTACCTGGTGAGGGATCACCAGCACCGCTACAGTCCTCCGGAGGGCGGACTCTGGCCATATCCTCGGTTTTGGCGTTCCCGTGGTGGACTGGGGAAGCTCCCTGGAGTATGGTCGCTCCACACTGGGGTTCCTCCTTTCTCTCTCACACGTCAGGCACCCTCTCTCAGGATCCCCTCAGGATCCCCTCAGGATCCCCTTTCATCTTTCCTCAGGATCAGCCTGGAGCTGTCCTGTTAGATCTCACGACTTTCTCCAGACTCCTCCTCGACTCCAACTCCAACTCTGACTCCGACTCTCTTCTACTCCCCCTAGAGGTGACTATATCTCCCTCCCAGGAGTAACCTCCCACCACTATTTTAGTGTGGGAGTGCAGCAGTGGGTCCCACCCATCAACCCAGCATCCACTTGCAGTTGGGGAAAATTACACCGGTTATTTGATTGTAATACCCCGACGTGACGCCTGACCATCGGGGGCACCACAGTTGCATCCAATTTCTACTGGATCTGGTTTTTTACTTCCTGAGTTGACGGACAATGTTGCGCTTTTGTAGCTCGTTAAAAATCCAGAAACCCTGCACAGTGCAGCAGTAAAAAGTGGTGTTGAATGGGTGTCAGATCAGGAAAAGGACGGATCTTGTTTTTACACTGAGCATACCCAGAGAGCATTTTCAACCCATCCCAAATTATATACTGTATATAATTACACATACGTGGTCACAATTGTTGGTACCCCTCGTTTCATGAAAAAAACAAACTGAATGGTCACAGAAATAACTTGAATCTGACAAAAGTGATAATAGACAAAAAAAAATCTGTGAAAATTAACAAATGAAAGTCAGACATTGCGTTTCAACCTCTGCTTCCACAGAATTTAAAAAAAAACAAAAAACTCATAAAATAGACCTGGACAGAAATGATGGTACTCTTAACTTAATATTAAGTTGCACAACCTTTTTGAGGCAATCACTGCAATCAAACTATTCCTGTAACTGTCAATGAGAATTCTGCCCCTCTCGACAGGTATTTTGGCCCACTCCTCAAGAGCAAACTGCTCCAGTTATCTCGTGTTTGAAGGTTGCCTTTTCTAGACAGCATGTTTCAGCTCTTTCCAAAAATGCTCAATAGGATTTAAGTCAGGGCTCATAAAAAGCCACTTCAGAATAGTCCAATGTTTTCCTTTTGGCCATTCTTCGGTGTTTATAGCTGTGTGTTTTGGATCATTATCCTGTTGTAAGACCTATGACCTGCAACTGAGACCAAGCTTTCTAACATTGGGCAGCACATTTCTCTCTAGAATCCCTTGATAGCCTTGAGATCTCATTGTACCCTGCACAGATTCTAGACACCCTGTGCCAGATGCAGCAAAGCAGCCCCAGAACATAACAGAGCCTGCTCCATGTTTCACAGTAGGGACAGTGTTCTTTTCTTGATATGCTTCATTTTTCCGTCTGTGAACATAGAGCTGATGTGCCTTGTCAAAAAGTTCCACTTCTTAATATGCCTTCCACGACAGCATTGGAGGATGTCTACTACGCCATCTATGGGAAGATATGGAAGAAGTTCGTGTCCTGGTGTGCTCCCTCCACTCCAGATATTCTTCATCGCAATGTGGCCCAGATACTGGACTTCTTGCAACATGGGCTGGAGTTGGGTCTTCAGTCTAGTACACTTAAGGTTCAGGTATCGGCGCTCAGCGCAGTGTTCGATGAGGATATTGCTTCTCATTGATGGGTCAAGCGGTTTATGACCTCGGCTAGCAGACTTCAGGTCCGGCCTTCCGTTCCTCCTTGGGATCTGAACATCGTTTTGTCCGGACTGACCCTGCCTCCCCCTTTGAGCCACTGTCCTCTGCGTCCATTCAGTGTCTCTCCCACAAAACAGCTTTTTTGGTGGCTATCACGTCTACTAGGCGGGTGGGAGAGCTATAGGCGCTATCCATCAGGGCTCCCTACCTTTTGGTGACCGATGGTTGTATTACTCTGCACCTGGACCCTTCCTTCCTCCCGAAGGTGGTGTCTGAGTTTCATCGTTCTCAGGAGGTGATCCTTGCATCCTTTTGTCAACGTCCGGCTAATGCAGCAGAATCAACTTTTCACTCTTTGGATGTCCGGAGAACTGTTCTCCAGTACCTGCAACAGACTGCCTCCTGTAGACTGGACCAAAACTTGTTTGTCCAACACTTTGACCGGAACAAGGGCAAGAAGCAGTGGCGTAACTTCAGGCCCAGGGGCCCCGATGCGAAATCTCCAACGGGGCCCCCAATTATTGCAAATCTTTAATAATATTTATCTTTTTCTATGGGCCAAAGGGACTTTTGGGGCCCCCCTAGGCTGCAGGGCCCTGGTGCAATCGCAACCCCTGAACCTATTGTAGTTACGCCCCTGGCAAGAAGGCTTCTAAATCTACAATTGCGTCCTGGATCAAGAAAGCAATCTGGGAATCCTACGTCTCCCAACAACTGACGCCTCCGGTGGGGCTGAAGGCTCATTCCACTCGGGCTGCTGCAACCTCCTGGGCTGAACAGGCTGGCACTTCGTAGGAGCAGATTTGCAGAGCTTCAGCGTGGTCATCCCTTCACATGTTTTTCAAGCATTATAGGTTAGACTTGGCCACTAGCAGGGATTTAGCCTTCGGTAGGAAAGTCCTGCAAGCGGTAGTTCCCCCCTGAAGAATATCGGTGGTATTCTCCAATGCTGTCGTGGAAGGTGTATTAGAAGACTGAATTAGTATTTACCGGTAATTCCTTTTCTTGGAGCCTTCCAAGACAGCATCTATTTCCCTCCCTGTGGATGTTGGATTCCAATTTGTCAGGTAAACCATTGCTAATGTGATCTTGGTAAACACTGGTGAACTGGTGGTGGGGAGGGGCTTTTAACCTCTCTGTGTTCCTGTCCCCAACAATGCGTGGTAGACATCCTCCAATGCTGTCGTGGAAGGCTCCAAGAAAAGGAATTTCCGGTAAGGACTAATTCAGGTTTTTATCTCATTTGTCCATAGGACATTCTCCCAAAAGCTTTGTGGCTTGTCAACATGTAGTTTGGCAAATTTCAGTCTGGATATTTTTCAACAATGGTCGTCTCCCATGAAGTACACTTTGGCTCAAACAACTGACAATGATGTTCCTGGAACTTGAAGTTCACCTTTAATCTCTTTAGAAGTTTTCCTGTGCTCTTCTGTTACCATTCATATTATCCTTCTCTTTGATTTGTCATCAGTTTTTCTCCTGCGGCCATGTCCAGGAAGGTTGGCTAAAGTCCCATGGATCTTACATTTCTGAATAATATGTGCAATTGTAGTCCCAGGAACATCAAGCTGCTTGAAGATGGTCTTATAACCTTTACCTTTAACATGCTTGTCTATAATTTTCTTTCTTATCTCCTGAGACAACTCTTTCCTTCGCTTCCTCAGGTCCATGTTGAGTGTGGTACACACCATGTCCCCAAACAGCACAGTTATCTGTAGCCTTATATACAGGCCCACTGGCTGATTTTAGACACCTGTCATGCTAATTAGTGGACACACTTTGATTTAACATGTCCCTTTTGTCACATTATTTTCACGGCTGCCATCATTTCTGTCCAGGTCTATTTGATGAGTTTTGTTGTGCCTTTGTTTGCGTATATATGCAATGCGAATTTCAGCATAAAGCTAAACTTCCTCTGTATCCCAAATAAACAGACTATTGGTTCTGTAGTCGATTGATTACACTCCGTTGAACAATAAATCATGTGATGATGATGATTAGTGTGTGATGATTATGAAGATGTGGTAAAACTATAAGAATACAGCTAGTATAAACCATTGCAAAACATATCACATAAACAACAATAGTGTTAATACGCAGCAGAGATAATACAAGAATAATGGATACACATATCACCAAACTATGACAGTGTGCAATATAGAAAGTATAAATTAGCACTGGGTTAATCTACACAGCCCTGAAGCGGACAGCCCAGAGGTTGTCCAACCTTGAAATCCCAAAAAATGTTTTAAACTAATCTGTGCTGTATTGTGTTATACTGTAGCGGAGTGGGTAGCCCTGATTGTATTATTATTGAAATGGACACTGAAGTGGACATTACACGGTCCGATACTGCCCCCTTGTGGACAAGTGCTGAAATTGCTGCAGAGATAATGAGACCGACTGCTGATCCCCTCCCACAACAGCCGTGTGCTCACGAGGAAAAAGTGCGGGAAAGACAGAAGGAGACGGAGCTCGACCTGGACAGACCTGCCTGTGGGTGCTCCTCGAGAGAGGGCTTCCTTGCGACACCTTTCTGGAAAGATCACGCCGCGGAAGCCGTTGCGACAACCCCAGGCTGCAGAACATTGTTACCATGAGCCTAACCTGACTGCAGAACATCACACTCCTAGAGCATGTTCAGAGACTGTGACGGACATAAGGGAGCCACCTTCGAAATCTATATTTTTTTTCTTTTTCCTCGGACTGAGAGACTATAAATCGGTACCTGTGGAGAGGACTGAGGAAACCCCCTTCATCGCTTCCCCTGGAATCACCATTGTTAGACCCCAGACCTGCGACGTGGGAGCTACGCCTTCTGTTGTTATAGACTGGTAACTTACATTGAGGGAAAGCTAGGGAAAGAGATTGCCAGTACTGTTTTGTTTCTTGCCGTGCATCCGGAACTGAATATCAGGGTATTCAACCTTCCCTATGTGTGCAGCCAAACCTGTTGAATGTGTTATCACCATGTTTAATAGTAAAGAAATGTTTCCTCCCGTTAAATCTGAGTATGGGGATTTTGTTGAAGCAGATCATAGACACACACCCGCGGCCTTACTGCCGGTCACTTAATCTGGTGTAGTCGGCAGGATCTGTGAGCAACAAAATCCTCTCCCGGTAGTAGCTTATAACCAGACAGCTCCCCCAGCGTCTATTGTCAATCAAGTGAGAAAGTTTAACGGACGGAATTATCCTGTACCTGAATGGACAGAACAACTCAAGATAGTGGGGAAAATGTATAACGTTGATCCTAAGACCCTAGTAGAAATGGCCATGCTAACATTAGAGGGGGAGGCGTGGACGACAGTCAGGCTGGAGACGGTTAGGGGCCGGCGTACATTGGATGACTTGGTGCGGGTGCTGGAGAACACCCAGGGGACGACCCATCAGCTGGGGACCCAGCCAGGAAAAGTCCTTCCAAGCCCTAAAGGATGCTCTGACGTCCCCCCCATCTTGGCATATGCGGACTACAATCTGCCCTTTCAACTACATACCGATGCCAGTCTACAGGGTCTAGGGGCAGTACTCTCTCAGGTACAAGAAGGCAAGGAACGTGTCATAGCCTATGCCAGTCGGTCCCTACATGAAGGTGAGAAGAACCCTGTCTATTACAGCTCGTTCCGGCTGGAGCTGTTGGCCCTAACGTGGGCTATGATGGCAAAATTTGCAGGATATCTCACGGGGACAGAAGTACTAGTTCTGACAGATAACAATCCGTTGGCCCACTTAGAGAATGCAAAACTCGGAGTCATGGAGCAGCATTGGATGGCCCGGCTCTCTAAGTTTAACTACAAGATCAGATATAGAGCTGGGGCTGAGAATCAAAATGCGGACAGCCTGTCTAGAGTGACATTCCCCTTACTCACTAGAGACCGGGATGAAGAACTAGAAGGAGACGAGACGCCTGACTTCGCAAGGCTTGCCCGACAGATGATGGATTGCCACCAGTATGTTGTGGGTGAATCTGGAACTCCAGTGGGGGCCCCGCTGTCTCCCCAGGAGTGGTGCAGACTCCAGGACCAGAACCCTGAATGGGCCCTACTCAAGCAATGGGTGAAGCAACAGCAGAAGCCCTCCTCCGATGCACGGTCGCGACTGTCCACCGGGACCTTGACCTTGCTCAGCCAGTGGGATCGGCTGATTCTGAGAGAAGAGGTACTGTATCGGAAGGTTCTCCTGTCCCACATGTTGGAGGAATGTTTACAAGTTGTGGTGCCTGCCCAATTGGCCCGTGAGATGGTGGGCGAAGCACACAAAAGGAACGGTCACTTTGGAATAGACAAGACCTTTCGGTGGATTCAACAGTCCATCTACTGTCCGGGGCTCCGCAAGCTGGTTGAAGACGTCTGCAGAACCTGTCGCACCTGTGAACTTCACAAGTCCACTGAGCAGCATGCACCTGTCCAGACAATTAAAACATCCAGGCCTCTTGAGCTGTTGATGGTGGACTATCTGTTGATTGGGACGGCGGCGAGTAGTGGCTATCAATACTGCCTAGTCATGGTGGACCACTTCACAATATTCGCCATCGCTGTTGCTACCAAAGACCAGACTGCTGAATCAGCTGCACCGGCCATCTGTCGACAGTTCATCCATGTCTATGGGTGTCCGGAGAGGTTGCACTCTGATCAGGGGGCTTGTTTCGAGGGCAGAGTTATCAAAGAGCTGCATCGGATATATGGGATTCAGAAGTCGAGGACCACCCCTTACCACCCACAAGGGAACGGTGCGTGTGAGCGCTTTAACCGGACTCTACTCCAATTGATCCGCACCTTAGCCGATGATCAGAAGGACCAATGGCCCCAATTCCTTCCAGATCTAGTATGGGCCTACAACAACCAAGTCCACTCTGTGACTGGCTACACCCCACACACCCTTCTCTTTGGCCGCTCGGGAAAAGGGGTCCATGACCTGAACCTATTCCGCCCTGAAGAAGAGGTCTACAATATCTACCCATCCTGGCTACATGCCCACCGACAGAAGATGGAAACTGTACACCGGTTAGTGAGCCAACAAATCCGGAACCGGATACATGCTGACCCACTCCCAGTACAAGAGGAACCCTTGGAGTTGGGACAGCTAGTCCTGCTCCGTATTAGGAAGCCTCAAGGAAAGCTTCGAGCCAAGTGGGAGGCCGAAATCTACCGGGTAGTCGAATGCCCCTACCCCAACAGTCATGTATACCGAGTGCGGGGTGAAGACAGTGGCAACACCCGCACCGTACACCGAAACATGTTGTGCCCCTGCCGGTCCCAGCCTGACTCGCCGACCACGGTACCTAGAGGGGGTGACGCTGCTGACATGACTGACGTCATAGATACTATTCAGCATAGCGACCACGTTGACTTCGAGGCTGGTGACCCACCTACCCAGACTAGTTCTTCCCCCGGGGGACCGACTGAAGTGGAGCGTACAAAAGGTGACGAGTTGGGGAACAGCCGACCCTTGCGGCGCACTGGCCGCACCACTGCTGGGGTCCCTCCCGGACGGTTCTACAGGGACCAGTATGTATGGCCCACTTCTCAACCAACCCCTGTGACATCTACAGCCATCACTGCCTTGGAGCCGGCGGTTGTTGACAGGGACTGCCAACCTTTAAAGGGATCCTGTCACCCCAAAACACCTCAAAACCTATTAAAAGCTGTCCCTACAGCATAGTAACACTTACCCTACACTCCTTTTACCTCCTAAAAGCACCAAATGAAATAGGAGAAAAATGTTATTATAGTACCTCATTATGGATGATAATGAGTGACTATGCTATTCATAGTCACTCATCCAGGCTCTCCCACTGCATGATATCACGCCTCCATAGGCGTGATCTTGGAATCTGATTAAAATGCGCGCCTCCCCGCCGCTCTCCTGTGTCTCGGCCGGCCTGTAGTGGGGCTCGGTGACGCGATACGCGTCATTTCCGGCGCCGGGTGACGTATACACCCGCGCCGCTCTGTTAGCTTCAAAACGCGCACTGCGCATGGTCACTCATTATCATCCATAATGAGGTACTATAATAACATTTTTCTCCTATTTCACTTGGTGCTTTTAGGAGGTAAAAGGAGTGTAGGGTAAGTGTTACTATGCTGTAGGGACAGCTTTTAATAGGTTTTGAGGTGTTTTGGGGTGACAGGATCCCTTTAAGTGGGGGGGTATGTAGCGGAGTGGGTAGCCCTGATTGTATTATTATTGAAATGGACACTGAAGTGGACATCACACGGTCCAATACTGCCCCCTTGTGGACAAGTGCTGAAATTGCTGCAGAGATAATGAGACCGACTGCTGATCCCCTCCCACAACAGCCGTGTGCTCAGGAGGAAAAAGTGCGGGAAAGACAGAAGGAGACGGAGCTCGACCTGGACAGACCTGCCTGTGGGTGCTCCTTGAGAGAGGGCTTCCTTGCGACACCTTTCTGGAAAGATCACGCCGCGGAAGCCGTTGCGACAACCCCCAGGCTGCAGAACATTGTTACCATGAGCCTAAGTTGACTGCAGAACATCACACTCCTAGAGCATGTTCAGAGACTGTGACGGACATAAGGGAGCCACCTTCGAAATCTATATTTTTTTTCTTTTTCCTCGGACTGAGAGACTATAAATCGGTACCTGTGGAGAGGACTGAGGAAACCCCCTTCATCGCTTCCCCTGGAATCACCATCGTTAGACCCCAGGCCTGCAACGAGGGAGCTACGCCTTCTGTTGTTATAGACTGGTAACGTACATTGAGGTAAAGCTATGGAAAGAGATTGCCAGTACTGTTTTGTTTCTTGCCGTGCATCCGGAACTGAATATCAGGGTATTCAACCTTCCCTATGTGTGCAGCCAAACCGGTTGAATGTGTTATCACCATGTTTAATACCGTGTTTCCCCGATAGTAAGATTCCCCCGAAAGTAAGACAGGGTGGGGGGGGGGGACAGGGGGTCTGGTAATGTAAGACCCCCCCCCGAATGTAAGGCAGGGTAGGGGGGAGGGGGGGGGGTCTTACTATCGGGGAAAAACGGGGGGGGGTGTACCTACATACATGCACACGTACAGACACAAGCATACACATATACACACCACACACACACATAGCACCGCTTCTTACCGGGTCCGGTGTGGGGTCCCCGATGGTCCTGTGCCGTCCTCCGTTCAGGCCGCAGCTCCGCCCAGGTCATAGTGTGGGCCAATCAGCATAGCGGCGCTGAGGTCAGAGGCAAGTGCCCGATGACGCTTGCTTCTGAGCGCCGCTATGCTGATTGGCCCACACTATGACCTGGGCGGAGCTGCGGCCTGAACTCCAGAAGAGCAGGGACCATGGAGCCTAGGACCGGCAATACTGGTGCAAAATGGCACCGGAACACGGCGGACGGCAGCGGATCATCTCGGGGACCGGACCGGAGCACAGAGGACGGCACAGGACCATCGGGGACCCCACACCGGACCCGGTAAGAAGCGGTGCTATGTGTGTGTGTGGTGTGTATGGTGTGTATATATGTGTATATATGTGTGGGAATGTGTGGATGGATGGCTGCAGTGTGTGGATGGATGGATGGTGGGGCCTCCAATGTAAGGCCCCCCCCGAAAGTAAGACAGGGGGCCACTTTTGGCCACAAAAAGAATGTAAGACCCTGTCTTACTTTCGGGGAAACACTGTAGTAAAGAAATGTTTCCTCCCGTTAAATCCAAGTATGGGGATTTTGTTGAAGCAGATCATAGACATACCCCCGTGGCCTTACTGCTGGTCACTTCAATACAACACCCCTATAAAACTAATTTTTGTTTCTAACTTTGTTTCCTCCTGAATTCTCACTTCATTTCAAGCACACACTGTTTATTTGTGGCTTAACCAAACTTGACAGCAGCTCACTGAACTTGGTTGCCTTCACAGCTAGAGCTGATCTCACCCAGCCTCAGTGTCCAGCACCGCCCACTGCACACTCATTGGCTGTCAGTATCCAGCATTGGAAATAACACAGCAGTGATCCTGTATCCTTATGTGAGAAAGCAGCACAATCTGCCTCATATCCAGAATAGTAATAGATAGATGGGGCTGTTACATGTTCCATACCTCACCCCTTACAGAATTTTATATTGTGTAATGAAAACTATATATAGCACCTAATGTAAGTCTATAGGGGATAAATGCACCTTGTGTGCTTTATATCTTCTTACATACAATAGCCAAGTGGCTTCTGTATTCGTCCAGTTGTCCTCCTATGTCACTTCTGCAGCACCATACACCCAAGTCATGGGTGTAAGGGTGCTTTCACACACTGCATATTTGCTGCATTTTTTCTAAGCGCGAACTCATCACAAACCAGGAGTGGAACAATCAGAGGAAAAGAATAATAGAAACAAGTGCTCCACTTCTGGATTTAATCACCCTCTGCTGGTTTGTGATGAGCTCACGTGTAATAAAATGCAGCAAAAACGTAGTGTGTGCATGCACCCTAAGAATATGGTGTCCGCTAGCAGTAGTAGTCCCTTGCACACAATACCGCCAGTGGAATGCTGTAAAAAGCTGCCAGACACTGAACAACACTGCCGCACACATTTTCGCTGTCGCTGCCCGTCGCACACTTCGCAGCAGTTTGTGATCATGCCCCAAATTTCCAGGCTCCCCTCCTCCTTCATACTTACCAGACTCTTGAGGGATGAAGGACCTGTGTGATGTCACAGTCATGTGATCAGTCACATCACCACCCAGAGCCCGATTCTCGTGACTGATAACAATGTGAAAGTTGAACTGCACTCAGCACAGGGTAGATGGGGGAGCAGAGCGGAAGCGAGGGGGAAGAGACAGCGCACAGAGGGGCAACGGAGAGTGCATAGAGGGGAGAGAGACAGCACACAGAGGGGAGAGACAGCGCACAGCCTGACTTGGGGGCTCTGTGCCTCCCTGCAGCCTGATGGGGGGCTCTGTGCCTCCCTGCAGCCTGATGGGGGGGCTCTGTGCTTGCCTGCAGCCTGACGGGGGGGGGGGGGGGGGCTGTTCCTCCCTGCAGCTTGATGGAGGGGGGCTCTGTGCCTCCCTGCAGCATGACCGGGGGGGAACTCTGTGCCTCCCTGCAGCCTGATGGGGGGGGGAGCTCTGTGCCTCCCTGCAGCCTGAAGGGGGGGGGGCTCTGTGCCTCCCTGCAGCCTGGTGGGGGTAGGGGTTCTGTGCCTCCCTGCAGCCTGATGGGGGGACTCCTGTGCCTACTTGCAGCCTGACGGGGGGGGGGGGGGCTCCTGTGACTCTCTGCAGCCTGACGGGGGGGGCCCTCTATGCCTCTCTGCAGCCTAGCAGGGGAGGCCTCTTTGCCTCTCTGCAGCCTGACTGACAGGGGGGGGAAGGTGAGATTGAGTGAGAGCAGGCAGTGCACACAGAGCCCCCCAGATATTCACTTGTCTGGGAGCTGCTGGGTGCACCTGCCTGTGGCCTCAGACAAACAGCTCCTCGCTACTCACTCAGCATCCATACACTGAGTTAGCAGAGGGGAGCTGGCTGCCACTCACAATGACATTGGCTGTGATGCTGTGTACAGGGCGGAGGATAAGCTTCCGTCCTGGAGTTAGGACAGCACATCACAGGAAGGAGCAAAATCACTGCTGGAGCAGTCATGTGACCACACTGAGCCAGGTGATGACAGGAGAGAAGGGCTTAAGCAGATTAGGTAGGTAGTTACCATCTACCTACTTGTATCTGTGTAGCCTAATAGTATAACAATAAATTTAAGCTGGTTAACCTCTTTAAGACTGGTGACTTGAGGAGAAACAGATCTCTACAGACAAATCCCTATGTAAAACATCTGCTGAACAATCCTAGCAAGCTCAAAAGTGTTAACATACACACAGAAGTAAGACTCTCATCGGATTGACTTGACAAAAGATGTTGGGATTTCACAAGGAAAGCCTGCAGGGACAAGAGAAGCTGCATTAATCATGTCTGGTAGTGATCTGAAAATGGATGCTGAATTCACAGAGAAGGAGAGGGTCAGGCTTACTGGGCACAGTGTTCTTAAAGGAGAAGAGACCTGGATGTGCAGGAATACGGCCAAACAATGCTAAACCTATTTAAACACCATAACAAGATAACATATAATGTCTCACAGATTTTGACAAGTGTCAAACTAAAGCTTCTTTCTCTTAGGCCTCTTTCACACATCCGTGTCACCATGGAAGCACAGGTTGTCACCGCATACTCACCTGCCTCCAGCGCCGCTGTTCCTCTCACTTCTGTGCCGCTATCAGGCTCAGTGAAGTGAATATTCATGAGCCTAATGAACGGCAGCGGAAGTGAGAGAAACTGTCAGCACTGGAGGGAGATGAGTATGAAATTCTTTATTTTTAGGCTTGTCACTTTTGTCCGTGGTCCGTGCACACGGATTTCCCACGGATGACATCCATGTGCATGGACGTTTCACGGCAAAAGCGGTCCGTGCATCCACAAATCAATGGACACGCTGTGTGGAGCATACGGACACGCATCTGCTCCACGCAGCGACACAGTGCGTGTGGAAAAACAGAAGTGTGCACAGGACCATAGGGGATCATGTGTCCCCGTATGTCCGTGCCTCCGGCATATGTCGGCACAGACCGCACACGTGCTGGAGGCACGGATGTGTGAATGAGGCCTTACTAAGCCTGAATGGGCAGAACAAGTTTAATTTTTTTTTTAATTATGTGAAAGCAGGGTTGAAAAGCAATGTCTGACTTTCATCTGTTCATTTTCATAGATTCTTTATTATCAATTTTGTCAGATTCAAGGTATTTCTGTGACCATTGTGGGTTTTTCTTTCATTAAACGAGGGGTACTAACAATTTTGACCACGTGTGTATAATATATATATATATATATATATATATATATATATATATATATATATGTATATAATATAGGATTGAGCTCTGTCTACAAGTGCTTCTGAGAATTGAAGAACATTCATCACCTTCTACTGCTCCTGAGAAGCCTCCTGTCCTGTAAGTATATGCCCATAATCTCTTTTCTTTCCCTCTCATTCTGTACCCTGATATTCCATTTTTTTTTACAGAGTGCCTACCAGGACTGCTTCTGATACTGCCTGAAGCCACCTGTGCCGCCTGACGCCACTCGTGCCACCTGACTACTGCCTCTTCAATGTAAGCACAGGCCCAAAACTGATCTCTCTGTACCCTAATATTCTTTTTTTTTTCCTGTTTTTTGTTGTTACAGACTACCCTCCAGGACCGCTCCTGACGCCACTTGAATTATTCAAAAAATAATATACTTGTTTAAAAAATTCAAATTGCACCATATTTGATGAGAAATGTTACCATAGAGGACTAACTATAGTATTGGACTTATCATTAATGATCAATTGACTTTCTTCTATCCTCCTAAAGGGGCCGTCACACGCAATGATTTTTTTAAACGATATCGTTCCTACGTCACATTTTTTGTGTCGTCTAAATGACCCCTTTTAGCCGTCGTTACGTGTAACGCGACGACATTTCAAGCGATCAGTCGTCTGATCGTTGATCGCAGATATGACAACCGGACCTCAAATCAGACGGCGATCGGATGAAGGATCTGCTGCATCGATGTGTGTGACACCTTGTGAACGATATAATTTGTGCAATGAGCGATGCTGAACAAATTTTGGTAGCCGTGGTTGGTGCTCGCTTGAGCTGCTCCTACTCTTCAGCGATTGGTGATTTCACAAATCCTGCCCCACTCTGTTGACATATGCATGGTCCCGTGCGTGGTAGCCTCCCCAAAATCATGTCGCCACATCTGCACCTTTGCACCGTGCTCGCTCTAGTGTGGCGTATCGCCAGTACATTTGTTCAACATCGGATGCATACACAGATCCACAATATAGTGCAAAATTACATACAAGGGTCACAAATGGGCATGCTCAAAATGGAACCAATGAGAAGTGAACGGGCGTTGTTTTTAACAATTCGCCAAGCCTACCTTGCAGAAGGTGTAAAGTACTCCGCCCACATTGTGTCATGTGTCGTTCTAATCAATGCTCGTGTGACAGTGGACACACGACTGCAAAGATCGGTCGCTGATGACTGCGCACGATCCCGGAATCGAAGCATTGTTGACACGTCATTTGAAACGTCTGTGCGTGTGATATGTCGCCAACAATGTATCGACGTCGCTCAAGCGATGAGTGGAAAAAAAGATCTTTCGAGAGGTCGTTTAAAAACTCATTGCGGTGACGGCCCCTTAACCTCCCTGGCGGTCTGTTTAGTTCTAGAATTTTTTGCTAAAAGCGGGCTACCCGTGTTCGCGGCAGATGCGGTACAAAAACCGCATCTGCCGCACTTGCCGCATAGCTGCCGCACTTGCGCCGCACTTGCGGCGCGGTTGCGGCGCGGTTGCGGTAATCTGCATAGGAACCAACCACCTCGGATGACCCTCATACACTGGTAGATATGTGCCCCTGCAGCCTAGTAAACCATTAGCAGCACTGTTGTTGTGTGAAAAGTGGCTGCAGTAGAAGTGAGATAATGATTTTATACACTTACATGCCTGCGTACTTGAGGGCGTCTCCCTGTGTGTGCTGGCACTTGTGGGCTGTGCTCATCATGTCTGCTCTCCCCCTCCCTTATGCACGCCCCCTCTCAGCCTGCTATAGTGATGTGAGGCTGATTGCGTCATAAAGGGGCGGGGCTAAATCGCGGCATCCCGGTAGCCCCGCCCCTTTATGACGCAATCAGCCTCACATCACTATAGCAGGCTGAGAGGGGGCGTGCATAAGGGAGGGGGAGAGCAGACATGATGAGCACAGCCCACAAGTGCCAGCACACACAGGGAGACGCCCTCAAGTACGCAGGCAAGTAAGTGTATAAAATCATTATCTCACTTCTACTGCAGCCACTTTTCACACAACAACAGTGCTGCTAATGGTTTACTAGGCTGCAGGGGCACATATCTACCAGTGTATGAGGGTCATCCGAGGTGGTTGGTTCCTATGCAGATTACCGCAACCGCGCCGCAAGTGCGGCAGATGCGGTTTTCTCACCGCATCTGCCGCGAACGCGGGTAAGCCCGAGCCTGACTCGGGGTTAACGCTTCTGGTAGTGAATGTTAACCCCGAGTCAGGCTCGGGAATAACGCTAGGAAGGTTAAGGGTGTTTATGGAGAGATCAGTTGAGTAGACTGGACGGGGTTGTTATGACTGATAGTATCTTAATTTTTGTATTTTGTGTGTTGTATGTGCATATTGATGCCATTGGCACTTATTTTTTAATCCTAAATAGAATTTGCATTTTTAAAATAGGTATATTGTTATTTGAATAGTTTAGCGGATGTATACCTGGAATATCATTAATTTGGTTGGTTTCTGATGCTACCTGTACCACCTAATGCTGCCTGATTGCTTCCTCTTCAATGTAAGTATAGGCTCGAAAACAATCCCTCTCTCAAAGATAATCCCCGTTTCAAAGAGGTTTACCATATTTTTTATTGCAAATAAGAGAGATGAGTACGAAAATTATCTACTCTTTTTACAGGAAAGTTCCTCAGAGGAAGAGCAGGAGCAGCAGACTAACCAACACACCTCCCAGGGTCATCGGGGTCAAGATCATGGCGTCAGTTAGCAAGATGTAAATAGTCCATTCAATACAGTCCTAACTTGTTTTTTGTTTTTCAGGTTGTGATTTGTCATCTTCAGTGTGTTATGCAATATATATATATATATATATATATATATATATATAATATATATATTGTGAGGTGTAGCGGCGTCAGGGAGGCAAAGACACGGGATCCAGCACCACTGGTCACGGCACACGGGTTTATTTGGCCACAAAACGTAGACAACAATAGTCCGGTGCACTATTCCGGATTCCCCTTACTTCAGGGGCCGCTTCTCATCTTCACCCAAAAGGACTTACCCCGTCAAAACCAGCTACAATGTCTCAGGCCTGGCTCAGGGATGTTTCTCTGTCAGAAGCTCAGGGAGTTGTGTTCACTCCCTCACACTAGAGACCACACCCCGTGGTCTAGCTTCCTTTTATCACACCCAAGCCAGTAAGCAGAACCAACACAAAATCCCGGGATGGAGTGCGACCTGTCAATATGGAGGACGCACCCAGGGAGGCACACACCGGTCGCAGGGGCCCGACCCGGTCGGTGCCTCACAATATATATATATATATATATATATATATATACATATATATACAGTGCCTACAAGTAGTCTTCAACCCCCTGCAGATTTAGGTGGTTTGATGATATGCAAATAAGTTAGAGCCTTCAAACTGCAAACGAGAGTAGGATTTATTAACAGAAGCATAAATCTTACAAACCAAAAAGTTATGTTGCTCAGTTGAATTTTAATAAATTTTAAACAAGTGTGGGTCAATTATTATTCAACCCCTAGGTTTAATATTTTGTGGAATAACCCTTGTTTGCAATTACAGCTAATAATCGTCTTTTATAAGACCTGATCAGGCCGACACAGGTCTCTGGAGTTATCTTGGCCCACTCCTCCATGCAGATCTTCTCCAAGTTATCTAGGTTCTTTGGGTGTCTCATGTGGACTTTAATCTTGAGCTCCTTCCACAAGTTTTCAATTGGGTTAAGGTCAGGAGACTGACTAGGCCACTCCATTACCTTGATTTTTTCCCTCTTAACCAGGCCTTGGTTTTCTTGGCTGTGTGCTTTGAGTCGTTGTCTTGTTGGAAGATGAAATTACGACCCATCTTAAGATCCTTGATGGAGGAGCGGAGGTTCTTGGCCAAAATCTCCAGGTAGGCCGTGCTATCCATCTTCCCATGGATGCGGACCAGATGGCCAGGCCCCTTGGCTGAGAAACAGCCCCACAGCATGATGCTGCCACCACCATGCTTGACTGTAGGGATGGTATTCTTGGGGTTGTATGCAGTGCCATCCAGTTTCCATACGTCACGTGTGTGGTTGGCACCAAAGATCTCGATCTTGGTCTCATCAGACCATAGAACCTTGAACCAGTCTGTCTCAGAGTCCTACAAGTGATCATGAGCAAACTGTAGACGAGCCTTGACATGACGCTTTGAAAGTAAAGGTACCTTACGGGCTCGTCTGGAACGAAGACCATTGCGGTGGAGTACGTTATTTATGGTATTGACTGAAACCAATGTCCCCACTGCCATGAGATCTTCCCGGAGCTCCTTCCTTGTTGTCCTTGGGTTAGCCTTGACTCTTCGGACAAGCCTGGCCTCGGCACGGGAGGAAACTTTCAAAGCCTGTCCAGGCCGTGGAAGGCTAACAGTAGTTCCATAAACCTTCCTCTTCCGGATGATGCTCCCAACAGTGGAGACAGGTAGGCCCAACTCCTTGGAAAAATATAAAAGGGTGGGGGACAAGAGGCGCAATAGTGCCCTATCACTAGTGACACTGATCATAATGGGGTGGTGCTGAGAAGCCACTCACCTGGTGCAGTTGTGATCCCCACAACTGGTTTGAAGGCGTTTAGGAAATATTATTCCAAGCTGCTGCAGGACCTCCACCGACCACTGAACAGTGGTTATAATCCAGAAAGATGATGGGAGTAGGTGTGTCACGGTCCGCGCTGCTCCAGGGCTTAAAAAACTCACCAAACTCACCAAAGAGTCAGTCAGATTTCCATCCTTTATTCTCCTTATCCTACGCGTTTCAGTGCCCCACCTGGCGCCTTCCTATATCCCTGAGGAAGGCGCCAGGTGGGGCGCTGAAACGCGTAGGATAAGGAGAATAAAGGATGGAAATCTGACTGACTCTTTGGTGAGTTTTTTAAGCCCTGGAGCAGCGCGGACCGTGACACACCTACTCCATCATCTTTCCAACTCCTTGGAAAGGGTTTTGTACCCCTTGCCAGCCTTGTGACCCTCCACGATCTTGTCTCTGATGGCCTTGGAATGCTCCTTTGTCTTTCCCATGTTGACCATGTATGAGTGCTGTTCACAAGTTTGGGGAGGGTCTTAAATAGTCAGAAAAGGCTGGCAAAAGAGATAATTAATCCACACATGTGAAGCTCATTGTTCTTTGTGCCTGAACTACTTCTTAATACTTTAGGGGGACCAAACAGAATGCTGGTGGTTTGAGGGGTTGAATAATAAATGACCCTCTGAATTAACTTTTAACGCTTTAAAAAAAAAAAAAAAAAAAAATTAAAGAATCTTTTTGGCTGCAGTGCATTTCCCACTTCCAGGCTGATCTACAGTCCAAATGTCACAATGCCAAGTTAATTCCGCATGTGTCAACCACCTAAATCTGCAGGGGGTTGAAGACTACTTGTAGGCACTGTAAATATATATATATATATATATATATATATATATATATATATATATATATATTTTTTTTTTTTTTTTTTTTTAAGGGTCCACAAAGTTCAAGCCAGGATCAGCAGTGAGAGGAGTATATTAATGGGGACCTACTGATCACCCTCCTAGAAGATTATCCAGCTTTGTGGGACCATGCTCACTGTGGTCATGCTGACATTGCTTACATCAGATGGCTGTGGGATGAAGTGTGTGTGTCACTGATGGATGTTTAGGAAAACATCAGTGATATGGCACAGCTTCTGCGCTCTAAGTATTGCTAGGTCTGTGTCATATTGATGCATGCAAAATGTGACTTACAACTATTTTTTCTTTTTTTGTAGGGAAAAGAGTCATGAAACGGTGGCAGTCGATTCGGGATCACAACAAGAAGTAGATGGAGGTTCTAAGTAGATTAGGGCAACGCCAGACTTGTCATAAATTTTACTGCGCTCTGGCGTTCCTGAGACCTTTCTTGGCTCTCTGAAGGTGAATAACTATCTTTTTTATGACAAAAGTGTATCCATGTGTATTTTAATGAACCTATTTTTCCCCTGCGGTGCACAAAAGTCATAACTATATATTGTGATTTTTGTTTTTTTTCTTTTCCCCCGAACCATGAGCAGCACCTTGGAGCCTTCAGCCTCCTCTCTTGTAGAAATCACCGATGGTATCAAAACATTACGACTCACCTTAACAGCCTTGAAGCTGATGTAGATAGACCAGCACACCATTTTTTCACATTTGTTGCTCGGCATATAGAAAATCTTTTGCCTGCCCATCAGCTTCATGTAATGAATGTCTGCTAGGTTGCTCTAGCACAGGTCCAGCAGCAGTCGGCACTGCTCTTTCAGCAGTTGGCACCCGTCCACCAGCAGTTGGTACCTATCCACAGGGTCGGACTGGGGTGTCTGGGGCCCACCAGGGAAATTGACTCCGGGGGCCCACTCACCAGCTATATGCAAATACCTGTTAGCCGTTATACCCATTATAGCGGTTACTCCTGCACATCACTCTACGCTCACCATTACTGCGATGTACCATTATTGTAGTGTGCATTAAAGGGATACTTTGGTGAAAACAAGTTACCAACAATCGTCAGGTTCGGCAGGTGATCACTCAGTTATTGGTGGAATCCGACCAATCAAAACCACATTGTCAGATGGCTCAGTGGTTAGCACTGTATATGGTGGCTCAGTGGTTAGTACTGTATATGGTGGCTCAGTGGTTAGCATTGTACGGTGGCTCAGTGGTTAGCATTATATGGTGGCTCAGTGGTTAGCACTGTGTATGGTGGCTCAGTGGTTAGCAATGTATACGGTGGTTCAGTGGTTAGCACTGTATATGGTGGCTCAGTGGTTAGCACTGTATGGTGGTTCAGTGGTTAGCACTGTATACGGTGGTTCAGTGGTTAGCACTGTATATGGTGGCTCAGTGATTAGCACTGTATATGGTGGCTCAGTGGTTAGCACTGTATATGGTGGCTCAGTGGTTAGCACTGTGTATGGTGGCTCAGTGGTTAGCACTGTATATGGTGGCTCAGTGGTTAGCATTATATGGTGGCTCAGTGGTTAGTACTGTATATGGTGGCTCAGTGGTTAGCATTGTACGGTGGCTCAGTGGTTAGCACTGTGTATGGTGGCTCAGTGGTTAGCACTGTATATGGTGGCTCAGTGGTTAGCACTGTATATGGTGGCTCAGTGGTTAGCTCTGTATATAGTGGCTCAGTGGTTAGCACTGTATATGGTGGCTCAGTGGTTAGCACTGTATATGGTGGCTCAATGGTTAGCACTGTATGGTGACTCAGTGGTTAGCTCTGTATATAGTGGCTCAGTGGTTAGCACTGTATATGGTGGCTCAGTGGTTAGCACTGTATATGGTGGCTCAGTGGTTAGCACTGTATATGGTGGCTCAGTGGTTAGCACTGTATACGGTGGCTCAGTGGTTAGCACTGTATACGGTGGCTCAGTGGTTAGCACTGTATATGGTGGCTCAGTGGTTAGCACTGTATATGGTGACTCAGTGGTTAGCACTGTGTATGGTGGCTCAGTGTTTAGCACTGTACGGTGGCTCAGTGGTTAGCACTGTATACGGTGGCTCAGTGGTTAGCACTGTATATGGTGGCTCAGTGGTTAGCATTGTACGGTGGCTCAGTGGTTAGCACTGCGCAATGTCTCTGTGGTTAGCAAAGTATGATGGTTCAGTGGTTAGCAGCACAGTATATGGTGGGCAGGCGGTTAGACCAGGATGAAGGCTGGGGGGGTGAGCGCAGGAGGACGGAGGCTGGAGGGGTGAGCGCAGGATGACGGAGGCTGGTGGGGTGAGGGCAGGAGGACAGAGGCTGGTGGGGTGAGGGCAGGAGGACAGAGGCTGGTGGGGTGAGGGCAGGAGTACAGAGGCTGGTGGGGTGAGGGCAGGAGGACAGAGGCTGGTGGGGTGAGGGCAGGAGGACAGACGCTGGAGGGGTGAGGGCAGCAGGACAGAGGCTGGAGGGGTGAGGACAGGAGGACGGAGGCTGGAGGGGTGAGAGCAGGAGGACGGAGGCTGGAGGGGTGAGGGCAGCAGGACAGAGGCTGGAGGGGTGAGGACAGGAGGCCGGAGGCTGGAGGGGTGAGGGCAGGAGGACGGAGGCTGGAGGGGTGAGGGCAGGAGGACGGAGGCTGGAGGGGTGAGGGCAGGAGGACGGAGGCTGGAGGCCCCCATTACAAGCACAGTGCAGCCAACTTTATCTTTATTTACATTACATTTATTTTACTTTCACTGTGATCCTCCCGGCTGTTCTGTCTCTGCACACACATTGCACACACACATTGCACACACACACATTGCACACATACACACACACATTGCACACACACATTGCACACATACACATTGCACACACACATTGCACACACACACACACTACACATTGCACACATTACACATTGCACACACATTGCACACACACTGCACACACACACATTGCACATACACACATACACATTGCACACACATTGCACACACACTGCACACACACTGCACACACACACACCGCACACACACACATTGCACACACACACATTGCACACACACACATTGCACACACACTGCACACACACACATTGCACACACACACATTGCACACACAACACACTGCACCTTCTGCTGTCCTCTCTTCATCTCAGACTGAGGGCCCCATCGGCCGTAGTGTTCCTCCACATTATCTGTGGGGTGACAGTCCCCCAGTCAGTGTACTCCAGTGCAGTGCAAATAACACGCAGTACACCGTGTTCCTCCCGCAGGACACCATTACCTCCTCCTCTATGATCAGTGCCGGACATCATCTGTATGCAGTAACTGGAGCACTGTTCCCGGGGCCCCCTGCGGTGATGCTGCACAGCGGCCGCTCACAGCCCCGGTGTCCGGATCCCGTGCCTCGGCTCCTGACCACACACATTCCTGTGACTGTCACCTGCCGAATCTCCCTGGAATTACGCCACCACTGAGGGCCACCACCAACCCTGCAACCCACCAATCAGCGCAGGCGAGGCTTGTCTGTGTTTCGCCGTTGCTCCTCCCCTGCCCCGCCGGTATTCGATGCTCCTCGGCTCCTCCGGTCCGGTGTCCGCTCCATCATCTCTCCCTCTGCAGCCGCTGAGCTCCGTGTCATCATTACTGGCGGGCGGCGGCAGGCAGCAGGCAGCAGATATTCCGTTCGGGCCTGTTGGGGGGCGGGGCTAAGGGGGCGTGGCCACAATGCCTGGGGGCCCACCATCACTTTCAACCGGTTACCCGGCGGCCCAGTCCGAGCCTGCCTATCCACGATCAGTCGGCAGCCGTCCTTAGCTGACTATTCTCCCACTTCACGAGATTTGGCAAAAAAAAGGAAAACTTGGGAGTAGCTATGTGTCTACCCTCTCCTGAACTCTCACCAATCTTTGACCTCTCCTCCATCCTCAACTCCTCATCTTCAGCCCTACCCCTTCCATCCCAGAAGTGGTTCAAACCCCAATGCATTCCCATACCATTACCTTCATCACCTTGTACCCATGAATCCCATCCTTATTTACCCTCATCCGACCTTAACTCACCCTTGGTCACATCAATCCACCCATCAATCCACGGTAGCAGTTCCTTCAAATGTCTCCCTCCTAAATATCTTAACTTATAAATTGACTCTTTTTTGGTTTTGACATTTCTTGTGTTTTTCTTGTTTATTGCACTGCACACACCTATATGCATGGCTTGAAAGGGGTATTGTAAGGTGAAGACACACTATGCGAGAAGTATGCAAGATAGTTGCATGAGTCTCGCATGACTCACCCGACCCAGCTTCTGGCTCCCTGAATGGGAGTGTATCAGCTGCTTGTGTATCTATAGAGCTGACTCCCTCCTCTCCAGAGAGCTGGCAGCTGGGCCGGGTGAGTTATGCAAGACACGTGCGTATCTTGCATGCATCTTGCATAGTGTATCTCTGGCCTAATGGTAAATATCTTACTTCCAACATGTAATAGGTATAATAAAAAAATATATTATGGTTTACTCCACTTCTTCAATGCAATGCATCTTGGAATATATCAGGGATCTCAAACGCCAGTACTTGCGGGCCACAAACAGTGCAGGTTTTCAGGATTTCCTTACCATTATTGCACAGTTGATAATAATTGAATCACCTGCACAGCATCTGTGAAATCATGAATACATGCAGTGTTTGTGGTGCTGGAGGACTGGAGTTTGAGATCCCTTGTATAAATGGTTATTACCACTACTTTGAGTGGCTGCAACCATGGATACCTACTAAAATGCCCTGCAAAGTGAGGAATAGATATATCAGGAAAACCATCATAGTTTATATGCTTTTACTAATATTCTCATTGCACTTACTACATATTACAATGAGCATGAGTATTATAAAAATGTGTTAGATTTAGGCTTAGAAATAATTTTTTAAAAATGCTTAGGTGAAGCCAAAAGTTAAGTAAGTTTTGTTATAACAGCTACCATCGTTCTCAGAGTTATACTGTATGTTCATAACACAGGGTCAGTCTGGCTCAAATTGGGCTCGCTCTTTCACCAATAAATAATTGTGGAGAATGACACAAGCTTTCTTTACCTCATACACAGTCTCAGTTTTCAGATTACAGGCTGTGCCCAAAATTCTCCATTTTGATGTTAGCAGTCCAAAGGCACACTCAACAGCTTTTCTTGCCCTTCTCAATCTGTAGCTGAAGATCTGAGGTGGTCGACAGGGTAGGGGGGGTGCTCGGATACCGGGACTGATGACTACTTGGATGTGGGGGGGGATCACGGCTGGTCGGTTCCCAGTTCTGTGCTCTTGACCCTCAGTGGTGGGGGAATGATGATGATGGTGATGGGAGAAGGGTATGTGCTCGTGACGCCACCTGTGGTACCTGGTAAGTTAGATACCAGCGCTGCAGGCCGGCCGCTGAGGTGATGTGATGCAGCTTGGGTGTTACAGCTCCCCACAGGTCAAGCTTTACCTCAGGGCAGTGGGGATGGATGAGGGGAGTCGTAGTAGCGTCTGTGCAGTGAACGCTGTGGGCAGCGGCGGTGAAACAGGCACACATACACAATAGTCTTTGTTTCGGTACCTTTTACTGATGTCCGGTAACAGGTACAGTCCAGGAAGGTAACCAAGTCCTCAGTGCAATTTGGGACTTTCATCTTGGAGAGTTGTGAGGCCTCCTCTGTCACTGTGTACGGTGGTTTGGGGTAAGCTCTGCCTATAACTGAACTCGCAGCCCCTTCTTCTGCTCAGGGAATTACTCTGTAACCGACTATGAAGACCTCCTGTGGGAACCCCTATTCTCCTTTCGGGCCCTGGTCCTGTGCTTGGTCAGGTTTGAGTGTCTCTTAATTTGTCACCTTAGGGGAAATAGTTCCTCCTGGTCCTTCTGGGCTTTTCCTGCTACAATGGATGATTAGCAGTGTCGGACTCCGGTGTCCAGGTGAGCTAAAGGGAAGCCTGGTCTGTTCCCTTCTTTTCTCCTACTTCCTCCACTGGCCTCCGACCCTCTCCCTAGAGTGCAGCACAGCTGGGTAAGTGTTCCCTGGTCCTGGCTTGATCCCAGCGACAAGCTCCTTCACTCTGCTCTCTCCTCTGCTCACTGCAGACTAACTGGAACTGAACTGAAACTAACTGACTCCTCCCCTCAGGCATGGATTATAGGGGATCTGGCTTAAGGCAGTCAGTGGAGCCCCGTCTTCAGGTCTGGGGTGGAAGGTGTTGTGTGCTGTGGGTACCAAAGTGTAAATCCCTCTGTGCACCGGTGGGTCCTGTGGCAATCCTTAGCAGGGGTGCCACAGTCCCCCCTAGTTAACTTCAGTCCTCCGGGACTGAAACATTTTTCACAAACATAACATAAATATTTACATTTAAATTTGAACAGAGTCTCAAATAAAAATTACAAAAACCAGGGAAAAACAGGTAAACAGTCCATACAGCGCTAGTCCATCCGCTGCAGGTTGTTTAAAGTATTTTTGCCACCACCAGTCCTGTGGCTATGGTCCATTTTTAAAATAAGAAAAAGCAATTTCAAAAAGTCCAACAGGTAAAGTTTCTGTAGGCTTAAAAGTTCAAAGTTACACAACAACAAACACTACAGGTGCCTCGGCGTAGGAGTCCTAGGTACTGCAGGGGCCTCTACCGGGTCATAAGCGCTGTAGGCCTCCCGTCCCTGGGTCACCCATTAGCCAAGATTTTTCTCTCCCTAGACAGCTCCTTACGCCAACTCCACTCATCCCTCTTGATGTCATGTACCTGGTTTGGATTGTTTTAGCCTACTCTTCACCCTTTTTCTATACACTGACATTGGTTACATATTTACATTTTAAACATATTTACATTTCCCACATTTTACCGCTTATTCTCTGTATCTGAGTGGTGGATGTCCCAAATTGACCTACTTATTGTTGATCTACGTACTTCTAGTGTATGACTAGTGTCAGTGGGTCTATGTGTCACAGGTAAACTAGGTAATAGTCTATGGCCTCTTGATCTCACAGCAGGAATGGCAGGTACACCGATTGCAGGATTCTCTGGTTCCGGTACAACGGGTGGTTCTTCTGCTCTTGGCGTTTCTTCTGGTGATTGTGGGAACATCAACATGGGTATTAAGTAGTACCTTCTATTTGGGGCCAATCGGCGGGTAATTCTCCAATGAGTGTCTGGACTGTTTTTGGCTTCTCTTTTTTAGGTTCTGGACAAGGTACATTTTCTTTTGGTTGTAACTGTTGAGGGCACTTCTTCAAATGATCTCTGGACACTGTTACTGTTGTTTCTCATTGTCTTTGCTGATTAGACAGGTTTTCTTGTTGTCAAAACTGGATGGTAATACAGTGTAGGGTTCTTCTTCCCATTGATCATCTAACTTGTGCATTCTTCTTTTCCTTTTCAAAACCAATTCACCGGGTGTTAAGGGTGTTCCTTGTGCACTTTTGTTAAAATTGGTCTCTTGTTTTTCTCTGGATTTTGTCAGACTTCTCTCAACACATTCCTGTACTTTCTTGTATTGCTCTGTTCTTCTATTATCTCAATCTGCATCTGAGGTGTCTTCTTCAGGAACGAAAATGCCCATTTCAAAGTCTACTGGCAATTTTCCTGGTCTTGCTCTCATGAGGTATGCAGGGGTACAATTTGTTGAGCTCACTGGGATGTTGTTGTAGATGTCAACAAGGTCTGGTAACTTCTCTGGCCATCTGTTTTGCTCTTCTAAGGGCAGAGTTTTCAAAATTCTATTACCACGTGATTCATCTTTTCGCACATCCCGTTGATTTGGGGATGGTAAGACGTGGTATGAATTTTCTTGCATCCGTATAGGTTTACAGAACTCTTGAAATACTTCTGCTTAAAATGCAGGACCTTGGTCTGTCAATACCTGTTCTGGGTACCCATGTTGTCTGCAGAAATAGGCTTGAAAGGTTCTTGCTGCTGTTTGAGCTGTTAAGTCTTTCACAGGAGCTACCACAAGGAATCTGGAGTAGTGGTTCACCATGGTAAGAGCATAGGTATATCCCGATCTGCTGGGTGTGAGTTTGACGTGATCTAAGGATACCAGTTCTAATAGCTGTTTAGTGATGATAGGCTGGAGTGGTGCTTTCTGGCTGTTACGTTTTTTTCTTCTTAATGAGCATGGCCACAATTCTTACACCATCTCTCTATGGAGGACCTCATGCCGATCCAATAGAATCTTTCACGTAACAATATTTCAGTTTTCTCCATCCAAAATGTCCTGCTCCATCATGGTACGCTTCTAACACCATTTGGACATCTCTCTTTAGAACCACAATTTGCCATACCATGTCATGTGTTATTGGATTGATATACCGTCTGCACAATTGACCTTGATAGATGAATAACCTGCTTCATTCTTTCCAAGGTATTGGGCCTCTGGTGGAGCAGTCTTCGCAATTTGGGAATCCAGTTGGGTTACCAGCCTCTTTACTGGGCTCACTGCCGGATCACTGTCTTGTGTCTCTTTCCATCCATAGTGAGGCAACGGGTTTAGTGCAACAGTCTGACGGTTCTGGTAGATATGGTCTTCAGTCATTTTCCATTTTCTACTTTTATGGAAAGCTGGGAGTTCTATTTCCTCCAAGTCATCTTCCTCTTCTTCAAGTCCTTGTAAATGTACTTGAAGATTTCTGGAGAGGGCATCAGCTTTTGCATTGTTACGGCCTGCCCGGTACTTGATGGTAAAGTCATAGTTCGATAGTCGGGCCATCCAGCGTTGTTCCAATGCACTAAGCTTCGCGGTATCCAGGTGTGTTAACGGGTTATTATCCATGAAGACGGTGAATTTTGAAGCTGCCAGGTAATGCTTGAACCGCTGTATTATAGCCCAGACCAAGGCAGGAATTCCAACTTAAAGGAACTGTGTTTTCTGGGTTCCTCTCGGTCGGTCAAAGTTTTCTGCTGGCGTAGGCAATTACTCTTTCCTTGCCATCTTGTATCTGGGATAATACTGCTCCCAGGCCTACATTACTTACGTCGGTGTAGAGGACGAATGGTAGGTTATAATCGGTGTAAGCCAGGATTTCCTCATCGGTCAGAGCCTGCTTCATCTGTTGGAAGGAGTCTTCTTGTTCTTTTCCCCATTCCAATGGTGGCTCGCAGACCTTCTCTTCTTAGATTGGCCTACCAGAAGATCTTGTAGGTGCGCTGCCATCTTTGTGTAACCCTTTATGAATCTTCTGTAGTACCAACCAAACCTAAGAATTGACGTACCTCACTGACGGTGGTTGGTCTCTGCCAGTCCTGGTTAGCTGTCACTTTTTCCGGGTCTGGTACTACTCCATCTGCGCTGACCACATGTCCGAGGTACTGGACTTTTGGTTTCAGCAGGTGACATTTAGATGGTTTGAGCTTCATTCCGTACTTTGCTAGAGCTGTAAATACCTCCGCCAGGTGTTTCAAATGTTCTTCGTAGGTTTTGGAATACATGATGATGTTGTCCAGGTATAAGAGCACCGTTGAAGTTCCGGTTGTCCCAGGCAACATTCCATGAGTCTTTCAAACGTTCCCAGTGCATTGCATAACCCGAATGGCATGATGTTGAATTCACGTAGGCCATTGGTGTTTTGAATGCGGTTTTCTCTCGGTCTTCTTCTGCAACGGAGACCTGCCAATACCCACTAGTGAGATCTAATGTGGAGAAATGATTGTCAGTCTTTAATGGAGCAAGAGACTCCTCTATTCGGGGTAACGGGTAAGCATCTTTGTGAGTGATCTTATTGACTTCCCTGTAATCCACACCATCCTCATTGTACCATCCTTTTTCTGACTAGGACTAAGGGGGCTGCCCAGGGACTACAGCTATCTCTTATAACCCTGGCTTCCTTACATGTCCCGCAGCATCTCTTTGGCATACTGGTAGTGATTTGGTGGATCTGGTCTGTGTCTCAATTTAATTGGGGGATGATCTCCTGTGGGTATGTGATGGTGTACCCCTTTAATCCTCCCAAAATCTAATGGATGCTTACTGAATATCTGTTGAATTCTTGTACAACCCGGTAGACTCTGTGCTACTGGTGGGAAGGGGTGGCATCAGTTCCTACGTGCAACTGCTGGCACCACTCCTCTAGCTGTTCCTTGGAGTTGTTATAGTCCAGCTGATTTGACGGGGAAAAGGGTCTACTGGCTGTATGTTGTTGTTACAGACAGTATACAGCTTGGCTACAGTAGCATACCGGGGTAGTTTGGCTTCCTCTTTCCCATAATTTAATACACGGATTGGTACTCTCCCCTGCGTACATCCACCACCCCTCTGGCTGTCAGTAGTGTAGGTCTATGCTCTGAATATTCCGGCTCACAACTGCTGGTATCCTTTCCTCTGAGACCTATAGCTGCTCAACACCATATCATCATTTCACTTTTCGGTGGTAACACAATGGGAAAGGGTCTGTTACCTGTACCCTGCCAATCTCTCCCCCAGACAGATTTACCTGTTGCTTGTGGATGAGGGCTCGTATTTCTCTTTGGATGACTCTTGTCCGCCCATAACCAGCAGTCACAGCAATCTGTCAGAGTAAAAACAACACTTCTCCAAGGCAGTTTTCAATCACATTAGTACCAATTACCATGTAGGGGTAATTCTCATCAGGATTATCTTCTACCACACATAACCCTTGGCCTTTTAACTCCACCCTCCCCAGCTTTATTGTCACTTCTCTGAACCCCACCTGATTCTGTGGTTGTCCATTAGCTGCAAGAATGACAAAGTTAGGGTCTGGGGGTCTAAGATCAGTTGTCAGACCAAAATTGTTTGTAAAGGATATGTGGGATGGTTGTAACCTGTGACCCGGTGTCCAATAGGGCCGACATAGGGATTCCTTCCAGTGTAATGTTGAGGTAGGACGGCCTCCCACGTACCGATTAGCCAGTCGTATGGGCCCAGTTGTCCTACTCCTTCGGGTTGGCCCTCGGACCCAGGAATCTTCGGGTTTAAAGGACATCCTCTTGCGAAGTGGCCTGGTTTGTCGCAGCATAGACAGATGGGTTGTCCTGAAGAATCCGTGTAGTCGCTGGCTCTGCATTGGAATGGTGCGTTGGTCCCCTGAACGGGCGACTTGTTGGTCCCCTGAATGGGCGATTGTTCTTCCTCCTCATCCTCGGGACATCCTCAGGGCATTTAGGTAGTTGGATGTTGGATTTTGCTTGGTGGTGGTTCCCCAGGCATTGCTTGCAAGAGTTTTAGTACATAGTCCATATTCTTGGTTAGCTGCAGCATCTGGTTACGTAAGTCATCGTCAGGGTTATTTGCGACAGCTTGCCATTCCACTTTTGCAGGGTCTTTGGAAGCAGGTTTAAAGTCTATGGAGAGGTGTTAACTGCCAGGATTGGGTTGCAGGTTCTGCAGGACTGGGTTCCATAGCACTGTTATAGCTCTGTCTTTTAAATCATTAAAGTTCACATTTGGAAGACTCACATGTGTACCTGCTGGCGATGGTAGTCTGACCTCAATCCTTCCATAAACTGTTCCGCAAGCTTTTGTATTCTTCTAACACACTTGCCAGATCTACCTGCTTTAAGGACCGAGTGCCCCTTGTAAACAGAGGTCAAAGTCTCTGATGGTATCTTGCGGCCTCTGTTTGCACTGGTAGAACAGCATCCTCAATTCAGATTGCTGCGTTTTTCAAAAGTAGCTTTAGCTTGTCAAATACTTTAGCTACAGAGTTTTCTGTCAGCATCATTCCAGGACTCGCCCTCTAGCTCCACTGCGCCTGTTAATTGTCCTAGCACAACGGTGGCTCGCTGCTTTTCTGTCATTGCATAGATGTCCAACACTGCACACATCTTTTGTTTAAAGGCTGCTAGGGTACGGGCTTACCTTCATAGGTTGGCAACATTTTGCGCACCGTATGTATGGCAAGGTTAACGGCATTATCGGGACCGCTGCTCCGGGTGCTGCGTTCCGGAATCCCCCTATGAAGGGACCTGTGCGTCGTCCGAATCACTCATGGCGGTGCCCCCCTAGTTAATCGCTGCCAGCCGCTGAGGAAAACTTTTTCCTGTAGTCGGCGGCTCTGTGGGCGGGGAGTGGAGCACCTCAGGTATTTCTGGAGCTAGACACTGCGCTTTGCTGATCTTCGGCAGAGTGGAGGGGGCTCATCTTCACCTATTTTAGCCATGCAGCCGCGATGCTCTTCCCGCTCTGTGGCGCAGTAATGGCGGCCCGGTTTTACAGTGCACAGACAGTTAATAAAGTTCCATTGTAGGCACACAGTACCCGGTTTTACCGGACCCGGGATCCTGTTCGTGACGCCAAACTGAGGCGGTCGACAGGGATGGGGGGGTACTCGGATACTGGGACTGATAACTACTTGGATGGGGGGGTCACGGCTGGTCGGTTCCTGGTTCTGTGCCCTGGACCCTCAGTGGCGGGGGAATAATGATGATGATGGTGGTGGGAGAAGGGAATGTGGTCGTGACTCCACCTGTGGTACCTGGTAAGTTAGATACCAGTGCTGCAGGCCGGCCGCTGAGGTGATGTGATGTAGCTTGGGTGTTACAGCTCCCCACAGGTGGAGCTTTACCTCAGGGCAGCGGGGATGGATGAGGGGAGTTGTAGTAGCATCTCTGCAGTGAACGCTGTGGGCAGCGGCGGTGAAACAGGCACACACACACAATAGTCTTTGTTTCGGTAACATAGTAACATACATAGTAACATAGTAACATAGTAACATAGTTTTTAAGGTTGAAGGAAGACTTTAAGTCCATCTAGTTCAACCCATAGCCTAACATGTTGATCCAGAGGAAGGCAAAAAAAACCCCATGTGGCAACACTAATCTCCACATTGGGGGAAAAAATTCCTTCCTGACTCCAGATATGGCAATCAGACTAATTCCCTGGATCAACGCCCTATCAAAGAATCTAGTATATATAACTGGTAATATTATAGTTTTCAAGAAAGGCATCCAGGCCCTTCTTAAATGTTAGTAGTGACTCACTCATTACAACATCATGTGGCAGAGAGTTCCATAGTCTCACTGCTCTTACAGTAAAGAATCCGCGTCTGTGATTATGATTAAACCTTCTTCCCTCCAGACGTAGAGGATGCCCCCTTGTCCCAGTCCCAGGCCTAAGAGTAAAGAGATCATTAGAAAGGTCTCTGTACTGCCCCCTCATATATTTATACATTATTATTAGATCACCCCTAAGCCTTCGTTTTTCCAAGCTAAATAACCCCAAGTTTAATAACCTGTCTTGGTATTGCAGACCCCTTAGTCCTCTAATAACTTTTGTCGCTCTTCTCTGGACCCGCTCTAGTTCAGCTATGTCTTTCTTATACACCGGAGACCAGAATTGTACACAGTATTCTAAGTGTGGTCGCACTAGTGACTTGTATAGAGGTAAAATTATGTTCTCCTCATGAGCATCTATGCCTCTTTTAATACATCCCATTATTTTATTTGCCTTTGCAGCAGCTGCCTGACACTGGCCACTAAATGTGAGTTTGTCATCTACCCATACACCCAGGTCTTTTTCAGTGACAGTTTTGCCCAGTGTTTTACAATTAAGCACATAATTATACCTTTTGTTTCCTCTGCCCAAGTGCATGACTTTACATTTATCCCCATTAAAGCGCATTTGCCATTTAGCAGCCCAAGCTTCTAGTTTACATAAATCCTCCTGTAATATAAAATTGTCCTCCTCTGTATTGATTACCCTGCAGAGTTTAGTGTCATCTGCAAATATTGAGATTCTACTCTGTATGCCCCCTACAAGGTCATTAATAAATATATTAAATAGAAGCGGGCCCAACACTGACCCCTGTGGTACCCCACTGTTAACTGTGACCCATTCTGAGTGTGTTCCATTAATAACCACCCTTTGTTTCCTATCACTAAGCCAGTTCTTAACCCACTTACACATATTTTCCCCTATCCCCATTGCCCTCATTTTATGTATCAACCTTTTGTGTGGCACCGTATCAAAAGCTTTTGAAAAGTCCATATACACCACATCCACTGCATTTCCTTGGTCCAGTCCAGAACTTACTTCTTCATAGAAGCTTATTAGATTAGTTTGACAGGAACGGTCCCTCGTAAAACCATGTTGATAATGGGTCATGAGGTTATTTTTCTTCAGATACTCCAGTATAGCATCTCTTAGAAAACCCTCTAGGATTTTACCCACAGTAGAGGTTAAGCTTACTGGCCTATAATTTCCAAGTTCAGTTTTTGTCCCCTTTTTGAATATTGGCACCACATTTGCTATACGCCAGTCCTGTGGTACAGACCCTGTTATTATGGAATCTTTAAATATTAAAAATAATGGTCTATCTATGACAGTACTTAATTCCTGCAGCACTCTAGGGTGTATCCCATCTGGGCCCGGGGATTTGTCAATTTTAGTGATTTTTAGTCGATGCCGTACTTCCTCTTGGGTTAAGCAGGTGACGTTTAATTGAGAATTTTTGTTATCACTGATCATATTGTCTGTCATGGGATTTTCTTGTGTAAATACTGTTGAAAAAAAGTCATTTAGCATATTTGCTTTTTCCTCATCCTCATCCACCATTTCACCCAGACTATTTTTAAAGGGGCCAACACCATCATTTTTTAGTTTCTTACTATTTATGTAGTTAAAAAATATTTTGGGATTCTTTTTACTTTCTCTGGCAATGAGTCTCTCTGTCTCAATCTTTGCTGCCTTGATTTGCTTTTTACAAATGTTATTTAATTTTCTGTATTTATTTAATGCTTCATCACTACCTACTTGCTTTAATTCCCTAAATGCTTTCTTTTTGTCACATATTGCACTTCTTACCGCTTTATTTAGCCATAGTGGTTTCCTCCTATTTCTAGCATGCTTATTCCCATAGGGTATATATTGTGCACAGGTCCTATTCAGGATGCTAATAAACATCTCCCATTTCTGTTGTGTACTTTTATGTCTCAGGACATCGTCCCAGTTTATTGCACTAAGATCATCTCTCAACCGTTGGAAATTTGCCTTCCTGAAGTTTAGTGTCCTTGTGGCCCCTCTACTACACGTCTTAGTAAAGGATACTTGAAAGCTTATTAAGTTATGATCACTATTACCCAAGTGACCTCCAACCCGTACCTTTTACTGATGTCCGGTAACAGGTACAGTCCAGGAAGGTAACCAGGTCCTCTGTGCAATTTGGGACTTTCACATTGGAGAGTTGTGAGGCCTCCTCTGTCACTGTGTACGGTGGTTTGGGGTAAGCTCTGCCTATAACTGAACTCGCCTCGCCTTCTCCTGCTCAGGGTATTACTCTGTAACCGACTATGAGGACCTCCTGTGGGAACCCCTATTCTCCTTTCGGGCCCCTGGTCCTGTGCTTGGTCAGGTTTGAGTGTCTCCTAATTTGTCACCTCAGGGTGATTAGTTCCTCCTGGTCCTTCTGGGCTTTTCCTGCTACAATGGATGATTAGCAGTGTCGGACTCCGGTGTCCGGGTGAGCTAAAGGGAAGCCTGGTCTGTTCCCTTCTTCTTTTCTCCTACTTCCTCCACTGGCCTCCGATCCTCTCCCTAGGGTGCAGCACAGCTGGGTCAGTGTTCCCTTGTCCTGGGCCTGGCTTGATCCCAGCAACCAGCTCCTTCACTCTGCTCTCTCCTCTGCTCACTGCAGTCTAACTGGAACTGAACAGAAACTAACTGACTCCTCCCCTCAGACCTGGATCTTTTTATAGGGAATTTGGCTTAAGGCAGCCAGTGGAGCTCCCCGTCCAGGTCTGGGGTGGAAGGTGTTGTGTGCTGTGTTTACCAAAGCGTAAATCCGTCGTCCTTGCACCGGTGGGTTCTGTGGCAATCCCCAGCAGGGGTGCCACAGATCCTTTTTGTAGCACTCAACCCACAACTAGAGTATGGCTTCAGCAGGTTTCCACACATCTGAATTGCTTCATTCCAAACAAAAACAAACTGTATTAGTGGTCCTTCAGTGTTTGAAAATGGTGTTGGTGGTGGGAAATTAAAATAATTTTCATATAAACGCCGTCCACTGTGGAAGGTTTGAAAATTTGAGTAATTTGAGTGTCCATATGCACCTATGTCCACGGCTACAAAAAGGTATTCTGCATCTTCAATAGCCATCAAAACAATGGAGAAGTACTTCTTAGGCTGGAAACACACTGGCAAGTGCAAAAACGCTCCGATTCACGGTTCCGAGAGTCGCACGAGTGTCACCCGACTTTGGGTCAGTGTGGCTTCTGTGTGTTGTCCAAGTGCAATCCGTTTTTTTACTCAGCAGCTAATTACTGTATTAGCATTTACAGGAGCATTTTAAGCTACAGAATGATAATGTATCAATTAAAAATCTCATCCGACTCGGATGGTCTGTGTGCTGTCCGACTGTGGTGCGTGTTTTTTTGTCGGACCCATAGACTTGCATTGGTGACTCCCATCCGAAATACACATGAAATCGCAGCATGTTACGACTGACTCGTCATCCGAGTCTCGGACGAGAAAAAAACATCCGACACTCGGAAATGTGCTCTCGGACATTGATTAACATTGGCTTCAAATGCAATGCAATTTTGACTCACATTGCAGTCGTCAGAGTTTCACCCCAGTGTGTCCAAGCCCTTATAGTTGTAATACTCGGATCCATTTCCTCTAGGTTTAATAATCCAAATATCTTTCCCATCCATAGCCCCCAAACAGTTTGAGAATTGATTAATATAGAACAAAAGACCCAAGGGATCGCATTAGACATGATCAGTTAAAGGGTACAACTCAAAATACATATCAAACAACACTAGAACTGTGTTTTTTATGTAACCCTTAAAATTAGCAGCCAAAGTAAAAGAGATCAAGAGATGGATAAATTGCAAGTGCGGTAGTTAATTAATATTCCATCAATTGAAAAATAAACACTGGTCAAACAAATAAACTACATATCAAGCACAATGGTATTTCATAAGGGTAGACACCGCACCCCTGTCACCAGTCCCTGCACCTTAAAGAGATGGGTGAGTGAGCCGATGGGATTTTTGGCCCCTTTGCATCTTAGGGTACCTTCACACGCGGCAATATTGCTAGGCAATTTCATTGGCAATTTGCTGGTTGCAGTGAAACATTGTTCTATTTTCTTGCCGTGTATAAATGGAACAATGTGTCCATGATTTCACTGCAACCAGTAAGTTGCAAGTGAAATTGCATGCAATGCTGCAACGTGTAAAGGTATCCTAAGGGTACCGTCACACATGGAGATCTCCCCGGCGATTCCATAGGCGACGCACGTGCTCGCGCACGTATTTGCGTGTCGCCGTCGCTCATTTACATGGGGCGACAACTTAGGCGACGCTCGGGCGACAACCCGACCGGAAATTGCCTGAGCGTCGCCCAAGGCCTAGGGGCTATCAAGTCGCTGGTCGCCGCTTCCGCGTCACATAGAGCCACCATATTAGCGATGTGGGCGTAAATTTGAGCCACATCTCGGAGATAGGCGTTAACATAATGTTGTGTGACGCCTTGAGGACGTGTAATTGGTCATTATTTTAATGTGTCGTTACATGTAAATGCATGTGCGTATTGGCTCGCTGCTTATAAACAACTCTCGTGTGATGTGTCGCAGATTATTGCTATACGCATTGGTGTTGCCAAGAAGGCAAAGCACGACGCTCGTGTGACGTTTTCTTGTACAGTCAATATGTACAGCGCTTTTGTTAAGTGTGTTGTGCTACTGCGTTGTCTAATAAAATCACTCTTGCTTTCTTGGTCAGGAGAATATTGCAGCCTTGAAAGTATGTGTGTGCACAGATATTTGTGTGTTTGCAGTTATGGGATGTATAGATGAGATCACCTATCATTTCATTCTCCATGCAGACTTAAGTTGGGATGTAATGACATTTGTGTTTCTGTTAAAGCACACATTTGTGGCACATCTCTCTGCACTTTTGAACACAGCCGCAAACACAGAGGCGATATTAATGCGCCACTGTACAGTATGTACGCTCCTGGGTAATACACCTTTGGACGCACACATCATCAAATATGGCGCCAAGGAACAAGACAACCAATCGTAACGCTCGAGCTGCCACCAATCCACGCAGACCGCCAGAGGTAGTAAATACACCCTGAAATGCCTACAGGAATGGTATAGGCGATGTGTGCTGTCGCCTTTCACATCGCTCATGAGATGTTACACACATCGCCCAAAAATGTTCGCCAGGTTTCACAGCTCTGATGTGAAACTAGGCGACCACTCAGGCGTGTCGCCGTCGCCCATTTAAATTAGGTGACGCATTGGCGATGTCGCCGGCGACAGGCCACGCCTCGGCGTCGCCTATGGAATCGCCCGGGAGATATCCACGTGTGACGGTACCCTTAGGGAATATTTTGTGACAATCGCATCTAGGTTACTTGGTTTATACTTATACATGAGTTTTTTCCATAGATATTGCTACCTCATCATGTAATGTTATTTGTGCCACAGGATACCAACTATCATTGTGGGAAGATTATCCATCCTGTTTGTCATGTATACCCATCTCTACAGTATTATATATTTGGAATTAGTGGGTCTGTGTGTACCCTCATAAAGTACCATTGTGCTTGATATGTACTTTGTTTATTTGTTTGACCAGTGTTCATTGTTCAATTGCTGGAATATTAATAAACCACCGCACTTGCAATTTATCCATCTCTTGATCTCTTTTACGTTGGTTGGCAATTTTAAGGGTTACATAAAAACTCAGTCCTAGTGTTGTTTGGGTTTGGGACTGACAGATCTCCTGAAATTTCTCTGCAATTTCAATACAGTTCTCTGTTGTGGAATGGGGGATGAATTCCTTATGTAAGACTTCCCACAAAGCCCGGCAGGTGTCTTGGATAATTCCGGACATGATAGAAATTGCAAGCCTGAATTGAAAAATATATTGCAATCTGAGAGTCCTCAGTGGTTGATACCTTTTAATGGCTAACTGAAAAGATGGTAAACATAGCAAGCTTTCGAGACGACTCAGGTCTCTTCTTCAGGCTGATAATGACACAAATTTTGAAGACACATACATTTATACATAAGCAATAGAGGGAGAAAAAAAAAAAAAAAAAGAAGGGGAAAGAAGAGAACAGAAAAAAAAATGGCAAAACAGTGTTATATGCTCTGGTGGATATGACAGGTGACGCAAAGCAGAGTCGGGTAGGGAGGGGTGGAGGAGCAGGGACACAGAAAGCAGATTTCTAAGATAAGCGGAACCAATGTATTAGGTAGATGGTTAGTAACCCATGGAGACCTGAAATTACTTAGTTAAGCCTGAATTGGAAATGTAAGGATGATGACATCTCTCCAGTAGCTAGGAATCTGCAGAACAGAATTAAACAAAATGTTAGTAGATGTTCCCAATAGTATTTACATTAAAAGAAAAGATGTGGTACAATAGAATCTTTGTACCTGAGTGTCGCCATCAGACATTCCTCAGGGGAAACAGATCTGCGGAAATGCGTGTCCTGCCTGGTGATGAAGCCTCAGACGCATTGCACCATGTCATCAAAGCTTTCAGCAGTCATCCGTACATAGTCAACAAACTTCAGGGTGGTTCTGTAGCCTTGTGTATAAGCAAGAGAAGAAACCACATGTCTATTTTGCAATGAGAATGTTGTGCAACCAATATCACCGCCGTCATCTCCGTCTCAATCTTCTACGTTCCTTTTCCCATTCCACAGCTTTCAATTGGACCACTTCAACAGACACATCCACATTCAAAGAGAAAGCCTCATATGATAGAGCCATTTTCCAGCTTGATTTTAAGAGCAAGGTATCTGGATTTCACCTAGTATAGTGTACATATACATTTTTCATAAAACACACCCACTAGACATGTCCTATGAAAACTTGCAACATTCCCACTGATCCGGCAAAAAATCGGATGCACCCAAATCTGTATTAATACTGATGCAGTTGACTCCAGTTGCATACGGCTTCACAAAAACAAACGGATGAGGTCGGCTGCGTTTTCTACCTTATCAAAATGCAACACAAGTGTGAAACTAACCTAAGACTGTTTCTAGGACTATCACGTTTACTGTGCTGGCTGCGTTGTGCATTTAATTTCTGGACTACTCAAAGTTTGTTACTACTTAGACTTGTTTGCCCTTTTTCACTGTTCGTTTACACCATCACCTGGATTTGTTTGCTGCATGTGTGAATACAGACTTGAACTCAAAACTCTGTCTCTGTCTAGTCTAGTCCCACACCATCAGATTCCTAAGGGTTTCACATAAGTGTTACAATCGGTCCAACTGCACAGTTCATGCAGGGGAACCAACTAGTCCACAACACTCAACATGCAGGGAAGCACTGTCTCTTAAAGTAATAACGTGCGTAAACTGTTCAAATTTTTGGATGTTTCCCTGTCCGTGTTGCCTCCTCCTCCTACTCTGCCTCCCCCATCTCCTACTCATCTAATCAGCGTAACCAACTTCAGCACAGGCAGGGGGAAATGATAGCAGGCTGTTCTGAAACTCATCTGTTTGGGTGGAAAAAATCCTGTGGAGCTGTGGACGGGGATCGAACAACACATCAATGAGTGGTTGGTGTCATTGAACCTTAAGTCTGACCTGGTGGTGTGCAATAATGAGCAAAATCTCATAGCTTCTCTGGGCCTAGCTGGTTGGATGCACACCCCTTGCCTGTCGCATTTGCTAAATTTGGTGGTGCAGATGTTCCTAAAAAGTCACCCCAAGATGTCAGAGCTACTGCAGAAAATGCAGGCCGTATGTGTATGCTTTTGGCATTCTCAACCTGCTTCTGCTCGCCTGTCTGCGCTGCAGCATAACTTCTGCCTCATATGTGACTTACCCATAAAGTGGAACTCTACTTTGGATATGCTGGATAGACTGTAAGCAGAAGCAGATGATTATGGAGTTTCAGCTGCAACACACAGGCGAGTGAGTCTGCAAAACAACACCATTACACAAACAACAAGTAGACCTCCATGCGGGACGTGTGTGCTGTGTTGCACTTCTTTGAGTACTCCACAAACATCGCCAGTGCTGATGACCTCATCATCAGGGTTATTATCCCTGCTTTTGCCTTGTTGAAAAAACGCCTCAGGCGATGATGGATAAGGTTGTGGATCAGGAGGAAGAAGAGAAGAAACCGGAAACATTCACATGATTATTAAGGCAGTTGTCAACACATAGCTTGTAGGGTGGGTTTTTCTACCAAAAGTGGCCTAGTACACAAATGTCCATCCTGGTACTATGCTGTGCATGTCCACCTGCCATCGCATGTAACTTTAAAAAGATGAAATAAAGAGGATTTTATGAGATGAAGACCTGGTGAGTGCCATTTTTTCTTTACTTGTACAAATGGATATGCCTTAATCTTGAATGAGCACCACCAGTACGCCTTTTTTTTCACACACAACACTCTAAAATACCATGTCTGTATGCCCAGAATAGCTTTTCCGTAATCCAGATTGGTGCAGAACTTGTTTCTTCTATGTTTTGCTGTGTTGGTCCATTGAGGGGATACTTTTGGAGGAGGAACCATATTCACAGCAGAGTGGCACCCAAAGCAGGTCACGGGCATCACTGGAGCGTAACTAGGGGATACAGAAGACACAGACGATACACTTCTCACTGTGGACACCTTGTCTTTACCTCTAGGCAGCCTGGCACACATGAGTGAATACATACTGTAATGCCTGCGCAACAACTGCTGAGTTGCCCCTGATTGTTACCAGTGCTGACTACTGGGTGACGCCTGCATGATCCCCGCTACAGGAACAACGTGCCATCCTTACTTCCATCACTAGAGCATGATTGGAAAATGTGGGAGTACAAGCATATGCTGGTAGATGTACTACCCATTGCTATCCCACCTGACTGTAGTGACTGGAAGTGGAAGCACAAGGCAGAGGAGTAGGAGGAAGTTGCTGATGCAGCTGGGGCACCGGCACCACCTTGGAAGGGAGGTTTAGCCAGAATGTGGAAAACCTTCCACAGCATGCCACAACATCCAGCACCACCACCTAATATGGTCTATATTACCAGAAGGCAGCATTTCAGCAACATGGTGGACACGTCTCCACATAGTAACTAAAGCATAGACCTGTAGAAGCAGAACTCCTGCGAAACGATACCGTCGTCTTCCTCCTCCACCCCCTCCCTGCACCTACTGTCCACCTGGAATAGGTAAATAAAAAAGAGGACAAAGGTAACCGGTGAGTGCCACTTTTTTCTTTGGATGATGATATTGTTGGTCTAAATGTGGCTGAGCAACACCGCAGTCAGTGTAACCTAGGCAAAAGGTGCGGTCAGTAGTGCCCGGTAGCCCCTCTTTTTTCTATGTTAACTGATGGGTCTGCCCCATTTAACTTCAGGGTCTCCAAAATGGACACATAGTCTGAGCTTGCCCTTCGAAGTGCTAGCCTGCCTGCGGCAAATTTACTATCAGAACATGTGTTTAGCATGGCAGGGCGTGGGATCACAGACAGGTGCATCAACCTGTCCACAGCCAACATTGACAAGCTCACATTCATTAAAATAAATCAGGCACAGATCCCACAGGATTTGTCCATGGCTGACTAGAGAAGTAAACCAGCTGCACCCATCTATTGTTATGTGGCACCCCTGCGGATCCAGTCGACACAAAGGTACTGCACCTCTGTTAGGGTGTAGTATCCCACTCATGGGTAAGAGGGGCACAGACCAGTGTCGGGACGCCCGGGCCACGCACAAGGAACCATTGTAGTGGGGATGGGTGGTGGAGGAAGTAGTTAGATGGAGCACTTGGGAAGGAGTGAGGTCAGGAAGAACACACGTAGATGACGTGGGACACATGACAAAAGGTATAAATAGAGTGGAAAAGATCTAGAATGCAGGAGAAGAGACAGTTGAACAGCGGAGAGAAGAGTTGCTGCAGAGAGAGGAAAGGAGAGTGAAGCAGCTAGAGTCGAGTTGGAGGGAAGCTAGAGAAAGAAAGCCTGTCATAGAAGGAAAAGACCCTGAGAGAAGTGTCCAGAGGCCAGACTGACGAACAGAGAAGGAGAACTAAGTGGTTTCCGGAGAAAGAAGGGGTCCTAGAGACACGGGAAGTGAGCAATCAACCCGTGGGGCTTGAATCCATTGTCAGGCGCAGGCAAGTGGAGGGACTAGGCTGAAGACTAGGGACACCGGGAACCCCAAGACTAGTGTGGCACCCCAGAGTCTGGCTATCACAATGTCATTATCTCCCCCGGGGGGTAGTGTCATACCTGAGAGCAACAAAGGGTATCCACACCAGGCAAAACCCAAAGCACACAACACCTTTCTGCCTCCAAGCCTGAAGGGGGAGACTTAAGCCTGGGTTCAGGGTGAGCTCCCCTATAAATTCTGGTCTGGGGTGGAGTTAGTCAGTTCAGTACGAGGCAGTACTAAGGAAGACATCCTGTGGACTGGAGCAGTGCTAAGCTCATCACAGGAAAGCTAAACTTAGCTTGAGTGACTCACAGGCAAGGGTCTGAGGAAGGAGAGCAGAGCCTGGAGAGTAGAGTGGTGTCGAGCTCACCCCAGAACTGTCATACAGTGACGGCCATCTATACCTGCGGGTGGCGTCACAAAAAAAATTAACAAGTATCCCCAGGTCCAGTCATCCCTTCCCAGAATGAACCAACCATTCCAGATGCCCTTCCCTAAGACAGAGAGCCACCACACCTTGTGTGCCTTAGTAACAGTGTTAAAGAACTTTGAACAGTTCCTGGTTAAAAGAACAAACACCATGACTGTCAAGGAGGGTGTGATGCGGCCTCCCTTCAAGGGCCGGGTCACAGAGAAGTGCGTACCCGCCCACCAAAGAGACTTTTGTGCAGCAGAATGTGCCAGTCAGCCAGTGAGATCCACCCAGGGGTGTGGCTGACAGCGCCCAGAGAAAGAACCGCCCACTCCATACTACTCCAGAGAGATAGAGGAGGACTTGGGAAAGCTGTCGCTCCTGGACCTGGGTTTCCTGTGAAGTGAGGTCGAGAGCCTGGGCCAGCAACTGAGAAAGGCCCAGGTGGAGGCGTGGAAGGAGACCCTGCTGACCAAAATAACCCGGAGGTGGACGACGTCGAGACCACTGTTGCCAGTCCTGGAGGGAGAAGCGGATGTCGGCGCCGAGGTAGCTGAAGGTACCAACACCCCCCCGGCGGCTGACGACACCCTGGTAGGACTTGTAGGCGCTCCGTCCCCTCTAGCGCCTGGCCAGGACTGCAAAGACATGCAGTGGGACCAATCTGTAGTTCAGCACAGGTGGGTGGCCCCTAGAACCCAAACCGGCCCCGATGGAGATACACGTAGAGTGAGAGGTCATCAGATAGGTCGACCAGGGAAACTCGCTAATGGGCTTTCCAGGAGACACACAGGAGGGACGGCCCATAGTAGAGACTCTGAGTTGGGTGGTATATTGCCGCCAGCATGAGGCCAAGCAAGGGTCCCAGAGGGAGGCTGAAAAGGAGGAAAGGCGAGCTAAATGGCTTACCAATGAGGAGCGGAACCAGCAAGAAAAGCAGCGGGTCCGCCGGTCCAGGGCAGGAGAGCGTGGCCCAATCTGTAAGGGTCCGTGTTACGGTTCCACCTGGAAAAGGGCTGGGGATTCGTCAAGGAGCAGAGATGCGGCAGAGAACTTTTGTGACCCAGTGGGACGTTGAATCCCACTTGCCAGAGGGTCACCCCAGTCGCGATCTGCAGCCAGGCAACATAGTCACCTTTACCCAGCATCTGGGTGAGCGGGCGTGGTACGCCCTAGTTGTCCATCTCGTAAGGGATAGACCACCCACTTGTTCCACTGAACCCTGGGTATCTGAGCCGGCAGCTGAGCCCGTACAACCTCAGAGGCCACAGCAACTGTCCGTACCAGTGAAGGAGCCCTGCTGTCCCAGAACCATCGATGTAGCTACACAGACTGTGCTGGGAGGAACTGCAGTAGTAGTAGTGAGCATTAAAGAGGTGGCTACACTGACTAAGCCCTTGACACTGGCGACAGCTGCAGCAGAAGACTTCGCTGCAAGATACAGTGCAGGTAGAGAAGTGCTGCCCTGGTTGAGAAAGAAGCCACAAACCAACATGTGGTAATGTAAATAGTGCAGCATTGTATATAGTTATTTCTTGTTGACCCGGTTAGGCTGTAAGTGTGTGTATTTGTAAAACAAAGCCAAGAAGCCCACACTGCCTGTGGTTAGCACGCAATACAAAAAGTGCAAATGCACATATTAATTTCTAACTGTACTTTAAACTGAGACACTTAGCAATCAATTGATCAATTCTTTGAGCCACCCCACCATGTCACGGCATTGTCAGATGGGGCAGTCCTACTCTACATTTTTTCATATATGCTGTGCCATTACGGCCTCCTGAATGCATTAAATGTAGGACCACATTAAATATCAGATTTTGTCTGTTTCCATCTGTATTGAAAGTAGCATTCTTGGTAATTGTTCACACACGGTTATCACACCCAGCCCTCAGGCTTAGTTCATTTTAGCTTCATTCATCTGACCTAACCTGCTTTCATCCATGAGTGCTGGTCTGGTGCAGTGAGGGTTAACTGTGAAAAGCCCAGACATTTGTGGTGTAAGCTGCAGGTGAGGGCCCTGTGTTACCTTAATTCACTTGTACTGACCTGGCACCTTGGAAGCAGGTCTGGGATGCATAAGGTGAGTGCTAGCTTTATATGGTTCACTTTATGTTCATGTTTGAAGTCTTATGACACAATAAAAACTAAAAGTTATAGAATAAGACCACCCTATCGGAGAATGCCTTGACGTTTGCAGGGTGGATCAAAAGATTAATTAATCTTTTGCCAAATGTCTCGATTTTGTACAGTTTGGAAGCAATATGTGTGTGTACACAATTTGTATTGTAATATGTTTTCTGGCAGTGCTGGCACCTTTTGATTTTTCCCTATGTGTATTTGTAGGTATGAAAGTGTATTATGTCATGTTGGAACAGAGTGTGTGTTGATAAAGTGAATTATACACAATGTGGCTAAGGACTAAGCATAGCCCGGACTAAAATGTAAATAGTTAGCACCAACAGGGGCGGACGCAGACTGTAATGGGCCCCTGTGCAAGAACTTTTTTGGGGCCCCCCCTTCATAGTGCAACAAAGTTATGTAAATATATAGATTCAAGGTACAAGAGGTAAATACCGGGCACTATGAGTAGCAAAGGGGGCTAATTTAACTGTTGTAGCCTGCTGTATCTTCCTGAATGGGAAAAAGGCAAGTGGAGAAGCTTTTTCCTGAGCACCCTTTACTGGTACCATTTACACAAGGTGCACAAAACAGCCCCCTGGACGCCCTATCGTATCAGGGATAGGGTTGTTCACAAAACCATTATCTCAGTTTGTAGACTGGTTGTTAAGACCTTTGCTCGCTAAAATACCCGCATATATAAAAGATACAAATGATTTTGTAAAATATATTGATGGAATTGAATAGTGAGAAGGATATAGACTCACATCAATTGATGTAGAGACTAGTCTTTACACACGAATCCGCCAGCATTTAGCAGTAAAAATCATAAGGGCTCAGACACACTCATTCGAGTTTGACGCACGAGACTCGGAACAGGCTGGAGCAGTGACCCAGAACGGCCTCTATCTCTGTGGACAGGGAATGCAATGCTGCACAGAAACACAAGCAGCTGTCATTCCCCGTCCAGAGAGAGAGAAGCCGTTCAGGGTCAATGCTCCAGCCTGTTCCGAGTCTCGTGCGTCAAACTCGGATGTAAGTAGCAGAGTGTGTCCGAGCCCTTAGAGAAATTCTGACAGATAAAAAACAATACGCTCTACTGGTGGATTTCGTGTGTGAATCCTTATTTTGTATTAAACCACAATGTATTTTCCTTCCTGGCCCATCTGGAAGACAAAATGATTTACTCCTAGTCCAATTCCTTTCTAAAAAAATGTAAAACCTATATTCGCTTTGTGGATGATATATTTATCGTATGGGAGGGACTGAGAAGGATTTCAATTCTTTCATTGCTTATTTAAACAATGAAAATGAGTACAATATGAAATGAACCTCTTCTTTCAATGATCAAGAATTAGAATTCCTGGACATAAAACTATGCATGAAAGAAGATAAAACCATAAGATCAGTGTTCAAAAAAACCACCTCAACCAACACTCTATTACATTATTCTAGTGCACACCCCCTGCACATGAAACAATCGCTTCCTTATAGCAAATTTTTAAGAATAAAAAGAATTAATAATAACGCAGAATTGTTGGAAGAACAATGCAAAAAAATGGAAAGCGACTTCCTGAGCAGGGGTTATCCATTAGCGCTTACAGTATAACAGAAGCAAAGGAGAAATCGTTGAAACAGAATGAGGTGAGTAAAAGTAAGCACAGTAAAACATCCCAAAAAATCAGCAACCAAATAAAAAGCGCTTCACGTTCACTTTTAAATACGGTCCAATGTTTGAAAAAAATCAGAGAAGCCATACGGAAACATTGTCTGGAAACAGGGATGGTGTATCACAGTCCGCGCTGCTTTGAAATAATCACTCAAAGAGTCTTGGATGAAAGACCCCCCTTCTTTATTTAGCCTACGCGTTTCAATGCTACTCCCAGCATCGTCATCAGGGCATCCTGAAAAATGACTAAAGGCCACGTTACACACACAGATATCTGTTCAGATATTGGTCACAGATCTCTGGTTGCAGTGAAATCATGGACACATTTTGTGGCTGTGTACAATGGAACAATGTGTCCATGATTTCACTGCAACCAGAGATCTGTGACCAATATCTGAACAGATATCTGTGTGTGTAACGTGGCCTTTAGCGGTATTCCTTTGATCCACCTCTTTAACTAAATAAAAACAGCCAAACATCTGGTGTAATTGAGGAGAAATTCAATGTGGTATAGCAGAATGAAAGAATGTCCATTGCACAAAAACAGGAGTAAGCTGCGGTTTTCATGCCAGCTGCAGGTTAAATGCAGCTGATATGGAGTTGTTATAGCAACACAGTCAACAAAATGTATTTGTTGCGCTTAGGCTGGTTTCACACTGCAGTTTTTTCCCTGATCAGGTTTGTGTGTCAGAACCAGGAGTGTCTCCAAAACTCAGAACAGGTGTCAATCTTTCAATTATAGTTTTTCTCTGCAAGTTCCTCTCCTCGTTCCTCTCCTGGTTTTGGCGCACAAACCTGATCAGGGAAAATACTACAGTGTGAAACCAGCCTTAGGCTAATGTCACACATAAGCCCTTGGTCCGTTTTTGGCATCATTGTTTGCACTGGAAAAACGGATTATATGTAATAAACACCCTATCCATTTTTTACTGCACCCAAAAACATTGCTAGGAGCGTTTTTTACCCAAAAACGTTGTTAGGAATATTTTTGGGTGCCGTTTAAAAACACATGCGTTTTTTAACATGGGGCCCTATGGGAAACGCATGCTTTAACGCATGATACATATAGGTACCATCCGTTAATGCATGCGTTAACGCATATCCTTTTTTAAGAAAAAATGACTAAGTCCAAAAAACGTCCCGGGACACAGGAGACACAAAATGCATCCTAGGAAAAACGGATTGGTCATGAAAAGCACTTCCAAAAATGGATTGCTATGTGTGACCCTAGCCTTAGTTGTATTAATAAGAATCTACACTAGTATATAAAAAACTTTTTTCCTGAAGTATAACCTAATGTTCTAAATATTTCTTCAATGTATTTTTAATTTGCACCTGTAACTTAAAGGGAACCTGTCACCTGAATCTAAGCCCCCACACTATCACTAGCTGTCCCTACACCTTCCTAGCTTCTCCCTATCTATCCCTTTCTCATTTAAAATGGCCATATGAAACATCTCAAAAATAAGTTTAAACTTACAGCAGTCCCCGAGGTTGGGGGACTGGGAAGGCGGGCCCATGCTCCATTCACCACTCCTCCGTTGTGTAGTGCACGCCCCGCTGGGTGGCATTATTCTTTATCCTCTCTGCCCCCACCATTTGGAATCTCCCGCCCTCTGTGACATTGTATGCAGCGGCCGGACGTTATGTCCGGTGCGGTGCATTATGGGGCTGGTCACGTGATCGGCCCTAGTGCATTATGGGGTCGATCACGTGATTGGCCCGCCTTCAATAAGCGCATTGTGCATGCGCGGAGCGAGGCCGATCACATGATCAAGCCCATAATACACTGGGGCCAATCATGTGATCAGCCCCATAATGCACTAGGGCCGTTCACGTGATCGGCCCCATAATGCACTAGGGCCGATCATGTGATCGGCCCCATAATGCACTAGGGCCAATCACGTGATTGGCCCCATAATGCGCTAGGGCTGATCACGTGACCGGCCCCATAATGCACCGCGCCGGATTTGACGTCCGGCCGGTGCATACAATGTCACAGAGGGCGGGAGATTCCAAATGGTGGGGGCAGAGATGAAAAGAATAATGCCGCCCAGCGGGGCGTGGACTACACAACGGAGGAGTGGTGAATGGAGCGTGGGCCCGCCTTCCCAGTCCCCCAACCTCGGGGACTACTGTAAGTTTAAACTTATTTGTGAGATGTTTCATATGGACACTTTAGGTAAGAAAGGGATAGATAGGGTGCAGCTACGAAGGTGTAGGGACAGCTAGTGATAGTGTGGGACTTAGGTTCAGGTGACAGGTTCCCTTTAAAGGCAGTGATGTGCAGAGCACCTCCATATATAGCAGGAGGAGGTAATGTCAGACACTGAGATCTGGACCCGTTGAAGCGGCATAACACCGCGAAATGGCAACCGTCGTCCTTCGATTCCCTGCTCCCTCTCATCGCTGCACCAAAATGCATTAATGTTTGAATTGCACGAATAAAAAAAGATCAACAAACCGGCAAGTGCCGTCAACTTTTCTTTCTACATGCTCATGTGGCGCCCCTGCGACCAGGTGACCACAAAGGGAAGTGCAGCCAGGTAAGGAAAGACGGTTGAGAAAACACCCACACAGATGCACACACTGACCCTACGCCTAGGACTCTAGGTTGGGCAAGGGGTAGCAGGTGTTAAGAGTAGTGTGAGTGGAGCGTAGAGTAGCACTGACAAAGTGGTTGGAGAGACCAACACTAGAAAACCCGGGAACACACAGAGTCAGAACAGTGAGAGAGAACAGAAGAAGAACACAGAGAGGCAGTTAGTATTCCCAGGAGGAGTGGTTCCCTGGAGGATGCAGAATCCTGAGTGGCACATACCCTAGGAGAGAAAGCTGGCTCCATAGCTGGAGGCGAGGGAGACTACAGCCACAAGCAGAGACACCCCACAGCTGAAGGAAGGTGGGAGGACAAGGGCCCGGCAGCCGCACACATCTTAGGTGACTGGAGGAACCCTGAGCTAAAACAGTGACAGACAGAGGGAGCCTGGTGATCCCACAGCCATACCTTGGACACTGGAGGCTAGGCCGCTATAGCCAGAGAGCCGGCTCTGTAGAAGTGACCTGGAGCACTTTAGGACCCTAATCACAGGACACACTGGCGTGGGGCAAGTGCTTTATGACCTGCAGCCTAACTTTCCACCCCGGTCTAAAAACAGTCATCATACTAAGATTGGTGACCATGACTGAGCGGGAAACACTCACCCAAAAGCCTGCGATGACCAGACTGAACCCGTAGGTGAGGTACTAAAGGAGAGACTAACAGAGCCTGAACAGACTTAGAGGGAGCAACGCAGAGGAGCCACCTGAGCTGCACAGTCTGAATAACCCGGAGCAGTGCAAAAGTGTTTAAGTGTGACTAAAAAGAACTGTAAACTGTGTAAACTGCTGTTGAAAGACCAAGTAAAGAACCCAGTAAGCTCATCCCTGCCTAAAACTGTTCCTTTCTAGCGCTGCATACCAGGAAAACCAGCACAATGGAGAGCTGCAGCTTTGAAGTAAGTGCACTACACCCAGTACAATCCCTCACCAGGCCCATCCATCACTACTACATCTGCCCTGGGTACCCTCAGCCCTACTCAAGGAGGGTTTTCCATCCATGCTGCCCCAAGTCACCGTCCCCAGCAGGAATACGGCAGCGGTGGTACTATTAACCACATACCCTGGGTGGCGTCACAACAAATCCCTAGTAAATACCCCTTTTTGGACTGATCCCAGGCCACGACTACCGTGATCCCAGAGAGACAGCAACGGCCCGGTTCCTGAGTACTCCATAGCCTGGGGGTGCATCACTCATGCTTAGAAGTGGCCACGCCATTGGGAAATAAAGTCCACTTTTTTCCTGTTTTTCCTTTTTTTTACACTCTCTATTATATATTACACACACACACTTGAGATTCTGTGGGCTGAATACACAATAGCTGTATGAACAATAGAGAATACACAGTAGAGATGGCTGCTAGCTAAATACACAATAGAGATGGCTGCGGGCTGTATAGTCAATGGAGACGGCTGCTGGCTATACACACAGTAGAGAATACACAATAGATACTGCTGCTGGCTGTACACAATAGAGAATGCACAATAGAAACTGCTGCTGGCCATATACACAATGGAGATGGCTGCGGGACAAATGCACAATGGAGATGGCTGCTGGCTGTACACAACACAATAGACACTGCTGCTGGCCTGGCCACACACACAATGGAGATCGGTGCGGGACAAATGCACAATGGAGATGGCTGCAGGACCTATGCACATTGGAGACTGCTGGGAGACGTATGCACGTTAGAGACTGCTTCTGGATGTATGCACATTGGAGACTGTACAGGACATATACAATGTATATAATAGGCTAGACCTTTTGTTATGGATCAGCACTGTCCACAGTGGGCTAACCCTGTCTATAGTAGGCTAGCCCCTTTTGTAATGTGCCAGGTCCGGAGAAATGAGGAAGCAGCTGGGTCACAAGCTTCTGAAAATGTAACTGCAATGCATGATGCATTGGTCTGATGTTACAGGGGCAGCTGGGATTTGTAGTCCTGCAGTACATGCATTATGCATGTACTGCAGGACTACAAATGCCAGCTGGGATTTGTACTCCTGCAGTACATGCATTGATCTGATGTTACAGGGGCTGCGGGGATATGTAGTCCTGCAGTACATGCATAATGCATGTACTGCAGGACTAAAAATCACAGTGCAGAGACAGAGAGCAGGATCGGACTGATAAAGCCCTGGGCCCTTGCAGCAGCTGTTACCCGGGTGTGCTATCCAGGTGTGGAGGGAGGGCACACTCACTCACCTCCTTGCTGTTGTCTCGGACTTGTCCGCCCGGTGTCTGCTCCTGCTTGGCTCCTGGTGGCTGCCAGGAGTCCTCGGCCACACTCCAGGGCTTCTCCCAGCACACAGAATAAGTGCTCTGCCACTTCTCTGGCTGGTAGGGTGTCGGCGTGTGAGGGCACATCAGCAGGACTGGTCTGGAACTGTGGACGAGTAGCTGTGCGCCTACTGCAGCAAGCGGTGGCTGCTGCCACCTTCTTTGTTGCTGGCTGCATTCACTAACTGTGCAGCCGGTCGGTAGAAGTTCAGACTTCATCAAAATGGCTGTGGCCAAATGGAGATCCACGGCCACTGTGTAGAAGTCTCAACCTTTACCGACCGGCTGCACAGTTATTGAATGCAGCTGGCCACAAAGAACATGGCGGTGCCCCGCAGCTTCGGGGCCCGGCGGCCGGCGGTGATTGCTAGGAGAGGGGGGGCCCGTGCAAGATGTGGGGGAACAGGGTCCAGAGGAGCCTGCTCCCTGCTCCAAATGGCCACTCCCCCTGGAGTCACGGCCAGGCCCCCTGCCCCTGATCCAATGGCCACGCCCCCTGTAGTGGGGCCAGGGGCCCCTTACTCAGTAAGAGCTGTAACCCCCTAATGGCGGCCCTGATCACAATCCACACATTTATGTTGTGCAGTTGTGACTGTAGCAGGAGGGGGTGCTATACTCTACAAACAATGCAGGTGACTGTAAACACCTCTGCTGTCCACATCAGCGCTTTTCATTTGTTGGCAAACCAATCAATATGAGATTCTCCACCACGCACTAGAAACCATTGCAGTGGGGATGGGTGGTGGAGGAAGGAGTGAGGTCAGGAAGAACACACGTAGATGACGTTGGACACAAAGGGTATAAATAGAGTGGGAAAGATCTAGAACGCAGGAGAAGAAACAGTTGAACAGCGGAGAGGAGAGTTGCTACAGAGAGAGGAAAATAGAGTGAAGCAGCTAGAGTTGAGTTGGAGGGAAGCTAGAGAAAGAAAGCCTGTCACAGAAGGAAAATAACTTGAAAGACATGTCCAGAGGCCAGACTGAGGAGCAGAGAAGGAGAACTAAGTGGCCCCAGGAGAAAGAAGGGGTCCTAGAGACACGGGAAGTGAGCAGTCCACCCGTGGGGCTCGAATCCATTGTCAGGTGCAGGGACCAGGCCGAAGGGGCACCGGGAACCCCAAGACTAGTGGAGAAGACAGACCAGGCTCAGCTGGCAACCCGGAGACTGTGTGGTACTTCCATGGTGACACAGTCGACAACTGCGCACATCTGCTGAATAGGTGGCAACCATTGAGCTAAGGGGAGACACTGTAGGTTAACCCCTAAGAAAAGCCCACAGTCACTGGCTCAGAGCTCTGTGTGGCGAGGTGCAAGGCAGACTGGGCCAGGCAAGCGCAGTGTGAAGAGGCAGAAAAAGGACAGAGAAGGGGTGCCAGTTATGTGTTATCCTCCTGCCTGGGAGTAGCTGGATCTCTGCCTCCGAGAACTCAGTGCTCAGCGGACTGTTATGGTACCGTCACATGTGGCGATCTGTCAGGTGATGATGCCGGCAACTCCGGGCGTGGCCAATTTTTGGGAACTTTGCCAAGATTGCTGTGGAGATGTTACACGCAGAGACCTCTCCGGCAACTTAGCTGCAGTCTTGAAAGGAACTTTCGCTGGCAGGGTTAAATTCAACCCAGCAGCGATCATTTAACATTGCATTGAATAGGGGAAGTTGCTTCAAATATCACGGTTGCCGTGCCACATGGAGCAATTGCAGCAGATCATCAGAGCAACATCGACAGGTTTCCCAACATGTTGGGAAACCTGGCAACTCTGCTCAGGCAACTTATCGCTGTAAAAATCGCCCTTTTACACGCGGCAACTCGGTTGCTGGGTTGCGTCAACTTGGCCACACCCTGAAGTTGCCGGCAACATCGCCTGAAAGATCGCCACGTGTGATGGTACTATTACACAAAGACTGTGAGTAAAAGAACTGAAGACTGCAACCCGCTGTGTCTGTGAACTTTCTTAATGCATCAAAAGCACCAGAAACACAACTACCAACTGTCTCGAGTACCTCAAGCTGCCCTGGGGGTCAGCCCTATCCGTAGAGGGCTTAAGAACATTGCTACCTCCCAACCATCGGTCCCTAGGAGAACTGTCGTGCAGCGGCGGCTATCTATAGCCGCAACCTGCAGGTGGCGTCATGTAAAATTAACAAATATCCCCAGGTCCAATCATCCCTTTCCAGAATAAACCCTCCACGCCAGATGCCCTTCCCTAAGAGAGAGAGCCATACACACCAAACATTTAGTGAAAACGCCAGGGTCACGGAGCCCGGTCTTGGTCCCCGTGATGAAGCCTCAAAGCCTGGTTCTAAGTATCCTAAGACCCTGGAGAGGTGTGTCAGTTACACTCCACTGCAGTTTGTTCGTTCTATTTGCTATTTTAATCCTAATTTTTAGGGGCCTCCCCAAATTAAAGCAAACAAACACAAAACAATATTGGCTACCTCCTCCCTCTACCTCTTCCATCTACACAGCCACATCCATCTGCACTTCCTCATTTAACTCCCTCCTCCATTTGGACCTCCTGGTTCAAGATTATTAGTATTTTTTATTGTCTTAATTTTTTTTGTTCTATGTTATTTTAAAGGGGTCCTGTTTGCACGATGGAGGAACTCTGAAAATTGGCTTTGTGGGGGCACTCTTTAAATATTTGCTCTGTGGGGGCACTGTGAAAAATTTTACTCTGTACAGATGTTATTAAATTGTATTCCTGAGGAGTCACTCCTAAAATTTTGACTCTGTAGGTGCATTCTTACAATATTTTCTCTGTGGGTGCATTTTTAAAAGTTTTGGTCTGTTGGGGAACTGTGAAAATAGGCTCTCTGGGGCACTCTTAACATTTTTGCTCTATGGGGGCACTCTTAATAAGTTTGCTCTGTAGGCACACTCTTAATATGTTTGCTCTGTAGGTGCACTCTTAAAATTTAGGCTCTGTCAAGGCACTTAATAATTTTGCTCTGTGGGTAACTCTGAAAATAGGCTCTGTAGGGACACTTTGAAAATTTTTGCTATGTGGGTATTAACACTTTTAAATATAACCTTAACATCTCTACCTTTTCCATTTCGCTTGACTACAATGCAATTTACAAAAGTAGTAATTCCTGTATTGGATATAGCACAGTACAAAAACATAGCTTTATAAGTACGTGAAGTAGGAATCCGGGCACTAGGCCCTCCTATGATGGCTCGTTCGTCCACTACAGCTGTATGCAGTGGTTGCAATGGCGGTGTTCGGCAATCAGGGGAAGCAATGAACAATATAGGAACAAAGAAAATGCGACACTCATCAAAGTTGCTGACCGTGTCAGGGATTTATTCCAAATTAAGGATACATAATGCAGGGAGGGAAGGGGGTGCAGAGGAGGACAACGGCAACCGTTTCAAGCTGAAGGCGCTTCTACGGGTCCTGTGTCCCACAGGACCCATAGAAGTGCCTCCAGTGTGAAACGGCTGCAGTTGTCCTCCTCTGCACTCCCCTCTGTCCCTGCATTATGTACCCTTAATTTGGAATAAATCCCTGACACGGTCAGCAACTTTGGTTAGTGCCGCATTTTCTTTGTTCCTATATAAAAACATAGCTTTGTATACATTTATTTACACTAATGAACAGTTACTATAGAAGGAGTAACCTACAGTTATATTTCAATAGCAAAATACTTAAAGAGATTTTGATTTTAATTATTGCATTTGAGTCGCCATCAAGGGCCGTGGGATACTCGGAACTGGGCCGTTCAGCAGTCCTGGGGAGTCACAGTGTTGTGACCTGGCTCCGTGACCCTGGGCGAGGTCAATAAAAGGTAAAACAGTTGTGGGATTTTACGTGACGCCACTCATGGTGCGCGGCTGTGGGCAGCTGCCGCTGCAGTCCGAACCTCTGGGGATGATGGGGTAGCAGCAAGGATGTTGAGCCCTCCATGGGTAGGGCTGGTCTATGGAGTCTATGGGTATTGTGTAGTGAAGCGTTCCCAGTTACTGGCAGCTTCCTGCTGCTGGATCATAAAAGCAGTCTATCTCCTCTCGGGCGCAGCAATCAGTCTCACAAAGTACAGAGCTTTTACTGGGTTTACTTTCCAGCTCGGCAGATGACACAGCTTACAACACAGTCAGTACAATAACCGTGTGGTCTAGGCAGCTGGGATGGCTCGTCTGCAGCACCCCCTTTCATGTTCCTTTCGGGTCTCTACAGTCTATTCCGCATGCTAGCTATGATCCAGCGGTCACGGGTGTTCAGTCGGTGACTTTCCGGGTCCCCTGGCCCTAGTACGACAGTCTTCTCCTCGCTGCATTGGAGGTTGGGTCTCGGGACATAAAGACCCCGCATCCCGCCTGGATTCGTGGTTGGGGCATAAAGCTTCCCTGCCACTTTAGCAGAGCCAGCACTCTGGTTCCGGGCCTGTCCCTTGGTGTACCTGCTGACCCGGGCACCCCTAGACTCCTTCTGTCTTTCCTCGGTTTACAGCCTGGGACCCGGGATAGCCTTATGGTGGTGCAGGCCGCCGGGTCCGGGTACTCTCAGTCCTGTATCGTGGTGTTCGTGTTTCTCCTTTCACTCCTCTACTTTTCTCACAACTCCTCTCACTCTCCTTCTCTCTCCGACCCTCTGGTGTTGTCTCACAGTCCTTTTTGTTGTCTCGGTACCTCCCCTAACTGGGTCCTTCTCTAACTTTCCACCCTCCACCTGGCTCCTCCCGCTGTCCCGTTGCTGGACATAGAGTATCTAGACTTGGGATCGGCAGTGTGTTGGGGGTGTGTGCGTGTGTGGGTTGACCGACTTGCCAATCCCGGATGCTGCTCCATCTATTGGCGACCAGTCCACAGGGGCGCCACACATTAATTTATGTAGAGAATAGGATGTGTTGAACAAATTTCTAATGTACCATACAAGAAATTTAAATTTTGCTGATGGAGCTTTTTTTTAATACATTCAGCAGCCTGTCCTTTAGAAAAAAAAAATGGTACAGTGCATTTTAATCCTGTAAAGTGCATTCATAGGAAAGCTGTATAGGACTAGACATGGCATTAGTCTTGTGACCCTCACTGGTATTATTTGACCTTGCAGTTAGTTAAAGGGATTTTGTGACCACAGACATTGGTGGCATATCACTTGGATGTGCCACCAATGTGTTGTACGTGCGGTTCTCAGCTCTCGGACCTGTAAATATAGTGAGAACAAAGCCCCCATACTGAAAGGAAAATGACAGGGAAAAATGCTCTGTACTTATTGGTTTGTAAAAATGGTATAATGGTGTAACCGTTGTATGGGGGCAAGGGGTCGCATAATTGATGGGAGGTATGTGTCGCAGAAATACCTGTTGTCTGTGACATAAGTCGGAGTATTGTCCTTAGTGCATGTGAGCACTAAGAGGTTTCTTAGTCCAGAAGGGGCCGGCTTATGGGTCCTGTGAGAGACGGGCGGGTCCAGGACCCACACACCTCCCCAAGGGGCGTGGTGACAGGCTTATAGTGGAGCCTGGTGTTAGCGCGGGTCTGTGTGTTTCACTGTTGGTTTGCTGTGGAATGGATTATGAATGACAAATAAACCATTCTGGTTGTGACGTGTGAAGACGCTGCCTCCTCGTACTTTCTGTCGTCGCCAGCGAGTCGTTCTGCTACACTGTGTATCTGCTTCCTTCGACGGGGCCAATGTAAGCACTGCTCCCCTGTTAGTAAGTAGTTAATAAATGCGAGTACTGGAGCTCTTGCTGGGAGGGGCTTAGTCTATATAAAGGGAGTGCGCATGGTGGACAGCTAAGAAAGTTCCCAGAAAAAGAAAAATATTTGCAGGAACAATCGCTGATTAATTCAACCCTTGCCACTAAACCCTGCAGGAGATGTACACTGACGTCAGCAAGGACCCCAATAAATGGGTGAATATGGTGCTGTCAGGGAGTAAAGGTTTCCAATGAATGTCCTCAAATTCTGATTGGAGCAATTTCCTATCAGAACAAAGGGGTTGGAGTTGGCAGGAACTTGCATAGTGTGCAGCCACACATGGGGGTGCCAGATGTGCTTGGTGAAAACCTGGGGGTGTCAAAACGTGGTTAGCAGTCCTTATCAATGCAAAAATCTGTAAATATTCCCAAACTTATAACGTTTAAGCTCAGTGCCCATATTTCACGAGACTGTTTAAGTAAAGGGCTTTTGAATGACTTTGTGGATTTGTTATGTACTTTGTCCCTCATCAACGGTGTTGCTTAACAAAACTTTTTAATCGGAGAGCCGGCAGGGGTGTAAGATGCTGTGGGCCCAATGTTACACTGTAGCTTGTGCCCAGAATCAAGACTGAGTATTCTGCCCTCGTGCTTTGAGTCCTTCGACGTACGGGTCACAGAGGTGAACCTGCACCTATAAGACATTGGTGGCATATCCTCACGATATGTCACCAATGTGTTTGGTCACAGAATCCCTATAATACGACCCTATGCTGCCAGTCTCCTTCATTCGTAGCAAAAATGTTAGAGCATGGTCTCAGCATGTATGTAAATGAGCAGTGGTATTTACCATGGGATACTAAGAATATTCTATGCAGGGTAACTTGCTAAGTTATTTTGTTAATGATATTTTAAAAAAACAATATATTTACAGATAGCTTTAAGATATCATTTACTTCCTATTTAACTATGATTGCTATAGTGACAGAACCCCTTTGAGTCACTTCCCTATCCACATTTGTTTGCAGTGCAATTCTCCTGCTCTTACCCCCATTGTGATTCCTTTTGCAGCTCCCTAGCCCTTATTATGACCATTTTACAGCAAAAAAAGTGTGGGTCAACCTAATTACTTCTATGGAGTTCGGGGGCAATTTTGGGTACTGAAACAAACTTTTAATATATTTTTCATCCGAATCCGAACATCCACGAGTTCACGTATCCCTAGTCATGATAAGCTGCAAATAGAAAGGTACTGTGAACTGATTTTCTTTCCCAGTAGGAGAAGAGAGTGGTTTTATTTTTTTTTACTAAACCTATGTTCAGGATCATTTGTGGGGATCCATGAATGGAAATTGAAGGAATGTGGATGTTTTGGAAATACAGGTGCATCTCAATGAATTGGAATATCATCAAAAACTTTATTTATTTCAGTAATTCAATACATAAAGTGAAACACATATATTATATAGAGTCATTACAGATGGAGTGATCTATTTCAAGTGTTTATTTCTGTAAATGTTGATGATTATGACTTACAGCCAATGAAACTCAAGGGTCTCAGAAAATTAAAGTAGGGAGACTGAAGGGTCTAAGAGATAAAGTATTACCTAAATAGGTATCAGAGGCTCATGATGTGTGGTTGTGAGATTCACAACCACTATAAAAGTTTATCACGGCTGCTGCAGTCCCCAGCCTTGTGCATATAGAGTAGGGAGAATGTAGGATTAAAAACCGCCCTGTCGTATTCCACAAGACATCAAAGGGTGAATATAATATTGATTTATTAGTCAACACATTTCAAGGCTCCCTGGCCCCTTTCTTAGGACAAATCTATATTATATTGCCATGTTTCAGGGTGTTTCAGGGAGTTCTGAAACACATTGACTAATAAATCAATATTATATTCACCCTTTGATGTCTATGGAATCAATCAATATTTTCTGAGATAATGACCTTTGGGCTTTCATTGGCTGTAAACCATAATCATCAGCATCAACAGAAATAAACACTTGCAATAGATCACTCTGTAATGACTATATATTATATGCATTTCACTTTTTGTATTGAATTACTAAAAAAAAAATAATTTTATGATGAGATTTTAATTCATTAAGATGCACCTGTATATTGTCAGGAATATGAATTTGTTTGTTGGGCAATTGATTGTAAAACTTCATGGGTGATAAAAATTTGAAAAACTCAAGGGAAGTAGAATTGGTGAAATCAACTTTTATTCCAAATCAAAACTGCTAAAAACTGGGGATTTTGGGGGAAATAAAATTGTCAGCATACAACAATGGAGGGGGGCTGCAAAACATAGCCCAGCTTCTGACATTTCAGCAATGATGAATGACTCCGCTACTATAGGGCAGTGGGATCAAGTGGGGGAAGAGGAGTCAGCACTGGCTAAAGACATTTCTGCTTCAGAAACAGATTCTGTTTCACTACTAGAGCATAGCAGGGTGTGGTATTTTACTATTCTATGAAAAACAAAAATAGTACTAGATCAGGAGAAATTAAACTCCATTAAAAAGTACTAACAGAAAACCATCATATATAATGAAATTATATAGAAGTGTATTCCTGATGAAGTCTTTTGATGAGACACACGTCGAGGTGCTAGTGCTGGCCTGGACCACCTGCAGCTCTTACTACCAACATGTTACATTTCAAATCGAACACCGCTTATCTCTAGTCAGGACAGCACTTGGACATAGCATGTCTCTCCTCTTTCTTAGAACAGTTGCAGAGGAGAAGAGACGGACACAGCCCAAGTGCTGTCCTTTTTACTAAACGCTTTAGATTTTGATCACTGTCATAGGATTTATCTTAGCGATGAAGCAACCAATGAACTTGGTTCCTAAAGTTGCTGAATGCCAACTGTCTGATCCTGGCAGGCACACATCATTTACGCCTGCCTTGCTTCGGCAAGAAGCGGAGGGGGTCGAAGGATGGCAATACTGGTACCAAAGTATTGCCAAGGACTTGGGGACACTATTACTCTCTCCTCTGACATATCAGATTATGTCAGATTAGAGAGAAATGATTTTAATGCTTTAGAAGGTGCAGGAATAATCCTGATATATTCTGTTACTTTTGGGGTTGTGTAACAACACCCAAATAAAGGACAAATATATGTCTTTGTGCATAAAGATTATCATGCATATTCCGGGATCAAATTGGGTGACTAGGAAAAACTGTGGACACCACAGTGTGCAGGACATGTGCTGAAAACCTGAGATAGTAGACTTAGGATCATTGAAAAAGTCTTAGCTTTGGAGTTACAATTGTGTTGCGAGAGCCTCAAAGTCATGTTATACATAGAAGTTCCAGCTCACCTTATTATGCTCTCTATCCTCCTGGAGCTCAGATGTCGGCCTTGCCTCGGCCCAACGCAAAACCAGGAAAATGAAGTCCGGCTCAATATGGAGGATTTTTTTCTTTTTTCTTTTCCAATAAAAAGTGCAATACAGAAAAGATTACATGGTCAGTATGACCTGAGTCAACGCGTTTCGGGTGCAATGGATGCCCTAAATCATGACAGATGATCTTTTTCTTTTTTCCCTTTACACTAATCTTTTTCTTTCTTCACCCAATCCTCATCATTCTTTCAACAAATAATAAGAATTAAATTTTAATATTAACAGTTATTAAAGTTGTATGAAAAGTAGACAACTAACAGTTTTTTCTCCATTTTCACGCTCTTTTATAAGATGGAGGATCATTGATTCAGACGTTATATAGATGCCTTTGTACATGTCAGTATCGTATATGATCTCCTGAGGAAGGGGCAAGTGTGAGCCCTGAATCGCGTAGAGAAATAAAGTCATTTTTCTTTTTTTTATTATTATCTTTTTGTTAAAGTTTTCTTACTCAATACAATCAAAGGATGCATCAAAAAAAAATATTTAAGAAGGGAACAAGAAAACGAAGAAAACAAGCCACAAGCAGTATTCCAAAAGCCGGTTTTCATGAAGTTGTGCTAACTTTGTAATCCCTCAATATCACACATACCAAAAATAAATCATTGATTTATAATTTCAGCTTCCCCAAGGTTCCAACAATGTCCTCCAAGAGGTACCATGAGGACTGCGCAAAAGGCTTAATCACCCCCACTACTTCCTCCCTCGTCAGTTTATTTTCCATAAACAATCTCCATTGTTTAATAAACTTATTCGTCAATTTGTCTTTGTTCCTTTCGGCTTCACGCTTCTCGATGTCCATAGTTTTTCTCAACCCTGTTAAGTCATTTTCCTCTGGCGGTGCGTGTGACAGCGATTCTTGAAGTAAAAGGCGTTTAGCCAATAGTGCTATGACATGAAATATCCTTGGCAACCCCTTTCCCTCCCGTGTGCCTTTGAAGTAATGGAGGACCCAACACATGGGGTCAAGATCTACCTCCAGCCCGCATGTCTCTCTGGTGAATTTCTGTACCATTTTCCGGTAGCGTTGCGTCACCTGACAACTCCATATGCCATGTATCATGTCCGTTTTAACTTCACTGCATTTAGGGCACTTCATGATCCTATCAGGGTATGCTGCATTTGGTGGAATATTAAACCCGCAGATCGCCCCGTGCATTAGGCGGAACTGACTGTCTCTCCAGTTTTCGTTCAGTATAGCTCTTCTAACATTCGTCCAGCCTTTTAAAATATTTTCTACCGTGTCTTCCTTTTATATATGTTTTATCCATTTGGTAAAGAGTTTGTCTGAGCCCGCGGGTAGCAATGATGCTCTGGCTTGGTTGTATATGGTAGATATGGTTACATCACCTATGTCCCTGTTAACTAATAAGTCAAAGTCATTCGTACCTGCTTTTCTCGTAACGTTAACTAGATTTTGCATCACCTGAAGGTGTAGTTGGTTATATTGTAGGATATGGAATCCGTCAAGCTGATAATGATCTAGAATTTCCATACCGTTCATCCATCTACCTTCTGTCTTATGAATCAAGTCACCCATTCTTGTGATTCCCTTTCTTTTCCATTCTGAGAACAGTTTGTTTTCATGGCCCAGGGTAAAGTCAGTATGTGCCCACGGATATAGGTATTTGGATATTTTCCATGGAAGGTTGAATTTTTTCCTGACTGCCTTCCAGTCCATGAGGGTATCCTTGAAGACCAGGTAACACTTGATGTGCCTCGGTATGCCACTCAGTGATGCGTGTAGAAGCGACATCTTATCCCACGGAGTACAAAACTCTGTTTCTAGGGCACAGTCTGAGTATCTGGATGTACATTTAGCCCAATCTATCACGTGCCGCAATAGGCATGCTAGGTTATACTCTCTCAAGTTAGGTAGACCTACCTCCCCCCCCAAATCTTTGGGTAGCATCAATGTTCTCGCTCTTATTCTTGGCCTTTTTGCTTTCCAAATAAATCTTGAGAAGGCTGTATTCAATCTGTTACAGTCAATATGTTTGATTAGCAAAGGGATGGTCTGCATGGGGTATAACAGTCTGGCAAAGCTCACCATTTTTACTAGATGGCATCTCCCCATAAAGGACAACGGGTGTTCCTCCCAGCTGTCACATCGCCATTGGACTCTGTGGCTGATGTTCCTGCCTCGGCCGCTGGAGGCGCCGGATTCCGTCGGCGGATGGTGCCAGTGATAGGAGGGCTTATCCTCATATGGACCTGCTCCTTCGACATCGGCCTCTGTCGCTGAACGCCGCCGTGTTTCTCTTTTGAGTGATGTTGGTTGCAGAGTAGCGAGCCCTGCAGAGGTGTCTGATAGGCGCAGCCTTCGTTCTTCTGTCAGAAGTGGGGTGATTGGTGCCAGTCGTGCATCACTATCTGGCCTGGTTCTAGGGGCGGTCCGGATGAGATCATCAGGCTGTGAGCTCTAGCCTATGGGAGGTAACCGCGCCCTTCAAATACATTGAAGCCTGTCTTGCAGGCCGCCAGATATAGTTTTGGTTCCCCAGTGATATAGTGTGTGTTTGATTTTGACTCTGACCTTTGCCTGGATTTTCGACTCTGCTACTGCCTGACGATTTTGTACCTTAGCTGCCCTCTCGGTTTTTGACTCGGACTCCTGACTACGTTCTTCGAATCCTGATTTTTCCCTTCCTGGCGACCTCCCTGCTTTGCTGCTCATAATAGGCAGCTACCCCCTGGGCTCCGCTGTAATTCCAGATCCCTGTATAGGGGTTAAGGGTCTCGGGGTTTCTCGGGGTGCTGCCTTACCAGCAGCTCATCCTCACAGCGGATGGTCGTCACATTAGCGTTTTAGTTCTTTCTCTATTTTTTCTATCAGGGGTTTATAGTTGAGTGATTAAACTAGTCCCGGAGATCTTCCAAGTTGGAGGCCTAGGTATTTCAGCGCTGTCCTGACCTTCGGTATTCCCAGAACATTAGAGCCATTCCCTGAACCTTCCCCCTCCCTTAGCATGAGTAGTTCACACTTTGTCCTGTTTAGCTTAAATCCTGAGAAGGTACCAAATGTATCTACTGAATTTAATAAGTTTGGTAAATCCCTTATTGGGTTATTCATAAACAGAATAACGTCATCAGCAAACAAAGCTGACTTCACTGCTTTCTTACCTTTCCGAATCCCTTCATAGACGTTGCTCAGATTAAGAAATCTGGCTAACGGTTCTATAGCCAGATTAAAGAGCAGAGGAGATAGCGGGCAACCCTGCCTCGTCCCTTTGCTAAGTTTAAAAGCATCGGATAGAAAGCCAGGACTATATATGTTTGCTCGTGGAGATCTGGAAAGCTGAGTATGCGTCTTGTACTGTGACACTTGCCTTGAGATACTGTTCTTATACTTGTTTCTTTAATGTCAAAGAGTGTGCCAAACTTTTCCCTCTCAAGACTGCTTTACCTGTCTCCCCATATAGTCTAGGGCTTTGCTCATGTTCTGTGTTTGTCAGTGAGTAATCTGTCCACCATTCCTTGAGTTTTTTTCCAAAGTCTCCATCTCTTAGATGATGAGCGGGGAAAAGCCACAAAAAGTCCTGCCCTCTCGGGTATCTTTCCGTCAGGTCTAGCAAAACCGGGCTGTGATCTGAGATCACCATATCCTCTATTGTTATATTCTCTGACTTCTGTATGACGTTATCTATCCCCATTATCATGTCTATCCTAGACCATGACCCATGAGGATGTGAATAGTGGGTAAATTCCCTATCTAGAGGATGTAGCACCCTCCATACATCTCTAAGACCCAGGTCCGACATCAATCCTTGCGTCCCTCAGAGAAGACTATTGTGATTCCTTCCTCCTTCCATCTGACGGCCTCAATCTGTCTAAGTACGTCCTCATGGTGTTGTTGCCGTCCCCCCCACCACTATATTCAGTTCCGTATCAGTCAGTAGTCGTCCCTGTAATTCTACAAAGAACTTTTTTTGTGTAACATTTGGGGCATATATATTATAGATACTAAATCTTTCAGTGTGATTTTCTATGAGCAGATGAATGAGCCTCCCCTCATCATCATTTTCAGTCATAATTGTTTTACGAGCAAAGGCTTTAAGTACCAAGATTAATACCCCTGCTTTTCTGCAAGTCGCCCCCGAACCGTATACTTTTCCCACCCACATCTTTTCCATCCGGAAATACTCTTCCTCCCTCAGATGGGTTTCCTGCAGTAACGCCACATCCACTTTTAACTTTTTTAGGTGTCTCAAGATCATGTTTCTTTTAGTGGGCGATCTCAACCCCTTCATATTCCACGTTGCTATACGTGCCATGGTGGAGTTGTTGTAGTGTATAAATGGCTATGAGGGTAATGCACAACTTCCTTCCCTGTTTCTAAATTAACGTTAGGCTTGTGGATAACAAAACACATCAGAACAGTATTACATTTAACGAAATTCCTAATATACCAAACATTTGGGAAAGACCACGCAGACCTCCACCTCCCCTCCTGTGCGTCAATTCCCTTTTTAAGTTCTTCTGAGTTGACTTCCATTTTTTCGACTATGGGACCAGCTCAACCCATCTCACCCCGTCATATGTTCTGTATAAAAATAGGTAATACAATAAGAAATGTCGGCCTTCAAGCCAGCCATTTTAGGATTTACTGTTGGCTCCTTTTGTTTTGCGACATGAAATTTCAATAGTCCATACGCCTTGTCTCCCAACAGTCTGCCGTTAGTCTCAGTAGGATATATGCTGACTGTCCCATCTGCCTTCCTCCCACCCCTCCTGCCCATAACAAGATAACTGCCCATGGAGAGGCTAGAAAGAGTCATTAAAGAGAAAAAAAAAAGGGAAGGGGGAGTGAAGATAGAAGAGAAAAAAAAAAAGGGGATGGAGAGGGGGAAGGGGGAGATTTTGGGATTTTGGGAGAAGGGGGGAAGAAGGAAGAAGAAAAGGGGGAGAGGGGTCGGAGAAAGGCACAGGGGCAAGGGGAGAGGAAAAGAGAGAAAGAAAAAAAAAAGGGGGGGAGAGGGGAGTGTTTTCTTCTTGACGCGACGTCCATGTCATTATCATCTCGGAGACATCTTGGGACCTTGAAGTCGTATTCCTGGACACGAGAATGAACTCCGACTATTTCTCTGCTCTTTGGAATTCTGTACGATTTCTTCGTTGTCCGTTGCACACGCCTGTCCCTGAGTTTGGGACTGGTTGGTCGACTGTGTGGGTCGCTCAGTTGTGAAGTTTCTCCCGGAGCCAACTGGGCGTCTCTCCTGCGAGGTCTGATCCACAAGCTCCTGACCTCTCGTGCCTGTGCCTGTAAATTTTTCCTTTGAACAATTTGCATCGTCTTCTTGGGGTCTGTGATGATTCTCATCTTGCCGTCTTGCGCCCGGAATCGTAACGACGCCGGGTACATCAGATGAAATCGCACGTTTTTGCGGTATAGCATTGTGCACACCTCGCTAGCTTTCCGTCTCCTGGAGACCTCCACCGAGTAGTCACTGTAAACCATAAAGTCTTCTTTCATGTTCCATCGGAGTGGATCTTTTCAACTGCGCGGCTTTTATACCATCTTTTTCCTTTTATTACTGTTCATCGATACCCATGGTGGCAGCAGCAGTAATTATTACAGATTTTATATAGTGGTTGTGTCTCACACAACCACCACACAAGGTGAGCGGCTCCTTCATTGTAATATCATTTGGTGTTAAATCTGATAAGACCCTATTTGCGCCATTTGTCTTTCCAACATATTTCTATTTTTCGACATGCATCACGGCTTCAGAAAGACTCCATAAAAAGAACTGAAACATAGCTGGTGTTGATGATCCTTACTATCTTGAAATTTTAGATGTGCTATCTGTACAGGAACATACAATTTCCATAGCGACTTCTGCATAGATCACCGAACATGCCTTGAAAACTTGCTGACAGAAGTCACTAAACATGTCCATACTATGGGTCATATGGCTGCCTCCATTATCATTATAGTAGATAGAATAAAAAAAAAAATCAATAACAAAATTAAAGCAGATTAGAGAAAAATGTTTTTGTTTTCATTTATTGAAAAACATTATAGATGATGGATGCATACTCTTCGCTGACAATTTCTATCATGATATTTTATTCAGATTCATATTACTCTATAGTTTTGCTTTTTGGTAATTTTTCCTCTTCCTGTCCAATCTTTGAATTCAGAATCTAATACTGTGCAATATTACAAATAATTTTTGTGGTAAGGACTCATTTTTTTTATTACATGGCTACTGTACATTTATTAGAAGAATCAAACACCGGTCATTTGAACTTTCTTGAACCAGGATATAAAAAGCATGGATTAAAATGAATAAACCCTCATAATACCATGTTCTTAAGCCTGAAGGCCATCTGAAAGAGATGCTGAAAAGTACACATACAAAACAAGGACTGTTGGTTTAGCTTTTATAGACTGTTTTTGTGACTAAGCATACAGTGGGTACGGAATGTATTCAGCCCCTTTAAATTTTTCACTCTGTGTTTCACTGCAGCCATTTGGTAAATTCAAAAAAGTTCATTTTTTTCTCATTAATGTACAGTCTGCAACCCATCTTGACTGAAAAAAATAGAAATGGCACATATTTTCAAATTTAAAAAAAAGTAAAACTGAAATATCACATAGTCATTGGTATTCAGACCCTTTGCTCAGACAGTCATACTTAAGTCACATGCTGTCCATTTCCTTGTGATCCTCCTTGAGTGGTTCTACTCCTTCATTGGAGTCCAGCTGTGTTTAATTAAACTTATAGGACTTGATTTGGAAAGGCAGACACACACCTGTCTATATAAGACCTCACAGCTCACAGTGCATCAGAAGCAGTGTCTGCAAAGGAGAAAGCGCAAATAGGGTATACCTGTGTGGTCAGGAGAACAAAAATAGGATATTGCTCACCTTTTCCAGATTGTGACAGGCACAACCACACCAAACAACATATGCGGATTTTAATCCTGATGACGGTCTGCAGCAGCTCCCCAACTTCTAAAGTGAAAAGCAGGAATCAGTGGAATGGGCTACCGCCTCAAGAAATTGTTCACTTCCAAAACTCAGAAAATTTGATGGTGAGTTTTTTATTTTCCACACGTTTCGGGGTTACAAGCCCCCTTCTTCAGGAAAAAAAATCACAGATGTACTGGTAGCACAGTTCGATTACCCCTTTTCACTGATTCCTGCTTTTCAGCTCACAGTACATGTCAGACCAAATGAGAATGATGAGGTTAAAAGAACTGCCCAAGGAGATCAGAGACAGAACTGTGGCAAGACACAGATCTGCTTAAGGTTATAAAAGAATTTCTGCAGCACTCAAGGTTCCTAAGAGCACAGTGGCCTCCATAATCCTTAAATGGAAGAAGTTTGGGTCCACCAGAAGTCTTCCTAGACGTGGCCGGCCAGCCAAACTGAGCATTCATGGAAGAAGAGCATGGTGAGAGGGGTAAAGAAGAACCACAAGATCACTGTGGTGGAGCTCCAGAGATGCAGTAGAGAGATGGGAGAAAGTTCCACAAAGTCAACTATCACTGCAGCCCTCCACCAGTCGAGCCTTTATGGCAGAGTGGCCCGACCGAAGCCTCTCCTCAGTACAAAACATATGAAAGCACACATAGAGTTTGCAAAAAGACACATGAAGGACTCCCAGATTATGAGAAAGATACTCTAGTCTGATGAGATGAAGATAGAACTTTTTGGTGATAATTCTAGGCGGTATGTGTGGAGAAAACCAGGCACTGCTCATCACCTGCCCAATACAATCCCAACAGTGAAACATGGTGGTGGCAGCATCATGCTATGTGGGCGTTTTTTAGCAGCAGGGACAGGACGACTGGTTTCAATTAAAGGTAACATGAATGCGGCCAAGTCCAGAGATATCCTGGATGTAAACCTCTTCCAGAGTCATCTGGACCTCAGACTTGGCAGAAGGTACACCTTCCAACAAGACAATGACCCTAAGCACACAGCTAAAATAACAAAGGTGTGGCTTCAGAACACCTGTGTGTGACCAATATTGACTGACCCAGCCAGAGCCCTGACCTAGACCCAATTGACCATCTCTGGAGAGACCTAAAACGGCTGTCCACCATTGTTCACCATCCAACCTGATGGAACTGGATAGAATCTGCAAGGAAGAATGGCAGAGGATCCCCAAATCCAGGTGTGAAAAACTTGTTGCATCATTCCCAAAGACTCATAGCTGTACTAGCTCAAAATGGTTCTTCTGCTTAATACTGAGCAAAGGGTCTAAATACTTATGACCCTGTGATATTTCTTTTTCTTATGTAATAATTTGCTAAAATGCTACATTTCTGTTTTTTTTTTCAGTCAAAATGGAGTGCAGAATGTACATTAATGAGAAAAAAAATGAACTTTCTTGAATTCACCAAATGGCTGCAATGAAACAATGAGTGAAAAATGTAAAGGGGTCTGAATACTTTCCATTCCCACTTATAGAAAAAGAAAAAAAGGTTTTCGCTCAACCCTTTGTGCCCTCTCCTCCAAGTTCATATACGCTCCTCCAAGCAAGCAGACCCCTTTCCAATCAGGCGATGCACAGAATCAGATGTGGACAATCTGATGTTTAATCCTTGTATAATTTGTTTTTCCAGCAACTCGTCCAGATTCATTTTTAAAAGCAAAAAAACTTTTGAATCAGTTAAAAATAAATGGCTTAAAACAGAACTATTCCCTGGAAAAATAGTCTGTTTTATGCGTTTTGGATTAAAAATCACTCATAGTATGCATAAGTGTGACTGAATGGCCATTATATCTTAGGGAAAGTAGTGAGTGAGGTAAAAAGAATTTTCTCAGCAAATTAGCATATTTAAACTTGATTATATATTCAATTCACTCTACTACAATATAGAAAATTTAGCATGTTAAAGGATTTTTTCCCTTTCTTTGCACATATTCATTTTTTGTAACTATCTAATAGGGAGTGAACAGTAATGGTTGTATCTAATAATGGATAATGTGACTTGTAATCATAAATCGGCACTATATTAAAGCGAACCTGTCACCCCCTCCAGGCATCTAAAAATACCATAGCCACCTTCTGCAGCACTAAGGCTGCATTCTGACAAGGTGTCTATAGCATTTATGCTCCCTTGATTCACTGAAATAAAGACTTTTGTAAGATCTGTTTCAAACCTGATCCAAGACCGGGAGGCGGGTTTTCAAGTGCCTGTCTCCCTCCTCTGTGGTGTCAGTCATCCCTCTCTGCTCTCTGTGCACCGCCTCCAGGGCCATCTCCCTGCATTACAGAGCTTTGTCAGCTCTGCTACAACACAGAGCTGCTGGTATAGGAGACCTCACAGTAGTAAATCTAGCAGGAGGACCCTGAGCAGACAAAGCACTGCCTGCTATGTAGCAGCCCTTGAGCTGAGCAGTTTTCACTTTCAGTTTCTTGTAAACAGCAGCATTGCTCCTCAGCCTATGATCTAAAGCACAAACTCAACTCTGCTGCACTGCTGACAGCTCAAGGCTGCTATGTAGAAGGCAGTGCTTTCTCTGCTCAGGGTCCTCCTGCTAGATTTACTACTGTGGGGTCTCCTATAACAGCAGCTCTATGATGTAGCAGAGCTGACAAAGCTCTGTAGTGCAGGGAGATGGCCCTGGAGGCGGCACACAGAGAGCAGAGAGGGATGACTGACACCACAGAGGAAGGAGATAGACACTTGAAAACCCGCCTCCCGGTCTTGGATCTGGTTTGAAACAGATTTTATATAAGTCTTTATTTCAGTGAATCAAGGGAGCATAAATGCTATAGACACCTTGTCAGACTGCAGCCTTAGTGCTACAGAAGGTGGCTATGGTATTTTTAGATGTCTGGAGGGGGTGACAGGTTCACTTTAATGTTAATACATAAATGTTAAGTCTGTTTTTAAATTCATCCCATTTGGATATCGAGTCCCCATCTTCATGATACATTGCTTCTCTTTTATGCATCAACAAAATTCTGTCACCCCCTCTTTTGGGAATCGTAATGGACTCAATAGCGTTCACACTGAACATGCTCATATCTCCTCCATACGTTTCTTTAAAGTGCTGTGATGTACCCGATGGACTGCGGGTGCTCCTGTTGTTCACGTCATAGAGATGCTCCAATATCCTCTTTCTTAGTATCCTTGTTCTGCTATCAACATATTGCTTGTGGCACAATTTGCAGGTGTATTACGAATGTATTGCTGCAGTTCATAAAGGCTTTAATTCTGTGTTCATGTCCGGTATCGCTGCTGGTAAAAGTTTTAACATTTGTCATTACATTGCAAAGGCCATATTGTTTTTGCCCACACTTGTAGGATCCGATGGTGGATAGTCATCCTTTGTTATTATTCAATGTTTTTATTATGATCGCTTGGAGACAGTATATTTGCTAGGGTGATACCTCTTCTTGAACTAAAACCCCATCCTCGATCCAAAATTATTTTCAGCATTTTATCTGCTTCAAGAATGGGCAAATTTCTTGTTATGATTTTTACTATTGCAACATACTGATCACTGTAAAAAAATATATTAAGGTACCTTTACACACAGAGATATATTGCTTGCAATTCACTGGTTGCAGTGAAATCATGGACACATTGTTCCACTTGTACATGGCAACAAAATGGAACAATGTGTCCATGATTTCACTGCAACCAGTGAATTGCAAGCAATATATCTCTGTGTGTAAAGGTACCTTTAGCATTATTTTTATTTTGATCTTTTATGACCGTTTACAAATATTCTTCTATGTTTTTTCTGTTGGCTAGTGCTTTTCCCCTTTTGAAAAAGTGTCTGGGCTAGCCTCTTTGATATAACCCCTGGTCAATGATATTACTTTCTTTATTATCAGAATATTCTGTAGAGCAGCTTCTTTTTGCTCAGATGTATTCTCCTACAGGGAGATTCCTTGTAATGTGTGTTGGGTGACTGCTTGTTGCAAACAATAGTGAGTTGCCTGCTATGCTCTTTCTGTATATCCCTGAGTCCGCACAGGTTTTTTCAGTGTTTCTGCAGAAGATCCAGAAAGGCAGTTTGTTGTTTGTCAGTTTGGAAGGTGAATTTGAGGTTCTCATGGTTGTTGTTCGTGTAATCCATGAATTTAGGGATGTTGGTTTTATCTCCCTTCTATATGATTATAACAGCATCTTAGGGTGCTTTCACATCTGCGTTTTTCGTAATTCGCGGCAGATGCGGTGAAAAAACCGCATCTGCCGCGTTTACCGCATAACCGTTCCACTTGCGGCGCGGTTGCGGTTTTTTCTATGCAATGTATAGGGGGACTTGCGGCAGGTGCGGCAAGTGCGGTTTTGCACTTGCGGCAGGTGCGGCCGCGAAAAAAACCGCGGCTTGCTGCGGTTTTTTTTCGCGGCCGCACCTGCCGCAAGTGCAAAACCGCACTTGCCGCATCTGCCGCAAGTCCCCCTATACATTGCATAGAAAAAACCGCAACCGCGCCGCAAGTGGAACGGTTATGCGGTAAACGCGGCAGATGCGGTTTTTTCACCGCATCTGCCGCGAATTACGAAAAACGCAGATGTGAAAGCACCCTTAGGGCCCTTTCACATCAGCGTTTTTTTCAAATCGCGGCAGATGCGGTGAAAAAAACGCATCTGCCGCGATTACCGCATACCGGCTGCACTTGCGGCACGGTTGCGGTAAACGCCATACAAGGTATAGGCGGACTTGCGGCAGGTGCGGCAAGTGCGGTTTTGGCACTTGCGGCAAGTGCGGCCGCAAAAAAAACCGCGGCTGACAGCATTTTTTTTCGCGGCCGCACCTGCCGCAAGTGCCAAAACCGCACTTGCCGCACCTGCCGCAAGTCCGCCCATACCTTGTATGGCGTTTACCGCAACCGCGCCGCAACCGTGCCGCAAGTGCAGCCGGTATGCGGTAATCGCGGCAGATGCGGTTTTTTCACCGCATCTGCCGCGATTTGAAAAAAACGCTGATGTGAAAGGGCCCTAAGAGCCTCGCAAATAGTTCAATTTCATTCACATAAGGGTTGTTGTCATTATACATTTTTATTTCTTCCCATCATGTGTCATACTGTAAATAATTGCCAAAGATGGTGAGAATTTAGCCCCATCGCACTTCCTTGTTTTTGTAAAACCATGTTGTTTCTGTTACCAAACATGAAGTCGTTATTCTTTAAAAGAAATTCTTTCACTGATATTATATATAATTGGAACTCTTTTGAATATTTGGTCTTGCACTGTAATTGATGCCCTAGTGCATGTAGGGCTAATTCATGTCGTATTGCTGAATATAAGTTTGCTATATCACATGTTTCCGTACCCACTGTACATGTAGTAGATATATTGATGGATTCCTGGATGAATAGATAGGATAGATTACATAGATAGAAAAGGTTAATTTATAGATACGATAAACATACAGACAGACAGATTTATTGATAAATAGATACATAGATTTATAGATAGATGGATAGGATAGATAGATTTATAGGTAGCATAAAATAAATGATTGATAGGTATAGCTGTTTGACATCTATTTAGCTAACTCCTACATATTCTAAGCTTGCACCCTTTACACCCTTTCATGTGGTGCTAAAGGGTTTGTTTAGTCTTGTATTTAAAATCAAAATAAATAATTCATTGAAAAAACGATGTGGGGTCCATCCTATTTTTCTTATACACAGCTGAGGTTTTACCTAGGCTGGTAATTCAAAACAGAGGTCAACCCATGCTTTTGTCTGGAAACCTTAAAGGGAACTTGTCAGCTCTTTTTACCCCTCTATGCTACCACTACCTGTCTCTACACCTTGCTAGCTCATTGCTAACCATCCCTCTCTGACCTAAAGTGCTCTATAAAGCTTCTGAAAAATTATTTATAAACTTACATGTAGTCTACATCTGTAGACTGGAAAGGCGGACTATGGGTCTCCATTCTCCCTCCTCATAGCAAGCCCCGCTGGGCATCATCAGTCCTTCTTCTCATCCTCCTATTTTTTTAAATTCCTGGCTGCTCTCGTAATATGACGCTGAGCCGGAACGTCTTATGCGGTCTGGTGCATTCTGGGGCCTTATGACGTGTATAGCTCAACTTCTATAAGCGCACTGCCCATGTGCCGGAGCCGGGCCGTACACCTGATCAGCCCCCACAATGCATCTGTCACATATTAACTGCCTTGCAGTCTAGAAGTATTGCTGCTGTGGTTTAAACTAAGCCTGTTTTTTCTCTGCTTTGCAGTATGCGGCTCTACAGGTGAGGTTGCTGCAGGTGTGTGTGATGGATGACTCATGCTTAGGTGAGCTGAGGGGCGTGTCTGGGCTCGTTGCTCCCTGCCCCTCGGCCATTAATGGGTCAGCTCACATCCACCTGATGTCGCTGATTCAGTTCACTTCTGGACAATGACCTATTGTGAGCGGATGCTGATCCAGAGCTGCTGTTTTGCTCTCCATTGGAAGTTGTTGGGTTCTGTGGTCCGTGGGTGGAGGTAGGGGCTTATGCCTAGCGCTTCTCAGGAGTTAGGGACTTAGGCTGGTGGCTCGGACCCCCTCACCTTTAGAGGGACCTCCGAGATCAGAGCGAGTCAGGAACCCCAGTATCAGGGCCAGAGCAGGCTTCCCTGACTCCCTACACCCAGCTCCCTCCTACTTCTGGGCACCCTGGCCTGCCCAGCATGACAGCATCAAACCAGATATGACGTTCCGGCTCGGTGTCATACTATGAGAGGTTGGTTGCATCCCTGATGCTCTGAAATGCGTCAGGAAATACAGCACCATTATATGCAGATCCTTTGTAGTCATTGTCTGTATACAATTATCGTGGATTGCAAAAGTACCGTCCTTTGGATTTATGGTTTAGATAAGGTAAAAAGTGTTTGTACTGTGTTAGCCAGTAGATAAAAAAAATATATATATCAGAATCTGAGAGTCCTCAGTGGTTGATACCTTTTAATGGCTAACTGAAAAGATGGTAAGAAAAAGCAAAGCAAGCTTTTGAGACACTATGGCCTCTTCATCAGGCTTAAAAGGAACCTGTCCCCCCCTTTGGGCATTTTAAAGTATGCCCACCAGCAATTACATGATGTAAATGGGGTTATAGTATCCCCTGTATGTGCTCAGACAGGCCCTTCATACCTGAAATATGAACTTTTATTATGTCTAGAACTGGCCTCTTCCTGAGACCATGAGGCTGCTGTTTAGACCTGGGGTATGATGTTCTCGCCGGCCCTACAGGCTGCTAAACCCGTCTTGAAGTTTTTAAATTTCCCGCCACTCCTCTGCCCGGCGCTTGAGTGACAGCCGCACTCGCATTGGCACAGTGGAGCGGGTGTCCGTGCTGCATTGAACAGGACGATGTCTCGGAGCCATGGGGGACCGCTTGCCTGAATGCAGCAGACATGCTGCATTCAGTGCTGGATTTAGGTACTAATCCATGGTTGGGGGGGGGGGGGGGATGGTGACAGGTCCTCTTTAAATATATTTCTAAAGGGGCTATTATTATAAATTTCTCATCAAATGTCAATAACAAACCATATAATCTACACAGGTGAAGAAAACAGACCATAGATCTTCATAAATTAACCTAAGTGTAATAATGAGAAATAACACAAAGAAAAAGTATTGAATACTGGAAGAAAGAAATACAAAAGTTCATGGAAAGTCATGACACCAGATGAAACCTATCAGTAATTAGACAGCAATCTTTTCATTTAGTAAAAAATTATATTAGCTAGTTCAATTAATGGCCTATAAAAAGGTGTCTTATTACCCAGGTGCCACTCAAGAAACATCTTGTGATGGGTAAAACCATTTAGCTATCTCAAGACACAAAGATTTTGTTTTTTGTTACAAAACATACTGATGGCATTGGTTACAGAAAAAAATCTAAACTACAGGTGTTCCAGTGAACACTGTTGGGGCCATAATCTAGAAGTGTAATGAATATCGTTTCACCATACACCAGCCATGAGCAGGTGCTCCACACAAGATTTCAGACAGAGGAGTGAAAAAAGCCAAGAACCACCTGCAGAAAGGTACAGAAAGATTTGAAATCAGCAGGTACAATTGTTTCAAAGAAAACAATAGATAATGCACTCAATCTCCGTTCCCGGTATGCACACTCCCCATGCAAGACTCCATTGCTAAACAAAAAGTATGTTCAAATGCATTATGTTTTGCTTAACAACATTTAGACAAGCCTCTGAAATACTGTGAGAATATAATTTGGTCAGATGAGACGAACATTTAACTTTTTGGATGCCATAATACACACCATGCTTGAAGGCCAAAAGATATCACCCCAGAAATACCATGCCAACACTAAAGTTTGGAGGTGGGAACATATAGTGTGAGGCGTTTTCCAGCAAACGGCACTGGCAAACTTCAAATAAATAAAGAGAGGATGAATGGAAAAATGTACCAAGGCATCCTTGATTACTGTCTTCTGCCGTTTATAAGCATGATGAAGATGAAACAAGGGTAGATATTTCAGCAAGACAATGATCCCAAATAGACAGCCAAGAAAACTCTCAATTGATGTCAGAGAAAGAAAATAAAGCTGCTAAAATGACTTAACCAATCACCTAACCTGAATTCAATAGAAAACTTATGGAAGGAACCTCAGAGTCATAGAAGAAGCCCACGAATCTCAGGATTTGAAGAGTGTTTGTGTGGAAGAATGGCCCAAAATCACACCTGAGCAACGCATGCAACTAGTTTCTCCATACAGTAGGCATCTAGAAACTGTGTAAATTTACCAGCCTGAAGTCCAGATGACCAATAGAATGATGTAATTCTACTTAGTCTAGGTCATCTGGACTTCAGGCTGGTAAATTGAGGCTGGCTTCAAACCACGGTGTGATCCGGTCCTGGGCTGTCCGGTGTAAACCAGACAGCCCCGGACCGGTTTTTAGCCCCATAGTAGCCTATGGGTCTGGATGGAGCCGGATAGCAGCTCTCTGCCATCCGGTTTCATCTCTGCTGTGGAATCCGGGAGAATTCGAATTATTCTCTCCGGACATAAAAATGTTGCTTGCAACATTTTTGTGTCTGGGGAGAAAAATCTCCCCAATTTGCCGGATCCCGGATTCACCCGTATTCGGGGCAATCCGGCGCTCCCTAACATGGGAGCCTATGGGGCCGGATTGCCCCGGACCTGGAGGATCCGGGAATCGGACATTGGCGGCTGCACGCCGCTGTTCTTTCAGGACCGCGGCTAGCTCCCTGCCAGCCGCGGTCCTGAATCATTAACAGCTGCAGCTGCGTCCGGCTGCACATAGGACCGAAGGTCACATTTGGCCCTCCGGTTCTGTGTGCTGATCCGGTCCGGGGCTGTCAGGTTCATGCCTGACAGCCCCAGACCGGACCTTACCGTGGTGTGAAGCCAGCCTTACACAGGTCCATTACTAGAAAACTGTCCAAGTAGTTCACCAGTCTCTCCCACAGCGTGCTATATTATTAAAAGAGTGCCGGACATTTATTTATTTTAACTGGTAAATTAATCTGAGCCTGTAACTGTGAAAGCCCTCTGATGAGTATGTCATAGACAGAAAATATCTTAAAAATGGTAATTAATTGAAACACACAGCAGGCCTATAGCTAAGCTTTCCTTTACTGGTTTCAAAGGTTCATTTGCTGCTTTAGTTCAATTGTAGACCCTTGTCACCCTCACCGCCAGTTTGATGCCCAGCAACAGGAGAACCTTTTGGAGGGTACAATCAGTCCAATATTGACCTGTTAAAAATAGAACAGGATCTCTTGACAGAAAGAGAACTATAAAAATCCTCTTCATTGGCTGACCTACAAGTCTACCTATACCTTTTTGCCAGTCTCCTCAGGAAGAAACTTTGCCCCTCATACCGGCATGGAAACATATTGCAATACAAATTCACGATCAACCACTGGAATACTTCGTGGTAGCTGTGAATGCTGGTTGGGAATTAGACCTACAAAAACAAGAGAAAGAATCATATGACCAGCCCCTTCCCAAACTATGCCCCTATGTAAAGTTGCAGAACTTTCCATTATCCAAATCTCCATAGCACAACACGGAGCAGGCCGGGGAAATGAAAGGCTATCACAGCGGGAGGCGGGGCATGCACCGAGACCTCAACCTCGCTCTGCACTTGCATCAACACCACAAGGACGCACAGAGCGAGGATTTCATGAATGGCACGAGTGAGGCAGCGAGGACATGGGTGGCACAGAGGTGCAGGGGGCATGAAATGCCCTCGTGGACGAAGTGGCTCAAGCACAAGGGCCCGCCTCCATGGATTTTTACTGTAAGTCTAGCCCCACAGAGTCATGGGAGACCCCTTGCCTGAATGCAGCAGCATGCTGCATTCAGTGCTGGACTTAGACTCTAATGCATGGGGAGGGGGGTGACAGGTCCTCTTTAACTAGAAAAATGGTGGTCTTCAATACTTATTTCACCCACTGTATGTGTTAGCAAGATTGTTTTAATTCAGAGACTGTAAAGATCTAGATAAATGTAATAAGTCACAACGCAAAGTATAAAAGAAAGTTCTAACATTTCATTATTCTGTAGACTACATTTTAAAATAGTTCATCAGAATGTATGCAGTGTGTGATGTTAGGTGTACAAGACACGAAAATAATCACAGGCCACAGTTTCAGAAAAAGGTGCAATATATTTTAGTATATTTTTCTTTTGCAATGTATACCATTCAAATTTTTTGTTACACCATGATATCCCCTTATTTCAGAGTTAGGCAACTTGTGGCTGTATAGCGGTCACTGACCTCTAAGTCCTGGATCAGTCAGTGTGCCAATGTCACAGGTTATCTATCCCTGTGCTTGTTATAATATAGCAACAATCTCTAAAAAAAAAATGGCAAATACATTCTTTATTGGCATGGTGATGCTCCACCCTGAACCATTCTGAGTTACTGCAGTGCCTATGCATGCAATGAAAAGTATTTTATCATATGGAGGATAAAGTAAGTAGATGAGTTTTAGAACAATAACGTGTGTGTGGGTTTATATATAAGACCTTGCATAGGTTTACATATAACCAGTTGTATATATACGTTGACTTCTTTTAATAATCTTAGGGCTTATAAAATTTTAGAAAACCGGCCCTTTAACATTGCTTAGTTATTAGATTGCCTCTAAACACACACAAAAAATACAGATATTACTGACGAACTCAAACCAATGCTGAAACTCTAAAAGCTGAAATTTTGTTGTTTTTTTCTTAGACAGGGAAATACAGAAGAGTAAACCCAACTGTAGATGTAACTAAAAATTACTTTCAAATGCCTTCATCAAAGTTTATGATTTGTATTTTCGTCAGTGTATTGAGTGGGCCTTCAGGTTGTGCTGATCTTGCACGGAGAAATCCGAAGCCAAGAACTGGTGAGACGCAGTCCCTAGCCACACATTAGAACCAACTGTGATCACTTTGAATACTCTTCTTAGATAAGCCATTCCTTTTTGCTTTCATCAATGGTCTCCGTAAAGTTGGGGTCATTGTTTATAATGGCTGCATCAGCGTTGTCAGCAGATTCGGCTCCCTTGGCTTCGTTTGTGTGGTAGGTGCCCTTGTGACGGAACATGTAGCGTATTAAAAACACCAAGGTGCAAAGAATGGTGAAGATCACCACTGCTATGATACCTAGAAGAAAAAAAAGACAATGTAGAAAAATAGAACAAAAAATGGAAAAGCCAGTTCACCAATGCAGAAAAACATTCTCCGGAACATATCCACTTCCTTTTACAGCAAGTGGTTGAAGATATAGAGAGGACCTAGGTCAAGACAGAGTTCAAAATTCAAGAATTTATTGAAGTGCTTTAAAGGAGTGATAAAATCGGAAAAATGTAGAGGTCATCATGCACCACCTTAACATTTCTGGTGCATATTGAACCCTTAATCATGGTCCATATTTTAACACATTTCAAGTCTGTAGTTTTTACGACATCTTGATTTGGATCTCCTCATTATCCTTAAATGTATAAAGAGTACTAGAATATATAGCTTTAATATGAGAAAGTCTACACAAACATTTTGTTAAAATCAGTAACATATTTTTGACCTACAAACCTCTGCTTACTACATAATGTCTTTCCAAAACCACTGAAAGAAGAAAGTTTTCTACCATTTAGGTCCCCATGCATTTTTATTGCTTAGCATGCTTTTATCCTAAAGCTACAAGTCTTTTTTGCTTTGATCTCATTCTTTATTATGTCCAGAGTATAATACAAAATAATATTGTTGTACCGTGTTAGCCAGAAAAATCGATGTAAATACTTAAGTCCCAAAAAAAAGGGTTGATAAAAGTATTATAGGAGTGATACCTTTATTGGCTAACAAGAAAAATTATATTTGTAAGCTTTCAGAGCTCAAGGCTCCTTCATCAGACAATATCACAAATGAGTTACTGAGACATTTAAATACAAAATACAGTAGGAATAAGGAAAAGGAGGTGTGTTAAGGAAATGAAAATGAAGTCTTTGTTAATGATGTAGATGACATGCAATGGTCATTTACACATCAGAAGATCTTCTTGTGGAAGTGTTAGTTGTGTCTAGGTAATGAGTCATAAATCCAGGTGTCAAATTAAGTCCTTTTGTTAAGGTTTGGAACATTCTTATGAATTTGAATTCCCAGATTTTACGTTCTCTGTCATTTTTAAAGTGACCTTTCAATATCAGGACTGTTAGGTCGGTCATGCTGTGTCCAGGCTCAGAGAAGTGAATTCCTACAGGCATGTCCAGCTTATGTTTTATTGTATGTCTATGTAAATTCATCCTTGTCTGTAGCTTTTGCATTGTTTCCCCAATATACATTCCTGTAGTGCACTTTGTACATTGTATCATATACACCACATTGGAGGATGTACATGAAAAGAAGTCCATGATCTTATAGTCCTGGTTTGTGTTGGGTATAAGGACTGTATCTGTTGGTGATATGTGGGCACAGGTCTTGCATTTCTTGCTGTTACAAGAAATGCAAGACCTGTGCCCACATATCACCAACAGATACAGTCCTTATACCCAACACAAACCAGGACTATAAGATCATGGACTTCTTTTCATGTACATCCTCCAATGTGGTGTATATGATACAATGTACAAAGTGCACTACAGGAATGTATATTGGGGAAACAATGCAAAAGCTACAGACAAGGATGAATTTACATAGACATACAATAAAACATAAGCTGGACATGCCTGTAGGAATTCACTTCTCTGAGCCTGGACACAGCATGACCGACCTAACAGTCCTGATATTGAAAGGTCACTTTAAAAATGACAGAGAACGTAAAATCTGGGAATTCAAATTCATAAGAATGTTCCAAACCTTAACAAAAGGACTTAATTTGACACCTGGATTTATGACTCATTACCTAGACACAACTAACACTTCCACAAGAAGATCTTCTGATGTGTAAATGACCATTGCATGTCATCTACATCATTAACAAAGACTTCATTTTCATTTCCTTAACACACCTCCTTTTCCTTATTCCTACTGTATTTTGTATTTAAATGTCTCAGTAACTCATTTGTGATATTGTCTGATGAAGGAGCCTTGAGCTCTGAAAGCTTACAAATATAATTTTTCTTGTTAGCCAATAAAGGTATCACTCCTATAATACTTTTATCAACCCTTTTTTTTGGGACTTAAGTATTTACATTTATTATGTCCAGTGACCTTTTGTTGATAGTACAACTTTCAGTAACAACTTTATTAAAGAGGACCTGTCACCAAACCAGGCATGGTGATCTAATTACAGCACTGAATGCAGCATGTCTGCTGCATCCAGGTAAGGGGTCCCCCAGCCCTTGAGCCCCCCTGTACCCAGAGTAAATACACTTAGCCAGAAAGGAGGTGGCTAGAGGCTGGAGCCAAAGGGCAGATTCACACCCACTGCATGTTTAATCTGCCCACCGCTGCCAATCATTATCTCCCTCTTCTGCAGCATAACACAGAGGTTTTTTTTTTTTCTAAACGGCTGTTTAGCCCCGCCCCCTGTGGTGATGTCACGCTTATACCCGCCCTGCTCTATGTTTAACATAGAGTAGGGCGGGTATAAGCGGTGATGTCACTGCAGGAGGCGGGGCGGCCGGCCTCCTGCTCTGACATCACCACCTTTCCCCGCCCTGCTCTATGTTAACCATAGAGTAGGGCGGGTATAAGCAGTGACGTCACTGCAGGGGGCGGGGCTAATCGACCATTTCTAAAATAAACTCTGTGTTATGCTGCATATGAGGGAGACAATGATTGGCATCAGGGAGGCAGCGGTGGGCAGATTAAACATGCAGGGGGTGTGAATCTGCCCTTCGGCTCCAGCCTCTAGCCACCTCCTTTCTGGCTGCAGGACGTAAGTTTTCTAAGTGTATTTACTCGGGGTACATGGGGGCTCAAGGGCTGGGGGACCCCTTGCCTGGATGCAGCAAACATGCTGCATCCAGTGCTGTAATTAGATCACCATGCCTGATTTGGTGACAGGTCCTCTTTAAGGAGAAGCTGTTGAGATAATTTTACTGCAGAAACTTGTTGTACAGCTAAATAGGTCATGGCACACTAATAAAGAAAAGATGTTATTTTGCACATATCAAATGTTCTTGTAGGTTTAAGATTCCTTAGTTGGCCCACTACTAGATGTGGTCCTCATAAGTAATTGTCCCCACCCTCTTTTCAGGCAGTCCTTGCTGACAAATGGTCATTTTGAAGACGCCTAGCTTCATAAAAGGAAGCACATTATTTACTTCTGTGGTTCATTTAATATTTTATACCTGGTGAAGGCTGTATAGACAGTCAAAACGCATTGTATTTTAACAAATTAATCTTCTATCATCCTGACCATTTTGCTTGTCTGTATCCTCAGTAGAAGTGCTGTTTTTTTGGGTATTTTTTATTATTATTATTATTATTATTATTATTTATTTATATAGCGCCATTGGTTCCATAGCGCTTTACATAAGAAGTGGGGGAAACAAGGATAATTACAGTACATATGAACAATCAAGGCTTGTTGATACATGATGGGAGAGGACCCTGTCCACGAGGGCTACAGGTATTTTTGCTTTATTATCCTGGTCTATTGCCTGTGGTATTCCAGAGGAGGAATTTCTTTGTAGCCACCCCTGCCTATTTTATGTGAAATGTCACCGCTTGGTGAATTAGAAAGATGCAGCAAGTTATGATGGATTAATTTGATCTATACAGGTTACATACATATATACCAGCCTGAAGAATATAGTATGGTAATGCCTTTACGGCTGTCTGGCCTGGTGCGGTATGTAGGGCAGCTGGGATAAGGGAGTATATGGTAATTACAGTGACCGAGCACTTCACCTGACTCCTACTATGGTGGTTTTATTCCTGTGATGTAAATAAAGCTGTGGACCTTTTGGCATCCAACCACATGTGTTTCATGTATTTATTAGGGTTGAAATTGGCTGCTGGTGTCTGTTTCCAATGCATATTCAAAATCTGTAATACTAACCTTTTTTATATGCTACAACCTGTATTAATCTCAAACCTTCAGGACAAGACTTGCATATGGGATGTCATATGGATAGTTTCTACCTCAGTGTGGGAGTGATGTGTTGGAATGGTGGGATAAATGTGAAATTCTACTTAGTGCAGTGATCTGCTCATGGTAAAATACTATACATAAATTGTTTAGCAGCAATTATATTCCACAGAGGTAATAGCTTGTTGGACTACACAGACATTTTGTCCATGACACACTTTGCATGGCTAAAATCACAGTATGTTGTTGCAACAATGCAATATAATGTAAGGGAATGTGATTGCATTGCAACTTGAAAATTTTATGGACCATGAGACACAAATGGAAAAAACTCAAATAATTTTGATTATTGTAAGGCCCCCTTCACACCACATTTTTCTCCCTGTCAGGCTGTGTCCGGTGCTTTGCAGGAGGCACTGGACACAGTCCGATAGCTCCGGACAAATAGAACCGGAGGGTTAATATGCCCTCCGGTCCTGTTTATAGCCGGATGCATGAGATCGCTGAGCTTGCTGTCCCCTGCTGAAATGGTGCTGAACCACTTCATAGGGGACAGCTCTCTGGTGCTGAAGTTCAGCGTAGCTCACATTGAACTTCAGCCACCGGTGTCCGGATCCCATGATAGGGAGCGCCGGATTGCCCCGGATCCGGGAGGATCCAATTTGGGCTGATTTTTCACCCTGGACACAAAAATGCTGCAAGCAGCATTTTTGTGTCCGGGAGAGAAATCTGAATACACCCGGATCCTCCTGGACAGATGGAAACCGGATGGCAGATAGCTGTCATCCAGCTCCATCCGGCCCCATAGGAATACTAATGGGCCGAAACCATCCCGGATCCAGAAAATCATCGTTGAAGGGGCCTAACTGGTGACCACATTTACTAAGGCTTGCTTTACTGGAGTTTTTTCCTGATCAGTGCCATTGGTTTTGTGCAAAACCAGGAGTGTCTCAAATCAGACAAGGTGTCAATCTTTCAATTATACTTTTCCTGCAGTTCCTCTCTGTTTTTGCACACAAACCAGAATGGAACTGATCAGGAAAAAACTGCAATGTAAACCAGCCTTACAAATCTTTAAGGCCCTCTTCACACCTGACAGACATAAACCGTGTAGTTTTTTCTGAAGTTCTCTCCAGGTTTGGGCTACAAATGGATGGAACTAATAGGGAGAACTGCAGTGTGAAACAGCCTAAGGCTGGTTTCACATTACGATTTTTCATTTCCGATGCTGTCGATAAAAATGGGCAGCATCGGATCCGAATTTGGCCCCATGCAGCCCTATGGGCATTGGACCGAATCGGATGTGCACTAAATGCCATCGATTGGTCCAATCGATTCTGTCCGATTTTTCGTGCAAAATCGGACCATGCTCCGATTTTTGCACTGAAAATAAATCGGACAAAATCGTGACGGACCAAATCGGATGGCATTTAGCACATCCATCCGACCGATCAATTAGCATGGGCCCTATGGAGCAGGTCCGAGGAAACCCTGATGCTCCCGGACCGTTTAGTGTACTGAGCATGTCAGTACATGCTCAGTACACTAAACCGTAGTTATTGCACCTAATTAACTTCTCAATGAGTATAATACATTGCAGAAGTTAATATAAGTTAAATCAAGTGTTAAAATAAAAAATCTTGATTCTCACCTTCAGCGCTCCCCTGGTGTCTCCAGTGCATGCCGTTCGGTAACATGGACCTGTGATGATGTCACAACCCGATCAGTGATCGGTCCTGACGTTACGTGGTAACCGGACGCTTCTGAATCATCACAGTCCTGTACACCCGATCGGAAGCTGATGGAGACTCCAGGGAGGCTGAAAGTTTGAGAATAAGATTTGTTTATGTGAAATGACAGGAGAGGGGGTAAAAACAGGAAGAGAGGGGAAAACGGGACAGGAAGGGACAGGAGAGGGACAGCAGGGGACAGTATGGGGACACTAGGGCAAACAAGTGGGCAGCAGGGAAGAGGGGGACGCAGGGGGACAGTAGGGGGGAACACAGGGAACAAGGAGTGGAGCCTAGTAAAGCCCAAACTGATCCTGCAAAAAGTCGATTCGGATGCCTATTTTGGCATCCGATTCAGGATCAGTTTGGATCCGATGCTCGTCCGATTTTCATCGGACAGCATCAGATTTAGCAAAATCGTTATGTGAAAGTACTGAGCTGCTTCAACACTGGTTTTTAGGATCGGGCTGTCCGTTGTAACCGGACAGCCGGATTGATTTTGGCCATTATTTCCTAAGCCTGGCTTCCACCACGGTTTTGTGCATCGATTCTGTCCAGTTAACTGACAGAACTGATCTGGTTTTACCTTCATGTATCCTTATGGTGCCAGATTGTCCTATTTGGCATCAGGTTTTGTTTATTCTGTGCCTGATCTGGTTTTGTCAGGCTTTTCTCTGTCCCCAAAATTGGAGCCTGCAGCACTTTTCGTCTCCGGTGCAAAAATCGGACAAAACCAGACAGAACCGAATCCGGCGAATTCGGTTTCCATATAATGGGAGTCTATGGTGCCGGATCTGGTAAAAAACCTGATTAATTTCCCTGATCTGGTTTTTAGCACTGACATTCTTAGAATGCTCCTTCGGCACCATGGACTGCGGCTCCACCCATTATAGCTATGAAGAAGTAATTCACAATGATTTTCAATGGAGAAGTGAAAAAAACAAATCCAGAAAAAAACAGGATCAGGGTGCTTATTTTCCATCCGGTCAACTCATCAGGTTCTGTTCGGTCCTGTCAGGGTGATCCTGCAAAAAGCAGAATCCACCCTTACAGACAAAAACTGTGGTGTCAAGCCTTAAGTTATGGTGCATTCTAAGGTTGGCTTCACACCACGGTTTTTGTCTGTCGAGGGTGTGAAGCGGCCTTAAAGATTTGTAAGGCTGGTTTCACACTGCAGTTTTTTTCCTGATCAGGTTCCATCTGGTTTGTGTGCCAAAACCAGGAGAGGAACCAGGAGTGAAGCTTGCAGAAAAAACTATAATTGAAAGATTGACACCTGTTCTGAGTTTTGGACACTCCTGGTTTTTCCACACAAACCTGAGGGAACCTAATCAGGGAAAAAAACTTCAGTGTGAATCCGCCTAATGTGATCTTTGGATATGTAACGTGAGTCATGGGCAAAGTTAAACGTCAGTGAAAAACGGTCAAAGTAATGACCGTGATGCACAGAATGTTGAGTTTAGGTCAGGAGACTAGTGACCAGACTCATATACACCTGTCAAATTAGGGTCAGAAGACCTGTGGTCAGTCCGCGCATCATGGTTTAGACACAGCTTGTTTCACTTATATCTGAATTTGCCCTAAGTGTTGGTGACTTGCAGTCACATAAAAATATTTTTTTTTTTGTGAGATTTTCCATAATGTTTTACAATGGTTATTTTTGCTCATTGAAAAATACAACTGCCAGATATTTTTTGAAAGATGTTTTCAAGGATTTACAGCACCTTTAGATAGTATTTATACCCTGTTAACTTTTCCACATTGTTCCATGTTAGACCCACAAATTTAGTGGGGTATTATGTGAAATACCAATACATAGTAGCAAGCGTTTGTGAAATGTAAAGGAAGTAATACATGACCTTCTAAATATTTGACCTCTTCCTGACCCTTGAGTAATGGTACGTAATGTGTCGGGTCCTGGTGTTTGATGTGATTTCCGGTGCGGCACTCACATCATACACCCAACATCTCAGCTGATCTCGAGCTTCAAACACTGATCGGATCTCCGATCCGATCGGTGCTGGAACCCTTTGAATCCCGCTATCATTCACTGACAGGGGATCCAAAACCGCTGTGGTGGGGCTGTTCCCCGCCTGCATCAGAGATCCCACTATAAGAACACGGATCTCTGGTGCTCACGTGATAGCCCAGGGTCCTGGTGTGAACCTGGAAGCTATCAGGGACCGCTTCCTGTCATTGGTTGGCAGACGCTGCCAACCACTGAAAGTGAAACCAAGTGCCATGTCCTGTTGTGCTGCAGCTCTTCAGGACATGGCACAAGGAATCGGACCCTGCAGCAGTGTGGCGTCCGTATGGGGCACTGTTAAATAAAGAATTAATTGAAAAATTACAGGTTTTAGGGAAAATCTGTGCATAATTTTGCCTGAATTGATACATTCCAGTGTATTCTTTGCCTCTTGTAAATTAACCTTTTCCTTTTCTGAATTGCTAACTTTTATATTATGTAATTGTTGGCTGGTTTTACATGGCATTTTTATTGTTAGTTTTGATGTAAATACTTATGTCCCAAGAAGTGAAAAAAGTATTACTATTTGTTTGACACTGTTTTTGTGTGTATTTAACAATTTCATGTTAAAAACCATACAAATTCTTAGGACATATTGTCATGTTTTTGTGATAATTTTTGGTGGCGTGGTTTTTAAAGCTGAAAGCATTCCAAACATCTCAATCTATTTCTTTCTGTTTTCTATCCTTATACAAATGAAACCAAGTCATCTTACCTCCAATAATTGCGGAATTCCTGTTGACTCCATCTGTAATGGCTTGTCCTTCATTGTTTGGGAAATTAGCAGTTTCTGTTAGGAGAAAAATAAAAATAAATATTTAGGAAAGCTCTGTGTGTGTATTCAATTTGTACTTTCATTGTTGAGTATTAACCTTACATATTTATTGCATATATTATAATTGTCTCATAGAGTTACGGGAGGTGAAAAGTAGTCCAGTCTCTTAGCGTTGGAGCCTAAAAACCCTTTCCTACTTGAGAAACCATTTTCAATAGTGGCAAATAGAAAATGGAGGGTCCAGTAATAGATTTTGCCTTTGGAGCAATGTAACCTTTAAGGGTACCTTTACACACCACAACCAGGGGATACATTTTTGGCGGCGATATTTCTCGCTGAAATCATCGCCGCCAAATTGCCTCCTTATTGCAGCGTGTAATGTGTGAATTTCCACAGCACTGTTATCGCCGCCAAATTCCCCATTTACACACGCAATAAGGAGGCAATTGGGAGTTAATGTTTCAGTGATATTTCCATGTCGCAATATCGCTGCCAATATTTCTCGCTGTGGTTGCGGCGTGTAAAGGTACCCTAAGGGATTGTCTACTACTTTGATGTTAATGATTACCTATCTTTACAGTAGTTTACCATTACCAGATCATTGGGGTACAACACCCAGCACACACCTTCCAATTAGCTGTTATCAGCTTCTCTGTGGTCAGATGTAAACAGCAGAATAGCATGGTAATTGGCCACTAAACAGCTTAACAACACAGATCATACATGGTTATTTCCGAGAATTGCAGTTCAATTAATGAAATTTCTGAATTTTCACACTGCCTGTATGCAGAATTTTCAGTTTGTTCTGTAAATGCAACTTCTGACTGCGTCACCGGTCTCTTGCATGTAAAAGTAGCTGACAAGGAGAAACCCATCACACGACGGAAGAGACAAACTGAAATAGCACAACATAAAATACACTGAGTGGGCTATAGGTGTTTATACCAAAATTCTAGCATAAGACATTTTAGTAAGTCGCAATATTTTTATGTAACTCAGACTTTTTGTAGCATGTGTGTGACGGAGAATGGCTATATTTGCCGCTTCAGTGATTGGAGTACATTTCTCCCAATGGTGCATGCTAATTAATGGATGTGACTAATTTATTAAGCAGCAAGCACCGCTAAATGAATTACATTCAATGTATGCCAACAAGCATTTTCAGTAAGACTGGCATGTACAATACCAGTCTTAATAAATTGCCCCCTAAGGGTACCTTTACACGCCGCAACTGTTGGCGGCGATCGGAGGCAAACTAACGTGCGCGTGCACATTTTTCATGGTTGCCTCTGAACGCCAAAGGTGCTTTTACACGCCACAATTTCGCCCTCAACCTAAGGTGATGTGTTGCCCCGGAAGTTGCCACACCAACAGCGGGAAACATCCGGTACACTCACGTCACCGCTTCACACCCCGCAATCCCCAAAGGAATGTGGGCGTACCTGTTCAGCGCAGCGAGAACATAGGCGTGCCAAATTGTTGTACACGGTGCCCCAAACATAATCATTGGACAGCGTAATAGCGTTATGATTGGCCAGCCTGCTCTGGAAGGCTGGCTAAGGCTGGTTTCACACTGCGGTCAAATCAGGTCAGATCAGGTCAGATTTTGTGTGCCAAAACCAGGTGTTACTCCAAAACCTAGAACAGGTGTCAATCTTTCAATTATACTTTTTCTCTGCAAGTTCCTCTCCTTGTTTTGGAACACAAAACCTGACCTGATCTGACCTGACCGCAGTGTGAAGCCAGCCTAATATATGACGCCATTGCCATTGTGTAGTGTGAATGGACAGCTGTTCAAATATAGCGCCCTGTGAAGGGACAGCCAATGGAAACACAGTAGCCACCATCAATCATCATTGACGGGGCGCGGTCTCCAGCACGCTGTGGCATGCCTGCGGGAAATCAGTAGGCAGCGTTGATTCCATCCCTATCGTCCCTTCACACGCCAAAAGCAGGGAATTTGCCCTTGATGATTGCCTCTGATTTTGGAGCAGTGCTATGAAATCGGAACCAGGCGCAACCTTTTTGATCGCCGCCAGATTCTCCAATTACACGCCGCACTTTCAAGGCAATTTCACGCCGATGGTGACGGGGCTACTGATTGCCTGTCACATTTCTCACCGCGGTTGCGGCGTGTTAAGGTACCCTAAGATACTACAGTATAAATCAGGGGATGGCAGTTCTATGTCACTATTCTATCATTAGCTGCATACAGCTGCAATATAAGTCTTCCCTTCCTCTTCCAAGACAGAGGCACCATTGTAATTGTAGTCCATTAGTGGGAGCATATCACGACGAGGACAAAGGAGTGAACAAGACAGGCAATCCAGAAGTGACATATCAACCAAAACCACTCTACACGCTGCATTATTCTGTAAAGGTACCGTCACACGCGGCAATTTTGCTACTAATTTGCTGGTTGCAGTGAAATCATGGACACATTGTTCTATTTTGTTGCCGTGTACAAATGGAACAATGTGTCCATGATTTCACTGCAACCAGCAAATTGCCAGTGAAATTGCTAGCAAAATTGCCGTGTGTGACGGTACCTTAACCATTTATACTGCCTTATATAGGCAGAAAAACAACATAACTTTCAGATTTCCAAATCACACTATTGATTATTCAAGTCAACCCTGTCCATGCATATTGTGTTCTTGCATAGTTAGCATGGATATAATTCTTAAGTTATTAAATTGTTTTAGCTTGCATGAAAATAAGCAAGTTTGCAATTGACTTGCTTTTTTTAATCTGCTGTCGTTCTCTTGCTGTGAGAGTTTTTAATTTTAATAGAGTATAACTCATCTCCATGGAGCTTGGCTATTAGTGCCTGCCCTGACTCTGGCCAAGTGTGCACAGTAGTTATATTCCACTTTTCTCCTGCACATTGATTTCTATACAGCAGTTACTGCTCAACTCCCTCCCACTCAGCTTTTGACAAGCTGCTGTTCTAAATTCCTCAAAATTCCTTGCCCCCACTATTGCCATACCCACAGCAGGTATTCTAATTACATCTCTCACTGTCCGGTGCTTGTTCAAATGCCAGGTTATATCTATGTGTAAATAATCTTATAACAGTGTACATTCAGAACAATCCACTAATAGCTAAATGTTCTACAGTAGAAGTTGTGCTGAGCTTTATAGTTGTCCTAATATTACAGCTCTGCTACTCACCAGAACTAGATGCTTGGGGAAGAAAGGTGTACTACAGTCCGCGCTGCCAGGGTAACTCACATCAAAGAAGACGAGTAATCGATGTTCAGTGCAATCCTTCTTTATTCACCTACGCGTTTCGGTGCCCTCCTGGCACCTTCATCAGGGATCCCTGATGAAGGTGCCAGGAGGGCACCGAAACGCGTAGGTGAATAAAGAGGGATTGCACTGAACATCGATTACTCGTCTTCTTTGATGTGAGTTACCCTGGCAGCGCGGACTGTAGTACACCTTTCTTCCCCAAGCATCTTGTTGCATCTACACGTGAGTGTGGCCGGTGGAAGTCCAGCAGCAGCCATCAGGATATTATTAACAAGCCTTCAAGCCAGTTGTGGGTTACACAACTGGAGTAGGTGAGTGGATTGTATTTCTCACCATTGCACAAACTAGTGTCTAATGATAAGGGCACTATTGCGCCTCTTGTCCCCCCCCTCTCTTTTTTGTTACTCACCAGAACTGTCACTCCAGAAACCAGGAAGTGAAAGACTGTAAAGCTGTGTACTGCAGGGGTGGGGGAGGAGGCAATTGCTCTGGACCCCCACTCTCTATTCTGAGGCTAAAACTGGTTAAAGGGAACCTGTCAGGTGGCGCGACCCCTCTAATCTATCACTACCTGTCCCTGCACCTTCCTATCTGATCCCTAAACATCCCTCTCGGAGCTAAAGGGGCCCTATAATGAAGGAGAAAAATAACATATACTTACATACAGTCTCAAGTTGGAGACTGGATAGGCATGCTCTGGGCTCCATTCTCGCTTTGTCTCCGCATGCCCCACTGGGCGTCCTCATTCCCCTTTGACTGTTCCATCTCCTATTCGAATTGCCCACCTCTTGTGATCATGTGATGCCCATGCCAGAATGTCATATCCGGCCCTGTGCATTGTGGGGATGATCACATGGTACGGGCCGGGCTCAGGCGCATGCATAGTGCGCATATTGTAGCCAGCCAATACCACGTGTTCAGCCCCCACAATGCACCATGCCGGATATGATCACAAGAGGCGGACATTTTGAATGAGCCACAGCCATAGGGGAATGAGGACGTCCAGTGGGGTGTGGGGAGACAAAGCGAGGAGGGCAGAATGGAACCTGAAGCATGCCTATCCAGTCTCCAACTGGATACTGTATGTAAGTATATAAGTTATTTTTCTCCCTCATTATAGGCAGGGCCGCACCTATCATGAGGCAAGTTGAGTACTCTACCTCAGGCGCGGCTCCTGTTGATAAAATGGGGGCGGCATCTGCGGGGCTCGCTTTATCAGATGCCGCCCGGTGCCTGTATTGAGCCTCTCTTCTATCCCTGACACTCTATTGTCTCCTTGCGCTGCCGCCCGCTTCTTAATAGTGTGGACTGTGTGGCTGCTTTCACCCGCTGGGTTCAGCAATGAGATAGGGAGCGCGTCCTGCAGAGGAGAATACTGGCCAATGAACGCTCTCAGAATAATAGAAGAGCTGATTGGCCAGTGTTCTCCTGCAGGGCGGGAAGAAGTGAGCCCGGCAAAGAAGATTTAGAGAAGACACCTGGCTGTCCTGGAGCTGAAAGACGAGGAGGAGAAGTGGCCCCGGTCACAAGGTGACAGATCTCCTGCTGTGCACAGTCCCAGCAGAGAGAAGGAGGGAGTGGGGGAGGGGCAGGGATCCGACTGCTGAGAGCAGGGGAAGCTACACATGTGCCCCCCTCCTGCAGCACAGAGGAGTGTGTGAAAGAGGTATCTCTGTAAAATGAGTGTGTGAGTTGTGTGTCTTCTGTGTGTGAGTTGTGTGTCTTCTGTGTGTGAGTTGTGTGTCTTCTGTGTGTGAATTGTGTGTCTGTATGTGTCTTCTGTGTGTGAGTTGTGTGTCTGTATGTGTCTTCTGTGTGTGAGTTGTGCGTGTGTATGTGTCTCCTGTGTGTGAGTTGTGCGTCTGTATGTGTCTTCTGTGTGTGTTGTTTTTCTGTATGTGTCTTCTGTGTGTGTTGTTTTTCTGTATGTGTCTTCTGTGTGTGTTGGTTTTCTGTATGTGTCTCCTGTGTGTGAGTTGTGTCTTCTGTGTGTGAGTTGTGTTTCTGTATGTGTCTTCTGTGTGTGTTGTTTTTCTGTATGTGTCTTCTGTGTGTGAGTTGTTTCTGTATGTCTTCTGTGTGTGAGTTGTGTGTCTGTATGTGTTTTCTGTGTGTGAATTATGCGTCTGTATGTGTCTTCTGTGTGTGAGTTGTGCGTCTGTATGTGTCTTCTGTTTGTGTTGTTTTTCTGTATGTCTCCTGTGTGTGAGTTGTGTTTCTGTATGTCTTCTGTGTGTGAATTGTGCGTCTGTATGTGTCTTCTGTGTGTGAATTGTGCGTCTGTATGTGTCTTCTGTGTGTGAGTTGTGCGTCTGTATGTGTCTTCTGTGTGTGAGTTGTGCGTCTGTATGTGTCTGTGTGTGAGTTGTGTGTCTATGTGTCTTCTGTGTGTGAGTTGTGCGTCTGTATGTGTCTCCTGTGTGGGAGTTGTGCGTCTGTATGTGTCTCCTGTGTGTGAGTTGTGCGTCTGTGTCTCCTGTGTGTGAGTTGTGCGTCTGTATGTGTCTTCTGTGTGTGAGTTGTTTTTCTGTATGTGTCTCCTGTGTGTGAGTTGTGTGTCTGTATGTTTCTTCTGTGTGTGTTGTGTGTCTGTATGTGTCTTCTGTGTGTGAATTGTGCGTCTGTATGTGTCTCCTGTGTGTGAGTTGTGCATCTGTATGTGTCTCCTGTGTGTGAGTTGTGTTTCTGTATGTCTTCTGTGTGTGAGTTGTGTGTGAGTTGTGCGTCTGTATGTGTCTTCTGTGTGTGAGTTGTCTTCTGTGTGTGAGTTGTGTTTCTGTATGTCTTCTGTGTGTGAATTGTGCGTCTGTATGTGTCTTCTGTGTGTGAATTGTGCGTCTGTATGTGTCTTCTGTGTGTGAGTTGTGTGTCTTCTGTGTGAGTTGTGTGTCTGTATTTGTCTTCTGTGTGTGAATTATGTCTTCTGTGTGTGAATTGTGTGTCTGTGTGTCTTCTGTGTGTGAGTTGTGTGCCTTCTGTGTGTGAGTTGTGTATCTGTGTGTCTTCTGTGTGAGTTGTGTTTCTGTATGTGTCTTCTGTGTGTGAGTTGTGCGTCTGTATGTGTCTTCTGTGTGTGAGTTGTGCGTCTGTATGTGTCTTCTGTGTGTGAGTTGTTTTTCTGTATGAGTCTCCTGTGTGTGAGTTGTGTTTCTGTATGTCTTCTGTGCGTGAGTTGTGTGTCTGTATGTGTCTTCTGTGTGTGAGTTGTGCGTCTGTATGTGTCTCCTGTGTGTGAGTTGTTGTCTGTATGTGTCTCCTGTGTGTGAGATGTGTTTCTGTATGTCTTCTGTGTGTGAGTTGTGTGTCTGTATGTGTCTTCTGTGTGTGTTGTGTGTCTGTATGTGTCTTCTGTGTGTGAATTGTGCGTCTGTATGTGTCTCCTGTGTGTGAGTTGTGTTTCTGTATGTCTTCTGTGTGTGAGTTGTGTGTGTTGTGCGTCTGTATGTGTCTTCTGTGTGTGAGTTGTGTCTTCTGTGCGTGAGTTGTGTTTCTGTATGTCTTCTGTGTGTGAATTGTGCGTCTGTATGTGTCTTCTGTGTGTGAGTTGTGTGTCTGTATGTGTCTTCTGTGTGTGAATTGTGCGTCTGTATGTGTCTTCTGTGTGTGAGTTGTGTGTCTTCTGTGTGAGTTGTGTGTCTGTATTTGTCTTCTGTGTGTGAATTGTGTCTTCTGTGTGTGAATTGTGTGTCTGTGTGTCTTCTGTGTGTGAGTTGTGTGCCTTCTGTGTGTGAGTTGTGTATCTGTGTGTCTTCTGTGTGTGAGTTGTGTGCCTTCTGTGTGTGAGTTGTGTATCTGTGTGTCTTCTGTGTGTGAGTTGTGTGCCTTCTGTGTGTGAGTTGTGTATCTGTGTGTCTTCTGTGTGAGTTGTCTCTGTTCATGAGTTGTGTCTTCTGTGTATGTTGTGTGCCTGGTGTGTGTATGTATGTGTGTCTTGTGTGAGTTGTCTTCTGTGTGTGAGTTCTGTCCTTGTGTGAGTTGCATGTGTGTGTAAGTTGTATATCTGTGTGAGTTGCGTTCCTGTGTGTGTAGGTTGTCTCTGTGTATGTTTAGATATCTTTTGAGTATATTGAAGTGTGTGTATATACACTTGTCCTGCATGCATGTTCTGTGTATATCATGTGTACCTGCTGTATATCTGTTATATAGCATGTGTGTACTAAGGATTTGTTTGATATGAGTGTCTGTGTGACTGTATTATGTGTATGTAAGGAGCATGTGTTGTCCAGTATGTGTGTTGTATACATGAATATAATGTAATTTAACACCTTCACCACCTATGATGAACATTTACATATACATAGAGGATGGAGGACTGTGTCTGCCTACAGGACCACAGCTCTGCCAGTCGTCATTGTGTGTCTGTAGCTTTCGCCAAGCTACCATTGCCATTGATGCTCCTAATTCTAGACTCTTCTGTGTGGTTCTTGTGTGTGCATGTGATGACATCCTTGATTTGGACAACTTTTTTCTATGTCTCTAAATTTAAATGTCCACTAATGTAGTCATTTGATAAGAAAGATATGGCTCTGTATGAACCAGATTTAAAGAGGACCTGTCACCAAACCAGGCATGGTGATCTAATTACAGCACTAATTATACTGATTGAAAAATAATTTACGCGTGGGGGGGGGGGCGCTGTTCTGCAGCTCGCCTCAGGCAGCAGAGAGGCTAGGTTCACCCCTGATTATAGGGCCCCTTTAGCTCAGAGAGGGATGCTTAGGGATCAGATATGAAGGTGCAGGGACATGTAGTGATAGGTTAGAGGGGTAGCACGACCTGACAGGTTTCCTTTAAGGAATTTTTGTGACATCTTTGTCATGTGACCAATATGTTACCAAAGGTCCTTTAACTGCGAGAGGAACTTAAGAGGAGACAGGCTGGTATGTACATTTGGTACAGAAAGTATTCAGAACCCTTTAAATTTTTCACTTTGTTTCATTGCAGCCATTTGGTAAATTCAAAAATTATCATTTTTTTTTCTCATCAATGCACACTCAGCACCCCATCTTGACTGAAAAAAAAGAAATGTAGAAATTTTTGCAAATGTATTAAAAAAGTAAAACTGAAATATCACATGGTCATAACTATTCAGACTCTTTGGTCAGTATTGAGTAGAAGCACCCTTTTGAGTTAGTACAGCCATGGATCTTTTGGGAATGCTGCAACAAGTTTTTCACACCTGGATTTTGGGATCCTCGGCCATTCTTCCTTGCAGATTCTCTCCAGTTCCATCAAGTTGGATGGTGAATGTTGCAGGACATCCAATTACAGGTTTCTCTAGATGCTCAATTGGGTTTAGGTCAGGATTCTGTCTGGGCCAGTCAAGATTAGTCACTCCTTTGTTATTTTAGCTGTGTGCTAAGAGGCATTGTCTTGTTGGAAGGTGAACCTTCGGCCAAGTCTGTGTGCCAGAGCAATCTAGAAGAGGTTTTCATGCAGGATATCTCTGTACTTGGCTGCATTCATGTTTCCTTCAATTGCAACCAGTCGTTCTGTCCCTGCAGCTGAAAAACACCCCCATAATATGATGCGGCCACCACCATGTTTCACTTTTGGAATTGTATTGGGCAGGTGATGAGCAGTGCCTGGTTTTCTCCACAAATACCACTTAGAATTATTACCAAAGAGTTCTATGTTCATCTCATCAGACCAGAGAATATTATTTCTCATAGTCTAGGAGTCCTTCATGTTTTTTTTGTAAATTTTATGCGGGCTTTCATATGTCTTGCATTGAGGAGAGCATTCTGTTGGGTCACTCTGCCATGAAGGCCCAACTGGTGGAGGGCTGCAGTGATAGTTGACTTTGTGGAACTTTCTCCCATCTCCCGACTGTATCTCTGGAGCTCTGCCACAGTGATCTTGGGGTTCTTCTTTACCTCTCTCACCAAGGCTATTCTTCCATGAATGCTCAGTTTGGCTGGACGGCCAGGTCTAGGAAGACTTCTGGTGGTCCCAAACTTCTTACATTTAGGGAATATGGAGGCCACTGTGCTCTTAGGAACTTTGAGTATTGCAGAAATTTTTTGTAACCTTGGACACATCTGTACCTAGCCACAATTCTGTCTCTGTGCTCCTTGGGCAGTTCCTTTGACCTCATGATTCTCATTTGGTCTGACATGCACTGTCAGCTGTGAGGTCTTATATAGACAGGTGTGTACCTTTCCAAATCAAGTCCTATCAATTTAGTTAAACACAGCTGGATTCCAATGATGGAGTAGAACCATCTCAAGGAGGATCACAGGGAAATAGACAGCATGTGACTTAAATATGAGTGTCTGAGCAAAGGGTCTGAATACTTATGACCATGTGATATTTCGTTTTTTTTAATGAATTTGCAAAAATTTCCACATTTGTTTTTTTTCAGTCAAGTTGAGGTGCAGAGTGTACATTAATAAGAAAAAAATGAACTTTTTTAAATTTACCAAATGGCTGCAATGAAACACAGAGTGAAAAATGTAAAGGGGTCTGAATACATTCCGTACCAACTGTATGTGTCGTGTTTTTATGTACATAACCTGATCATTCTTTGCCAGCTTGTGTACACAAGTTGCAGATGATAATATACTTGATGGCACTCATTTAAAAGTCTGAAATACGTTTCTGTAAATGCACCATAAATGTTTGTATGGGATGGTGCACTATATTACCATTTGAGGCCCCACTTTAACTTTTGCCCAGAGCCACATTTTGTCTAAACCAGCTCTGCCAAGAATATTAGCAGGACAGGTGCCTGTGAGTATGTGTGATATGAAGCTCTGCGGCTGTGAGTTGGAGAAGCTATATCACATACTGCCAAGCTATCTACAGATCACAGCAGCCATTTACTACTCAGAAGACACGGTGGAAAGCAGTTTGAGTCTCAGCACTTCTGGTATCTCCAGCATTAGATCAGAATATCTTCTGGGGGCACTTCTTCCTACACATGAAGGGGGAGGACAGATCTTCCAACTGCACATGTTCTGTCATTTTAACCCCTTCATGACCAATGACGTACATGTATGTAATTGGTCATGTCCCTCGAATTAATGAGGGCTCGCACACTGACCACTTATCTTTCACTGAACATGGTGGCTATTCTGATTATGTGACATGTGCCTGTTAACCTGTTCACTGGTTAAATTACACTGTCAATCTCTGACAGTGGGTTTTAAGACGTTGGTGGGTAGTGCGCCATTTTCTGCTCCCATCGGCGGCTCTGTGACGTATTGTAGGGCATCGATGGGTTGTCATGAAAGCTGTGAGTCACCTGATGACCCCTGTGTCTGTGATGATGAACATCCTGTTAACACTGGCTAAGCATCGGCATTCACAGGAGATAATCATTTGCGCTGTACAGAGTAGTGCTGAAGCGGCACTCTATATAGGACAAACGATCAGACACGTGTCAGCTTCAAGTCCCCTAAGGGGACTAGTATAGTATAAACAATAAAACTTGGAAAAAAGTTTTAAAAAATATGAAGAAAAGCACAAAAGTTCAAATTACCCCCCTTTTGCCCCATTTAAAATAAAACAAACAAACAAGAAAAAAATTACACATATTTGGTATTTTCACGTTCAGCAGAAATGCTCGATGTATCAAAATATAAAATAAATTAATCCGATTAGTAAAACTATGTAACAGAAAAAATATTATAAATGTCAGAATTAGGGTACTTTCACATCAGCGTTTTTGCCGTTCGCGCAGATGCGGTGAAAAAAACGCATCTGCCGCGATTAACGCATAACCGCTGCACTTGCGGCACAGTTGCTGGCAAGCCCCATGCAATGTCTATGGGGCTTGCGGTAAGTGTGTGGCAAGGGCGGTTTCGGCATTCGCCTGGCAGGTGCGGCCGCGAAAAAAAACGCGGTCAGCGCGTTTTTTTTTTCGGCCTCACCTGCCGCAAGTGCCGATACCGCACTTGCCGCACCTGCCGCAAGCCCCCATAGACATTCTATGGGGCTTGCCGCAACTGTGCCGTAAGTGCAGCGGTTATGCGGTAATCGCGGCAGATGCAGTTTTTTCACCGCATCTGCTGCGAACGGCAAAAACCGCTGATGTGAAAGTTCCCTTACATTTTTTTGTTCCTGCAATTTTGAAAGAAAATGCAATAGGAGGCAAACCTCAGAACCTGAAAAATTAGAACGTTAGGGGTCCGTGAAAATGGTGCCAAAAGTGCAAATTTTATTGACTAATTTCTGAAATACTTAAATAATAAAAAAGAACTATACCTGTTTGGTATCAATATTCTCTTAATGACCTGAAGAATCATATTTTCAGCTCAATTTTACCATGTAGTGAAAACAAACTAATAGCATTGTGGCATTGCACTTTTTTTTGCAATTTCACCGCACTTGGAATTTTTTTCCCCATTTTCCAGTACACTATATGTTTAGACGAATGCAGTAACTCAATAGTGAAAGTCATCCCAAGTTCTCATACGGCAATATTGATAGAGAAATAAAAAATAATGGCTCTTGGAAGAAGGGAAGGAAAAAGCTAAAGCAAAAAAAATGGAAATCATTGCATTGGATTGAATGTTCAATGTAACAGACCAGCACCCATTTTGATGTGCTATAGTGAAGTTCTCCCTAAACAAGAAGATTGTGATTTCTTATTGAAGGGAACCTGCTAGCTGATATATGCTGCCCAAACCATGGGCGGCATGAGTCAGGCACTGGCTGTATGATTTTCGCCAGGTATGTTTGACTCTGTGGTGCTTCAGGCAAAAAACATACTTTAATAGATGTCAGGGACCGAGCCATACAGACTAGTCGGATAGGCCTGCTGCCCTGAAGTTTCAGGTCTTCCATGCAGTCTATAAAGGGACAGACCTGTAAGCCACAGACAGCGGGCCATTGAGAAGCTGCTTGGGACTCATTTGTCTTACTAGTCTCCTGTATGACTTGGTACCTGGTGGCTTTTAAAGTACGATTTTGTCTGAACAAAGCAGCGTTTTGTAGTCAAGCATACCAGAATCAAACAACGTAAATCGAGTAAATCAGGTTCCCTCTAATGGTAATTAGTTTATTTATAATGACATTTTCTTTATTTATTACTATTCCTGAAGAACTCTTGAAGTGTTTCATCTACAGTTTGTGAGATTATTCTTCGGCCTACCTATTTATACTCTAGCTAGAATGCAACAAACTAATTTTATAGCTGTTATGAACAGTTGATAAAACACTCAAGGGACAATGTAACTTCTGTATCTAAGTAACTAAATGTCTGAAACATTTGTGCTGTGGAAATAACACACGCAGAATGCAGTCAATTATTCTGGTAAATAACAAGTGTCAGGAAATCTGCAACTGAATTATTGTGCAGAATTTACAAAGAAATACAATCATTATTGGATAACTGAGGTTATGTTCACATTAGGTTTCCCACTTCTTTCATTGACTCTGTTGGGGCTTCTGTTCGAAACCCCTGTAAAATCAGTTTCAGACGTATGCGCTGACAGGGCTATTGACTATAATGATGCAGATAGTATTTGCTGAGTGCTCTGTAGTACATTATTTACATGTGAGAAAAAGTAGAAGCCTCCAGTTTCTGGTTAAAACCTGACTATTCCAAAATTCCTGTAAAACATATGGATTCCAAGGTTATGACTTCAAAAAGGTTTTAGCTATGCATTTCACATGTACTCCAGTGTCCTATATCCAAGCTAAATTTTAATAACTCCTTTGATTCTAAACTTCACCTCTCTCAATCAAACACAAGTGGGTTGACTAAATCACATGACAGACACCTCACATAGTAGTAAATCACATTCACAAAATATCATTTTTGGTCATACAGTAATACCTTGACTTACAAATTAATTTGTTCTGTGACTCAGCTCTTAACTCAATTTACTCTAATGTCAAATTAAATTTTCTCATTAAAATTAATTGAAGTGTTACTAAACCATTCCAGCCCTTTCTTATGGCCCTCATCCTGGTATTGTATATATGATCCCCCAACCAGGCACATACGCCCATCCTGGTATATATGATCCTCATTGTGTTACACAGTCCCCATCCTGGTATATATGATGCTTATATTGGTACATGGCTCCATCCTGGTATATACTGTCCCCCTTCCTGGGACCTATGCTCCCCTAATCCTAGTATATGGCCCTCATCCGAGTACAAGACACCTCATCGTGGGATATGGCCACCCCATCATAGGCATATCGCACCCCATCCTGGTACATGGCGCCCCATTCTGGTACATGGCATTCCCTACTGGTACATGGCCCACCTGACACCACACTCTGATAACCCACTGGGATACTGTATTCACTGCTCCCCACACTCGGGATGATGAGCAGGGGGTGCAGGGAGTATTCATTTGCTTAATGATTGGGACACATGATCCGCTGCTCTTAACCCTAATTTGTGCTAGCATCTTAAAGCACAAAAAAACAGCGACAGCTCTTATCTAAACAACTTTGTATGTTGGTGCGCTATTAAGTCAAGGTTCTACTGTATATCCATATTGGAGGTGGGCAGCAAGATGTAGTAGACTAGGCACACATGGACAGGCAGTGTGGGGGGAAGGACAGTACAGCTGTCCGATTTTGATTGGAGTCAGTTCATTACTTTTTGTTTACCTATTAGAAAAACGGATCAAACTCTGATGGTAAAAACTAGCACACTGACCAAACTCTGAAAATCTGCTGAAAAAAATACATTTGTATTTGGTATATGAGAAAAATCACTGAGGTGTAAATGACCCTAAGTTTATAGCCATAATCACATCTCTGGGTGGTAGGGGTATAACACCAGCTTGACTGAGCGTAGTGTCGGACATACAATGAACAGTGTAAAAACTAAAAGGCAGAATTGCTCACTGTTTGTTGGTCACTTTGTTCCTCCCCCCGCCTTAAATTCTTTTTATATTTTGAGAAGATTTGCATTATTGACAAGGAATTAAAGAGTTTGTTCCTATCAATGGAGGTGTGCACACAAAGTCTATTTGAGTGGAAACTCTCCATATCCTTCCAAAAAAAGGGAAAACTCCTGAAAAGAAACTTGGGAGTTTCTGCTCAGTTTCTGTTCCAAAAACTCAGTAAAAAGAACACATGTGGAAGTTACTTGTTTCTTATTCAATATTGAATGAAAAAGCCTGTTTCCACTTAGAATATAGCTATGCAATATTTGATTTTTTGGAAACATTTCTCAGGGTTCACATGATACTCTTGCATAGACAATTCTAGAAAATAAAGACTACATTTTAAATAATGAAATATAAATTATGTAAACATTTCAAAGATAGGAGTAGATTGCGGATCCTGGTCTCTGATGCAAAATATGTACAAGTCCTCAATCAGTAATGGGCCATTTATGGGACATCTGTCCCTTGATGTGGTCCCTCCGATATCATTACCCAAATATAATTGCCCTCTTCTCTTTTTATAAATTGTATTTTAACAGATATGATTTCATCTTTAATCAAATAGCAGTAAACCGGTGCTGTACCTGAGTTCAGATGCCAGGGATTGTTGTCAGAAGCCATTTGAGGGATGGTCAGCGGTGATGCCCCACAGTTGGATTCTACGAGCTCTCCCACTACCTGCACCTGGGAGTTATTTCTCGACCGTAGAGCAAGCTTGAGAGGGGCGATGAGATTGAACTGTACTCTGGATAGGCAGCCGCTGAAGCCTGGAGTGTTGTAGGATTGAATCTCCTGGTCTATACTTCCAGTCTCTGGAGACACAGAGGAAAATTGATGAGTTAGCAAGGCATTGCATTTTAAAGGATATACAGAGAAGCCAAGTGGTCAATCTTGTCAGCCATACAGAATTGCGTGTTAGCTGCTATATTTTCTGCATTGCGGTGCAGATAAATGAAAAGGGCCTCGGTTAAAGGCTTGGTTGGTAAACATCCAACTGAAAACAGCCATGTATTTCTGTAATCAGCATTGCATTGTTGATTAAGCTTCCAAAAAGTGACAGAAAGAAAATCTGTCCATTAGTTTAGGATCCATATATTGAAGATTGATTCATGTAGTATCAATAATACACATTCCATTTTAATCCTATGCCTTTATTCTCGTTATTAGGCCTAAACAATGAGAATGCCGTGAAGACATGCATATTGATTTCACATGTTAGATAGAATGAAATTCTGGAGAATGATCTTCAAAGCATGAAACAGATCAAAGACGTTTGAAAGTGAAAAGCTGCAAATGTGGTCGATATGTGGGCTGTCTCCTCTGAAGCATGACGCCTTGTGACCTTGCAGAAATCAGTGCTACAAAACAGACAGATAGGAACCAGTCCCCCTACCGTACATGATATCAGCAAATGAAAAAGCTACATCATCTCAAATAACCGCACCAAAGCCAAGAGATACACACCAGCTTTTCAAAGGCAAAACTTAGTACCGTGACACACAGCAATTTTGCTAGGAATTTCACTGGCAATTTGCTGGTTGCAGTGAAATCATGGACACATTGCTATATTTTGTTGCTGTGTACAAATGGAACAATGTGTCCATGATTTCACTGCAACCAGCAAATTGCCAGTGAAATTGCCTAGCAATTTACCTTTAGAATTATTTGGAATTAGAAAGTTGCTGTAAGATGGCTTCACATTGCGGGTCACATCCGATCCAAGGCTGTCCGTGTAAACTGGACAGCCCCGGACCGGATTTTGGCCCCATAATATCCTATGGGGCCGGATAGAAGCCGGATGGCAGTACTCTGCCATCCGATTTCTATCTGTCCTGGGACAATCCAGGAGAATTCAGAATTCTCTCACAGACACAAAAACGCTGCTTGCAACGAGAATATATCCTCTAATTGCCTACTCCCGGATTGCCCTGGATTCGCCCGGATCCTCCCGGTTCCAGGGAATCCGGCGCTCCCTAACATGGGAGCCTATGGGGATGGATTGCACCGGTCTGGGAGGATCCTGGAACCGGACACCTGCGGCTGCAAGCCACAGTTGTTTCAGGACCGCGGCTAGCTCCTTGCCAGCCGCGGTCCTGATTCATTAGTGGCGGCAGCTGCTTGCGGGTTCACACCGGACCAGAGGGCATATTCGCCCTCCGGTTCTGTGTGCTGATCCGATCCGGGGCTGCCAGGTTCACCCTGCCAGCCTCGGATCGGATCTGACCCGTAATGTGAAGCCAGCCTAATATATTTTGAGACTTAATACTATAAAAAAAATAAAATATGTAAAATGAGCATTTCCAAGCATATGTATTAATTGAAAATTACTTTTTAAGAATTAAGTATAGAAATAACACATATGAAATATAATATTAGTACAATATGTGTCCATCAATTGAAGATTTACCATTTAGAAATCATTTAGTAATGTCAATAGGGCAGTCTGACTTTATCAGCAATGCTCCCTGACACCCCAATGCAGATGTGAACAGAGCCTAGGAAAAGTGTTCTCAAGGTGAAGATTTAAAATGTGTCCCCTTCACATTCCCTGAAGTTCAGCTCACAGCTCTTCCTCCAAAGACATACTAATAGGATATTTAGATTGTGAACCTCAATGGGGACAGTATTGCAAATCTATGCAAAGCACTATGGAATTAATAGCGCTATATAAATGAATAAACACTATATTATTACTATAGTTTCTTTGCACATGTGCATCTGTCAGTACTATGCTGGCAGTCCATTCTACCTTATATCAGTGTAGCAGGTACTATTTGCTCACCAAATCACACATGGAAACCAGATCTGGACTCGAGTTGTGCTATGCACAATTAATAGTTACTGTAGATAAGTAACCCTTGGTTATACTATATATTCATAATATAAAGTATACCTTATTTAAACAAATTCGAAGCCTTAATCACAAGGTTAATTTACAGATAATCAGAAATTACACTAATAAACTGATCAGCAATGCAAACATTGTGAGTGAGGGCCTTGCTCATAAAAACAAACAATTTATGAAAAAATAAGGGGAGATATTAAAAAATTAAGAGATAGTTTTATCTTTCTCTCTTAAATGCAATATGTCAGGAGGATTTCACCCCCAAACCTATTGTGATATGTGCATGTAGCTATTTCAAAGACAAGTCCAGCAATACCTTTCCATGGCCTGACCAGTCTGTTCTCCATAACTGAGAAATCAGCATATGAAGTAATATGGAATTGATGTGAAAGGGCTTTTGTAGATTGAATGTCTCTGTCACTCCAGCTCTATTCTTCCTGCCTGACTGATAGCCTCCATTCACTTTAGGAAAAGGAACTGTTAGTCAAGCAGTAGGAAGCTGTGCTGGGCGTGGAATAGAGCTGGAGTGACTGAGGCTTCAGATCTTCCGTAACCCTTCAGCCTCATTTGCATATCAGTTCAAAGACTGATTTTCAGTGATGGAGAAATGGACTCGCCATGTAAAGGTTTTACAAGACTGGACGTTGAAAGAAGTACATGCACATGTGAATAGTTTGGAAAATGAAATCCTGCTGACAGATTCCCTTTTATTTTGTGTCATTTCTTCAACAGTGCTGTATGCAGCTGTCTACTCCACCAACCATCACCCACTCCTACTATAACATACCCTACCACTGCTAAACTAATTGTGATCACCAAATAGTCTTTCTTTCCTTTTGTCCTTCTCTCTTTTTTTATCTTACCTTTTTTCCCTCTTTTTTGGCTATTCACTTTTCTATTCCGCTATTCGCTCCTTTGTCTAGAATTTTTCAATGTGGATTAAAGGGGATCTATTTTTAAAGACGTTCAGCTGCAAACCTCTGCTTGCACTATCTCCATCAATGATATATGACCTTGCTTGTATGACACTGAGCTTCATGATACACTAAACAGAAGCTTTTTAGCATTGGATTTGTACAGTCTGCTTTTATTTCAGGAAAAAGGAAATCAATTTTACAAGACGGTGAGACAATTTAATAAACAATATCTGCATTTACTGCCTTCTAATGGTAATTCATAAGGCACATTCAGATGACTATGGGTTCTTGAAGAGAAACGCATGCACTTATAAAATGGCCGTCTTTAACTCAGTATCACATAATAATTGAATATGTTTCCAGTGAGTTTATTGCTTATTTAAATAAGTCTGCCTGCCATCAGCGTACTGCTGTAACTACAATGTACAATGGATGCTTGTTAGAAATAGATCTGTTACTGTGCAAGATGCATTGACTCACTATTCCCTACCGTGATGTTGATGTATATGGATAAGCAGAGCTGGAACAGATGGAAAAAACCCGCAATTCTAATTTAGTACCGTATTTGAAGGACGAAATGATAAATCTAAAAATACTAATGTATCTCAGTTCTGAAAATGTGGTTGTAGGAGTGGAAAGATTTTTGGCACAATGTCCAATACTGATAGAAGTGATATTTGGATTTAGGAACAATCTAGACATTTTCATGATTTTTTTACCTCGATATGTTAAAATCTTCAACTACTGGCAGATAAATGCTAACATAATAGCTTCATAGTTTTTAAGGTTGAAGGAAGACTTTAAGTCCATCTAGTTCAGCCTATAGCCTAACATATTGATCCAGAGGAAGGCAAAACCTCAGGAGGCAACACTAAGCACCAGATTGGGGAAAAAATTCCTTCTGACTCCACATACGGCAATCAGACTAGTTCCCTGGATCAATGCCCTATCAAAGAATTTTGTATATATAACTGGCAATATTTAATTTTTTAAGAAAGGCATCTAGGCCCTTCTTAAATGTTATTAGTGAATCACTTATTACAACATCATATGGCCAATAGGAAATTCCATAGTCTCACTGCTCTCACAGTAAAGAATCCTCATCTGTGATTATGATTAAACCTTCTTCCTCCAGACGTAGAGGATGCCCCCTTGTCCCTGTCTCAGGCCTAGGTGTAAAGAGATCATTAGAAAGGTCTCTGTACTATCCCCTCATATATTTATACATTATTATAAGATCACCCCTAAGCCTTTGTTTTTCCAAGCTAAATAACCCCAAGTTTAATAACCTGTCTTGGTATTGAAGACCTCTCAGTCCTCTAATAACCTTGATCACTGTTCTCTGCACCCCCTCTAACTCAGCTATGTTTTTCTTATACACTGGAGACCAGAATTGTACACAATATTCTAAGTGTGGTCACACTAGTGGCTTGTATAGAGGTAAAATTACCATATATTCTTCTCATGAGCCTCTGTGTCTCTTTTAATGCATCCCATTATGTTATTAGCCTTTGCAGTAACTGCCTGACACTGGACACTAAATGTATGTTTGCCGTCTACCCATACACTCAAGCCTTTTTCTGTGACAATTTTACCCAGTGTTCTACAATTATGTACATAATTATACATTTTATTTCCTCTGCCCAAGTCCCTGACCTTACATTTATCCACAGTAAATTTCAATTGCCATTTCTCAGCCTAAACCTCCAGCTTACATAAACCCGTCTGTAATAAAAAAAAAATTATACACTTTTGTATTGATTACCCTACAGAGTTTAGTGTCATCAACAAGATTCTACTCGTTGTGCCCTCTACAAGGTCATTAATAAATATTTTAAAAAGAAGAGATCCCAATTCTGACCCCTCTAGTACATCCCACTGTTAACTGTGACCCAGTCTGAGTTTATTTCATTAAAACCACCCTTTATTTCATATCATTTAGCCAGTTGTTAACCCAGTTACACACATTTTCCCCTATTCTCATTATTCTCATTTTATGTACCAACCTTCTGTGTGGCACCATATCAAAAACTTTTAAAAAGTTCATATCGACAACATCCACTACATTTCTCTGGTCCAGTCTGGAATTTACCTCTTCATAGAAGCTGATCAGATTAGTTTGATGGGACTGATCCCTCATAAACCCATGTTGATACTGGATCATGAGGTTATTCTTGACATAGTCCAGTATAGCATCTCTAAAGGTACCGTTACATGCGGCAATATTGCTTGCAATTTCATGGCAATTTGCTGATTGCAGTGAAATCATGACACATTGTTCCATTTGTACACAGCAAGAAAATAGAACAATGTGTCCATGATTTCACTGCAATCAGCAAATTGCCAGTGAAATTCCAAGCAATATTGCGCGTGTGACGGTACCTTTAGGAAACCCTCAATGATTTTACCCAAAGTTAAAAGTTACCAGCCTACAATTGTGGGCTCAGTTTTTGTCCCCTTTTTTAGTATTGGCACTACATTTGCAAGTTCTGTGGTACAGACCCTTCTATTATGGAATCAGTGAAGATTAAAAATAATTGTCTGTCTATCACAGTAGAATATCAGTACTTTATTTCTGCAGTAATCAGGAGTGTATCCCATTTGGGCCAGGGGATTTGTCTACTGTAGTGATATTTGGATGGCCGTAGTTCCTGCTGGGTTAAGTAGGTACCATTTAATGGAGAATTTATGTTATCCCTGATCATGTCACCTGTCATGGGATTTTGTTGTACAATACTGTAGAAAAAAGGCATTAACTGATTGACTTTTTCCTCATCCTCGTCCAGCATTTCACCCAGACTATTTTTAAGGGGGCCAACATTATTATTTTTCAGTTTCTTACTGTTTATTGAGTAGAAAAATATTTTGGGATTATTTTTATTTCTGTGGCAATGAGTCTCTCTGTCTTAATCTTTGCTACCTTGATTTGCTTTTTACATAATTTATTTAATTTTCTATAATTAATGCCTCATCATCACTATCTTATTGCTAAGCACTTTCTTTTTGTCACTGTTAGCGCCCTTACAGGTCTATTTAGACACAGTAGTCATGTCTTAATTCTAGCTTGTTTATTTCCATAGGGTATATGTTGTGCACAGGTCCTATTCAGGATGCTAATAAACATCTCCATTTGCTTTGTGTACTTTTACGTCCCAGGACATCGTCCCAGTTTATTGCACTAAGGTCATCTCTTAACCATTGGAAGTTAGCCTTACTGAGGTTTAGTGTCCTTGTAGCCCCTCTACTACACATCTTATTAAAGGATACTTGAAAACTTATTATTTTGTGATCACTATTACCAAGTGACCCCCAACCCAGATCTTTGATATGCAGTCTGCCCTATTGATTAATACTAGGTCTAGCAGTTCCCTTCTTCTTGTTGGATCCTGAACCAGTTGTAAAAGATATAAAAGATATATAGATTTATACATTCTTGTCTATGGTGTGACACTGTCCCCGTTTTGACAGATTTATCATGCCATTAAAAGGCAAAAATCTTGGATATAAATATACATGTCACCTTAACATCTTTCAGCAAACATGTCCGATTCAGATTCATTTCTGTACTGAGTTAAGTAATTGGTTAGTATTGCAGGATGTGACCGCAGAGTCAGCACTTGAAGTTCATGATTGAATCATTCTCAATGCTTGGAATAATGCCAGATAGTGGAAGGGTAGAAGTCTCAAAGGTCTTTTTTAAACATCTTATAATCTAAGTGGTCACTAAGTGGCCACTAGTAAAAGAAGGAAATTAGTAATGATTTGGTCTCATAGTTTGGTCCCTCACATTTTCACATAGTGTCTCTTATAGGATCCGAAAACAATAACTAAAAAATCTTGTCCAGGTTTAAGTCTTTAGAGCAGGTTTAGACGAGCGTATGATATGGACATGTTCTGTCTAGGTTAAAAAAGCATCCTAACCAATGTTATTAAATGGGGTTATTTAAGCAAGTTTTTTCACACATACTGAGTATTCATGGGAAAGAATCCCAGCATGCACAGATATATTGTCATTATTAATCTTGAAAACTGTATTTGATCATGTACATTTTAAAATATTGATGTATAAAAAACAGATAAACATGGATGTCACATGGATACCACATGGATGACAATATGGATGAAAATTGTCCATGATTTTCATCTGACCCAAGTTCAGAATTGAAATCCTCCTGTGATGTATTGCTGTAAAAAAGGGCTTGGAATCACATTTAATCCACATAACACATGTACTTTATTCTGTAGGCTATATATTGTATATGATTCCATAGTCGAGAAACTCAGCAGCACTTTTCTATACAGTAACATTAAAACGCTACTAATTGAATATTTACCGTAATTAAGAATCCAACCTAAAAACATTTCTTGGAGAAGCTGAAATAGTAAATACAATCTTTTTTAGAGTAGTAGGAAAAGAACCATAAGAAGGAAAACCCCATCATCCTTCTTCTTCCCCACTACCAAGACTTGGGTCCCATCTATTTGATAGATGTAGGATAATATTTGTTATTTATCTTGATATATAGTACTTATTTAGTATTATCCCACAAGCTTTGAGCTTGGCACATTTTACTTTTATATATATATATTTCTGTCTATCTTTATCAAGCTGTTTAGTCCACTAATATTTCACTTCTTGGGGGTCACTGCATCATCAACATCATAGTGAGGGAATTTTTGAACCATGGATTAAGTTCACACCACATTTTATCTTTGCATGTGAGTATGTCTGTTTTTGGCATTTATTTCTTGTTACATATTATTGTCTACATATGTTACAAATTATTGTCTTGTTACTGTCACGCTTGGGAGGTAAGGGAATCAGGTAACAGGTAGGTGAAATGGGCAAAAGGGGGTCAGGAGAGCCTAATCTAACCCTGATGCTGGGGTCCATGGCTCGCCCTGATCTTGGAGGTACCTCTGATGATGAGGAGTTCAGAGCAGCCACCCTGTACCCTAAAACTCCTGATTAGCCCTAGGCTAAGGGCCCCTACCTCCATCCACAGGTCAGGAATCACAGCTTCTCCCAAGGAAAGACTTTAGCCCAGCAGCTAAGCATCAGCACAGCACCAAGACCTAGAGCACATAGCTATCAGCAGCACCTGACAGAGGAGAGGGAAGGCTATTTAAAGCCAGGGGGAGGGGATTCCAGGTGAGTCACACATTAACTCCTGAACCAGCAATTGAACATAATAGTGACTGCAGTTCTGGAGCACACTACAGGAAACAAAGACCTTCACAACCATCAACCATGCAGCTCTTAAAAACAAACCACATACACAGCAGCATCCAACAATGTCAGCGCCATCTAAGCGCGTGACAGTACCCCCTCTTTTAAGAGAGGCCTCCGGACTCGACTATGGCACATCCGAAAGAAGTCCACATCCCTTGAGAGACGAGATATGAAAGATATTACGGGTTGCCAAACCTGGAGGTAGGTCAAGGCGGTACAGCACAGGATTGCAAATGGCTGATATCCTAAAAGGTCCTACAGCCCCGAAACCCGGAGCCCCAGTAGCACACCTCCACCTGACATGGTGGAACAACACCCACACATACTCATTCACACTCAGGTCTGGACCTGTACGTTTATTGCCACACATGCAGGCACAGACAGATGGTACAGTCTTAGGCAGGCAAGTTCCAGACACGTGTGGCGCCCTGCCAACGCAGGTAACCACAGATCTCTCTAATGCACAGCTGGGTTTCCACAGCAATTACACTACGAACAACACCTTCCACCCTGGCACAGTAGGGGGAGCTCAACTTGCTGCCCTTAGGCAAGATCCCCTATATATACTGCTGCTGGGGAGGAGCTAGTCAGAGTGTGTGCAGACGCTAGAAGATCTGCAGGGAAGTCCTGGTGGTCGGTACCGCATGTAGGCCTGAGCCAGCGACCCAGAGTAGCCTTTCAGCGTCCCACCAGCCTAAGTGGGACTGAAGGCAGGGAGCGTAGAGAAGAAACAGAAGTGAGGAACAGGTAGCTCAACTTGTGAGTTCGTTCCAGAGAAGCTGGATAATGGGGATCCGCATAGGTGGGAGAACTACAGGCCCACAGAAAACCCCTTGGCACCGAGGAAGCTTCAGCTTCCCGGTCTACTGATTGAGTCAAAGAGAGGGAGCCAGGAAACCGCAGGACACTGCAGTGCCCAGAGGAAGTTGTCCCGGAGAGCGCACAGGAGGAGAAGGAGATATAGATAAAGGAAGAGAGTAGAGGCAAGTCAGGATATAATAGACTGTGCTTCAGCAGAATTCACAAAGTAAGGAGGCCTTATACCCACTTGCTGTGGGAGCCCACTGTGCAGCCGGTCACCCGTCAGTGCCCTGGATAATTTACCTGAATAACACCAGTAAAAAGGTAAAGAGACTTCTTCTGTGTGTGTGAATCCTTTCCTCTCCCTCACCGTGCCCCTCTACAGACTACTCCTACTCTCCCTCCACCATCTCAGCTCTGCTACAACCTGCTCACCTCACTACGCTGCCCCGGTGGTCCCAGTCCTGCCTGCGTAGGACTATACCATCACTGCCGCAATCCCACCAACCTCCGGAGGACTGTAGTGGCGCTGGTGATCCCTCACCAGATACTGCAGGTGGCGTCATGACTAATTTGTACATAATCCCTGTAAATACCCTTTTCAAGAGCACCGCTCCCCAGGATACGAGATCAGGCACGGCCGCCATTACCCGTGACAAAGTTAACCCCCTCACTGCCGCCTGATTCCCGGGTACCCCATGTCCTGGGGCGCAACACACGTCTGTCAGGACCCCAGGACTCCCTCCCTTGGGATGTACCATAGACACAACCACCCTTCCCCTGCCCCTTTTCCTAGGATGACGCCCAGAGGAACCAGGAGTCGGGAGAGTGGCGTGCACTCCACCCCCACCCACAGGCAAACTCCTAACCTCCTTGAGCGAAGAAGTCGGAGTAGCCATCACCAGCACGGTGGAGATGGAAGTAGCCCGGCAAGTACCCTCACAGGCTGTACCCCAATGAACCACCTCCCGGGCCCGCCAGTCAATTACCGGTTTGTGTTTTCTCAGCCAAGGGAGACCCAAGACAATGGGGGTTGGGAAATTCTCCAAAATGTAACAAGAGAGGAACTCCTGGTGATGAGTTCCTATGCTCAGGTTCATATTATGTACCACTTGAGATAATGCCTTCTGGCTGAGTGGAACTGAGTCAATGGCGGAGACAGGAATGGATCTCGCTAAGGCGCTACAGATGAAGCCATGAGTCTGCGCAAAGCGAGAATCCATTAGAACAACTCAACAAGTACCGATATAATCTTCGTTTTTCCATCTACCAGCACTTTGGCAGACAGCGTGAACGGAGACTTAGAAAAAAAAAAGGAGACATAAACCCTCTGGTCGTCTCCTTCTGAACGACCTGAGGTAGGCTGCGTCTGAGACTGCGTATTTGTCCCGGAGCGATGCAGACAAACCTTGATAAAATGATCTGTTTGCCCACAATAAAAACAAGCTCCGCCCACTTGACGAACTGCAACTACAGGGGGTTTAACACAAGGGCCTACTGCCCCCAACTGCATAGGTTCATCGTGTGGAGCCTCCTCAACAGGGATAGCCACAGGGGACAAAGTCGGTCTCGGTCTCTCCCTCAGACGTCTGTCTACCCTGATGGCTAGGGACATCGCAGCCTCCAATGACTCAGGTGCGGCGTACTGAACCAGGGTGTCTTGCAGTCTAGCTGACAAATCCAGATAGAACTGACTCCGGAGGGCTGGGTCGTTCCACAGGGTGTCTGTCGCCCACCTCCGAAACTCTGAGCAGTATTCCTCCACTGCTCATGACCACTGCTTGAGCTTACAGAAGTTTGACTATGCAAGAGTCACCCTATCTGGTTCACCTTACACCTGAGCCAGATCAGCAAAAAACCCGTCCACCGACCGCAGTGATGGTGAGTCGGTTGGGAGGGAGAAGGCCCAGGTCTGGGGATCCCCCTTAAGAAGGGAGATTATAATCCCCACCCGCTGTTCCTCGCACCCAGATGAACAGGGCCAAAGCCTGAAATAAAGTTTACAGGCCTCTTTGAACACCAAGAATGTATCTCTTCCCCCAGAAAACCTATCTGGAAGAGATATCTTGGGTTCAAGTATGGCCTGGGCATGGGCCGAGGCCAGATACCCCACAACCTGCTGCAGCTGCTGCACAACCTACATCCGCAGACCAGTGACATCAGCTGAGATGGTCTGCATCAGTTGTGAGAAGGCATCTGCAGAGGATGTCTGAGACATAATGGCTCAGAGAAAAAAAAATGGTAATCGGCTGCTGATAATGTCACACTTGGGAGGAAAGGGAATCAGGTAACAGGTAGGTGAAATGGGCAAAAGGGGGTCAGGAGAGCCTAATCTAACCCTGATGCTGGGGGTCACCCTGATCTCGGAGGTACCTCTGATGGTGAGGAGTTCCGAGCCGCCGCCCTGTGCCTAAAACTCCTGATTAGCTGAAGGCTGAGGGCCCCTACCTCCATCCATGGGTCAGGAATTACAGCTTCTCCAAAGGAAAGACTTTAGCCCAGCAGCTAAGCATCAGCACAGCACAACACCAAGACCTAGAGCACATAGCTATCAGCAACACCCGACAGAGGAGAGGGAAGGCTATTTAAAGCCAGGGGGAGGGGATTCCAGGTGAGTCACACATTAACTCCTGAACCAGTAATTGAACATCAAAGTGACTGCAGTTCTGGAGCACACTACAGGAGGCAAGGACCTTCACAACCATCAACCATGCAGCTCTTAAAGACAAACCACATACACAGCAGCATCCAACAATATCAGCGCTATCTAAGCGCGTGACAGTTACCCTATAAAATCTATATTATTTTATCAATTGGGTTTGTACACTATTTTTTGGATTGGCTTTTTTTCAGAGTTCATGTTTGTAACAAAGCTGGTGTAGCACCCAGCCTTATCATTGGGGCAGTGCACAGGCATCTTTCATTAATTGCTAAAGATTTAGCATATTTTAAATGTCTAGTCTAAGGCTGCCTTCACACTGCGGCAGTGTCCGGTCCGGGGCTGTCAGAAGTGACAGCCTGGACCGGAGTTTTCCTCCATAGAATCCTGTCGGGCAAAACGGAGCTGGATCCCGGCGGGTGGTAATTAGCTGCTATCCGGCTGCTGTGTCGCCGGATGAATCGTGCAGAAGTGGGGATTTTCTGCCGATTCCAAAACCGGTGCATGCAACGTTTTTGGAATCGGCAGAAAATCCCCACTTCTGCACGATTCATCCGGCGACACAGCAGCCGGATAGCAGCTAATTAACACCCGCCGGGATCCAGCTCCGTTTTGCCCGACAGGATTCTATGGAGGAAAACTCCGGTCCAGGCTGTCACTTCTGACAGCCCCGGACCGGACACTGCCGCAGTGTGAAGGCAGCCTCAGTTTGAACTTTCTAAAAGTTAGGATGCATTTACACAGGCCAATTATTGTGAAATAGCGTTGCTAGTAACACTCGTTTCTTTTTAGAGAGCCAGTATGAACATTCTGTCAATCACTTGACGAACAAGCAAACTGCTCATTCATGAGATGAAATAAATTTTTAACTGGTTTAAAGGGACACTGTCAGGTCATTTTTCAGTATGATACTAATATTACCCTTGAATAGGACCTGGGCAGAGATTATTGTATTGTTTGTAGTTTGCATGTTATCACCGTTGTCAGAACCTGCAGAGAGCTGCTGCATTAGTCCTGACCCATTATAAGCAGAGATGATTAGTCCTGTGCTGTATAAACTGTCATGTAATTATGCCGTCCTTCTCAGCAGATCTCTCCTCCCTCCTCCCTCTCAGCAGCTCTCTCCTCCCTCCTCCCTTTGCTAACAGTGCAGTGTGAGGTTTCACTTACAGGTCTGTTCAGTTGATATCACCACGGAGGGAGAGAGCTACTGCAGGTCTACCTGATCTAGACTTCATTTGTTTCTGTAAAGCAGATACTCTGCTGTGCCAGTTTCTGTGTTGTTGTTTACCTCTTGAAATGCAGTACACAGAGAGCAGAGAGGAGAATACAGCACCCCCCACTAATCTCCTTTGCTGTGATGTGACATGCATATTTATAATTGGGGAGGGGACAGCAGAGAACTAAGTGGATCATTCACTGTGAGTGGCAGATGGAAGGAATCTCTTTATTTGAAGTTTACAGAAGATAAGAGGGAAATATATATATAAAAGAAATACATAAATAGAGAGAGTTTAGAGGGAGGAATTAGAAAATAATAGCAGTTACATGTGGATTTTTAACCTGACAGTTTTCCTTTAAAAACCATTGTTCTCGGCAGCACATAATCTACAGTATATGTAAACTGGACATGTGCTGCTAAGAATAATTAAAGTTTGAATGTTCTATGCACATGAGAATTGTGATCAGCCTGTCTAATAAAACTATTATTTGTGTGCTAATTAGCAAATGTGTAGTTGATTTGCAGATGTTTACCGCCTCAGGTTGGATAGTGTCAACACATCCGTAGAAAGCTTCAGTAAATTTGTCACAATGTAGTCAGCACTGTATGCAGTCAATGGGCTTTCAGACATTAAAATGTAAGTGGTAAACTGACAAAATATGTATTAATCTTAAGGCCCTGTGCCCAAACTGGCGCATTTGCTGTGCATGGTTACGACGTATTGTAAAAATTTGCAGCAAATGTGCATGGTGTATTGGCCAACCAGCAATGGTAATTGACTTTATGTGTTCTCTGCCCACGTTTGCGCTTTTTAGCTCAGCATTTTTACACATCTTTGATTCGTAAAATCTGCAGCATGTCAATTATTTTACAGCATTTTCCCTACCGTAATCCAGGCACTTCCTGCTTTCGGCCTCATCACATTCCACATGGGTAGGGGACCTGTGACCACGTTGGGTGGGACACAGCCGGATCCAGGAAGTGCCTGGAGTACGGAAGGTAAGCGCCATACTATAATTACAGACTGAGCAGGGCGGACACAGCACAGCGCTCACAGGAACGGATGGGAAATTTTCTGCATTAAAAAATCAGCCATTAAGTAGCAAAAACGCCACATTTTTGCTATGTCATTTCTGCCAAAAGCAGAAGCAGATTTGATGCAGGAATTCTGCATCACTTTTTGACCATGGGCACAGGGCCTAAAATTCTGATTTTGCTAATTAGACACTGTCAGAACACATTGGAGCTTGTATTGACAGATCTTGCAGTCTATGTATTGCAGCTTTATTCAACATAAAAATATTTGAAGTTCATGATTATATACACTTTAAATATATGCTGAATAACATCAAGGGCTTGCTCACATGTGCATATCAATCAGGTGACTGCAATCTAATAAAAAATGGGATTGCACTCAGATCAATCTTTTTCAGGGCCACGTCACACACACAGATAATTGTGCAGATATTGCTCACAGATCTTTGGTTGCAGTGAAAACGGACACATTGTTCCATTTTGTGGCAGTGTACAAATGAACAATGTGTCCATGATTTCACTGCAACCAGAGATCTGCCAACAATATCTGCACAGATATCTGTGTGTGTGACGTGGCCCTATATGAGACATTAAAGATCTGCGTTTTTGTTTTTCTGAGCTGTATTTGTCGAGCCCCAGGCCCTGGGGTACTCGGGTATCAGGCTCAGTGGTTGTTTTCACGGGGATGTCACGGGTGGCAGCGCCTGAGCCCGTGGCCTGGGTGACACTTCAATAAGGGGTGTATGTACAGGGGATAAGAGTTTGTCATGTGACGCCACCTGTAGTACCTGGTGATGGGTCACCAACGCCGCCTCAGTCCTCTGGAGGCCAATGGTAATGCGGCTGAGTTGGCAAAGCTCCCTACAGGTGGAGTTGGTCCTCCGGGGCAGCGTTCCTTGAAAGGAACAGGTTGATGTAGATAATCACGCAGAGGCAAAGTAACTTTCTCCCTGATACTTTACTGTGAACGTTCAGCAGTACACACAAAGTTCACAGTTCAGCATCAGATGTTATAAATAATAGGTAGCTCTACGGGTGGTTGCAAGTGGATCCCAGGTGGTATGGTGGGACCCGTGGTGTACCTTAGTTGACGAACCTGTGTCCTTTCTTCCCCGCCTAGGATGGGTCTATACCCAATGGCTCCATGTAGGTAGTATTGGGGGTCCCCTCCCTCGTGGTGAGGAAGCAGGCAGATCGCTCCATCTGGCAGGGTGCTGCAGCTGATAGACAAACAACAGCAGCCAGTTGCCGACTGCAAAGCTAGACTTTGGCCGAATCCTCGGGCCCGGGTTCCCTTGTTGGACTGGAGAATCCCCTGGAGTATGGTCGCTCCATGCTGGGGTTCCCCCTTCCTCTCTAGGACCCGGAGTCCTCGCATCGGGCGCCCTCATTCAGGATCTCCTCAAGACCCTCTTTCTTCTTTCCTCCAGATCAGCGTGAAGCTGTCCGGGTAAACCTTCCGCCTCATTCCACACTCCTTCTCCTCCTCCGACTACTACTCCGCTCTCTCAGACGTCCCTTGTCTGACTATTCTTTCCTCTGACTGCCCTCCTTTGTTCCCCCTAGAGGTGAATATATCTCCCTCCCGGGTAACCTCCCACCATTCTGCTAATGTGGGAGTGCTGGAATGGGGCCCACCCACTAACTTAGGTTCCACTTGCAGCTGCGGAAATCACACCTCTTTTACGGGTGCAATACCCCTCTGTGACAACTGACTATGTGGGGTGTCACATATTCTTCATGAGAAAAAATTGCAGCATGCGGCAATTATACTAAATTTGTACCGTGCAAGGAAAAAAAAACAAATGCCGTACGGAGTATCAATATGGCATCAGTTGTTTACAATTGTTGTAAGATGGGAATCTGTAAAAGGCCCTGTAAAAGATTCAGAGCTGCTGAGCAAAGTCACCAACTTGAGTTTCTATTTGTGAATGAACAGCTAAGGATAAAATCATGGTAAGCCAAGGTATTTTTACAGACACATTGGAAAACCATAATTAATCATTATGATTTTACATGTTGCATGTCTACAGTCCCATAAATCCGATATGAAAATACTAGCTGCAATCACAGACACATCAATTTTTTTTATGGACACTGATGTATATTTACGGACTGTCCAGGAATTTCTGGACAATTGGGAACCCTGCTGCTAAGTAAAAAAAGACAGACTGCACATAGACAGCATCAAGTCTGAAAAAATTGTCTCATTTTTTTGGATGAGATTGGGACTGTTTTTTACTACATTAGTTATCACTTCAGCCTAAACACTGTCATCTGATTCCTTCTGCCTGAACCATGAATGTCTCACTGTGCAACACAGGGGTATTTCAGAGAAAACATACTATGAAATATTGGTGAGACTAGGATGACCAGTCCATGAGGCTGCTCCCCGGTGGCCTCTCATTATCTTACTTAAATTGGCTGACAGGTCTCTTCCTATACATATTGACAGTCTAGAGGTGCAAGGTGAGGTGAAGTTGCAGGGGACTTGCCTCTTGGACTAGTCATCATAGAATCACATTGTCCCACCAATAGTACTTCAGAGTGAATCATTGATGGTTGCAATAATGGAGCTACGGAAGGCTATAATTCACGTTGCCCATAGTTTGTCCAGGATGAATCAGGTTGTTTTCTTGGGTTTTAAAATGTATTAGTTGCGGTTTGAGATTAAAGAAAACCAGTCAGTTCCCCAAACCCTGCAAAACCATCTCCATAACTTTTTCTAAGCCTATTCTTGAATTACAAGAAAATCAGTTATGTGTCATACACTTATTTCTAAGTCTGAAAAACCAACTTATAAATATGGCATGCAGCAAACAAATTAGCCAGGACTAGTCCAGCAGAGCTCTGTTTCTCCCAGACTAGCCTGGCCTCAGATTTTGTAATCAGGCTTAGAGTCACGTTGCCGTCGGACTCGGTGACTTTATTCCTGCCCCAGCTACTAGGCGGCACCGGATTCTTTCGGGTAGTTGTGCCGGTGATAGGGGGACCGTGTCCTCATTGGGACCTGCTCCTTTGTTACCTGCCTCTGTCGCTGGGCATCACCATGCTCCGCCTGTGGGTGATGCTGGTTAAAGAAGAGAGGTTCCTGCAGAGACGTCTTGTAGGCACATGCTTCCTTCCTCTATCAGATGTGGAGTGGTTGGAACCAGTCGTACATCACCATCTGGCCTGGTTGTTGGGGTGGTCCGGATGAGGTGATCAGGCCGTGAGCTCCAACCTATGAGAGGGAACTGCGCCCTTCAAATACCTTGGAGCCTGTTCTGCAAGCCGCCAGATATATTCTTGGTTTTTCCAGCTATCTAGTTTGTGCTCTATTACATTGACTCTGACCTTGCCTGGATTTTGACCCTTCTACCGCCTGCTGATTTTGTACTTTTGCCACCATCCCGGTTTTTGGTGCTGCGTTCTGAATATGCTTTAGGATCCTGACTTTGTCTATTCCCTCATCTCCTGTCCTTTCCTGGTGACCTCCCTGCTCTGGTCTGCTGCTCACCTATAGGCAGCTACCTCCTGGGCTCTGCTGTAATTCCAAATACGTGTATAGGGGTAAAGAGTCTCGAGTTTCTCCGGGTGCTGTCTTACCAGCAGCTCCACTTTTTGCAGCGACGGTTGTCACACTTAGATAACATCCACCACATTGACAATATCATCATCAGAGTTCTTGAACTCTCGGGCATGAGAATAGCATTCTGCCTTCCTGGTCATGTGCAATGAAGCTGGATATATGCTCCTGTCGGGCCCACTGGGACGGGGGTACTCAGTACCGGACCGGTCGGCTGCTGGGGAAGTCACGGGTGGTCCTGGTCCGGTCCATGTCCCAGGCTCGGCAATAAAAGGGGATATTTACAGGGGTTGTCAGTCGTGACGCCACCCACTATATGTGGCCAGTGATGGGGCCGCCGCTGCTGCAGAACCTCCGGTGGATGATGGGATAGCAGCTTAGGTGTAATAGTTCCAGTGGGTAGAACTGTGTTCCCCGGGGCAGTAAGGGTTAAGTCTATTTTGGAGTGTGTAGCACACTTACTTTGCAGACGCTGCAGGGATCCTGTATGGAGAGAATCACTTTCATGCAGAAACACAAGGGAAGCAGTTTCAGGGTTTTCTGTGTTTACTCTCAGTTCTTCAAGTCACTTTACAGCTCAGTTACAGTTCTTACAAAGTTCAAGTACAGTTCTTAATACATGGGCACATTCTCCCTCTCCGGTTCCCTTTGCTCCCTGCAGCCAGGCCTCTCTCTCTGTGACCCCTCACACAGTCTTTAGTATCCTTTCCGGGCTATTATGGTCTCCGTCTCCATGGGTGTGTATGTGAAACGCTGGACAGTATGGCGGTGACTCGGGCCCCTGTGGGTCCTTAGTTTGTCACTGAGCTGCCTGTCCTTTGGGGTAGGGATCTTAATCTGGAACTAAGACCCCCCCGTCGTGTTGTTTGGGGATACCGGATAAACTACGTCCCCTCTAGAGCCGACACTCTACTTCAGCCCAGCCTCCAGCAGTCCTCAAGTCCGAGGCTCTACCAGGCTCCTTTCTCTCTGTTCCTCTCGGTATCATAGGAGGGACTTCTCTGCCTGCAGTCAGTAGCTTCAGCTGCGTTCCTAGGGCCCGGGTATCACCATTCCTCTCAGTCCTCTCACACTCCTGGTTGTATCAGCTTCGGACGGGCTTTCTCTCTCCTCCGGCTCACACTGGCTCGGTACAGATTCTGCGCTCCTAGGCCTTACACTCACAAGGACGTGTGATTTCCAGTCTTTGCCTCTCAGCCTACCTCGGCCTACTGACTTCCTTACTCCTCCCCCTTCCTATATACTGTCAAGTCACCTGACTACGGGTGTGCCCAACCCACTCCTCCAAATCCACCACTCCTCAATCTCATAGAGTATCTAATCTCAGGGCTGGATGCTACCCTCTCCTACACGTGGGTTATGTGGGCTGCGAGGGTGTTGTTGTGCAACAAGTGTCCTACCTGCCTGGCTTCAGTTCCCTTTGTGGCCTCCTGGACACAGGGGCGCCACACTCCTCAGTTTCATGTGTACACTCAGAGGGGCATTGGTGACATGGATTCTGCTTTACTGTGGTTGACTGCAAAGCGTGATCGGTGTGACTAATACCAACCTAGGCGTGCATAGTGGCCATGCAAAATCAATTGGCATTCCAGAATAGTCTTGCCTAATCAACAAACCAGATTTATAACTTAATTTTCTTGACTTAGAAATAAATGCATGACACATAGAGTCACGTCTTATGATCCAGGAGTAGGTTATATAAAGTTATGGTGGCAGCTTAGGAGGGGTCAGGGAGCTGGCAGGTTCTTTAAAAAAAAACTATACACAATGCAATATTTCACATTTCATTGAAGTCTCCAATGTCTGGTCTTGTGCATCCCCCACCATTTCTCTTGTTTCTTTGTGCAATTAATGTGACGTCCACAGTGACAACATATCAGATCACTGTGATGTGGAATCAATAGCCGCAGCATTGATCTTACCAAGGTTGGCTATTTTCATGTCTAAATGGATGCATTGGCATGATTGACATCCTAGTACGAAAGTAATATAATCACAGATCCGACAATAGCAACTTGCTCATTTAAAAGTAAATTATGACAATAAGTGAATACAGTAGATTTGGGGCAAGATTTGCTGTAATTTCCTAAATAAAGATAGTGCCTTATTTCTTCCTATTTTATTATGTTCCGCCATCCAGCAGTCCTTCATCCACAATGGTAACAGCGGTGTTTTTTATTAGTCCCTGTTGGCTATGCTAATGATGTGGTCTCCAAAATTACTTATTTAAAGTTGACAGATAATAAAGGAGGGCAAAATGCTACAATGGGGATATAAATTAGATTTCCCATCAGATACAATGTGTGCACAGGATTACACAGCCACCCTACCTGCAGCCTAAGTAATGAGAATTCTTTTAATCCCCTTCCCTATGAAGGTTAATGCATCGCAGCGGGAACAGATGTAACAATTGGACGGGTGCTTTGTGACATGCACACAAAAATCTTTGCAGCAAAATGCATCAATGAGGTTCCCGTCACCATGTGCTTCACGAATCCAACCGAAACACCAAATTTGTGCAATTGTTTCTATTCTCTTTATGAACAAACTGGAAACAAATAAATAATTTGCAGGTTTACACAAAACGCAAATACATTTTGAAAGGTAAAATTGCACAAAGGTTAACATGTGGAATAAAGGGCCGGCTGCAGATTTCTTCTACTTGAGCTACTCATGTTCCCTTGAGGATGTGATAGTCTATTAACATTCACAAGCACTGCTATGTATGAATCGGATAGATCTTTGTATGTGATTATCTATCTATCTATCTATCTATCTATCTATCTATCTATCTATCTACGGATAAGGCTATCCTTTAGTCATAAAATATTCAGCTCCTGCTACTGACACTATACACAGCCATACAATGAATAGAGAACCAAGCGATCTCTGTGCTGTCATGCTCGTTTTGGCATACAATGTGCCCTTACCTCCTCAGTGATGGGTGTGTGATGCTGAGTGTAGAGTTCTCTGTAGCATCCCTCAGTCTGCAGTCACCGCTGGCATCCTGGCTCTGAGCAGCACAGCCTAGTCATGCAGTGAGATGCAGGTGAAAGGCTGTGTGCAAAACAATGCCTGGAGTCTAGGGACCAGATACAGCCTGGACCAGCTGACGGATGCTGGGGCTCAAAACACAAACTGGATTCTGCTGTAGGAAACCAGGTTTAGCAAATAGAAGAACCCACATACCTCAAGATAAATGTTTATAAAATCATATTGTTGTAAGTGTATATCTACATCAGGAGTGGGGAACCTCAGGCCCCAGGGCCAAATGCAGTCCTCGATGAGTTTTTTTACAGACCCGGGCGGATTACTGGGGGCCGCAGTGCTTAGGCTGGCCGACACGTTTGCCGACTGTCTGCCCTTTAAATCCATCTCCCCAGTGATCTCTATGCCCCAGCCTCTCCTCCCCAGTGAGGTATATGCTTCCAAGCCTCTCCTGTGATTTCTAGGGATTTAGCAAACCTGGAAAAGCAGTTGAGAAGCAACATGACCAATATCACCCACCCAAAGAGAAGCAGCTCCAGCCACCACAGTAGGGGTGAGTTGATTGTTTAATCAAATATAGCGGGGTCATTTTTAAATAGATAATTTTGTACAGCCCCCGAAGTTGTAGAAACTTCCAAATGGCCCTCGGCAAAGAAATGGTTCCCCGCCCCTGATCTACATACATAATATTATTATATGAAGCCTAAGGGCCACTTTACACACACCAACTTATCTGTCCAACTTCTGACAACTTGCTGGTTGCAGTGAAATCATGGACACATTACTCCATTTTATGGCTGTGTACAAATGGAACAATGTGTCCATGATTTCACTGCAACCAGCAAGTTGGTCAGAAGTTGGACAGAAAGTTGGTGTGTGTAAAGTGGCCATTAAAAGTCTTGCCTGGTGAAAGTAAATTTTCAGCTATTCAGAATATAGTTGCTATCCAGTTGATCGGTGGAGGTCTGACCACTGGAAGCAGCAGAATGGGGACTTTCATCTCCGTTATTCTAGGTTCACATGACCGTATAAAAAATTGTCAGAGTATCATCAAAAAACTATTTTTATCTCACCTGTCCTCCGTGTGCACACCATATACAATCCATTTTTCACAGTAGCAGCTATTAATAATTTTCAAAACCATTTACAGTTTGCTATATTAAAGAATTGTAATATATCCATAAAAATCAGATGCTGTACCATGGCTTCATATGGCATCCAATCTTTCTTGTATACTGAATAGACGCGAGTTTCACCTGATTTACGGAAAGAAATTAGTGCATGCTGTGTTTTTTTTTTCTAATGCAGGTTCTGTCCATGAAAAAAAGCTCATCTGCTCTGCTTCACTCTGATCTGCTCCACTCTGATCCGCTCCACTCTGGTCAGCTCCATTTCAATTTGTTCTACTCTCTTCTGATCTGCTCCACTCTGATCTGCTCCACTCTACTCTGATCTGCTCCATTTCAATGTGCTCCACTCTCTTCTGATCTGCTCCATTTCAATGTGCTCCACTCTCTTCTGATCTGCTCCATTTCAATGTGCTCCACTCTCTTCTGATCTGCTCCACTCTGATCAGCTCCACTCTGATCTGCTCCACTCTGATCTGCTCCACTCTGATCTGCTCCAGTTTTAATCTGCTCAATTCCATCTGCTCCACTCTGATCTGCTCCACTCTGATCTGCTCCAGTCTAATCTGCTCAATTCCAATCTGCTCCACTCTGATCTGCTCCACTCTGATCTGCTCCATTTTAATTTGCTCCACTCTCTTCTGATCTGCTCCACTCTGATCTGCTCCACTCTGATCTGCTCCACTCTGATCTGCTCCATTCCGATCTGTTCCCTCTGATCTAGTCAATTCCAATCTGCTCTATTTCCTTTGCTCCACTTTGCTCTCCATTCCAATCTGCTCCCTCTACTCTGATCTGCTCCACTCTGCTCTGTTCCATTCCAATCTGCTCCACTCTGATCTGCTCCAGTCTAATCTGCTCAATTCCAATCTGCTCCACTCTGATCTGCTCCATTCCGATCTGTTCCCCTCTGATCTAGTCAATTCCAATCTGCTCTATTTCGCTTTGCTCCACTTTGCTCTCCATTCCAATCTGCTCCCCTCTACTCTGATCTGCTCCACTCTGCTCTGTTCCATTCCAATCTGCTTCACTCTGATCAGCTCCATTTCGATCTGCTTCATTGAATAACATTGGTCCAAGCGTGGTCTGTTTTTTTTATATACACCATTCGGACTGAAAATACAGCTGTGTGAACAAGCCCTTAGAATAGCGCAGCAGTGTGCATACTTGACTGCTGCTCCATTCATTTCCTATGGGGGTGCTGAGCACTGTGCTAGGCTTTTTTACGGCATCTCAATAGAAAATTAAGAGCGCGGCAGTCAGGTGTCCATTCCATTCAGGTTCCTCCATTTTGTACCAAAGATAAAAGTTCCCTATCAAGGATAAAAATTCCCAGAACTACTAATTGGTGCTGATCCTTGCAGTGAAACATCCATAAATTAGCAAGTTATCACCTATACTATGGGTAGGTAACTTGTTTTTTTTACCAGACGACCCCTTTAAGCTCTGTATTAAGCACACCTCTTTGTGAGATATTATATCTTTTAGAGGCCCAGCATGGACGAAATTACTACAGGAATGGGCCTAGGATGGGGGATATTATTAGGGTCTGTGTGGAAACTCATTCTGAATATAGAGGGCTATGTGGGATCATATGGTTTATAGGGAGGCTGTTTGTGGGTCACAGTGTATATAAGGGGCTATGGGTGGGCTCATACTGCATATGGGGGCTGTATGTGGACTCATACTGTATACAGGGCGCTGTGTGGAGATTATATACTGTATATAGTGGACCTCATCTTCACTCGCCTATGTTCTCTCACTAACCTCTCAAACTCACCCCTCCCCCTGTACGACCACAATCTACTGACTTTCTCCTCCCTCTCCTCCCCTACTACACTCCCCAAACTCACAAACTCACTCATTCTCGCAGAAACCTAAAACACATTGATTTACACTCATTCTCAGAATTCCTTCTCCCTCTCACCAACATAGCTTCCCTATACGACACAGATGCTGCCACTACCCTATGTTATACCACATTAACTACTGTGCTCGACTTGGGCGCCCCCCTCACATACAACACTCCTCACACAAACAGGCAACCCTGGCACACCACCCTCACTAAAGACCTGAGACGGGCCTCCAGGGCTGCTGAGAGGAGGTGGAAGAAATCTCATTCCACTGAGCACTTTGCTATGCTCACGCAGTCCCTCACTAACTTCATGTCCGCACTCTCTGCTGCAAAACAAGCCTCCTTCTCATCCCTAATACCCTCCCTGTCTCGCAATCCCAAACAGCTTTTTAAAACTTTCAATAGTCCACTCCATCCGCTTGCTCCTCTCTCTCTCCTCTTATCTCTTCTGAAGACTTTGCCTCTTTTTTCAAACAGATGATCGATAAAACCAAAGACGGCTTTGACCCACTGTCCTCAAAGATTCTCCTCACAACTACACTGCTCTCCCCTCCAAAGGCTGCTTCTCCACCATGACAGAAGATCAGCTTTCCTCCCTTCTATCAAATCACACCTCACACCTCATGACCTTCTCCCATCCCACCTCATTCCCAGCCTCACCTCAGTCATCATCCCAACCCTAACACATCTCTTCAACTTATCACTTACTACTGGTGTCTACCCCTCATCCTTCAAACATGCCTTGATCACGTGCATCCTAAAAAAGCCCTCCCTTGACTAATCCTCTGTTTCTAGCTATCTCCCCATATCACTTCTCCCCTTTGTCTCAAAACTACTTGAACACCACGTCCACCTCAAGCTGTCCTCCCACCTCTCCTCCTCCTCCCTTTTTGACCACCTACAATCTGGCTTCCGACCACATCACTCTACCAAAACAGCCTTAACCAAAGTTACCAATGACCTATTAACCGCCAAGAGCAAACGACACTACTCTGTCCTCCTCCTTGACCTATCTTTCACCTTCGACACAATAGACCATTCCCTCCTCCTCCAGATCCTGGAATCTCTTGGTATTACTGACTTGTCCCTCTCTCGGATCTCTCCATATCTAACAGACTGGACTTTCAGCGACACCCTCTCCCACACCCCCTCTCCACCCTATCTGTCGGTGTCCCCCAAGGTTTGGTTCTTGGTCTCCTACTTTTCTCCATCTACACCCCCGGCTTGGGTCAGTGCATTGAATCCCGGTCTGCAGTATCATCTCTACGCTGATGACACTCACATCTATCTCTCTGGACCTGACATCACCTACTTGCTATCCAAAATTCCGCCATGTCTGTCTGCTATTTCATCCATCTTTACCGCTCGCTTTCTGAAACTGAACATGAACAAAACAGAATTCATCATCTTTCGCCTAACCCACCCCCCCACCTGATCTTTACATCAATGTCCATGGCTGCTCACTTTCCCTGGTGCCTCGGGGTAATCCTCGACTGCCCTCTCCTTCAACCACATATCCAAGCCTTTGCGACCTTCTGCCAACTCCAACTCAAAAATATTTCCCGGATCCGTTCATTCCTCGACCTCAACACTGCAAAAACACTTGTCCGTACCCTCATCATCTCCCTCCTTGACTATTGCAACCTCCTACTCGCTGGCCTCCCCTCTAACTCTCTTGCACCACTCCAATCTATCCTAAACTCTGCTGCCCGACTAATCCACCTGTCTTCCCGCTATTCCCCAACCTCTCTGCCAAACCCTTCACTGTCTCCTCCGTACATCTGCGACATGATCTCCTGATATCTTCCCTCACGCAATCTGCGATCCACTCACGATCTCCTCCTCTACTCCCCTCTCATCTCTTTGCATGCCCCATGGGGGGCCGTGGGATACTCGGAGCCGGGTCCTTGTGGCAATGTCGTCTGGGGAATTGGGATGACACGGTGGTGTAACCAGGTCCGTGGCCTCAGAGCGATCAATAAAAAAAAGGAGAAAGAGTTTATGAAATAGGGGGAAGATTTAGGGGTGGTTGTCGTGACGCCACCTGTGGTATGCGGCTAGTAGTGGCTGCCGCTGCGTTCCAGGACCTCTGGGGATGATGGGAATGCAGCTGTGATGGTGTCACTCCCCACAGGTGGAGCGAGTCTCCAGGGCATCCGGTGAAGAGGTTTTGGTGATGGAGGGCCAGCGAGGCTCATGTGGCTGCAGGGCAGGATCAGAAGCGTCTCACAGGCCGGCTTCTGTGGCCTGCACAGCTTACCAGTCTGCTGCTCCTCAGGCGGGAAATGAACAGTCTGACACATAGTTCTGAGTTCCAAACTCGGTTTACTTAGCTTTCTTTGTTAGCACCACAGGGTACAGTCCCAGTTATGGGGTTTGGATTTGGTATCACATGTTAGCAATTAGGAGTAATTAAGGAACCTCCTATGCCTATATATAAACCTTTGGGACCCAGTACACAGTATATCCACCCACTCTGAAGAAGAAATTGAAACATGTCAGAGGGTGTCCTGCTGATGGTACATTAACTAAAGGGTAATATGCTATTATTTTGTATATTTCATATGCCAGCAAAGCTTGGTATCCCATAGGACATAGCATTTTGTAAAAAAAAAAATTTATAGCGTAATATTCAGTAAGGATTTCATTAGTTCTTATCTAGCATACTATATGTAATTTTAGCACCTTACAATTTTTTTACACTTATATTTAGTGCCCCTCTTCTTTTCTGGATAAGGCCCTGTTGTGATTCTCTTATATCGTATGTTACTAATTTTTTACATCCTATGTGTACTAATTTGCATGCCTTGTATGTACTGTTCTTTGCACCTATCAGATACTCTCTCATTGTACCCACCTCCCCTTTTTTAAACATGAAATTAATCTTATAACATTTAAATAAAGATTTTTTGGTTTACTATTCACATTACCTCCCCCCCCCCTCAGTTCCGTGGAGTACTCGGAACTGGGCTGCAGTTCTGTTGAGGAGTCACGTGGATTGAGACCCGGCTTCGTGGCCTTGTCGGTGTCATTAAAAGTTCAGGGAATAGGATTTTAGGGATTGGTTGTCGTGACGCCACCCGTGGTGTTCGGCTACTGATGGCCGACACTGCGGTGCGGGACCTTTGGGAATGATGGTATCGCAGCTAGGGTAGTGTCGCTCCCCACGGGTGGAGCGGTTCCCCAGGGCAACCGATATGGTCAGTGGCGGTGGCAGGCCGCAGGAATCCTCAGGTTGAGGGAGACGGCTGGCCCTGCTAAGGCAGGTTTTCTCTGGCCTTGGCTTATCAGTAGGCGGCTCCACAGGCAGGGAAAATAAACAGTCTCACACATGGCTGCTGAGTTCTATACCCGGTTTACTTAGTGTTCACTTTAGCACAGCCGCCGGGTACTGTTCCTTGCCAATTCCCAGTCCAGATAGTTCTCAGAGAACCGGGATAGCTTGTCCACGACACCTCTTTATGCTTCTTTCTCTCACGGGTTGCTTTCTCAGCACTGCCTGTCCGCCTCTCTCTCCTGCTCGCACCTCCGCACACAGAGCTGCAATCCGGAAGCCACAGGCCTTGGTACCTTATCCCCTGGCCCTAGTACAGCTACCTTCTCGGCGGATGTGTCGGGTGTGGGCCACAGCTCCTCTAGATCTTGTGGCCTCCGGTTCTGTAGTTGGACTCTGGAATCTCCTCGCCACCTTCAGGGCCAGTTCCCTGGTCCCAACCAGCCCTTGTGTTCGACTCTGGTCAAACTTGGATTCGGGTGCACGGGTGGTTCTCTCTGACTCTGCCCATGCTTGTAGGGCTCCCTCTGCCACTCGTGCTCTCTGCTGTTCCACGACCCCGGATGAGCTCCTCACTGCTTAAGTCCTCCGGATCTTCTCTTTTCGCTACTCTCGCACAGTCTCCCCGACTCCGACTGACTAACTTCCCACCCCACACTTGCCTTCCCTCCGTCCTCCTGACTGAGCCCTCCCTCTATTGGGTCCGCCCACCGTCCCTGGGACCGAGTGAGTTGGGTGTTTTGTAGGTGTCTCAGACTTACCATCCCATTTCCCTTTGATGGTGCTCGGGAGTGATGTGTTGATCATGAACAATCTGACATAAATTGACGGCTCCCTTCAGTACACAAAGGGAGTCGGCACCCCGTGAGAGCAGATTGAATGGTAGGGTTTCTGGTGGGCACAGCAAGGTGTTTTATGCATTGAAAATACAATAAAGCCCGCTCTGTCCAGGAAATACTTGTTTTATGACCGGATGTGTGTAGGCAGAACCAATCACTAATTGACTAACATTGGAATCGCTATTCGGACGAGTACGCAAGTACTACAAAGTACTTGTTACTAGTATAGCAATTACCAATATTTCACTACTCGCTCATCACTAGATTTGACGCCATACGCCCGCTGCACTGACAGCTCAGCTGCTGGAAGGAAATTAAATTTATTCCACACCGCAGTCAGCAGTAGTAACCATTCCCCAGCACTGACTGACAGCTGGCTCTGTATTGATGCAATGATGAGCCAACTGTTAATCAATGCCGCGGGCGTGGTTTAGACTTTTGGCATTTTCGCACCAGTCCCGGCCAGCTACGCCAATATGAACATAACATCAGCGGTAAAGGGCATGGCTACGGCTGCCCGTCAAATTCATAAACTTTACACCACTTGTGTAACATAAATTGTGTAAATTACTCCAGAAATGTACTCCAGTACCATGACTGCAGAACATTTCAGGCAGAGGTGCACACAAGTTAAGAGATGTATCTAAAAGTCATTAAGTGGTATGTACCTCTTAATAAATTTGGCGCACCAAACACCAGCTAGCCAGTTTATTACAACACACGTGTTAATCAAACTGTCGCCCCAATTCTTTACAGTTGACATTAGCCGCAATATATTTGTATTTATATATAGCTCCCTAGCATGTTCCAGATTACAAACTAGGGGTGGCATGGTGGCTCATTGGTTAGCACTGCAGCCTTACAGTGCTGGGGCCCTGGGTTCCAGGACAGCATTTGCAAGGAGTTTGTATGTTGTCCCTGTGTTTGTGTGGGTCCTCCAGGATCTCTGGTTTCTTCCCACACTTGAAAGACATACTGATAGGATGTTTAGATTGTGAGCCCCGATGGGGACAGTGTTGCAAATTTATGGAAAGTGCTATGGAATTAATAGCACTATATAAATGAATAAATATTATTATATTAAATTAGGATAATGAGTAGATTTAGCCATCTTGGAATTCAATGGCTTTCTTGTATTTATTCTGATCTGTAGACTGGGCACAATGACATAGAAGTCGTTGATATGATACACACAGCGTGCTAGATGTGTGAGACAGCTACTTTCTCTATGTAATTGAACTACTTAAATGAATGAAAATGCAAAACTGGAGTTTGGCTACTGAATCTGAATTTCATTGGTTTTGCTAAGTACAGACAATATTCATATCAATGTATGGTCTGTAGGGGAACTCCTCATTGTTTCCCATTTGTTTAAACTGGTCATTTGGTTTTCAAAAAGATGAAAAAGACAATTTCATGCTGGAGCAGCTGAAGTGTTATCATCACAGGGGTAGTCCTTCATTTCTGTAGCCCCAGTGGGCAATGAGATTAGCGGCCGCTGACACTGTGGTTCATATTACATTAGTAAGCAGTGAGCCAACTGCGTGAAGTCACAATCACATTAAGAGCAGGTGGTAGCGGACTGGTCGGCAAACCTCTGCTATAATAGACTGGTTGTCTGTCACTGGTGAATTATACCAGTAACAATGATTTTATTTTCATCTTTATTTGTTAGCATTAGAGATGAGCGGACTTTATTACATTTAAATTTGCCGATTTTGCTGAATTACCCCTATAAATGTAATTATTTGCCAATAGATGTGGGGACCCTGTTATCTATAAGAGCTCACACTCTACAAAAGAGAGATAGACAGAGCAGCATGGTGGCTCAGTGATTAACACTGTATACGGAGGCTAAGTGGCTAGCACTACAGTCTTGCAGCGCTGGGATTATATCCCACCAAGGACAACATCTGTAAGGAGTTGGTATGTTCTCCCTGTGTTTGTGTGGGTTTCCTCTAGGTTCTCCAGTTTAATCCCACACTTCAAAGACATACTGATAGGGAGTTTAGATTGTGAGCCCCAATGAGCACAGTGATAATGATGTATGTAAAGCACTGTGGAATATGATAGCGCTATGTAAGGGTGCTTTCACATCTGCGTTTTTCGTAATTCGCGGCAGATGCGGTGAAAAAACCGCATCTGCCGCGTTTACCGCATAACCGTTCCACTTGCGGCGCGGTTGCGGTTTTTTCTATGCAATGTATAGGGGGACTTGCGGCAGGTGCGGCAAGTGCGGTTTTGCACTTGCGGCAGGTGCGGCCGCGAAAAAAACCGCGGCTTACTGCGGTTTTTTTCGCAGCCGCACCTGCCGCAAGTGCAAAACCGCACTTGCCGCATCTGCCGCAAGTCCCCCTATACATTGCATAGAAAAAACCGCAACCGCGCCGCAAGTGGAACGGTTATGCGGTAAACGCGGCAGATGCGGTTTTTTCACCGCATCTGCCGCGAATTACGAAAAACGCAGATGTGAAAGCACCCTAAGTGAGTAAAATAAATAAATAGAGACTCCATAACAGGTTTCACTCTACAGCAGAGAGACGTAGGTCCCTTCACACCATGTTTTGTGCCTGTTCGTGTGGATTCAGTTTTTTGAAGGACGACGCAGAGAAGAGAGAGAGAGCGAGAGAGAGAGAGAGAGAGAGAGAGAGAGAGAGAATCGTTCCTGAACAGAAATTGGGCTGGGAGGACCAGTGCATTTGTTGTGAGCATGCTCAGTACCTAAAGCCAGATCCAGGAAATGATCCTTTTTTTTTCCCGGATCCGTCTCCATAGCATGTTATGTGCTGTGGACCGCACTTGATTCCTTTCTGTCCTTTTTCGTTTGGTGCACACAAAAATGGTGCAGTCTCCGATTTTGGGTCCTGGAAAAAACAGGACACAAACGGATCCCGGACTGAATTCAAACAAATGGATGGCCATATATGACCAATACAGCACCATAGGGATACATGGGAGGCAAATTGGATCCCTGCCTATCTGTTACAGAACAGATAGACCCAGATCCGTGGTGTGAAGCCAGCCTTACTCAGTGAGTCTGAAAATTGCGCTCCACTGATTTGTGATGGCCAGGTACAGATCTGGTACAATTTATAAGATGTCATATCTGCAGGGCATTATGGGGAGGCCCACAGGGCACTGTAAACTTATATTACCCTGCTCTCTGATACTTTATGTGGGAAATGGTGCCATGAAAAATGTTTTTGTGAACCGCAAATTGAATCTCAAAATGAGCATATTTGTATGAAATCGTGACCATGATCATCTACGGACTGATCTGCTCATCATTAATAGATATCCTTGTGATAGGTATATGCATCATACAAACTGGCTGATGTATATGCCAAGCATAATAATTTACAGGGTTCATTGACCCCTTCCAGAGTACTCTTATTTTAAAACTATTTTTCAGGAGGTAATACATATTTTTTGGATATATACCATGCCCTTTTTTGAAGTATGGATCTGATAATCCCAAAGTTTCTATATCAATTACCTATATGATAATGAGCAGGAATAACTAATCGTTTCTAAGAAATAGTGACATATTTTCTATCAGTAATTTCTTTTGGCCTGCCTTTTTTAAAGACCAGTCACCAGGTTAAAAGGGTCCAACGTTTGCGGTTACGTTTTTCCTGCTGGTGCCCTGAGTATTTAATTTCTATTTTTTGTTAAATCCACCATATAGTTCCTGAGATATGGAACTTTTTACTTAGTACTACATTTTATGGTCTTTAATAAGGTGGTGTGGATTACATGGTAATACCGTGGAGCAGTCTGAAGACATGCCCCCAGGGAACCTTCTGAGCACAGCCCCCTTGACAAAGAATATAAAAATTAGCATATCTCTGGAACCGTATGGTGTATTTTATTGAGATTCATCTAATCCACTGGTTATCTCTGTAGTCACTTGGGCATTGCAGAGTCAGCTTCATATATTCAGTCTTCTAGTGAAGAGAAACGTGTCTTGAATGTCTCTTATTAAACATATTGATTAACTGAATGACAGTGTATTATTATATCCATATTTCACAGCCATTACACCAGCGTTACTCTAGGCTTGAGCTCTACAGACTTATGGTTCTTTGCATTCAGGATATTACGGCTGCTGTTTTATATCCAGGATCACAATGCATGTCACTTCATGCATAAAAGGCGTCTAAGATTGACAAGGGATCACTGAAAATAATGGTATTTGTCTAAATTGGCCTTCATGAAACATGTAATTGCCTGCAGAGAATATTACTGAGAAATCTCCCTGCCTCATTAGCACCATGGGATGAATTACCAGAGTACGGCAGCTAGAACATAACGCAGCTTGACGTTCAGACCCAGCGGTACACAGACACGAGTCCCCAAAACAGCTCGAAACTAATAATTGACTTTTAAAGCAGTATAATGGAGGCCACCAGAGTAATCAGCTATTCTATTTTATGTGACTATTGATAACAAGTGTGACTCTGACTTCCAATGAAGGAAACAGCACAAATCTGATCCTTCAATAGTTATTTTCCCTATTGCTTCAGTGCACATTCAAAAGCATCATCTTATACGAGGAGAGATATATAAAAATGAATATATGGTTTCACTTAGTGACTTTTATTCCATTTTATTTGAGATAATTCAGGAAATTGAATTAGATGCCTAGTAGTATATAATGAATATAAACGTGCACCGTTCTGCATAATAAGCTACAAACATTAGATTTATTCTTTCATCTACTCATACTTGTACAATTATATTGCATCTAAAGTACACAGCAGATTTTATATTTCTGCTGAACATATTAGAAATAGCAATCAATGCATTTGTAAAGGGATTTTTTTACTCACAATGCAAACAAAATGCATGAACCTAAAACATTATACAATATAACAGAAAGTATGTCTGTAGCCAAAGTCCTTTTGTCACTATTATTAGTGCCATTTGTAAAATTGACAGGTTGGTGGTACACTGCAGTAACCATGAGGAAAGCCCTGATGGATAAAGCCTGGTGGATAAAGGTCCATCACATTCCAGGTGTTAAATTTAAAGAGGACCTGTCACCAACCATACATGCACACAATAGACCTCGAGGCTGTAGGTCAGAGAAGGGTGGGGAGCGAGAAAACAGGCGCAGATCTAAATGTAAAAGTACAATATTTCTCAGAGGTACACTGGGCAAGAGAACTCACCTTTATTATGTCTTATTTCTTCGCATATCGACCCACTGGGGGTCATACAGGGGTCTTTGTCTCCTTGGTATGCTCCTGCTATCCTCCAGAGAGCGGAACTCCCAGCTATGAGCCCGTGGAATGAAGCAAATAATCAAGGTATCCAGATGATTGAGCACTCCCAAGGAGATTGACCTTATGATAAGGACTCTGACTCCAAGAAAAAAAAAAAAAAGTCAGAGTCCTTATCATAAGGTCAATCTCCTTGGGAGTGCTCAATCATCTGGATACCTTGATTATTTGCACCAACCATACATGGGGATCTAATTACAGCACTGAATACAGCATGTCTGCTGCATTCAGGCAAGGGGTCCCCCAGCCCTTGAGCCCCCCTGTACCCCAAGATAATACACTTTGAAAACTTAGTGGAGCCAAATAGGAGGTGGCTTGTGGCTGGAGCCAAAGGGCAGTTTCACACCCCCTGTATGTTTAATCCGCCCACCGCCGCCTCCCTGATGCCAATCATTGTCTCCCTCGCCTGCTGCATAGTACACAGAGCTTATTGCAGTGCAGGTCGCTTTGCCCCGCCTCCTGCAGTGACATCACCGTCTTTCCCCACCCTGCTCCATGGTTAACATGGAACAGGGCGTGTATAAGCGGTGATGTCACAGCAGGAGGCGGGGTAGCCGGCCTCCTGCTGTGATATCACCGCCTTTCCCTGCCCTGCTCCATGTTAACCATGGAGCAGGGCGGGAATAAGCGGTGACATCACCGTAGGAGGCGGGGCAAAGCGGCCAGCACTGCAATAAGCTCTGTGTACTATGCAGCAGGCGAGGGAGACAATGATTGGCATTAGGGAGACGGCGGTGGACAGATAAAACATACAGGGGGTGTGAAACTGCCCTTTGGCTCCAGCCACATGCCACCTCCTATTTGGCTCCACAATGTAAGTTTTCAAGGTGTATTATCTCGGGGTACAGGGGGGCTCAAGGGCTGGGGGACCCCTTGCCTGAATGCAGCAGACATGCCGCATTCAGTGCTGTAATTAGATCACCATGTATGGTTGGTGACAAGTTCTCCTTAAAGGGGTTGTACTGAGTCTGAAAGTTATACCCTACTCCAGATAACTTGGAGTCTAACTGCTGTGACCCCATCAATCCTGAGAACTAAGGCTCCTAAGAATTTCATGTGAATTGAGCAGTGGCTGACCATGCATTCCTTCACTCCATTTGTTCTTAATGGTAGTGCCAAAGACCAAGTGAATGCTGCTCTCAACTATATCTGGTGGTTCTCAAGATTAATGGAGTCGATGTGAGCAAGATCAACCACCTCTTCATTGACATGAGACTCTTTAGAGCCCCAGGATCTCAAGGGGTCAGTTTGCTGATAGCGATACTGAGACTACAGTTTTAAAGAGCCTTATGTGATTTGGGACATCATCCTCTATCAATTAGATATGGGATAACTTTGAAAGTTAAAGTGATAACTTTCTAACCAGGCCATTTTTTCAATTTTGACCATTGTCAACTTATGACATAATAATTTTAGAATATTTCAAAGGATCCCAGTGATTCTGAGAAAGCTTTTTCATGACATATTGGACTTCATATTAGCGGTAGATTTACCAATTGCTACCTTTTGCCTTCATTTGTGAAAAAATCAAAAATGTGGCAAAAAGTTTGAAAATTTTGAAATTTTCAATATTTGAATTTATATGCCCTTAAACAAGAGAGTAAATTCACACAAAATAATGTGTCTTCCAACATGTCTACTTTACATCTGCCCAATTTTTGAAACATAATATTGTTTAGATATTCTCAAAGAAAAAATGAGCGGCAGTCACCATGTTGTTATCTTCTATTTTTTATTCGCCGAGTTACAGGCGCGACATGGCAGCAGTGGGGGAGGGAATGTGGAGGAGTGACGACGGGCCGTTTCGCGGTGCTGTCCGCTTCTTCCGGTCAGATCTCCTGACCGGAAGAAGCGGACAGCACCGCGAAACGGCCCGTCGTCACTCCTCCACACTCCCTCCACCACTGCTGCCATGTCGCGCCTGTAACTCGGCGAATAAAAAATAGAAGATAACAACATGGTGAGTGCCGCTCATTTTTTCTTTGAGAATATGTTCGTAAATTACTAAGCGTGCACCGCTATTCTGGACCAGCAACACTGGTAGCTGTATACGCACGAGGTCATACACAGGCATATAGGGTGAGTGCTGCAGTGCCCAGTATTTTTTCTGCTATTTAATGATAATATTGTTTCGTTAGGAAGTTAGAAGGGTTCAAAGTTTATCAGCAATTTCTCATTTTTTTTTTTTTAACTAACTTTACAAATCCATTTTTCAGGTACCACATTACATTTGAAGTGATTTTGAGAGGCCTATGTGAGAGAAAATACACAAAACTGCACCCCTCAAACTGGCCGAAATCACATTCATAAAGTTTATTAGCCCATTAAGTGCTTTACAGGAACTAAAGCAATGTGGAAGGAAAAATTAACTTTTTCCTCACAAAAATGTTACTTTAGCCCCAAATTTATCACTTTGGACCCAAAGTTTGTTGTGCCTGAGTATGGCAATACCCCATATGTGGTGGAAAACTATTGTTTGGGCGCACGGCAAGGAAGGAGTCTTCATATGCTAAATTGTCTGAACACCATGTTGCATTTGGAGACCCCTGATGGGAGTAAACTGAAACCTCACCACAAGTGACCACATTTAGGACACTAGACCCTTGAATGAATTTATGTAGATGTGTGGTGAGCACCTTGAATACACAAGTACTTTGGAGAATTTCATAACGGTGAGCCATGAAAATAGTCACAAAAATGTTGTATTTTCACAAGGGTAACAGTAGTTACCAAAACGTCAGAAATTAATACACACTTTGGATTTTTAGTAGAGATAGCCCAGTAAGTGATACATTGTTGGAATTAGGATTGCTGCCCCTATATTATGTTGTTCTCAGATAGGGGAGAAAAAAAATCTGGTGACAGATACCCAAAAGAATTAGTCATTAAAGGTCATATCGATGTATCCATAACAATCTGTTATCTGCAAGATTGCAAAAAGGTAAATAACATACAATATCGCTAGAAGTAACATGTCAAAGAAATATAGCGTTGTAGTAGTAAAGGAGTTTTAACATTAATTAAAATTCCTCTATAGCACTTTGAAAGGATAGCATGTTTGTATCTTATTATTATTGGTATATATGTCTATATGTGTGCAAATGGAGAACAAGAGCGGCTCAATTGCAATGTTAAAAAGGTCACAGATGGACAATTGTTTTTATAGTATTGATCAATCTGAAAAAAGCTGACAAGCAGGTATGATAAAAGGCACAAGGACAGATAATAAAAATCTAAAGTACAACGGTAAAACTTTATGTCAAATACATGTGCGTCAGGAGAATAATGACTGAAAATATGTGTCCTCCAGTAAATGACTGGGTCGTGATTGTCAGTCTCTATATCCAAAGCGATCAGATAGACACATGTAGATTACTAATAAATTCCATGGTTACAGCCTATATTGGTGAAAGGCCAACGTGACTCTTCAAAGCTGACTACAATAGGCTGCAGAACACTGATCTGGCTCAAGGACATCTGAGAGTCGCTCTGTTTCACTACACTGCCATTATCTGCTGTTATTCAATTCTCTAGGGAAATGCATGGAAGAGTAGAGGAAACAGCTGCTAAATATAATGATGTACAATGATTGTAATAATACTATATAGATAACTAAAAAGATTAGTTAAATAGAATGATATATATATAGATAGATAGACAGACAGACAGACAGACAGATAGATAGATAACACTGGGGAACACAATTTTTTAGGTGTTAGGTCAGACAACTGTTCTTAATTAATTTTTGGATGCTGAATCCAGAAATTATCTCAGTTTTTCTCTATCACGTCAAGTTTTTGAACTATAGGATTTTTGTTTTCTCAAATATATGTAAACTACTGTACCTAAAAAGTGTTTTTTTATTTTTAAATAGTACAAATATGAACAAAAAATGAAATATATAAGAAATAGGCATGACAAATATGTTTTTTAACACTATCATGTTTTTTACAAAGGATATATATATTTATTGTAATCAGATAACAAGTCTTATTACAGATATCAGTGCAATTGTGCTTCTCTGGCAGGTAAGTTGTGGAGGAAAAACTTGACGTGCTAGAAAAAAACTGACTGCATTTTTGGAATCAGCATGCCAATTTTAGTATAAATCAGCTCAAAAACCTAACTCAACAGAAAATCTTTTTCAAATTGTTCCCCAGTGTAATAGATGGAATGATAGATAGATGACAGATACAGGTGCATCTTAGGCTGGCTTCACACTGCAGTTTTTCACCGATCAGTGTCCATCAGTGTTTGTGTGCCAAGACCAGGAGTGTCTCCAAAACTCAGAACAGGTGTCAATCTTTCAATTATAGTTTTTCTCTGCAAGTTCCTTTCCTGGTTCCTCTCCTGGTTTTGGCACACAAACACTGATGGACACTGATCAGTGAAAAACTGCACTGTGAAGCCAGCCTTAGTGAATTAAAATATCATCGAAAAGTTAATTTATTTCAGTAATTCAATATATAAAGTGAAACGCATATATTGTATAGAGTCATTACACACAAAGTGTTCTATTTCAATATGTTTATTTATGTTAATGTTAATGTTGATGATGATAGGTTAAGGTCATATGGGGTATCTTTGAAAATTAAAGTAAGGGAAGATGAAGGGTCTGAGAGATAAAATATTACCTAAATAGGTATCAGAGGCTCACTTTGTGCAGTTGTGAGAGTCATATCCACTATACATTAATTAATTTAATTTAGATTTCGCAGTGTATATTAATACACTGTGAAATCAAATGGGCAGTCAGAGATGTCACACAGGGGAGGAGGAACCAGGATTCTTCCTCACCCTCTGTGACATCAGATCCAGCAGCGCCCGCCAATATGGGAAAAAGCATCGGTGCTGCTGCGTAAAGAATTGACATGGATATTCTTTTTACGCCGGCGCTTTTTCCCATAAAAGCGCTGCGTAAAATTACGCAGTGTCTGTACGCCAAAGTGAATTTCCCATTCACTTTGCCGGCAGACACAAGGCACATTGCACATTTTTGATAAGCGTGTGCAAAAAAGCGCTCCAAAATGCGCAATGTGTGAACGCAGCCTTAATCCCTAATCGGAACAGAAGACATGTTAATAAGCAATACCAAATAATAAACCAATTGACACCTTCCGTGTTTCCCCCAGCCTCTCCCTTATAAAGGAGGGGGGGGAAGACACCACACAACACGTATAATTTTCAAGCAATAATGAATTTTAATGGAAGAGAAGTCTGTGCTGCCTACGGACTCCAGGAAATGAACATTTCGGGTAAGTAAATTTTAATCTTTCCTGGTCGTCCGTAGTCAGCACAGTATGAGACTTAGCAAGCAATACCCCACTTATGGTCGGGAATCAGTTTGGATGCCTGATGAAGTACTCCTTTGCCGATGGCTGAGCCCGCAGAGGCTGAGATGTCTAGCTGGTAATGCTTTATGAATGCAGATAAAGATGACTATGTTGCAGCTCTACAGATTTGATCCAATGGAACGTGTGATCTTTCAGCTCATGAGACGGATAGAAATCGAGTAGAATGAGTTCTAACTGACAACGATGGTTCCAGTTGATTTGTCACGTAGGTTTCGCAGATTACTGATCGGATCAATCTAGCTAGAGTGCTCTTGCTAGCTTTTCAGCCGTGATTCGGCCCTGTAAACTGATGAAACATGTTTTCGTCCTTCCTTAACGTGATAGTGTATTGGAGATAGCTTAGGACCATCCTCCGTACCTCCAATAAAGCGAGACCTTGTTCATTAGTATAATCGCTGAGTAATGACCTTTTGCATGATGATGTTTAATGAAGAACCTCCTTTTGGCAAGAGTGCAGCAGACTCACTCCAGAAGTTCAGAGAGGATCTCTGAATGATCCAATGTTGTCCTAAATGATTGGTAATGATAAATAGAATCCACCTGTGTGTAATAAAGTCTCCGTATAAATGCACCTGCTCTATGATAGGCCTGTTTCACATCACGATTTTCGATCATCCGAGTGTATCCGTTTCAAAACGGATACACTCCGATCTGAAATTGGATCCCATGTATCTCTATGGGGCTTGGATCGGATGTGTGCCTTTTGCCATCTGATTTTGGCATCATCCGATCCAGTCCGATTTAAGCACAGACACAAAAACTCAGCCTGCTGCATTTTTGTGTCTGAGAATGAAATCGGACAGCCTCGGATCCGAGCCGATCCGAGCCCCGATGACATGGAAGCCTATTGACATCGGATCCAAGTTGAACTCGGATCCGATGTCAGCTCCGTGCTTATGTACTGAGCATGCCCAGAGGCAGTGCTCAGTACATAATTAACCCTGTCTGTCCCTGTCACTCCCTGTCTGTCCCTACATGTCCCTCTTCTATCTAGGCTCTCTTCCTCCTCTATCCTCCCCCTTGTCCTCCCCCCTGTCCTCTCCCCTCCGGTATGTGAAAAAAAAATCCTCCCAGGGGATACCCTACCTTCCTCCGGCTGCAGGGATATGACAGTCTCCTGATCTTCTGGTGGCTGAAGAGCCTGTGGTGATGTCACATCAGATGACTGGCTCTGTGACATCACGAGAGGTCCTTGCAGCCACCAGTATATCAGGAGACTGTCGCATGGAGACGGCGGAAGGTAAAATATCCTCTGGGAGGATTTTTTTTTTCAGGCAGGGACAGACATGGAGTGACAGGGACAGATAGAGAAGAAGCAGGGACAGGCAGGGAGAACAGGATCCACACGGATCCTGCATAGACTCGGATCTGATGGTTATTTGCCAAGTCAAAGTCCAGACCTGAATCAAATCGAGAATCCAATCCAATCGAGAATCTGTGGAAAGAGCTGAAAACTGCTGTTCACAAACGCTCTCCATCCAACCTCACTTAGCTCCAGCTGTTTTGCAAGAAAGAATGAGCAAGAATTTCAGTCTCTCGATGTGCAAAACTGATAGAAACATACCCCAAGCGACTTACAGCTGTAATCACAGCAAAAGGTGGCGCTACAAAGTATTAACTCAAAGGGACCAGATAATATTGCATGCCCACTTTTCAGTTTTTTCGTGTATAAGCCGAGTTTTTCAGCACAAAAAATGTGCTGAAAAGTCCCCCCTCGGCTTATACACGAGTATATACGGTAGCCCCAGCTGTATACAGCAGCCCCAGCTGTATACAGCCCCCCCCGTGGTATCCAGGGCCCCCTTGCTGCACACCTGTAAAGGAAGATGTCAGTATACTTATCGCTGCCGCCGCCGCCGCTCCGCTGCTCAGTCACCGCGCTGCTCCGGGTCTTCATGCTTCCTGTTCCTTCTCCGGCGCTCAGGAAATGACGTCATTGTTCGAGCGCCGGAGAAGGAACAGGAAGCATGAAGACCCGGAGCAGCGCGGTGACCGAGCAGCGGATAAGTATACTGACATCTTCCTTTACAGGTGAGCAGCAAGGGGGTCCCTGGATACCATGGGGGGGGGGCTGTATACAGCTGGGGCTGCTGTATACAGCTGGGGCCCCTGTATACTACTTATGAGGGGGGGTGTCTGTATACCTCTGGGGCTGCTGCTGTATATACCCCCTGGGGCTGCTGCTGTATATACCCCCTGGGGCTGCTGCTGTATATACCCCTGGGGCTGCTGTATACTACTACTGTGGCTGCTTTATACTACTACTGGGGCTGCTGTATACTACCACTGGGGCTTCTGTATACTACTACTGGGGCTGCTGCTGTATATACCTCTGAGGCTGCTGTATACTACTACTGGGGCTGCTGTATACTACCTCTGGGGCTTCTGTATACTACCACTGGGGCTGCTGTATATACCTCTGGGGCTGCTGTATACTACCACTGGGGCTGCTGTATATATCTCTGGGGCTGCTGTATTCTACCACTGGGGCTGCTGTATATATCTCTGGGGCTGCTGTATACTATCACTGGGGCTGCTACTGTATATACCACTGGGGAGGCTGCTGTAACACTGCTGGGGCCTGTATATACAACTGGGGAGGCTGCTGTATACCACACTTCTGGGGGCTGTATACTACCACTGGGGAGGCCTGTACACCACTGCGGGGGCCTGTATACCACACTGCTGGGGGCTGTATACCTGTGCTGGGGTCCACCCTCGGCTTACACACGAGTCAATAGGTTTTCCCAGATTTTGGGGGCAAAAGTAGGGGGTTCGGCTTATACACGGGTCGGCTTATACACGAGTATATACGGTAACTATATCTTGCAGCCTTCTTTCAACTCCAGCTTGAAAATATTTGAAGAACCCATCCTTTCCTCAGCCCTCAATCTACTAAAACTCTTGTACATGCCCTCATCTTCTCCTGCTTTGATTAACTGCAACATCCTTCTGTGTGGCCTCCCTGCTAACACTCTTGCATCTCTCCAGTCTGTCCTCAACTCTGCTGCCTGACTAATCCTCCTCTCTCCTCGCTACTTCCCTGTTTCTACCCTCTGCAAATCTCTTCATGGGCTCCCAATTCCCCAACAAATACAGTTCAAGCTACTAATGCAGACCTACAAAACCATCCATAACCTGTCCCCTCCCTATATCTCTCAATTTATCTCTCAATATCTTCCCTCACATAATCTTAGATCCTCCCAACACCTCTTCTTCCCCTCCACACTTATTTGTTCTTCACCAAATCGCCTCCAAGACTTCTCCCAAATATCACCCATCCTCTGGAATTCTGCACCCCGACACGTCCGATTATCCACCACACTCGAATCCTTCAGACGGAACCTGAAAACCCATCTCTTCAAGAAAGCTTATAGCCTACATTGACTATTCTTCCACCACACCATCACCCCATTGTCCTGTAGAATCTAAGTCCACATGGCCAGGGTCTTCTCCCCTCTCTACCAGTCTGTCATTGTTAATTTGTCTCCTGTACACTATATCTATAATTTTGTATGTAACCCCTTCTCATGTACAGCACCATGGAATTAATGGTGCTCTATAAATAAAGAAATAATAATAATAATAATAATATGAGGGCTTGTTTTCTGAGTACTTTTGAATTATAACCGATCGGTTTTGGCGGGCGGTTTAAACTGTTCAGCTTGCTGTCAGGTGACACATCAGCTGATTGGGTTGCCGCCCGTTCAGCTGATTCAGGTCCATGTAGCGATCGGACACCTTCCCGGAACAGTCTGCGGAGAGGTTAGTATTTTATTTTTTTAGTTTTTAAACCATTGATTTCATTTATTTTGCTTTAGCAGTATATGTACATACACTGCTAAAGCGAAAGCACACACATGTCACACGGGAACAGGATTATTCCTGCCCCCCTTGTGACATCACATTCTCTTGTGCCTCCTGCGCCCACGCTTATAGGCGCTGGAATACAGCATTGTCTGAACAGCAATGTGTATCATAATGGGGGCCTATAGGAGGAAGCTCGCATCTTTTGGCGCAAAGAATTGAGAGGTTCATTCTTTTTACGGACGCGCTTTTGGTCCCAAAAGTGCATTGGTAAATTACGCAGCATCTGAACGGCAAAATTGAAAGTTCATTTGCTTTGCTGGGAACGTGATGTGCATATATCCTTATGGTGCCAAGTAACTTTTCTTCCTGCTTCTCTCAGTGAAGAAAAGGCTGTAGTTTTTAACTAAGAATTTTGAGAATCAGGAAGAGCAGCTGGTCAGGAGTCAGGACATGGCTAAGTACACAAATCGCACATGAGTGTTCACATAACTACTTAGACCGGTTATTCAGTAGATTAGAGCAAGTGCCAAAATGAATTTTTGCCCAGGTGTAGAAAAAGATAGATTTGCTTCTGTTATATGTGCGGTATACAGTAGCAGGATGAGCTTGAGAGTAGATCAGATAACATCAGGTAACCTACCTAAATAATTTTGCTTACTACTAGGAAAAGGGTAAGGCAATGCACTGGCTATGTGACAATGGGGGCACTGTGACTGCATTGGGACAACCTAATGATTATCTAGGGACTATACATGTCTCTAGATTTCATAATGCTTATGGAATAGAAAGAAAAATATTAGAATCAGAGAGTTCTCAGTGGTTGATACCTTTTGGCAGGGCTGCCACTAGGGGAACGGCTCTGCCTGGAGTCAGGGACCCTGGGCCTGACTGCAGGAGGCATGGCCATTGGATCAGGGGCAGGGGGACCCATTCGTGACACAGGGTGCGTGGCCATTTGGAGCAGGAAGGCCTGCACCCCGGCCAGCACATGCTGACGCTGCTTTGCTGGGCTCATGCAAGATATGGAGGGACGGGCCCCAAGCTCCTCTGGGCCCCGCCCCCTCATGTCTTGCACCGGCCCCCTCTCCTGTCAATCATCACTGGGCCCCACCCCTCACCTCTCTTGTCTCCTGTTTATCACCGCTTCTGGGGTGCATCCCACAACCGGAAGTCACGCAGCCGGGCACCGGTAGGATGCAAGGGACTGGAGTCAGGACGGAGCTGCTGCTGCTTCTGCCACCACTACTACTGGTGCTGGAGGTGAGTATGCTCATATGTCTGTGTCTCTGTCTGTCTCTTTTTGTCTGTGTTTCTGTCTGTCTCTCTGTCTGTCTCTACACAGCACTATACTCTATATACAGGTGCATACTACATGCTGTATTTGTGTATCTATATACTGTATGGATATAGTGTGGACCCGTATATATAGTAGAGTGCTGTCTATGTATACAAGATAGGCTAGGGTCACACTTAAAATAGTTCCCGCATAATTGCGGTTGCACGCATCCGAGCTCGATGCCGGTGAACGCAATTGCTGAAGCCTCAATCCGGAACTGGATTGCTGAAGCCGCAATCGGTAACCGATTGCTCTGGATGTGTAATCCAAGCTGCGTTACCGGATAGTTTGCTCATCCCTGCTGCCGTGTGTTAATTACTGCTGCTGTGTGTTAAAACTTGTAATTTTATTAATAAATGTTGCTATTATGTCTCTAGGGGGTGCCACCCCCCCTAGAGACCTACCACCCACTCAGTGGGCATATAATGCTTTAATCACTTATGTACAGTAGCCGGCTCCTGGCGGCTCTGTTTATTTTTATCAATGAAGGAGCCGGCTCCTCTGAGAGCAGCGCGCATACTATACCTATTGGAGGTATAGTATGTGCACTGTCCAAGGTCCTGAAGGCTTATACACTAAGATCTATGTTCATTGATATATAAATTCAAATGAATAATAAAACTGAAATACTGTGGGTGCAGAACACCATTTAAAGTACCACGTAAAAAAAACAAACAAGGAGAAAAAATCTAATTATCTGTGTGTAATGCCGAACAGTCATAAGGCTATGGCATGCAAGTAATCATATACCTTCAAACAAGGTTGAATGAACCACAGGGGTTAAAGACATGTACAAAAAGACATTAAGGCAACGATGTAGAGATGTATATGTCCTGCACAGTCTCAAATACATCCACAGCAGTCACTAATGTGCATAAGATCCGCAGCAGTCTCTAATGTGCATAGGTCCAGCAGCCGTCTCCATTGTGTATTTGTCTCGCATCCGTCTCCATTGTGCATTTGTCCCTCAGCCATCTCCATTGTGCATCTGTCCCGCAGCCATCTCCATTGTGTACACGACCAGCAGCAGTCTCTATTGTGTATTCTCTGTGTGTATAGCCAGCAGCCATCTCCATTGTCTATACGGCCTGGCCCAAAGCCGTCTCCATTATCTACACAGTCCGCAGCCATCTCTTTTGTGTATTCTCTTTCGTGTAAGGCCAGCAGTCTCTATTGTGTATTCTCTATTGTGTATACAGCTAGCAGATGTCTCTATTATATATTCTCTATTGTATATACAACTATGGTGTATTCAGCCCACAACAGTCTCAAGTGTGTGTGTGTTATATATAATAGAAAGAGTGTAAAAAAAGGAAAAACAGCACAAAAATATAGAAAAAATGGACTTAATCACCCAATGGCGTGGCCATGAAGTGGACAATAAAGTCCACTTTTTTCTATTTTTTTGTGCTGTTTTTCCTTTTATTACTCTATTGTAAGGAACCACCTGGATTGCTGGTTGGGAAAGCTTTGCACATAAATTGAGGTAATTTTTGGTGCTGTTCCAATTTTTCACTATAAATATAATTATGTTTGGGTGGAGACGGAGCATGGGTGGACACGGAGCGTAGGTGGAGGCTAGGCGGAGTCTCGGGGGCCCCAAAATTTTGGCAGTCAGGGGCCCTGAAATTCTTTGTGGCAGCCCTGCGTTTTGGAAAGATATTCTAGAGTATTACATTTATTCCTGTATCCTTTATAGTTAGCAATGCCTGCCCCAGTCACATTATGTTCTTTTCTGAAATTGAGTAGCTTTTGGATGATGTTGGGATTATTGAGGACATCTGCTTTTGGGCATTACAAAGAAGTAGAAAAATTGTATTTCTACTGTCAACTGTAAATATATTACAACACTGCCCTCTTCTGCTTTTAACAGGTACTACATATGTGCTATTTTGTACAGTCATACCAATTTATGGGGACGGGATTTTGAATTAATGTTTACTAATCATTGGATTTTTAGAAATTGTATAATATTGTGATAGTGACACAATGATAAATTGCTTTAAAATATTCTTTTGGTGTCTTATGAACATATATACAAGGAAGAAGTACTTTATTTCCTGTTACTTTTCAGGTCTCAGCATGTAATGTGATGCTGATACTGTTAACAGCTGTAGTGGAGCATATTGCTCCCTGCTCTGCCAATGTTTCCAGATAGCTGGCGCCTTGCAGGGGATATTGGCTGATGCTGCAATAACATCACTGACCCACTGCAAGACAAGCTAAATGAGGAGTGGCAATGGTGGATGGACAGGAAACCAGTATATGGTGAGTATAAGTCCATTTATAATTATAATTATTAATCACTAGATGGAGGACGGTGATGTCACGATGGGGGCAGGCTCTGTGATGCTGGTGGCCATCTCACTCCCTGTGCACTCTCTCTCCCCCCGTGTGCTCTCTGCCTGCCGTCTCTCTCTCCCCTCATGTGATCTCTCCTTTGAGCTCTCTTTCCCCTGTGTGCTCTACCCTCGTGCGCTCTCTCCTTTGAGTTATCTGCCTATGAGTTTTCTCCCCCCTTGTGTGTTGTCTCTCTCCCCTGTCTGCGTTCTCTCCCCCCTCATGTGCTCTGTCCATTGACCCGTCTTTCCCCTGTGTGTAATATATGTAAATAAATGTATTTTTACTTAAAAACCTGTTTTCGTGTTTCCTGGTAAAAAATGAGTAGGGCTTCACTGTATTTTCTATTGTCAGTGCAGGTAAATTAAGAAAGAGGGATTATACTGGTGCAGTACTTCTTATTCTTTATTATATGAGTAAAAGATTAAAAACTTTCAGCGATGTAGCAGCGCTAGACGCGTTTCGGAAGTAACCCTTCCTTAGTCGTTAGCACATTAACATTATACTACATCATCTTTATAATACAAAAAAACACCAGGTGCTCGAGTCCAGAGAAGATTAGGCGGTGGAGTGGCTCTCCTTTCCCCTTTCCTTACCCTGCATTATATTGCAGGTAAATTAAGCAGCTACTGGTTGCCAACTCCCGCTGCCTGGTGTTACCTTTGCTGGCAGTGAAAAATACAGGGAAGCCCTTTTTTTAAATTAAATAATTGAAAAAAATTTGGTGTGGGCTCCGCCATATTTTGTATTGCCAGCCACGGTAACTTAGGCAGCTGGGGGCTGGAATTTTCAGTGTGATGAGGCCCAAGCATTCTAGGCCCCCCACATTGAAAATTGCAGCCAGCAGCCGCCCCATAATTAGCTTTTCCATGATAGATGCCAAGACTGGTGGTTACCTCACTCTTCCAGCTGCTGTGTAGTGGTGGCATACTAAGTAATAAAGAGGTTGATGTCAGCTTTTGTTGACAGCTGGCATCAAGCCCTAACGCTAATATCAGTCTAGTGTCCAAAGATGGCAGCCGCGTGAGTCAATGAGCATGTGTGTGTATATGTGTGTGTCCAACACATCATGTGACTCGCTGCATGTGTGTATCTGTGTGTATCTGTGTGTATGTGTGTATGTGTGTATATATGTGTTAACCTGCTGTGTCATGTGACCCGCTGTATGTGTATGTGTGTATATATATGTGTGTGTATGTGTGTGTCCCTGCTGTGTAACATGACCAGCTGCGTGTGTGTATATGTGTTTGTGTATATCTGGACCCACTGCATCATGTGACCGACTATGTATGTATATGTGTGTATATGTGTATGTCACTGCCACATCACGTGAACCGCTGATTGTGTGTATGTGTGTGTATATATGTATGTGTATGTGTATATGTGTTTTGTCCCTGCCGCATCACGTGACCCGCTGCCCATGTGTATGTGTGTATGCATGTTTATATGTGTGTATATATGTATGTGTATATGTGGCACCACTGCGTCATGTGACCCACGTGTGTATGTATATATGTGTTAGTGTATAATGTGTGTCTATATATGTGTATATGTGTTATATGTGTGTATATGTGCCAAAACTGCACTTGCCGTGTCTGCCGCACACTTATCTCAAGCCCCATAGACATTGCATGGGGCTTTCCGCAAGTGTGCCTCAAGTGCCGCTGTTAGGCGGCACTTGCGGCAGTTGCGTTTTTTTGTCCGGATCCGCAGGATCTGGGCAAAACCGCCAGCGTGAAAGCACCCTTAGGGCCCCTTTACACGCGGCTACATTTCTTGGGTGGCTACAGGTAACTTACTGGTTGCAGTGAAATCATGGAGACAAGGTTCTATCTTGTTGCTGTGTACAAATGGAATAATCTCTCCATGATTTCACTGCAACCAGTAAGTTACCTGTAGCCACCCTAGAAATGTAGCCACGTGTAAAGGTACCCTTAGGGTACCGTTACACGTTGCAACATTGCATGCAATTTCACTTGCAATTTGCTGGTTGCAGTGAAATCATGGACATATTGTTACATTTGTACACAGCCACAAAATAGAACAATGTGTCCATGATTTCACTGCAACCAGCAAATTGCAAGTGAAATTGCATGCAATGTTGCAACGTGTAACGGTACCCTTAGCCTATGAGCTACTTTACATGGGCTATTTCTCACATGGACCTCAAATCCATCTGGGAAAAAAATCCCATTGTTCCTCTAGGCTGGCTTGACTTGCAGACTAAATTAGTGCATTACAGACAGCTCCTGCATCGGTCTGTTATGTGACTGTAAATAGAGCCAGTCATGTTTGCAATTTGTGAACATGACTAATCAAAAAAATTCAATGTCCATGTGAACTTGGCTTTAGGCCACTAGTTTTGTTGAGTACATTATAAAATCAGTAAATGCCCTAATATTTTACCCACATCCTTTATTGCCCTTTCCCTGTTGCAACATCGTAAACTGTAGTAGATAAAGGGAGACAAAATATTTGTAAAAAATAGAATTACGGTAGTTATATTTTTTTAAATATTGCATTGATTCCAAGGTATGTCTCGTTTTCAGCCCTTATCAGAGCTATGAATATACTAAGTGATAATGACGTAATATCACAAGACTCAGGGTACCGCTACACGACGCAATATTACATGCAATTTCACTGGCAATTTGCTGGTTGCAGTGAAATCATGGACACATTGCTCTACTTTGTTGTTGTGTACAAATGTAACAATGTATCCATGATTTCACTGCAACCAGCAAATTGCCAGTGAAATTGCATGCAATGTTGCGACGTGTAAAATGACAAAGTTGGTTAGTGGAGCACTACAGATAACAAGACTGGACAAAAAGAATAAGCTGAAATCAGGTGGCTGGTGTCACATGAGCGTATGAATAATCAGAGCCATTTTCATCCAGGAGAAGTAGGATGAGTTAAATCTGTATAGTATTCCATGTGTCATGCGAGTGTGAGATTTTATTCTCGCCTAGAATCTGTATGACATCCATATACAATGTTTTTTTTTCTCAGCAGCTATTATTCTACAATCATTTACAGGACCATTTACAGTGTTCAATGTATGAGAATGGTGATGTATCCGTAAAAATGGACAGCATACGGAGGATGGTCCATGTACTGTCCACTTTTTCCCGCACCCATTGACTTGTCTTGGCGAGTCTTGCCTGATTAACGTATCCACTGGCAGCATGCTGCTACTTTTTTCTCATCCAAGATCTTGATGAGAAGTTAATCGCCCATCATTCACTAACATTGATCTGAGTGCAATGCAAGATGTTCTCGAATGTCACTTGTTCGATTCATACGCCCATGTGAGCGAGGCTTATTTATCATTAAATATTTCAATGACTGCCAACTACTGTGAAATCAAATTTTGCAATGGTCTACTCAACGTGAACACTGGAGATTTTACTGACTTGCAGAAATCAGTTAAGATGTCTTAAAACTATTAGCAATGATAACTTGGTGACACATATTTGGCGTCACTGCCGGAAATGCAGATTAAAGCTCAAGGGCAAAACCTTTAACAAGAATACTCAATGATGTGATATTAATATTTGGACTTACGAAGTCACCACTACCAAGTTGTGACTTTTAGCTCTGCACCTTCCCCTGGTCACAGCTTAGATTCAAGTGCTTTACGTGATGTCCAAGGTTATTGTATAAGGGTCCAGAAATATCAAACTAATCTGGTTTGTTCATCCACCATCCAGTTTCTAAACATATTCCATAGGTTCTAGCAGTACATAAAGTACCCAGCTCCTATTTTCTACACTAACTATGACCTTTCACAAGCAAGAGATCTAAATGACCTTTCTTGATAAAGAAATATACTGAACATTGTGAGAGGTGACACAGGATAGATGTGTCTGCCATTGGGGAACACACGCGCTCTACAGTATTTACCTCAGTAATTATTTCTTGCTGATGCTCTTCAATGTGATCCATAAAGTACAGTCATAGTGAATGTGACATTTTGCCGCAGCGCCTTATTTCATGATTGTGAACCCTTCACTTACCTAGCACTCTTCCCAGGAAAAGGGCCTTTGGTCCATTAAATTGAGTCTCTGAAGAAGGAGGAAGGCTGTATGTTGCTGGAGAGTAATGATCGAGCTGAGGAATAAAAGGCAAGAGGAAAGTGAGACGGGAGTTTAAATAAAACTCACTGACATTATATTTCATTGGATCAGCTCTTTTTAATATCACATTTTCCCGAGGACACCTTTTCTAACGCATCTCTGACCACAAGAAGAATTAATGTCCTTGAAAATGAAAGTGAGCTATACATGTATCAAGAAGAGAACGTTCTTATGTTTCTCAAGCAAGAGCAATATGGGTGCAATGCAGTATATATACTATGTGAAGAAGTGTATATACCTTTGTTACATCCAGAAATTCCTCCTTTTAACTTAAAGGGAGATTCGTAAAGTATAAAGTTATTCCCCGTCCATAGGACAGGGGTTACCTTGCTGACTGCTAGAGGTCCAACTGATGAAAGTAAAGAATTTTTACAGAAAGTCATGCTGCAATATGATTAGTTGATGTCACCCCATCACTCTGCCTGATGAGATGTTGACTGTGCCACTTGATGCTGACCGTGCCCTAGGATCTGGAGTTAGGTGATTATACAGAGTTTAATTTTTTGTCTATGAATCAAGACTTGTAGGGCGCTGTGTGACCATTATACTGTGTGGTGGGGACTACTATGTTACCAATGGACATCAAATAAAAATCATGCTACAATATGATTTGATGATGTTACCTCATTGCTCTGCTGTGACGAGATGTTGAATGTGCTGATGGATGCTGACTATATGTCAGGATCTGGAGTTAAGTGAGTGTATTGTGTTTATTTTTTAATTTGTGAGTCAGGACTTGTAGAGGGCTGTGGGGCCATTATACATACTGTGTGGTGGGGTTTACTGTGTAATCATCCTATTGTATAGCTGGAGCTGTGATGACATCATATTGTGTGATGGAACTTTGGGATATTGACCCGCCCCAGGGCCGTGGGTCACTCGGAACCGGGCTTTGGCGCTTCCGGAGGAGTCACAGGGGTCTAGACTGTGGGGACAGCATACTGTGTGCTAGGCTGTCTGGGCCATCATAGTGTAGGGGGTTGTGAGAACATTATTCTATATGGGCAGCACTTTAAAGACATCATATTGTGTGCGGGGGCTATGGGAAAATTATACTGCATAGGGATTATGGGGACATTCTACTTTCAGTTGGGAGCAATTGTGAAGTTACTGGACATGTGAGAAGTCAACTGTGTCTTTGTTGTAAACTCTGCAGATGAGTTGTGGTTGGAAGAAGTTGTCATGTCAGTCTGGGCCAGATAGAAAAGATGGAAAAAGTAATGACTCCATCAGAAAAAATGTCACTTCTAAGTCATTATCTAGAATTGTTCTGTAACCTCTTTATATGTTTTCTAAAAGTTGGATCTATTATATTTTGGTCACCTACTATTACTATGGTACTATTTGGTACCGTATGGAGGTACTTTACTGTGTGTGATCAGGCTACCTATGTGGCAGATTAAGAGTAGCCAGGGCCCCGGGAAGGTTAGAAGGTGTGGACCCCCAGTCGTGATTTATCATGTGACATGTCACATGATCTCCTTTTAATAGCTCATGGGATAGAAGCATAGGTATAGAGATAGATCAGTCACCCAAAAATAATAAATTAAATTAAAAGTCCATTTATTCAAAAATTAAAAACATGGAGGCACATATAGCCTTAACACCTTACACTTTTCCTACTGTAAACTAGTCCTTGCTCACTATGATCCCTCATACATTGTGAATGTTGCACTTGCAGAGCCCCTGATGTCTCAATACGATAACAAGCCCCTACAAATGACCCCATTTTGAAAGCTGGACCCCTGAAGGTAATTCATCTAGGGGTGTACTGAACATTTTTCACCTACAGATGATTCCCGAAAGTTAACATTTAGATGTGAAAACAAGAAAATATCATTTTTCATTCTAAAATACTGCTTTAGCAGAAATTTAGCACCTTCCCTCTGGTCAGCTGAACTCACTTTCTGGACTTTTCAAACTGTATATAAATGATACTTGGAGGTCATCTGGACCGTGGTCTCCTCCGTGTCACATCAAGTGTCTCTTAAGTGTCCAGAAATATCCCAGAAATAAACCAGAAATAACCAGAAGGTACCAGCGCTACCCGCCTGCTAACTGTCTTTACTACTTTACTTTCCCACTAACACTTCCACCATGCTTACCTTTGCCCTAACAATAACTGCTTCACTAATCCTTACCCTCTTCCACTACCCCCACACCCCACCACTCTCAACATGACTATTTATCTCACCATTGCTCTTACCTCCCCACCTGATCTCCTCTGCTGACCTGCTCCTCAGTCTCACACCTCTTCTACAGAAACACAAAGCAAGCCAGCCACTTTCATTGTCCCACCTGCTTGCTCTCTCTTTGCTTCTCCTATCAGCGGGTGACAAATCTCCCAACCACAGCCAACATTACCCACTAGTTCTCCCTGTTATCACCCCACACCTGCAAGAAACAGCTGCAATCTTTTAAATATAAAACCCATTCCCCTGACCCCCTCTCCACCACCCCCTTTCTCTGGAGCACTCTGGAATGCCCATCTGTAATAAACTCCACTTCACTCACAACCTCTTCATCTCGCGCAAACTCTCCTTCCTGGGCCTCACAGAAACATGGCTGACACCCTCTGACACGGCCTCCCCTGCTGCGCTGTGCTATGGCGGACTTCATTTCTCCCACACACCTTGCACTGGCAACAAACATGGTGAAGGAGTGGGTCTTCTCCTTTCTTGCAACTGCACCTCCAATCCAATTCCCACTCTTCCCTCCTTTATTCTCTCATCATTTGAAGTGCACTTTGCTCGTATTTACTCTCTCTAGAACCTCCAAGTGGCTGTCATTTATTGACCCCCGGGTCCAGCCACTGCCTTCTTTGACCAATTCTCCATCTGGCTTCTTCACTTTCTCTCTGCCCGACTAATCCACCTCTTTCCTCGCTGCTCCTCCACTTCTCCCCTCTGCAAATCCCTCCACTGGCTCCCCAGCGGATCCAAATCAAACTACTAACACTGACTTACAAAGCCATCTACAATTTGTATCCCCAATATATCTCTGAAGTAATCTCCCAATATCAGCCAACTCATAATCTTCAATCCTCCCAAAACCTCCTTCATTTCTCCACACTTGTACGTTCCTCATCTGAAAGCATCCCCCATCCTCTGGAATTTTGCACCTCAAAACATCCGACTATCCCCTATACTCAGAACCTTCAAGCGGAACTTGAAAACCCATCTCTTCAGAACAGCCTATAGTCTGCAATGACCACAGTGCCGCCTCACCACCACTGGACCAGGCGCTTCACCACTGCCAAAGCAGACTTAATCTACGGTCTCCCTTCCCACTGCCCTGTAGAATGTAAGCCCACAAGGGCAAGGTCCGCTCTCCCTTCTGTATCGGTCTATCACTGTTAGTTTGTTCAATGTATTTTTGAACTCGTTTGCATGTATCCCTTTCTCATGTACAGCACCATGGAATCAATGGTGCTCTATAAATTAATAATAATAATAATAATAATAATAATAACAATAATAATGTCATAGGGGAAAACTGAGCCTATAATTTGCCATGAATTTTCTCCTGACACCCCCACCCCCCAAATTTGTGGTCAAAAACTAATGTTTGGGCATATGGCAAAACTTGAAAGGCAAAAAGTCCTATATAATTTTTGAAATGTGCCAATTTGCACACTGTGTTGCATTTGAAGAGTGACAAAAAAAAAAAACAGAATACAAAATGAAAAGTGACCCACTGTACAAAGTGCACCATTCAGTGAATTCCTCTATGGCTGCAGCGACTATTTTATAACATGCATTCCATACCTTTTTTCTGAAGAATTGCAAATATGCCACCCTAGAGCCCACACATTGTGCCAAGCTTGTGCTGCTGGCAACGTGCACCTCATAAATTGTCAATTGGGCTCTTCTCGATGCAATAATGCCACAAACATGGCTTAGGCACAGGGGCTCAAAAGGAAGGGGCACTTGGATTAGGAGCGCAGATGTCATTACATTTTATTTGAGAGGGGTGGGAGCTGTTGCTTTTCCAGAATCTTTGTTGAACTAGTAATGTGGGAGCCCCTATATTTTCAGTGACAGATGATGGACCTGAGTGAGGGCTGGTTTTATGTGGGATATGTAAGGGTTTTAACTAACATTTAGGGGTACAAAACATTTTCTTGTCATATTCGTGTGTTCAATGCTGAGCACTTACATAGTGGTTTCAATGTGAATCCTCCAAAAATGTGATTCAGACGAAACTCTGGATAGAACCACTCAGTATAATGAGGCAGATGGAAACACTTTGGTCTCCATTGGCATCTGTTCCAGTGGTATCCATTTTTTTTAGGCAGTCACAGAACTGTTGCCGAATGTCAACCACACGTGCACTAAAAAGATCCCTAAAATGATGGGACACTGTTTGAACAGAGACCAGACGAAGTCCAAAGTGCCTCCGTCTGCCTCATTATATTGAGTGGCTCCTGTCGGGGGTTTTGGCTAATTCGCATTTTTTGTGATTTACATGGAAACCCTGAAGAAGCTGCTCAGTGTGGAGCGCAGGATAAATGTGACTGAGTCTTATTCCGTTTTTTTTGGAAGCAGCATGTACAAATAGCAGTACAGGAATAGCTCTTATTTTAGTTTTTGTGTGGTTCCCTGTGCAGTATTTGGGATAAGATGGATTTATTCTGCCGCTTGTGTGATTAAAGCAATACCAGATTTATAAAAAATGTTGTTATACATTTAGCTGCCATCACACAGTAAAAACACTTTTATATTAAGTAGTTTTTTTGTTGCAAAATTCAGAGCTGGAACTTTTTAATCTTTTGGCGTGCAGAGCTGTATAAGGGGTTATAGTCTTGAAATAAGGAAGACGGCACTCACCGGTCTGTTGCTGTGTTTTTATTCAGGGTGCAAAACGGTGCCGTCGTCACCTCAGCTATACACCTCCCCTCCCTGCACCATGTGAATATTGCACCCTGAATAAAAGCACAGCAACAGACCGGTAAGTGCCGTCTTCCTTATTACAAGACTATATTGTATGTTGCCTAGTGACGGGCACCACCTGGCCGAACACTGGTCGCTCCAGAGTGTTCTCTCCGATAAGCCGGCAGCATTGGTGCCCCTGTTCCTTCTGTGTTTTGATTGACTGTATAAGGGGTTATGTTTTGTGTAATAGGTTGAACATTTTGTATACCATTTTGGGATAAAACATTTTCTGATCACTTTTTATTCAGATTATTCAGACACAGAATGATTTAAAAACAGTAATTCAACTATTGTTTTTATTTACGGTACTGCGTAGTTCAAGTGATCAATTTATTTTTTGGAAGTCTTATAAATCATGTTCCGGATGTGGAGACACCAATTATGTGAATGTTTCTTTTTGGTTTAACACAAAGGCTACGTCTTTAGTGGCAAAACGGGTTTTCGTGATTTCTGTGTTTTTTTTTTTTTACTTTTTTACATGTATTATTTAACTTTTTACTTTTTCACTTAGTCTCACTGTGGGACATGAAGATTTGTTAGTTTGATCACAGCAGGGTATGAGACCTATGGGTGTCTCACTGATTGTGCCTGTTAGACCTGGCTTATAACAGAACCTGCCAGGCCATCATACCCTGGGGTCATCCGATGACCTCAGGGTACTAGGGCAAAGATCAGCACCTGCGATTCCAATCGCGGCGGCCGATGCTGTCAAAGGAGGTCTTTTAACCCTTTGTTAACAACTTAGTTGTGATTGACAGAGGAATTTTAGGAGTTAATCAACCCGATTCCTGCCCAAACTGGTCGTGACCGATGCCCACAGATGTCAGCTGTCATGTACAGTTGTCACAGACAGGATTTTCGGCCACAGGGAGAAGGCACTTTCCAAAATTTTCCTGATCACTTTATTTGTTCTCTATTGTAATTACTTACTGTATATTTTCTGTACGCTAACCCTACATTGTAAAGCGCTGCGGAATATGTTGGCGCTATATAAATAAAGCTTTATTATTATTATTATTATTATTATTATTATTATATTATTTTAAAAGGGTGATAAAGGAATAAATCCCCATAACGACTGTCGGTTTTATGCATATCGGCAGTTATTAACGGGTTAATAGGTATTAAGATTAAAAATAAGAGATGCAAAACAGAATGCTTTTCTTCATTTAGGCATTATGTTGTCATGGTAGCAGCTGTCCTGGTCACCTGTATAATGTTACAATGGTACTTGTATAATGAAATTATTCACTAGGGTTTTGAACTTTCTCATAAACAGAATGAGTACAAATGAGATGATGAGATGCGACATTAGCACCATCTAGTGGCAGGAATGGAACTTGTTGACTGCTGTAGCTCCAGTTATATATGTAGGATTATTCTGTACATACGATATCACTCAGACATTCTACCGTATATATGCTGCACTATGACTTTATGACTTTCATTGACTGTATTTTGGTGTAATCTTCATAATATTACTGTTCTTACTAGTGATGGGCGAACCGGAATTGTAATGTTCGGTGTCCTTACCGAACACCTAGTGTTTTTGCACGGACCCAGAACACGGACTTTCCTGAAAAATTTATATTCATGAGACTTAATGAGCAGATCTGGAAGCAAGTGTGACCGCAGTGCTGGAGACTAGTAAGTGTAATGCTCCTGCTTTAATCCCCATTTTGCTTTGTTTTTTCAGCCCCCTAGCCCTTACTGCCACTATTATATAGCACTAACGTTCGGGTCCCCATAGACTTATATGGTGTCCAGGTTCAAGATCGGGTCAAGTCAGGTTCCAAACTCAGACTTTTTTTAAAGTCTGTCCGAATCCACCGAACCCGAACATTTGCGGGTTTTCCCATCTCTAGTTCTTATGGCCACTTTACACGCAGCTACATTTCTAGCTTATCCACAGGTAACTTACTGGCTGCAGTGAAATCATGGAGACATTATTCCATTTGTACACAGCAACAAGATAGAACCATGTCTCCATGATTTCACTGCAGCCAGTAAGTTACCTGTGGATAAGCTAGAAATGTAGCCGTGTGTAAAGTGGCCATTACAGATAGTAGGTCAAATTGTGCCCAGATTTAAACTTGACTACAGGACACTCAATTATTATGGGTCTGAGATAGCATTGGTCTTCTCATAAATGCCAAAGGGACCTTTTGAGCTCTCATTGACACCAGTGCGACTACAATTTCTACATCCTCTATAGCTGTGCACCTCGTCTCTATGGGTACCGTCACACACAGAGATATATTGCATGCAACTCACTGGTTGCAGTGAAATCATGGACACATTGTTCTATTTTGTGGCTGTGTACAAATGTAATAATGTGTCCAAGATTTCACTGCAACCAGTGAGTTGCATGCAATGTATCTCTGTGTGTGATGGTACCCTATGTCTCAATCAGGGAGACTTTTCCATATGCTAATAAATACTCATGGTGATGAAATGCCTGCTGCCAGTGGCATAGATAGAAATCACAGGGCTCCATGGCAAAAGTTCTAACTTCCTCTTACCACCAAAACAGATCTGACCCAACAAAACTTCCCTAGACTCCTAGATTTAGCAAAGACATGTAATGACTGTCAACTTGTCCTCCCAATCTCACTGTAGAGATGTGTATACTTACAACTAACACAGTACAGCAGCGATGAATATTCACTCATTACAAACACATTTACAGCTACAGTTCTCCTTTCATAGTGCTGTTAGGCCGGTTTCACATTTGCGTATTTGAATGCAGCATACCGAGCTCAGCCAAATGCATGCGGACTGCGTTCCTATGTTTAACATGGGAATGCATTGTAGCTGCGTTTGGCTGCGTTCAGTTGCGGTTGCATCTGGATGCGCATAATTTGTGTGCCCTCCTTCGCCCTTCGAACGCACCAAGTTGCATTTTTTATGTGCTCGCGGGTGCTTGTTATCAGCAAGCGACCGCAAGCGCACAAAAAATGCATGGATCTCAATGGATCTGCAGTGTCCTCCGTATGGCAGCGCAGGAGAGCGCTGCGGATCACATTGAAATCTCTCCTGGGCGCCGCTGCTGATCTCCCTGGAGATCAGCGGCGGCCCCTGGGAGATCAGCGGCGGCCACCAGGAGATCAGCTGGAGCAGTCGCTGATCTCCCGGGGACGGCTGCCGCTGATCTTCCGACAAGCAACGTTTTGGTCTGCTTTTGCAATGCACATGCATTTTTGCATGCATTTTTACATGCGTTTCCATTAAAATCAATGGGGGCAAAAACGCATGCGTTTTGATGCGTTTTTAGAGGTAAAAACGCATATAAAAGCAAATGAAGCAAAACGCAGCCCTGCGTTAGATGTGAAAGGGGCCTTAAACAGATGTCAGATCAGCTGTTTCTTCAAATCTCCCGCGCCAAATACCGTCGGGAGATCAGTGGCGGGCGCTGGGAGGAGGAAATCTCTGCTGCTGATCTCCTCCTCCCGGCAGCCGAGACAGCTTATTGGCTGGCCAGGCACCATACTGTGTGAACACATGCGGAGAATCTCCGCTGTGTTCACATCAATATGGCAGTGTTTGCACTCTGCTTGCAGACACAAACGCTAGTGTGAAACTAGCTTTAGCTCTGATGTACTGCCACCTCAGCTGCTGTTAAGATGCAGTATGGCCTTGTTCACACACACCTATGTGTTTTTTTAGGACTGAAGGCCACTTCACACACACAGATATCTGAGTCCAATATCTGAACAGATCTCTGGTTGCAGTGAAATCATGGATACATTGCTCCATGTTGTACACAGCCACAAAATGGAGCAATGTGTCCATGATTTCACTGCAACCAGAGATCTGTTCAGATATTGAACTCAGATATCTGTGTGTGTGAAGTGGCCTTAAGGGCTCGGACACACATCAGTGAAACTCGTCCGAGTTAAGGCTGCTTTCACACTGCAGTTTTTTCACTGATCAGTGTCCATCAGATTTGTGTGCCAAAACCAGGAGTGTCTCCAAAACTCAGAACAGGTGTCAATCTTTCACTTATAGTTTTTCTCTGCAAGTTCCTTTCCTGGTTCCTCTCTGGGTTTTGGCACACAAATCTGATGGACACTGATCAGTGAAAAAACTGCAGTGTGAAAGCAGCCTTACTTACTCGTGCGGAAAAATCGCATTGCTCTCGGACCAATGTTAACTAATGTCCTAGAGCACATTTCCGAGTCTCACACGGTTTTTCCGCATCCAATTCTCGGATTGCGAGTCAATCACAACATTTTGCGATTCTATGTGAGTCACGGACGAGACTCTTCTATCTGAGGTAATGGATATGCAACATGCACTGTGTGAGCATTACATTTTCAGTAGTCTGCACAGAATAGAAGAGCCCTATCTTTCTTTCCCACCAGAACCACAGGTACCACCCATCGGCTTTGACTCTCCCATATCACTTAATTATCAAGGATGCTGGCCACCATGCCTTGGTAAAGCCTCGGGGAATTTTGGCTGTACCGCTCCTTGATAGGAGGGTTGTCTCCTTTAGGGATCTCATGCTGAAATCATCTGGGAACAGCTGAAGTCTTCTACATGGTGCGAAAAGGTCTCCTGGTACTCCCACAGTACTTTTTCCAGCTGCTCCAACTGATCGGGGGTCAGCTTCTCGCATTAAACATCCATTTAGTTTATGATCACACGACCACTCCAGTGTTTGATAAGTTGCTCTGCCCAGGCCAATTCAACTGACTAGGTTCTGGACGACCGTTTGTTCGGGTGCAACTTGAATCCTGTCCCCTCGGGTTCTCTGCCACACAGACATCTCTGCTAGAATGGTTCCAGCAGGAATTGTAACAGCCTCATCCAGCATATTAATGCATCTGACTGGCACCCATCCATACCTCATGACCACCAAGCCACATGCCACAAGTGCATTAACAAATGAGGACTTCTCCAGAGCATCAGGAGTTGTTCTTGCTGGTGAGCCAGCAAGACTATAGTCTGCAACAGCACCCTGACCAGGCCCACCTGGCCCCCCAACCACACTAGTCAATAGATCATAGCTCAGTACCAGACAGTGTAACATTCTCTGCGTGGGTCAGTGATTACTATAGGTTCGGTATCGAGATCCTTCGCCAGTGTAATTCTGGTGATTCATGTCTCTCAATTATATCGGGAGGCCGCATGCCTTGTAGGACGAAGTGATATTTATAGTAATACCAGAATTTTTTGCTCAATGTAGTAAAGTACAAATCCTGATCCCCCTTATTGAAGTAATGTTCCCATCCTGTAGTTATATCCATACCAATATTGTAGTAATGCACCCATCCTGGTCCTCATCATGTACAAATGTCCCCTTCCTGGTCCTCACCATGTAGTAATGTTCCCATCCTGGTCCTCATCATGTAGTACTGTCCCCATCCTGATCTCCTTTTCTAGTGATGTCCCCAATTCTGATCCCCTTTTCTAGTGATGTCCCCCATCCTAATCCCCTTTTCTAGTGATGTCCCCCATCCTGATCCCCTTTTCTAGTGATGTCCCCCATCCTGATCCTATTTTCTAGTGATGTCCCCATCCTGATCCCCTTTTCTAGTGACGTCCCCCATCCTGATCCCATTTTCTAGTGATGTCCTCCATCCTGATCCACTTTTGTAGTAATGTTCTCCATCCTGATCCCCTTTTCTAGTGATGTCCCCTATCCTGATGCCATTTTGTTGTGATGTGCCCCATCCTGATCCCCTTTTGTAGCGATGTCCCCATCCTGATCCCCTTTTGTAGTGATGTCCCCCATCCTGATCCCGTTTTGTAGTGATGATCCCCTTTCTGATCCCATTTGTAGTGATGTCCCCCATACTAATCCCCTTTTGTAGTGATGTTCCCTATCCCGATTCTCTTTAGTAGTGATGTCCCTCATCCTGGTCCCCTTTTGTAGTAATGTCCTCTGCCAGCCAGAGGCCCGCAGGTGATGTCATATGCCGCCGTCAGCTGTGGGCCTCTCATTGGCTGGCGCTTGCATTGATCTTGCTGAGCAGCAGAGCTTCTTAGTGCCACGGCCGGAAGTCATAACACAGCGGGGACTGCAGCAGCCCACTGCACTGGGGCAATGCATCATTAAGTTGTCCATGGTGCCGCGGGCCACACATTGAAGCCCCAGGGGCCGCATGCGGCCCTCGGGTCGCGTGTTTGAGACCCCTGGTCTAGGTGCTGCACCTCATTCAGTGTCTCTGAGGGTGTTAGAATACTACATCAGGTCTCATTCTTTTTGCAGCCAGTAAAGAAAAGGTCCCAGAGCTGGGCCACAGCAGGGATGACAAAGAATTCAGTCTTCACACTTGTACGAGTTCAGTATTTCCTTGGCAGCAGACAGCCTGCTTCTTCACGGGGAAGGTGCCCTCTGTCCTCTTCTATGTCCCGGCCGCTTGGCCTGTTCAGTGTCCAGTCTCAATTCTGTCCAATATGGGCTTCCACAAAGCTCTTTGGCTGGTTTCACACTGGCGTTTGTGTCTGCATGCGTATGGCATGCACTCGCAAACGCAGTGCAAACACAGCCCATACTAATGTGAACACAGCGGAGAATCTCCGCATGCGTTCACATTAGCATGGTGCCCGGGCAGCCAATCAGCTGTCTCAGGGGCGGCCGGGAGGAGGAGATCAGCGGCAGAGATCTCCTCCTCTCGGCAGAGCTGATCTCCCGCCGGTGTCAGCGAGGGAGATTTGAAGAAACAGCTGATCTGACAGCTGTTTAAATCTCCCGCGCCGACACCGAATAGGTTGTGCAGGAGATAAGAAACAGCTGATCACTGCTTCAAATCTCCCGCGTCGACAACACCTCTTCGGTATCAGTGCGGGAGATTTAAACAGCTGTCAGATCAGCTGTTTCTCCCCGCCGACACTGGCGGGAGATCAGTAGCGGCTTTAGCTGATCACCGGCGGCCACCGGGAGAGATTTCAATGAGATCCACAGCGTTCTCCTGCGCTGTCATGCGGAGGACACTGCGGATCCATTGACTTCTATGCCTGGTTTGTGCGCCTGCGACAAAAAATTCAACGTGCTGCGTCCAGAGTGCGCTCGAAGGGTGCACAAATTGTGCGCATCTGAGCGCAAACGCAGCCAAACGCAGCCAAACGCAGGCACATGTGTTCCCATGTTAAACATAGGAACGCATGTGCGCAAGCGTTTGGCTGCGTTCGGTGCGCGGCGTTTGCAAACGCCAGTGTGAAACCGGCCTTAGATACTCACAACAGTCTTTCACACTCTGCTCAGTCCTCCTCGCACTTTTTCTCTGTAAAACATCTTCCTCCCTACCAGCCCCCACTCCTGTAGACAGGAAATCCCTGGGTCCTAGTGCCCTCAGTGTATTTCTCTCACACACTGTGCTGCATAGAACTAAATGGGATCGAAACTGTTAAGGTACCGTCACACGCTCCAATCTAGTGAACGACATTGCTAACAATGTCACGTGACCGCTATCCAGGGGGTAGGAAAAGAGCTACCTCTCATCTCTTTCTTTTAAAAAAAAAAAAATTGAGAGTCCTCAGTGGTTGATACCTTTTAATGGCTAACTGAAAAGATGGTAATAAGTAGCAAGCTTTCAAGACTACGCAGGTCTCTTCATCAGGCAGGCTCATTATAAGGTTGATATTGACTTTTAGGATTGCTACTTCCAATAGGTGACACCACAGTTCAAATCATCTTCCTACCTGAAGAGGCAATTTTCTTATTTTTTTCTGAAATCTGGGAAAGATTATAGCTTTGAACTGGCTTGTGACACCCACATTGCTATCCTAGTAAGCATAAAGTGAAGAAAACACACAAACAGGAAAGAAAATTGTTTATTTGAGTAAAGACTCCCTCACACTATCCCTTATTCACCAATTTATTTTCAAAAATGTTTCTACAAAGTTCCGCCGAAATCCACAATCCATGAATGTAGCTCTAGCGACAGTAAAACGCAGTAAATTACAGCTAATCACAGCCACTGGGTTGTGACTACATCTCTCACCAGTGTTGCTGGGTCTCTCTGAGCACAGTGTTGAGTCAGTGGTTCTGATGGGAGTGGTCGTCACTATCAGGCGCCTGTAAATAGCTGTCAATCCAACATAATAAGGAAAGAGGGGGCACTCACCAATGTAAAAATGATCCTTTATTGGCACAAGACAAGTGACATCAAGCTTTCAGGTTCCAAGCCACAGGTATCAGGGGAGGATGCGGGGAACCTCCAGACGATGGCTGTTTTGTGCAGGAATGCACTTCAACGGGTCTATATAGGGGCAATAGCCAAGATTAAGGGGCAATTGTAATTGTTGCAGTATTTGGGTCATTTTGGTGCAGGTCCTTTTCTGGACTTTTACACTGTAAAGAGCTGTACTTTACTGCTACTCACAGTCACCGGAGCTGCATTCATGGATTGTGGATTACGATGGAACTTTGTGGGAACATTTTTAATAATACATTGGTGAACCTGGCATAATGTGGGGGAGTCTTTATTCAATTAAAAATTTTTTCCTTTCTGTGTTTTTTTTCACTTTACACTTAGTGGATTAGTAATGGGGTAATGGGGTGTCTGACAGACCCCTCTCCATTACTAAGCCATGGGCTTGATGCTGGCTAACATTTCACAGATGACATCAAACCCAAACAAAATTACCCTGATTTTCAACGCACCAGGGAAATTGTAAAGAGCCATTCAAAACGCCAGAATTGTCGCATCTAATGTGAGGCATTATCATAATTCTCTTGGCGTAATTAATTAATGTATATGTGTCATTTATATTGATGTGTGTATCTGTTTATATCTTAGAGGTCATATGTAGACTAATGCAGAAAAAGAGTCCAATGACCGTGCACTACACCTGTGGAGCTCTGCTAAAAGCCTGTCGGCTATCCCCGGTGCCTGGTGTTGCACAGCCTTAAATGAATAATCAGAGATTCAAAAAAGAGAATAAAGAAAGGCGGCACTCACCGTGTAGGCTGGTGGAAGGGTGTTTTAATCCAGGAAGATCAATCCATTAAAACATTGTTAGTGCGGTGGGGAGAGGGAGTGAGAGGCCGTCGGAACGACGGTACCGTTTCGTATCGTGTAGTAGTCCCCCACCGCACTAACAATGTTTTAATGGATTGATCTTCCTGGATTAAAACACCCTTCCACCAGCCTACACGGTGAGTGCCGCCTTTCTTTATTCTCTTTTTTGAATCGGTCATATGTAGGCTGTGAGGGGTATTGTACTGTGCTATCTCTGATTAATTAATTTGGGGTTATGATTAAATATTGAGTACCATTAACTGTATGGATTGCAAAAGATTATTATTGTATAGGCATAACGTTAAATTGGGCATATTCAGCATTTTAATTTTATATTTACTAGTAATAAAAATTTAAATTTTTAATTAAATTAAGTGTCACTTTTTTGCTCATATATTTTAAGCATTAAACTAAGGAAGTTTTGAAGTATTTTGATCTAATGTGATGCGCCAATTCTGGAGTGACAGCAGGATGTTTTTTTAGGTTGGAAAGGGGCCAATATCCACAAGCTTTCCAGCCCGCAGCTGTCTGCTTTACCTTGGCTGGTGAACAAATTTAGAGGGGGCACATTTATTTATTTAGTGCTGTGAAATTAACATCTGTGTACTTCAATTTGTCCGCCAATGACGTGCGCCACCGCTCACTGGCTGAGCACTGCCGGTGGTGACCAATGAGCGCTGTTGACGCGGGATTTAAATCCTACTTCACTGATAGCCGCAGTCACAGCAGCCGGCTCAGCCAATGAGCTGTACCACATGGCTTTGGCGGCAAATTAGAATCCAGCACCGCTCAGTGGTTAGCACTGTATACTGTGGCTCAGTGGTTAGCACTGTATACTGTGGCTCAGTGGTTAGCACTGTATACAGTGGCTCAGTGGTTAGCACTGTATGGTGGCTCAGTGGTTAGCACAGTATATGTTGGCTCAGTGGTTAGCACTGTATGTGGTGACTCAGTGGTTAGCACTGTCTATGGTAGCTCAGTGGTTAGCACTGTATGGTGGCTCAGTGGTTAGCACTGTATTCTGTGGCTCAGTGCTTAGCACTATATATAGTGGCTTAGTGGTTAGCACAGTATATGGTGGCTCAGTGGTTTGCACTGTATATGGTGGCTCAGTGGTTAGCACTGTCTATGGTAGCTCAGTGGTTAGCACTGTATGGTGGCTCAGTGGTTAGCACTGTATGGTGGCTCAGTGGTTAGCATTGTATATGGTGGCTCAGTGGTTAGCATTGTAAGGTGGCTCAGTGGTTAGCATTATATACAGTGGCTCAGTGGTTAGAACTGTGTGGTGGCTCAGTGGTTAGCACTGTATGGTGGCTCAGTGGTTAGCACTCTATGGTGGCTCAGTGGTTAACCACTCTATGGTGGCTCAGTGGTTAGCACTCTATGGTGGCTCAGTGGTTAGCACTCTATGGTGGCTCAGTGGTTAGCACTCTATGGTGGCTCAGCGGTTAGCACTGTATGTAGTGGCTCAGTGGTTAGCACTGTATATAGTGGCCAAGGCAGGGGGTCAGTGGGCAGAGCGGGCGTAGGTGGGAAGAGCAGGGATCAGTGGGCATGGTCAGTGGGTAGAGCAGGGGGTCACTGGGCAGAGCAGGGATCAGTGGGCACATTCAGTGGACAGAGCAGGGGGTCAGTGGGCATGGTCAGTGGGCAGAGCAGGGGTCAGTGGGCAGAGCAGGGTCAGTTGGCACAGCGGGGTGTCAGTGGGCACAGCAGGGGATCAGTGGGCATAGTCAGTGGGCACAGCAGGGGGTCAGTGTATACAGCAGGGGGTTAGTGGGTACATTCAGTGGGCAGAGCAAGGGTCAGTGGGCAGAGCAGGGGGTCAGTGAGCAGAGCAGGGGGTCAGTGGCACAGCAGGGTCAGTGAACACAGTAGGGTCAGTGGGCAGAGCGAGGGTGTCACATCGCCATTGGACTCGGTGGCCGGTGTTCCTGCCTCGGCCGCTGGGAGGAGACGGATTCCTTCGGCTGGTGGCGCCGGTGATAGGAGGGCCTTGTCCTCATATGGAACTGCTTCCGCGACGTCTGCCTCTGTCGCTGAGCGCCGCTGTGTTTCCCCTCTGGGTGGTGTTGGTCGCAGAGGAGCGGGCCCTGCAGAGGTGTCCGTTAGGCGCAGCCTGCGTTCTTCTGTCAGAGGTGGCGTGGGTGGAGCCAGTCGTGCATCTCCATCTGGCCTGGATCTAGGGGCGGTCCGGATGAGGTCATCAGGCTATGGGAGGTAACTGCGCCCTTCAAATACATTGGAGCCTGTCTTGCAGGCCGCCAGATATAGTTTTGGTTCCCCAGTGATAGTGTGTTTTTTAGTTTCGTGTCTGACCTTGCCTGGATTTCTGACTCTGCCTCTGCCTCTTGATTTTGTACCTCAGCTGCCCTCTTGGTTTTGCCCTTGACCTTTGCCTGGATTTTTGACTCTGCTACTGCCTGACGATTTTGTACCTTCGCTGCCCTCTCGGTTTTGACTCGGACATCTGACTTTGTTTTTCGGGTCTTGATTTTCCCTGGCGACCTCCCTGGCTCTGTTGCTCTTGTAGGTGGCTACCCCCTGGGCTCCGCTGTAATTCCAGATCCCTGTATAGGGGTTAAGGGTCTCGGGGTTTCTCGGGGTGCTGCCTACCAGCAGCTCAGCCTCACAGCGGATGGTCGTCACAGAGGGTCAGTGGGTTTGGTCAGTGGGCAGAGCAGTGGGTCAGTGGGCACAGCAGGGTAAGTGGGCAGAGCAGTGGGTCAGTGGGAATGGTCAGTAGGCAGAGCAGGGTCAGTGGGCACAGCGGGGGGGTCAGTGGGCACATCAGGGGATCAGTGGGCATGGTCAGTGGGCACAGAGGGGGTCAGTGGGCACAGTCAGTGGGCAGAGGCGCAGGAGCGGGTAGTGGCAAGAGGGGGTGAGTGGGCAGAGGCAGTGGAGAGGGGTCAGTGGACACAGCAGGGGGTCAGTGGGCACAGCAGGGTCAGTGGGCACAGCAGAGGGTTGCAATGGGCATGTCAGTGGGCACGAGCAGGGGTCAGTGGGCACAGTGGGGCATGGGCACAGCAGGGGTCAGTGGGCACAGCAGGGGGTCAGTGGGCAGAGCAGGGGTCATGGGCATGGTCATGGGCAGAGCAGGGGTCAGTGGGCTACAGTGGGGCCATGCACAGCAGGGGGTCATGGGCACAGCAGGGGGTCAGTGGGCAACAGGTCATGGGTGGTCAGTGGGCAGATCAGGGGTCAGTGGCACATGGGGGGTCAGTGGCACAGTGGGGGCAGTGGGCACAGCAGTGGGTCAGTGGCACAGCGAGGGGTCAGTGGGCAACAGTCATGGGCATGGTCAGTGGGCAGAGCAGGGGTCAGTGGGCACAGAGGGGGGGCATATGGGCACAGCAGGGGTCAGTGGGCACAGAGGGTCAGTGGGCACAGCAGGGGGTCATGGGCACAGCAGGGGCTCAGTGGCAAGCAGGGGTCAGTGCAGTCAAGCGGGTCAGTGGGCAGAGGGGGTCAGTGGGCAAGCAGGGGTCAGTGGGCACACAGGGGTCAGTGGGACAGCAGGTCATGGGCAAGCGGGTCAGTGGGCACATGCGGGGGCCAGTGGGCACAGCAGGGGTCATGGGCACTCGTGACAGCAGGGGTCAGTGGGCACAACAGGGCGTAGTGGAAGCAGGGGGTCAGTGGGCACAGCAGGGGTCAGTGGCACAGCAGGGGTCAGTGGGAAAGGCACAGCAGGGGGTCAGTGGGCACAGAGGGTGGTCAGTGGGCACACAGCAGGGGTCAGTGGGCACAGCAGGGGGTCAGTGGGCACAGCAGGGAGTCATGGGCACAGCAGGGTCAGTGGGCACTAGCGGGTCGTCAGGGGATCAGTGGGCAGAGCAGGGGGTCAGTGGGCAAGCAGGGGGTCATGGCACAGCAGGGCAGTGGCAGGCAGGCTGGGCAGTGGGCAGAGCAGGGGTCAGTGGGCACAGAGAGGGGGTCAGTGGGCACAGCAGGAGTCAGTGGGCACAGCAGGGGTCAGTGGGCACAGCAGGGGGTCAGTGGGCACAGCAGGGGGCTCAGTGGGCACAGCAGGGGGTCAGTGGCACAGGTTCAGTGGGCAGGCAGGGTCAGGGGCTGGGCACAGCAGGGGGTCATTGACACAGCAGGGGTCAGTGGGCACGAGCAAGGGTCAGTGGGCAAGTGGGTCATGGGCAACAGGTCAGTGGCACAGTGGGGTCAGTGGCACGAGTGGGGGCGCAGTGGGCACAGCAGTGGGTCAGTGGGCACAGCGGGGGCCAGTGGGCAGAGCGAGGGTCAGTGGGCACAGCGAGTCAGTGGGAGGTTATGGGCAGAGCAGGGGTCAGTGGGCACAGCAGGTGAGTGGCAGGGGGTCAGTGGGACACAAGGGCAGTCAGTGGGCACAGCAGGGGGTCAGTGGGCACAGAGGGGTAGGTCAGTGGCACATGCAGGGGCTCAGTGGCCAAAGCAGGGGTCAGTGCACCACAGTCATGGGCAGAGTGGGGGCCATTGGGCAGGCAGCAGGTAGGGCACAGGGGGGTCAGTGGGCACAGCAGGGGTCAGTGGGCACAGCAGGGGGTCAGTGGGCACAGCAGGGGGGTCAGTGGGCACAGCAGGGGCTCAGTGGCCAAAGCAGGGGGTCAGTCACCACAGTCAGTGGCAGAGCAAGGGTCAGTGGGCAGAGCAGGGGTGAGTGGGCAGAGCAAGGGGATCAGTGGGCACAGCAGGGGGTCAGTGGGAACAGCAGGGAGTCAATGGGCACAGCAGGGCCAGTGGGCACTGCGGGGGGCCAGTGGGCACAGCAGGGGGTCAGTGGGCACTGCGGGGGGCCAGTGGGCACAGCAGGGGGTCAGTGGGCGCAGCGAAGATCAGTGGGCATGGTTAGTGGGTAGAGCAGGGGTCAGTGGGCACAGCAGGGGGTCAGTGGGCACAGCAGGGGTCAGTGGGCACAGCAGGGGGTCAGTGGGCACAAGAGGGGGTCAGTGGGCACAAGAGGGGGTCAGTGGGCACAACAGGGGATCAGTGGGCACAGCAGGGGGTCAGTGGGCACAGCAGGGAGTCAATGGGCACAGCAGGGCCAGTGGGCACTGTGGGGGGTCAGTGGGCACAGCAGGGGTCAGTGGGCACAGCAGGGGTCAGTGGGCAGAGCAGGGGGTCAGTGGGCAGAGCAGGGGGTCAATGGGCACAGCAGGGCCAGTGGGCACTGCGGGGAACCAGTGGGCACAGCAGGGGGTCAGTGGGCACAGCGAAGATCAGTGGGCATGGTTAGTGGGTAGAGCAGGGGTCAGTGGGCACAGCAGGGGATCAGTGGGCACAGCAGGGGGTCAGTGGGCACAGCAGGGGGTCAATGGGCACAACAGGGGATCAGAGGGCACAGCAGGGGGTCAGTGGACACAGTAGGGCCAGTGGGCACTGCGGGGGCCATTGGGCACAGCAGGGGGTCAATGGGCACAGCGGGGGTCAGTGGGCATGGTTAGTGGGCAGAGCAGGGGTCAGTGGGCATAGTCAGTGGGCACAGCAGGGGGTCATTGGACTCAGCAGGGGGTCAGTGGGCACAGCAGGGTCAGTGACCACAGCAGGGGGTCATTGGTCTCAGCAGGGGGTCAGTGGCCACAGCAGGGGGTCAGTGGGCACAGCAGGGGGTCAGTGGGCACAGCAGGGGGTCAGTGGCCACAATAGGGGTCAGTGGGCACAGCAGGGGGTCAGTGGGCACAACAGGGGATCAGTGGGCACAGCAGGGGTCAGTGACCACAGCAGGGGGTCAGCGGGCACAGCAGGGGGGCAGTGGCCTCATAAGGGGGGCAGTGGATACAGCAGGGTCAGAGGACCTTTGATGATGTCACGATCATGTGACATAGTCAGAGGTCCTGAAGCCCTCAGTGGTGCTTGCAGGTGCCGCGAGGACTAGCAGGAAGAGTGGTAACGGCGGGGGACAGCGGTGACAGGCGGGGGGGGGGAGTGATGGGGCAGTGGGGAGCAGTGGTGAGAGGCGGGGGAGTGATCGGGCAGAGGGGGAGCAGAGGTGACAGGCGAGGGGAGTGATCAGGCAACAGGAGAGCAGTGGTGAGAGGCAGGGGGAGTGATCAGGCAGTGGCGGAGCAGAGGTGACAGGTGGGAGGAATGATCGGGCAGCGTGGAAGCAGTGGTGAGAGGCGGGGGGGAGTGATCGGGCAGTGGGGGAGCAGTGGTGAGAGTTGGGGGAGTGATCGGGCAGTGGGTGAGCAGCGGTGACAGGCGAGGGGAGTGATCGGGCAACAGGGGAGCAGTGGTGAGAGGCAGGGGGAGTGATCGGGCAGCAGCAGAGCATCGGTGACAGGTGGGGGGGAGTGATCGGGCAGCGGGGGAGCAGTGGTAAGAGGCAGGGGGAGTGATCGGGAAGCGGGCAGTGTCGGGGGGGTTGTCGTGACAGGCAGGGGTGATCGGGCAGCAGGGAGGCTGAGGGAGGTGACCGGCTACTGCGGGAGTGCAGTGGCAGTGTGGCGGGCGGGAGTTCCAATATCGCGGTCATCGCACTTCCTGGGCAGCGCAGTGGATTGTGGGATAGCGACATAAGCGCCGCATGTGTGTGACACACATTATTCGTGATTATATATTAGATTAGGTTGAACCAGGCTATAAACTGCACCCCACAAAAGCATGCACCCAGCAATAACCACAACCCCCTGTAGAATGCCGGGTCGAATGAGTACTGTGCCTCACCCATGACTACCGCCTTATGCACCCTCACACTTCTACTACTGTTGGACAGGAAATCGTTCTTTGCTGTTTACAATATGTTCTCAATGAAATCAGTGTATGAAAAAATGTATGTGTATTTAGTAGATTTCATGAAGTCTTTTTTTTCTTGTAAAGTAGTGGCAGGATTCAGGATGTAACTTAGTAAATAGTCATTTGTGTTTGTACCCTGGCACAGCATAGCTCACACAGGGGGTTCTCACTACAAGACTGGCACCATCTTGAATGATTATTTGGCAGGTTGCAGTTATTGAAATGTTTCTGACATTAAGTATAATCTTCCAATTCTAAGCGTGCGACAACTCACAGACCTGTGTTTGAAAACAGTTAAGGCTTGCTGAGAGAGAGCATCTCTACCCGGGCTTAATCCGCCACTAATGTGATATAATTAAGCAACCAGATGGTTCCTGCTTATTAAAAGTGATTTTTTTCTAAAATATTCAATAGTCTGTCTAGACTCCCACCAACTTCTCCAAGGTAGATCATTATGTAAATGTGAATGCATCATTTACAACTTGGTTTCTGCTGTAGAATTCATCATTTTTTTTTACCATGGTGGGAAGTTGTCATGCTGCCATTTTATAGCAGAGGAAATCTTTTCCCTTACCGCTTTTTGTGGTTTACACTTCTATATAACAGCAACTGAGCTACATCCTATTATTAAGAGCATGTATGACCTTGTCCCATGACGTAATTGATATGGTTTACTATCCATAATATACAGGATGCAGAAATAACCTTAAAGAGGACTTTTCAATAGATTATTTAATTTAAAATGAGCATCTCCTCCAGGGCCTCGGACAAAAAAGCAGCCCTGGAAAACAAACCCCACCAGCCCACATACAATATCACCCATCAGCCCCGGTCTGTGAATTTTGCTTTTACATTGTAATGGCCTCATCACTTTCTTAAAGGAGTTACCGTATATACTCGTGTATAAGCCGACCCGTGTATAAGCCGACCCCCTACTTTTGCCCCCAAAACCTGGGAAAATCTATTGACTCGTGTATAAGCCGAGGGTGGACCCCAGCACAGGTATACAGCCCCCAGCAGTGTGGTATACAGCAGCCCCAGAGGTATATACAGCAGCCCCAGTGGTAGTATACAGCAGCAGCCCCAGTGGTATATACAGCAGCAGCCCCAGTGGTATATACAGCCCCAGTGGTAGTATACACGCAGCCTCAGTAGTATATACAGCCCTAGTAGTATATACAGCCCCAGTGGTAGTATACACGCAGCCCCAGTAGTATATACAGCCCCAGTAGTATATACAGCCCCAGTGGTAGTATACACGCAGCCCCAGTAGTATATACAGCCCCAGTGGTATATACATCCCCAGTGGTAGTATCCAGCAGCCCCAGTAGTATATACAGCCCCAGTGGTAGTATACAGGCAGCCCCAGTAGTATATACAGCCCCAGTGGTAGTATACAGGTAGCCCCAGTAGTATATACAGCCCCAGTGGTAGTATACAGGCAGCCCCAGTAGTATATACAGCCCAGTGGTAAGTATATAAGCAGCCCCAGTTAGTATACAGCAGCCCCAGTGGTAGTATACAGGCAGCCCCAGTAGTATATACAGCCCCAGTGGTAGTATACAGGCAGCCCCAGTAGTATATACAGCCCCTTCGGGCGGTAGTATAAAACCCAGGACAGCCCCAGTAGTATATACAGCCCCAGTGGTATATACAGCCCCAGTGGTAGTATATAGCAGCCCCAGTGGTAGTATACAGCATCCCAGTAATGCAGGGCCCCCCCAGCCTTGCTCGGTCACCTGTAAAGCAAAATATACTTATCACTATCCCGCTGTCCGCGCCCGCTTGCCGCTGCCGACATCCGCGATCCTCCATCTTCATGCGTCTTCTTCTGTTTCCTGTGTTCGTCGCCGGCAATGACGTCATTGTCTGTGACGAACACAGGAAGCAGGAAGAAGACGCATGAAGATGGAGGATCGCGGATGTCGGCAGCGGCGGGCGCGGACAGCGGGACAGTGATAAGTATAATTTGCTTTACAGGTGACCGGAGCAAGGCTGGGGGGGCCCTGCATTACTGGGGCTGCTGTGGGGCTGTATGGCTGCCGTCACTGACTACGTATAAGCCGAGGGGGGTACTTTTCAGCCCAATTTTTGGGCTGAAAAACTCGGCTTATACCGAGTATATACGGTATCTGAAGAGCCACATGTGAAATAGTGCAGCAGAGGCAAATCAACCACAGCTCCATTTACATGGTGTTCTTCACAAGTACGTTTTTAGGGATTGTGGGGTCCCAGCGGTCATATCCACAACAAAGTGAAAGTCATAATCTATACAGAAGATAAATGATGACTTCCATATTCAGGATAATCAATTTAAACAACATTTAAATGCTGAAAATCCTAAATCCAATACCACCTCTGACAACAGGACAGGAGAAGTGGTACTGTGCAGTGTATATATAAAGAATAATACAGATCCTGAGGATTACACCCAGTATGCAGGACAGGGGAAGTGGCACTGTGCAGAGTATATATACAGAATAATACAGATCCTGAGGATTATACCCAGTGTACAAGACAGGAGAAGTGGTACTGTGCAGTGCATATATACAGAATAATACAGATACTGAGAATTACACACAGTATATAGGACTTGAGAAGTGGTGCTGTGCAGTGTATATACAGAATAATACAGATACTGAGGATTACACCCAGTATACAAGACTGGAGAAGTGGTACTGTGCAGTGTTTATATTCAGAATAATACAGATCATGAGGAAGGGTGGTTTCACATCTATGACATCCCTGCTGCTAGGCTGCAAGTGAAAGTGGCAAAGCACATGGCGCATGCGCCTGTCACTTGGGCGTTTCCGGGAGCGTCCGACCAGGCGCATGTGCCATGCACTCTGCCACTTTCACTTGCGATTCTCACTATACAGAGCGTGCGCTCAGCTGTGCTCGGCCATAGGCTATAATGGGGGCACCGAGCGCAGCTGAGTGCTAATGCAGGGCATCTATGCGTCCCTGCGCTGGACTGCCCAAGCCCCTAAATGCCCCTGTGCTTGCATTTGCGCTGGCGCAGGGCAGCCAGAGCAGCCTAGTGCAGGGATGTCATAGATGTGGAACAGGCCAATTACACCCAGTATACAGGACAGGAGAAGTGGTACTGTGCAATGTATATATACAGAATAATACAGATACTGAGGATTGCACCTAGTATACAGGACAGGACAAGTGGTACTGTGCAATGTACATTTGCAGAATAATACAGATACTGAGGATTACACCCAGTATACAGAACAGGAGAAGTGGGTACTATGCAGTGTATATATACAGAATAATACAGCTAATGAGGATTACACCCAGTATACAGGACAGGAGAAGTGGTACTATGCAGTGTATATATACAGAACAATACGATAATGAGGATTACACCCAGTATATAGGACAGGAAAGTGGTACTGTGCAGTGTATATATACAGAATAATACACATACTTATAATTACAGCCAGTATACAGGACAGGAGAAGTGGTAGTGTGTAGTGTCTATATACAGAATAATACACATACTGAGAATCACACCGAGTATACAGGACAGAGAAGTTGTACTGTGCAGTGTTATATACAGAATAATACAGATACTGAGGATTACAGCCAGTATACAGGACAGAAGAAGTTGTACTGTGCAGTGTATATATACAGAATAATACAGATACTGAGGATTACACCCAGTATACAGGACAGAAGAAGTTGTATTGTGCAGTGTATATATACACAATAATACAGATACTGAGGATTACACCCAGTACACAGGGCAGGAGAAGTGGTACTGTGCAGTGTAGATGTACAGAATAATACAAGTACTGATCACTACACCCAGCACACAGGCCAGAAATGGTACTGTGCAGTGTAAATCTGTGCACTGTGGTATATGGCTGCCCACTTTAGGATGGGAGAGTTTGTATGGTTGTCCTCAAAAAATTTACATCTAAAAGTGCCATTTAAGAAAATTTGCTTCCAAATTCTTTGGTCCTTATGAAATTATTACTTACAGACTAAACTTGAGGTCTTTCACTGAGATGTTAAATTCCAACTGTTGCTGGGGCCTGAGATCAATAACATTCTGTCCATTATTGCTTCTCTTGAGATGCTTGTAGGGGCGAGTCTAGTCCTGCTTGGAACATACCATGAGTTTGTGCGAGCATGGGAGGAAGAGGATTGAGAGTACGAAGTGGACGATCGAGTTCTGTGTTCCAGGCATGTCATACTCTGGTTACAGTACCTCGTCAAATGGAAGGGTTGTCTGGAGGATAATGCCTGGGTTAATGCAGAGAATCGTCAGGTAGATTGCCTGGTGAGAGAATTCTCAAAGTGACATCAGAGGATGGGTTCTCTGAGGTTCCAGTGTTCCCTCGTAGAAGGAGAGTGCTGTCTTGCCTTAGAATTTGATTTGGTTACCTTGTGTTGCATGGTTAAGTTCTTTCTTCATGGAGTCACAGCATGGTCAAATCCTTTCCAAGTGCTGAATGTCTTTTATACTTATGAAAAGAGAGTGTTGCTGGGCACCAAAACACTGCACCACTTTTTCAATTCCGCCAATTTTTAGGTTCAGCTCAGTAATCACTTGTATAACTCCTGGGGAGTCGCCTCCTACTCCCTCTCCCCATGCACATGTTATTCCTTGAGTATGACTAAATAATCAGAGCTGAAAACCACCACCAGTGAGTGCCGCTTTTCATTTCTTCATTAATAAGTCTTTTATATTTACTCCTATTCCTTTTGGTTTGCAGTCAACAGGCATTTTGATTTGCTTTTTTACTCTGCCCTATCACTTTTAAGTTGTGGCTCTTTGTAATCTCCTTATACAGTCCTTCTCTGCTGGCTATATTCCTATGTGGATACTGCTACGAGTTCCAGCCCACTGTGATGGATTCTTGCCAGAGAAAGACCATCTTGTTATTTGCTTATCATTATCTCACTTTCTTACCTACTCCTTTATGCTGTTGGTAGTTAGGTGGTAGGAGGCTATCCTAATCTTGAAGTTGCTACATAACATTTATCCTTTGTGCACAGGATTAATGTACACACACATGGGTCCTTACCTATCTTTGCATTACTTTCACAGCACAGGTCGAGGCCTTTCAAGCAGCCATGTCCAAGTTGTGCATCCCTAGTGTTGTCTTACAGGTGGGGGTTGGGGAGGGGATCCCATTTATGAGACTTGTAATTTTCATACATTTTTTATTATTTTTTTGCTGCTAGGGACACATTTTTGTTTCATGGGCTAACATAGTTTCATATATCTGATTTCCCACTATTACCACGGGGGAATCGTATTGCCACATATGGGCGACATTACCATATATGGGCGATGCAGGGACAACTGCATACAGGAGTGATGACAGACACCACAAGGCAATTATATAGATTGATGCTTCTTTGGTAGGGTACATACTGAGTATACATTTTATTTTATGAGAAGGTAATGGTTGTATTTGTCCTTTATACACACACACAATTGGGAGAACACCTTAGAGTTAGATATTTGATTTCAGACTGTGGTACATTTTTATCTTTTTTTTTTCATTGCGTGATATTCTGTTATAATTAGCATGCACATTTTTATCTGCTTGTGATTTACATTAATAAAGGAAAGTCAATTATGACTTTTTAGTAATTGTATGAGAGCTCTTTATTTTCGTAGGAAAGTTATTTTGCCAGTAAACTGCTAAAACATTTTAATAGCATTTAATAAAGTTCATTCTTTATTTTCCTTATTACAACATTGAATTAGGACACAAACAGATGCCTGAAATAACTACAAATATGATACAAAATAACTTTACTATTTCTACATTATGAAATGATGATGTTTGCAGTAAGGTGAATTTTTTTTTACTGGAATATGATGTTCCTTCCAACTCTCGTGATGTTGACATTGTGTGGTTGACCGTTAGCCATATTTTTATGATCAATGATATCAATGATAAATGCATCTCTTGTGCCTCCTAAATTATAGCGAATTTCTAGGATACCTAAAAGAAGGATGAAAAGCATTAGTCATCCGTTTCTGGAATAAATATTCCAAAAATAATATATTTTTAATGTACTTCAGTATTTTGTTGCTATATATGTATATATATTATATATATATATATATACATAATCAGTTAGCAAAACACTGGAATACATTCAAAATATGTCTTTGTTAAGAGTATTTGTACAATAAGCAGTGTATTCAATTCCTATTTAGTACATTGCACACATTTTAGAATGCGGTCATGGCATAAAACTGGGTTATCTGATAAAAAGGCAGAGAAGCCAGCGCTGCTTATGGTCAGCATGCAGTACAAAAAGTGTATATTCAAATATTAATTTCTAACTCTACTTTAAAATCGAGATAAAAAATTGATTAATTCTGTGAGCCACCCTGCCACTTCACAACAATCTCAAATTGGGCGGTCCTACTCTATGTTTTTTTATATTCTTTGTGCCTTACGGCCTCCTAAATACATTAAAAGCACGACCACATTAAATGCAACATGTACCTGAACATTTCTGAACCGCTTCCCACAGCGCCAAAAGAGTAAATGCAGATAAAGGCAGACCAGATCTGAACATGTGCAGCAAATGCTACAAACATCTAGACATTATCAAATCTGACCCCCATACTGCCAAAAAAGCAGACCATGAATTAGGGTGAAGTTAGAAATTAATATGTGCGTATGCACTTTTGTACTGCATGCTGACTATAGGCAGTACTGGCTTCTTGGCTTTTTTATACTTTGTGATCACTTAGTCATTAGCAGGGAGCTGCTACATAGTCATATTAAGTTGATGTTTATTTCTTGCAGTTTCCTGCACAGTGAATGGTGAAAATCCTTTGTTTTTGGTATTGTTTAAAAAGGTTAACCCCCCACCAATTATAATAACATTTCACACCTCGTAAACAGTTGAAAGCAGTTTTTGGGCTCTAGGCCTTGATAATACGTTTTAATACTTTTCTTTTTCAGACTGCAGAATTTAAAGGAACTCTGAAGCCAGGTGTATCCGAGTCTGGTTGATACTGCCCTTTTTTCTTACAGCGATAGGACGCTCCTTTCCAGCAAACACTGCAATATTAGAAAACATATCTAGACTGGCCTAAGGGTCTTTTGACAAGTGTAGACAGGCTGGGCTCTTTTGTCTTTGGATAGTAATGTGATTCAGCACTTGGAATTGGGCTTTTTTACTATGAAGCTATACTTTGTCTTTGATATCACTTAGATTTTAAGAAGTTGTCAAATCTAGGCATATGCATTTTAAACTGTGCCACATTTGTACTGCCATTAGTATTGTACCAATTAGAAATAATAAAGAATAGCTTTCCTATAGAAGTGTTCTTCATTAGTCATTTGGTCATGAAGAACTCATTATTAATTCATTACATGACTGACTCATCACATATCCTGTTGAGGAGCACTTCAAAGATAACAACTTTTTGATGAAGAATTTGGAAAATTAATTAAATTAATATATGAATATTAATCAAAATCAATTCTTACCAGGCGGTTTCAAGAGCACTGCCATGAAGTCCTGGGAATAAGAACTAATATACACCAGGATGCAAGGTGTCTTGGTTGTGCTGAAGCTAAACAGCAGCTCTTCCTTTGCTAAAGAAATATCTGAGACGGACGTCTGTTGCACAATGGATATATCTTTAGGACCCACCACTGCTGAAGCAGATGCTGTGTGGAAATTGTACCTCAGCCATGTACCTTCTTCAAAATATCCTCCAACAGCTACAATAAAGCGGATAAATATATTGGAAGAAGAAATGTACAGCACATACAAATTGAAGCATTCCTTAATATTTTATGTTTAGTCATATTGAATTAAAAATAAGAAACTTTTGAACTTTGTTCCAAAAGAACAAAATGATCAAAAATGTGTTCAACAAATCAGAGCATGAATTAGATTATCCAGTTAAAAGACATTATACTTCAATGAGCATAAAATGATAATATGTGTGTGTATATATACAGTGGGGAAGATAAGTATTTGATACACTGCCGATTTTGCAAGTTTTCTCTTCTACAAAAAATGGAAAGGTCTGTAATTTTTATTGTAGTTACACTTCAATTGTGAGACAGAATCAAAAACAAAATCTGAAAATCACATTGCATGATTTACATAATAATTAATTTGCAATTTATTTCATAAAATAATTATTTGATACAATAGAAAAATTGAGCTTAATATTTGGTACAGACACCTTTGTTTGTAATTACAAAGGTCAGATGTTTTATTTTAAAAAAAAAAAGTGTGTGGGCTCTCGCCAAATGTGGATTGCCAGGCAGGTAAAATGAAGCAGCTGGTGGCTGTGATTCTCAGTGTGGTAAGGGCCCAAGCATTCTGGGCCCCCCATGCTGTAAATTGCAGCCTGCAGCCACCCCTGGAAATGGTGCATTGTTTCTTAGCACCATTTCTAGGTGCTTTACCCAGCTCTTCCAGCGACCCTGATGGCGGTGGCATGCTGGGTAATAAAGAGGTTAGGGCCAGCTTTGTATTATCAGCTAGCACTAAGCCCGAAATTCATGGAGTCATGCCAAATTAGACATGGCTTCCTTGAATTTCTAGTAAACAGTAAAAAAAAAAACACAACACAGAGAATTTTTTTGTCATTAGAAATAAAACAAAAAAACATTTAGAGACTCCATCTTTATTAAAAATAAAAAAAAATAAAATCCTCCATCTCCATCTGACGTAGTCCACAGGGTCAGCTGAGCTCTGCTACATCGATCGATATGACAAGAGTCTATCTATACAGAGCGAGAAGTAGGCTGAAAATTACAGTGTCAGTCTAATGGCACTTTACACACACCAACTTCTGTGTCCAACTTCTGACCAACTTACTGGTTGCAGTGAAATCATGGACACATTGTTCCATTTGTACACAGCCACAAAATGGAGCAATGTGTCCATGATTTCACTGCAACCAGTAAGTTGTTCAGACGTTGGACAGATAAGTTGGTGTGTGTAAAGTGGCCTTAAGTGTTCACCTGAGTTCATTTGAGTTCATACCATCTCATCAGAAATTACTGAGGTGCAATTTGCATTTATCAGAAAGCAAACTTGTGCACGAAAAGCACATATATATTCCACAAAATAATCATGATCTGAAATAATGACTGATCAACCTTTTAGTGGTCGCACCATAATAAAAGGAATGTTATTCAGAGTCATGACCTCAACCTCATTGAGGCACTTAAAAAACTAAAGTATAAATTCAAGATAAATGAATAACTTACAAGATTTTGTGGCTCTTTCATCAGGATGAATGGGCACCTTTACCACATGAGATAAAAAGAGCCTCATTTACAACTATCACAAAAGACTATAAGGTTAGGTTCACATATTGTTTTTGCTGTCTGTTAAAACAGAAAGGTTAATGGTTTCCGTTGTAAGTGAAAGCAAAAGTGACATTTTGAGTCATTTTATAGTGCATACGGTTTTGATACTTCAAAAACATAAGCTCTGCATGAGATAGGTAGATAGATGAATAGGATAGAAAGAGATAGGATAGATAGAAATATAGATGGTAGAAAAGCATTACCACTGTCCCTCCTCTGTCTTCCCACTCTGCCTTGCTTTCTGCTACTCCCATGTCACTGGGTGAATATTCATGAGCATTATGAGCAGCACCGGAAGCAGCAGAGACATTTAAAAGATAAGCTGTTGATCCCATTATGACCCCCAATGGCTACTCCAGCAGTAAGATTTGCATTTTGAAGTTGTGTTGAGCTGTGACAATGCACTTACAGCTTCTGAGTTTCCCTTTTATTTCTTACCTAACAGCTGACTGACAGTATTTCCTCTGGTAAACGGGTGCTGACCTGCCAATCACCCAGGTTACAGTCAGGGTCGGTTTTAGGCAAAGTGGGGCCCTAGGCAAAAGGTTAAAGTGGGCCCTAAATGCTCAGGCCACTTTCACATCTAACGCTTTGCTGCATTTTGCTCAATTTGCATTTCCATGCGTTTTTCCCGCAAAAACGCATCAAAACGCATGCGTTTTTGTTCCCATTGATTTTAATGGAAACACATGCAAAAACACATATAAAAACACATGTGCGTTTTCGAAAACATAAAACGCATGCGTTTTTGCCAACGCTGCCCAAAACATCGGGGAAGACGTTTTGTGCTGCGTTCGCAAAAATGCATGCGTTTTGCATGCGTTTTTACATGCGTTCCCATTGAAATCAATGGGGGAAAAAACGCTAGCGTTTTTAATGCGTTTTTAGCGGTAAAAACGGCTAGAAAGGCGAATTTAGCAAAACGCACACCAACCTTAGATGTGGAACAGGCCGTAGTTATATGGTAAGAGTGACTTCATAAGTTGATTATCTAGGTCAGAATAAGAACATACTGAACATCATTTTTATTTCAATCATAAAAAAAAAAAACAGAAATTTGTAAAAAAAAATAATATTTTTTTTTTATTTTCCGAGACCCATGATGTTTTAATTTTTGTAGATACATAGATATGTGAGGGCTTACTTTATGTGCCCTGAGCTGACATTTTTACTGATACCATTTTGAGTCAGATACAACATTAACAACGTGGTGGCCTAAAAAACATAATTCTGGCGTTTTTATTTTATTCCCATTACGCCATTTACCAATTGGATTAATTTACTTCATATATTGATAGCTTAGATTCTTACGAATGCAGCGATACCAAATATGTGTATTTTTACATTTTTTTCACTGTTTTATTGCTATTTTCAGTTCAGCTCCTTTGGGGGCCCCTAAGAGAGTGGGGGCCCTAGGCAACTGCCCAGTCTGCCCCCCCCTAACGCCGGCCCTGGTTACAGTGCTACTAGTTAGGGAATTTATGCCCCAAAGCACTTACAGACACAACTTTAAAGCGATTTACTGGCTTGTCTTCTAAAGCGCTATACAGTTGTATAATTTTACTGTGTGTGTGGGGTTTAAAGTTCCCTTTAAGGCCCCTTTCACATCAGGGGTAAGCGCTGATCGCGGCAGTTGCGGTGAAAAAACCGCAACTGCCGCGGTTACCGCATAGTGGCCGCACTTACGGTTCACCTGCGGCAAGCCCCATGCAATGTCTATGGGGCTTGCGGCAGGTGCGGCAAGTGTGGTATAGTTGCGGTTTTGGCACTTGCCGCAGATGCGGCCCTGAAAAAAACGCGGTCAGCCGTGGTTTTTTCGCGGCCGCACCTGCCGCAAGTGCCGAAACCGCTCTTGCCGCACCTGCCGCACACTTACCGCGAGCCCCATAGACATTGCATGGGGCTTGCTGCAAGTGCGGCCGTTATGCAGTAACTGCGGAAGTTGTGTTTTTTTCACTGCAACTGCCGCGATCAGTTTTTTGTCTGATCACTCATTTTTTCTTAAAATATAGTGCTTATTTTTCAAATTCTGCCTGGGGTATGTAAATTTATACATGTCTGCATATTACATTTTTAATCCTTTTTTACTATGATTTAACCATGCAAATCATCATTTCAATTTGCAAAATAAGAGAAAAATGTAAAAGGAGACTGTTAGGTAGCCTAAAACTGAAACAGACAACTCTACAACTCCTTCAGTCCTACCTGCTACCCTCTCTTCTAAAGTTGTGACCATAAATTTCATAATACAGTTTTGACTTGCCCATCTTACCAAATCTTTTATGAGTTAGCATGGAAAATGTATGCTTACAAGTCGCTGTTAATGTGTGATAGGTAGGGCCACACTACTCACTCAAGTTGCTAGTTAACATCACAAGCTCAGTCCTTTTTGAGCTATCGTATACTACATTTATGGAATCTCTGCCATGACATCTGCTCTTGCAATCGCCTGATAGTCACATATTAGAAACTTTGATACTTATCTGCTAATCTTTCATTCATACGGATCTCTTCCTTCATATGTGACTTGTGAATCATCACATTAATCATCATTTAACACACTTAGCAACAGTCATCACATTGTGTGAGAAATATGATCAATGACGTTGTATGAAAAGTAGGGGGGTGATTGAGTCATTCCACAGAGATGAGTTTGCAATTTAATTTAACTTGTCATGTTTAAGATGATGTGTTATGTAATGTTTTCTATTAGGATAAACACCACTTTCTATATAATCTACTTCACTTGTTACTTTAGTCATACTTCAACGTCAACTTACTATTTTGCTATTTTTTTGGGAAATAGTTCTACTTTATTTTTTTTTATTTGCTGATTTTAATTTTCTGATTTTAATGGACCTAGAAAAAAAATAATACTAATATATTCACTGGTGCTGCAATGTCATTAATATACTGCTGGGTTTTGAATTTATGTTCATTTTTGATATTGTTTTGTTTTCTCTTGAACAAATATGAGTCCCACTGGCTCCATTTACTTGTAAGAACACAATGTAAAAATCTATATAATTGACAAAAGCCATTAAAGTAGAAAAGAACATCTTCGATATTCCCTGCAGATAACAATGAAGCACAACCTTATGGTACTAACTTTAGTTTATAGTGAGCATGCCAATCACAAAACTCTGTAAGCCATGCTAAAGCTTTCTTAAATACTTGGAGCCGATGGGCATTTAGAGGCAGCGCAGCTCTCTTGGAATAATGGTAAAAGAACAGCTGGTAGCATATGACCTTATATCAATACTATATGAATTTTAGTACTGAGTACTTCTTTGTAGTTTTATGTAAATTAGGATATATTTTCTTGTGGTGCAGTTCTGTAATATTGGGGTGTCCTTTTTCATTCATTCTTATCCATATGCACCAAATTCGTTTTGTTGGTGGAGCACACAATGATATCTAGCTACATATACTGTAGCTTAAGTGTTTGATATCTGACACAAATATCAAAAACTCAGGTTGACAGTTCATAGACTAGCTGCCACTGCACTGAATAAAAAAGGGCAGATTTACTAAATCTGTAAAATAAAGCCCTCCCACACATTAAATAGCTGACGGCCAAATGATGGGTTGATTGATCTTTCTGCCGGAAGCTATCTTGGTTGTCTCTCTAAGGGCCCTTTCACATCAGCGTTTTTTTTCATTTGCGGCAGATGCAGTGAAAAAACCGCATCTGCCGCAATTACCGCATACCGGCTGCACTTGCGGCGCGGTTGTGGTAAACGCCATGCAAAGTATAGGCGGACTTGCGGCAGGTGTGGCAAGTGCGGTTTTGCACTTGCGGCAGGTGCGGCCGCGAAAAAAAAACGCGGTCAGCCGCGGTTTTTTTGTGGCCGCACCTGCCGCAAGTGCAAAACCGCACTTGCCGCACCTGCTGCAAGTACGCCTATACTTTGCATGGCGTTTACCGCAACCGCGCCGCAAGTGCAGCCGGTATGCGGTAATTGCGGCAGATGCGTTTTTTTCACCGCATCTGCCGCAAATTAAAAAAAACGCTGATGTGAAAGGGCCCTTATACGCAGTAACACTGACTCGGCCAATCACTTCTGTGTCCTCTAAGAGAGGGCTACTGCCATAAATGACTGTAAGGCTATTTGTTCATGTTGCAGATTTGGTTGCAGGAATTTCGGCACCAAATCTGCATCTCCTGGCAGGAAAAATGCTGCGGCAATAATATGCTTTTTTGCTGCGCTTTGGTGCGTTTTTCCCTATGATTTTTTACTAATAAAGTCAATGATAAAAACGCAGTGAAAAATGTAGAAATAATTGACATATTGCTTCTTGTTTCTGCACCAAAATCTGCAAGGAAAAAAAACAGAACGTCACCGCAACACTTCCGAGAGTGCGCCTACAGCGCACACCTGTGCTCCTTTCCTCCTTTTAATGGTCCAGCATGTTATTACTGGGAAGTGCCCCTTAGCCTATGGCATCCTAACTCTAGTGCAGGTGCCTGATCAACATGTTAGTTTGTCTGTCAGCTTGCTGTCCGCTTAGGTAGCTGTCAGGTCCTCTATCCTTGTGTCTGCTTCTTGTCCCTGTGTCCTGCTTTTCCTACCTGTCTGGTCCTGCCTGGCCACATACCAGCCTGCTTGTACCTGCCTATACCAGTGACTGTCTGCCACCCTGCCTGTGACAGGCATACCTGTTGTACCTACCTATACCACTGACTGTGCCTGCCAAGCTGTCTGCCACGGCCTCTCCAGCTGTACCTGTCTATACCCGAGACTGTGCCTTGGTCTCTCCCTGCCCTGGGGATCAGCTGCCACAATTCCCTCTGTGGTCCAGTGGGTCCAGCTTCTGCATACCGGCCGCCCATTGGCATGTATAACAATGGGGGACATATATGCCAGGATGGAAGACATATATACAAGTATGGGGACTTAAACACCTGTATGGTAGACATACAATATACCTGGAAGAGGGCCAAGATGGAGACATTAGTACAGATTTGGGGGATATTACCCCCATAACAGTGTGAGTAGCAGATTCCCCCATAACAGTGCATCATTATCACATTTTTTGCTTCCAATTTTTTCCCCTATTTTCCTTCTCTAAAACGTAGTGCATTTTACAGACCGAAAAGTAATATGGTAAATATTTAATGTGGGGTATTTAATAAAGATGTATTTTTTATCTATACATTTTTAAAGGAGTTTTTTTTTTGGCTTTGGGTTACTTGTATTGACTTCTATTAATCTACCTATTTTTAGTCTATTATTTTACCTCAGCATTGAAAATTTTCATAATGACTGATCAATTCTGGCAGATAAGATATATTATAAAGTTATCTTATCTCATGTGTATTATTAATTTATTAAATAAAATTACATCAACTGTTACACTTTAAGGATGGCTCTTATACTAGATGTGTAAACTTTCTCCAAAATACAGCACAAAGTTGAGGTACAATCATAAAAGAAAATTTGCCCCAGTATGTTAAAGTGAATCTGACAGCAGTTTTTTTTACAGCTCAGCCACCTCCAGTATGTCCTTATATACAGCATTCTAGAATACTGTATATATGTCTTCAGGCTGATCTGTATAATTTAAAAAACTTTTATACTTACCGGAGGGGTGGTCCCAGTGGCGTAACTTGAAGCTCATGGGCCCCGATGCAAAAGCTCCAATGGCGAATCTTTAATAGCAACATTATAGGCAAAAGGACTTTTGGGGTCCCCTAGGCTCCAGGGCCCAGGTGCGATTGCAGCCTCTGCACCAATTGTAGTTACTGCCCTACATTACGATCTGATTGGTGTTGCTGGTCTTTGTCAGCCTCCTCTCTTCCCTGCAATCATATCCTCCTCCTCTGCTTCGTGTGGATGACATGCCCTACATCACCCATAAAGTCTCTTCCATTGTGATCCTTTGCATGCACACTTTTCTCTGCTCTGCTGAGGGCAGAGCAAAGTACTGACATGCCCAGGTGCAGGGTAAGGTCAAAGAATGCCTACTCATGTGCACTATGCAGGCGTTCTTTGACCCTTTCCCTGTACCTGCACATTACAGTACTTTGCTCTGCTTTCAGTAGGATGTGTCACCCACATAAAGCAGAGGAGGAGGATGCAATCACAAGAAGGAAGGACCAAAACCAATGACATCCATCGAAACGGACCGCCCCCCAGGTAATTATATTAAAAGCTGTATTTTTACATTATACAGATTTGCCTGGGGCCTTACATACAGTATTCCAGAATCAGGTCTTACTGATGCTGGCCACAGCATATATGCAAAAAAAACTGCTGATAGGTTCACTTTAATGTCATCTATTCTAATAAAACCCTAAGACAGCTTCTATCAGTATGTCATTGAAATGACGTCACATCCTGACTGAAGCCGGCTGTATACCTAACCAAGATGGCCAACCGTTAGCGAGAGCGGGGCTAATACTGCCCCACTCTCGCCATCGGCGGCCTCTCCTGTGCCCCACACCCTCCTGTCTTACACCCCTGCCTGCCACACACACCCTCACCTTCACACTACTCAGCACTCACCCTCCCACCCCACGCCACGTCCACACACACACGTACACCCCTGGCACAACACTATCGTACCCCCCCTCCCCTCGCTTCCCCCTCCACACTCACACACACACTCATACTCTCATGCACACTCACAGTGTCCGCTATACTTACCAGACCGCCATCGGACAACGTCATCCCGCTGCAGCCGCCGCCATCATACCGATCCTGGATCTGCTCCGCTCCGCCATCTTGCTTCTTCCGCTCCTCTCCAGGTCTAAGATGGTGTACGGGAAGTCGCAAAGTCGCGCGAGACTTCCCGTACCCATCAACACCTCCCGGACATTGTGTGTCACCTCCAAGATGGCGTACGAAATCTCGCGAGATTACGGAATGTCTCACGAGATTTCACACGTCATTGGCAAAAGCGCGCAATTTGAATATATAATTACTGTCAGACGGTGCCTGCCTCTTCACCTTCACTCCGCCTCCTCATTTCGCTAAGTACAACCTCTAAAATGTCTTAAGTATCCTTCTCCTCACCACCCTTCTTATTAACCCTTTGAGACAAGGCATATATTAGCTCAGGGTTGTTGTATGTCACCATGTACTGTGCTATTTCTGTTATAAGCCCTCAGCCCTCTCTGGTTAACCCTTGAATTACATTTCTCTACCTCCTGTGGAAAACTCACATTAACCCTTTGGTATAAAGGATATAGCACCCATTTGGCGACATTATCTCTGGCCATTCAAGATATTATATATCACCACGTACTGTGCTATTTAGACTATTTGCCCTCAGCGCTGTGCTGTTAACCCTTGCATGACATTTCTCAACCACCTGTGGAAAAAATAGCACATTAACCCTTTGGTATTAAGGATATCGTACCCATTTGACGGCATTATCTCTGGCCATCCAGGATATTATATATCACCACGTACTGTGCTATTTAGACTATTTGCCCTCAGCGCTGTGCTGTTAACCCTTGCATGACATTTCTCAACCACCTGTGGAAAAAATAGCACATTAACCCTTTGGAATTAAGGATATAGTACCCATTTGGCGACATTATCTCTGGCCATTCAGGATATTATATATCACCACGTACTGTGCTATTTATGCTATTAGCCCTCTGTTCACTGCTGTTAACCCTTTAATGACGTTTCTTCTGTGCAAAAATTATCACCTTAACCCTTTTGTTTAAAGGATATAGGACCAATTTGCCCACATTTTCTCTGGCCACTCTGGATATTCTATACACCACGAACTCTGAAAAATCTGCTATTAGCCCTCAACCCTGTGCTGTTAACTCTTGAAATCACATTCCTCAAATACCTGTGAAAAACTTAAAATATTAACCGTTTTCTAAAAAGGATATCTTAACCATTTGCGGTATATTCTAGACTACCTGATTCTTTAGAATCGGGCCGCCATCTAGTAGTCAATAAATAGATGTTAGTCTTTACTTTGACATCAGCAGTCCTTTACATCTATCTTTATCTATGTTCACAAATGCATGACTACGTGGGCTTTTATTGTACAATTCAAGACAATTCTGGTAATGGAAGTGTTAATGTATTAGTGTAAAAATCATATTTGTATGAATCAATGACTTAGACATTAATTAAAATAAATACATAGAGCTAGGCAGAGAGTGCAGAATGGGTTTTCAAAATTCAGACCTATCCAAAGAATATGCTATAAAAGTCTAATAGATGCTGGTGCCTCTTCTTAGACTCATTGTGAGAATGAAGTGACCTTTCAAGTCTCTCCATGAATAGAGAGGTGGCCACACACGTGATGTTGTCTCATTCGCTTCTAGGAGACTTTTGAAAACTGTGCAGCGCACCTGCTGTGAGACAGTAGAATGTAGAAAAAGGTATAAGCTAGTATAGTCTGGAATGGGTATCCATTTCTTACCATTTATACAGTTGTTCCCATCATATGCAGTCCTGGAACAGTCACATTTGTAACCCTTGTATAGTTCATTACATGTGCCACCATTCCTGCAGAGATTCTTGAAGCTGGTGCAGTGTCCTGAACAGCCAGGTTTTACACCTTGAGTAGCCTTTGCTCTCTCTTCCAAGTCTAATGGAATGCCATTTACTCTTAAAGCACGAATGCAACCAAGGAATCCTTTCTGATCTCCAGCAGCACCTTCATATAAAAAAAAGACAAAATTATTAATAACACTGCTATACAGCCAAATTGGTTCAACTACGAAAACTATTCAACTCAATGTATTTTGTGGTGCTGAAAATGAATATTATGCTTAAATTTACTGATTAGCTCTACTTTTCAAGATCCGGTGGAGGTTGTAATTACCTATGACACCTTTCATGCAGGCTTATAGAAAAATCGCTTATTTTTTATCTTATATATAAAACCCGAAGGCCACTTCCGGTCTATCCGCTCAACTTCCGTGACGGCCTGCGCCCTGTGACAAAGACCGGAAACGGAAGTAGCAGACCCACGAGCGGTGAGCGCGTAGCGCTCACCGCGAGCCGCTGTCAAAATGGCACAGCGCCTCGCAGTGGGCGCTAAAGCGCCACCACTCGCCGTTATCCCCGTCACCGGCCCTGCACACAGCCCCCGCTGCCCCATCACCCCCTGCCTGTCACCATAGCCATCCTCCACTGCCTTCCCCCCGCTGCCCCATCAGCCCCCTGCCTGTCACCATAGCCGCCCTCCACTGTCCGGTCACCCCCAGCCTATCACCACTGCCCCTCCGCTCCCCGATCGCCCCCCTCCACTCTCCGGTCACCCCCCGCCTCTCAGCACAGACCCCCTCCACTGTCCGGTCACCCCCCCCCCCTTACCACAGCTCCCTCCAACCACAACGCGATCTCTCTTCATCCTGCTTGAGGACCTTTGATGACGTCACGATGATGGGTGGAGTCACAGATCACATGACCGTGACGTCATCAAAGGTCCTGTCCCGATCTAACTTCCTCTGCCTATTCATCCCCTGCGCTGCACACTGACCCACGATCTGCTCCCTCACCCCCCGCTCTGCCCACTGACCCCCACTCTGACCCTGACCCCCACTCTGACCACTGACCCCCACTCTGACCCTGACCCTGCTCTGCCCACTCACCCCCACTCTGACCACTGACCCCCACTCTGACCCTGCTCTGCCCACCCACCCCCACTCTGACCACTGACCCACACTCTGACCCTGCCCACTCACCCCCACTCTGACCACTGACCCTCACTCTGCCCACTCACCCCCACTCTGACCACTCACCCTCACTCTGCCCACTCACCCCCCAACTCTGCCCACTCACCCCCCAACTCTGCCCCCCTCACCCCCTCTCTGCCCCCCTCACCCCCACTCTGCACACTGACCCCCACTCTGTCCCTGCTCTGCCCACTGACCCCCACTCTGACCACTGACCCCCACTCTGACCCTGACCCTGCTCTGCCCACTCACCCCCACTCTGACCACTGACCCCCACTCTGACCCTGCTCTGCCCACCCACACCCCACTCTGACCACTGACCCACACTCTGACCCTGCCCACTCACCCCCACTCTGACCACTGACCCTCACTCTGCCCACTCACCCCCACTCTGACCACTGACCCTCACTCTGCCCACTCACCCCCCAACTCTGCCCACTCACCCCCCAACTCTGCCCCCTCACCCCCTCTCTGCCCCCCTCACCCCCACTCTGCACACTGACCCCCACTCTGTCCCTGCTCTGCCACTGACCCCCACTCTGACCACTGACCCCCACTCTGACCACTGACCCCCACTCTGACCACTCACCCCCAAACTCTGCCCACTCACCCCCCTACTCTTCCCCCTGAACCCCTCTCTGCCCCCTCACCCCCACTCTGCACACTGACCCTCTCTCTGACCCTGCTCTGCCCACTCACCCCCACTCTGACCACTGACCCCCACTCTGCCCACTCACCCCCAAACTCTGCCCACTCACCCCCCTCTCTGCCCCCTCACCCACTCTGCCCACTCACCCTGCTCTGCCCACTCACCCCCACTCACCCCCTCTCTGCCCACTCACCCCCACTATGCCCACTGACCATGCTCTGCCCACTCACCCTGCTCGGCCCATTGACCCCTCACACTGGCCACTCATCCTGCTCTGCCCACTCACCCCTCACTGCCCACTGACCCCTCACACTGACCCTGCTCTGCCCACTGACCATCCTCTCCCCACTGACCCCTCACTGACCCTGCTCTGCCCACTCGCCCTGCTCAGCCCACTGACCCCTCACACTGCCCACTGACCCTCCTCTGCACACTGAACATGCTCTGCCCACTGACCCCTCAATGCCCACTCACCCTGCTCTGCCCACTGACCCTGCTCTGCTCACTGACCACTCACACTGCCCACTCACCCTGCTCTGCCCACTGACCCCTCACACGCCCCACTGACCCTGCTCTGCTCACTGACCACTCACACTGCCCACTCACCCTGCTCTGCCCACTGACCCCTCACATGCCCCACTGACCCTGCTCTGCCCTCTCACCCCTCACACTGACCCTGCTCTGCCCACTGACCCCTCGCACTGCCCACTCACACCTCACACTGCCCACTGAACATGCTATACGCACTTACCCCTCACACTGCCCACTGACCATGCTTTGCCCACTGACCCCTCACACTGCCTACTGACCCTGCTCTGCTCATTTTCTCTCCGCTCTGCCCACTCACCCCCCTCTGCCCACTCGCCCCTGCTTTTACCACTCACCCTGCCCACTGACCACCCTCTGTTCACTCAACCCCCCGCTCTGCCCTTTCACCATGCCCACTGACCCCTGCTCTGCCCACTGAACCGTGCCCACTCACCCATGCTCTACCCACTGACCCTTCTCTGCCCACTCACTCTGCCCACTGACCCCTGCTCTGCCCACTGACTGTGCCCAATAACCCTTGCTATGCCCACTAAACCCTGCTCTGCCCACTCACCCCCGCTCTGCCCGCTGACCCCTGCTCTGCTCACTGACTGTGCCCACTCACCCCTGCTCTGCCCACTGATTTTTCCCACTAACCCCTGCTGTGCCTACTGACTGTGCCCACTGACCCCTGCTCTGCCCAATCACTCTGCCCACTAACCCCTGCTCTGACCACTGACCCCCGCTATTACCCTGCTCTGACCACTGACGCCCCAATCCTGCTCACTGACCCTGCTCTGCCCATTCACCCACCACTCTGCCCACTCACCACCCCGCTCTGCCACTGACCCTGCTCTGCCTACTTACCCCCCCCCCCCTCTGGGTCTGACTAGACCATGCGCCACTGATACCACCTGCCCCACGACACACCTACTGCTCTGCTACTATGATTATGCCCACTACACCTGCTCTGCCCAATGACTTGCCCACTACCCCCTGACTCTCCCACTCATCCCACTCTGCCATGACCGCTTTGCCCACTCACCCCAGCAGATCGGTTTCCCAGCCAACGACAGGTCCTGTCCTGCCACCTACAAGACGGGTGGAGCGAGCCGCCGCAGGTAAGTATCCTCACTGAGGTTTTTTTTATTTTTATTATCACCATGAAGGAGCGGGGGCGGGGGGTGTGCAGCCCCAGAGGGAGGGAGGGAGGGAGGGGGGGGGGCCCCCCACAGAGACTAGAGGCCCAGAGGGACGGGTGCCCGCGCGGAGCGGAGGGGGTCAGGAGGAGCGCCTCCATCCTGCCCCCCCCTATCCATCCTGCCCCCCCCTATCCATCCTGCCGCCCCCTATCCATCCTGCCACCCCCTATCCATCCTGCCACCCCCTATCCATCCTGCCACCCCCAACACCATCCTGCCACCCCCAACACCATCCTGCCACCCCCAACACCATCCTGCCACCCCCAACACCATCCTGCCCCCCCGACTCCATCCCGCACCCCCATCACCATTCTCACCCCCCGCCAACATCCTGCACCGCCGCCTACATCCTACCCCTCCCCCACCACCATCCTGCCCTGCCGTCTCCATCCTGTCCCCCCTTCCCGCTACATCCTGACCCGCTCGCTCCATCCTGCCGCACTCGCTCCATTCTGCCCCCCCAACACAATCCTGCCCCCCCCTCCCCTCCTTAGCTGATCGCTTGCCCAGGCAACTACAGGTCCTAAAGGCCTGTAGGACCTACAAGGCCGAGGTGGAGCGAGCCGCCGGACAGGTGAGTATCCTCACTGAGGATTTTTTTATTTTTACTGTGGACGACCGGGGGCCAGGAGGAGTGGGGGACCGCGGTCACCGCAGTATTGCCATATACCATAGTCCTGCTATACATGTGCTATAATGTACAGCCATATACCATAGTGCTGCTATACATGTACTGTAATGTACCGCCATATACTATAGTGCTGCTATACATTTACTATAATCTACCGCCATATACTATAGTGCTGCTATACATGTACTGTAATGTACCGCCATATACCATAGTGCTGCTATACATGTGCTCTCATTACCACCATATACCATCGTACTGCTATATATATATATCTTCTATATAAAACCCGAAGGCCACTTCCCGCCAATCCGCTCAACTTCCGTGATGGCTTGCGCCCTGTGTCAAAGACCGGAACCGGAAGTACCAGACTCACGAGCGGTGAGCGCATAGCGCTCACCGTGAGCCGCTGTCAAAATGGCACAGCGCCTCGCGGTGGACGCTAAAGCGCCACCACTCCCCCTTATCCCGCCACAGTCCCTGCACAGAGCCCCGTCTGCGCCCACCCACATCCGGCTCACCGCCCACCTCCATCAGGGACCGCCATCCCGCCACTGGCTCCGCACACAGCCTGGTGTGTGCCCACCAACATGCGGGAACCGGCCCGGACCGGCCCACACTCCGGTGTGCGGCCTCCGCCGCCACCGCTCCCAGTCCTGCCGCTCTCTCCACACACCCGGTGACTCTCCTCCATCACGGAGCTAGCCCCGCCCGCACTACGGGGCCGGCCTCCGGAACCCGCCGACAGCCCAGTGAGTGTTCAGCCCTCCAGCCTCCGTTCTCCTCTGCCCCCCCAGCCTCCGCTCTCCTCTGCCCCCCAGCCTCCGCTCTCCTCTGCCCCCCAGCCTCCGCTCTCCTCTGCCCCCCAGCCTCTGACCCCTCCCTCCTCTGACCCCTCCCTCCTCTGACCCCTCCCTCCTCTAACCCCTCCAGTTTCTGCCTCCTCCGTCCTCTGCCTCCTCCCTCCTCTGCCCCCTCCAGCCTCTGCCCCCTCCAGCCTGTGCTGCACTCACTGCTGACCACTGAACCAACGCACTCTCTGCTGACCACTCAGCCACCGCACTCTCTGCTGACCACTGAGCCACCGCACTCACTGCTGACCACTGAGCCACCGCACTCACTGCTGACCACTGAGCCACCGCACTCACTGCTGACCACTGAGCCACCCCACTCACTGCTGATTACTGAGCCACCCCACTCACTGCTGACCACTGAGCCACCCCACTCACTGCTGACCACTGAGCCACCCCACTCACTGCTGACCACTCAGCCACCCCACTCACTGCTGACCACTGAGCCACCCCACTCACTGCTGACCACTGAGCCACCCCACTCACTGCTGACCACTGAGCCACCCCACTCACTGCTGACCACTCAGCCACCCCACTCACTGCTGACCACTGAGCCACCCCACTCACTGCTGACCACTGAGCCACCGCACTCACTGCTAACCACTGAGCCACCGCACTCACTGCTAACCACTGAGCCACCGCACTCACTGCTGACCACTGAGCCGCTGTATACTCTGCTAACCACTGAGCCGCCATATACAGTGCTAACCACTGAGCCACCATATACAGTGCTAACCACTGAGCCACCATATACAGTGATACCACTGAGCCACCGTATACAGTGCCAACCACTGAGCCGCCTGTATACACACAATTAATTTCACAGCACTCCCCTATTACTAAAAAAACTCAATATAGATTCTAGACTACCCGATTCTTTAGAATCGGGCCACCATCTAGTTATTTCATAATCATTACTGCATTGTTAGAAGCTAGTCTATTACATAATCTATTTAGTCTATTGAGGTTTTAGTATTCCATAAACTTAGCATAACCAATCAAAAACTGCCAACTTAGATCCAAAAATATATACCTAATTACAGATGCATGACCTATTTTAATTAATACCTCTGTATAAGGTATATAGTTTTAGGATTAGTTTCTTAGCATATTGACATATTTCTAAATGTTTTTTCAGGTATGCTTCGGTTTTGCATTAACAAAGCAGATCATTTTTGCTACTTAGGCCGAGAAGTCACTTTTGTGTCACAAGGGCAAAACTTGACTACTATGGTAAGGGAAACCTACAACCTGTATTTTGGTTGCAGAATAGGAGATCAGGACTAGAATTGGCCCCCACACTTATGCTGCAATAGATGATGTGCATCACATTTTACCAAGTAGCTGTATGGGAAGAGACAATCTACAATGCCTTGTGAAAGTATTTGGCACCCTTGAACTTTTCAACCTTTTGCCACATTTCAGGCTTTAAACATAAAGATATAGATTCTAATTTTTTTGTGAAGAATCAACAACAAGTGGGACACAATCGTGAAGTGGAACAAAATTTATTGGATATTTTACACTTTTTTAACAAATAAAAATTGAAAAGTGGGACGTGCAATATTATTCGGCCCCTTTACTTTCAGTGCAGCAAACTCACTCCAGACGTTCAGTGAGGATCTCTGAATGATCCAATGTTGTCCTAAATGACTGGTAATGATAAATAGAATCCACCTGTGTGTAATCAAGTCTCCGTATATATGCACCTGCTCTGTGATAGTCTCAGGGTTCTGTTTCAAGTGCAGAGAGCATCATGAAGACCAAGGAACACACCAGGCAGGTCCAAGATACTGTTGTGGCAAAGTTTAAAGCCAAATTTGGATACAAAAAGTTTTCCCAAGTTTTAAATATCTCAAGGAGCACTGTGCAAGCAATCATATTGAAATGGAAGGAGTATCAGACCACTGCAAATTTACCAAGACCCGGCCGTCCCTCTAAACTTTCATCTCAAACAAGGAGAAGACTGATCAGAGATGCAGCCAAAAGGTCCATGATCACTTTGGATGAACTGCAGAGATCTACAGCTGAGGTGGGAGAGTCTGTCCATAGGACAACAATCAGTCGTACACTGCACAAATCTAGCCTTTATGGAAGAGTGGCAAGAAGAAAGACATTTCTCAAAGATATCCATAAAAAGTCTCGTTTGAAGTTTGCCACAAGCCACCTGGGAGGCACCAAACATGTGGAATAAGGTGCTCTGGTCAGATGAAACCAAAATAGAACTTTTTGGGCACAATGCAAAATGATATGTTTGGCATAAAAGCAACACAGCTCATCACCCTCAAAACATCATCCCCAAAGTCAAACATGGTGGTGGCAGCATCATGGTTTGAGCCTGCTTTTCTTCAGCAGGTACAGGGAAGATGGTTAAAATTGATGGGAAAATGGACGGAGCCAAATACAGGACCATTCTGGAAGAAAAACTGTTGGAGTCTGCAAAAGACCTGAGACTGGGACGGAGATTTATCTTCCAACAAGACAATGATCCCAAACATAAAGCAAAATCTACAATGGAATGGTTCAAAAATAAACATATATAGGTGTTAGAATGGGCAAGTCAAAGTCCAGACCTGAATCCAATCGAGAATCTATGGAAAGAGCTGAAAACTGCTGTTCATAAACGCTGTCCATCCAACCTCACTGAACTCGAGCTATTTTGCAAGGAAGTGTGGGCAAGAATTTCAGTCTCTCGATGTGCAAAACTGATAGAGACATACCCCAAGTGACTTCCAGCTGTAATCACAGCAAAAGGTGGCGCTACAAAGTATTAACTAAGGGGGGCCGAATAATATTGCACGCCCCACTTTTCAGTTTTTTATTTGTTTAAAAAAGTTTAAAATATCTTATAAATTTTGTTCCACTTCATGATTGTGTCCCACTTGTTGATTCTTCTCAAAAAAATTATAATTTATATCTTTATTTTTGAAGCCTGAAATGTGGCAAAAGGTTGAAAAGTTCAAGGATGCCGAATACTTTTACAAGGCACTGTATGTATTTTGCATTCCCAGTAATCCTGAGAGAGCCAACCAATAACACTTCAAATTGCTATTTCTGCATGGTAACCCCAATTATAAAGAAGTTTCAAGGAAAAAGAAGTGGAATTTACAGTATCCACACATTCCATCTGCAATACTTCCAGTACCACCTACAGAAGAACTGCTGGTTCCATCTGGAAGATGAGAATCATGAAGTCAAAAGAACTGCCCAAGGAGCTCAGAGACAGAATTTGTGGCAAGGCACAGATCTGGCCAAGGTTACAATAGAATTTCTGCAGTACTCAAGCTTCCTAAAAGCACAGTGGCCTATATAATTCTTAAATGGAAGATGTTTGGGACCACCAAAAGTCTTCATAGACCTGGCCTTCCAGCCAAACTGAGCAATTATAGGAGAAGAGTGAGATAAAGAAGAACCTCAAGATCACTGTGGCTGAACTCCAGCAATGCATTAGGGAGATGGGAAAAAGTTCCACAAAGTCAACTGGAACTGTAGCCCTCCGCCAGTCGGGCCCTTATGGCAGAGTGGCCCGAAGGAAGCCTCTCATCAGTGCAAGACATATAAAAGCTCTCCTAGAGTTTGCAAAAAAATACATTAAGGACTCCCAGACTATGAGAAATAAGATTCTCTGGTCTAATGAGACGAAGATAGAACTTTTTGGTGATAATTCTAGGCGGTATGTGTGGAAAAACCAGGCTCTGTTCATCACCTGCCCAGTACAATCCCAACAGTAAAACATGGTGGTGACAGCATCATGATATGGGGGTGTTTTTCAGCTGCAGGGACATGACGACTGGTTGTAATTGAAGGAACCATGAATGCGGCCTACTACAGAGATATCCTGGATGAAAACCTATTCCAGAGAGCTCTGGACCTCAGACTTGGCCGAAGGTTCACCTTCCAACAAGACAATAACTCTAAGAACACAGCTAAAATAACAAAGGAGTGGCTTCACAACAACTCTTTCACCATTCTTGACTGGCCCAACCAGAGCCCTGACCTAACCCCAATTGAGTATCCCTGGAGAGACTAGAAAATGGCTGTCTACAAATGTTCACCATCCAAAACTGATGAAACTGGAGTTGATCTGCATGGAAGAATGGCAAAGGACACCTAAATCCAGGTGTGAAAAACTTGTTGCATCATTTCCAAGAAGACTCATGGCTGTACTACGGTAGCTCAAAAGGGCCCTTCTACTCAACACTCAGAAAAGGGTCTGAATGCTTATGACCATGTGATATTTAATTTTTTCATTTTTAATAACTTAGCAAAAATTTCTACATTTCTGTCTTTTTAAATTCAAGATTGGGTGCAGAGTGTACATTATAAGAAAAAAATTAACTTTTTTGAATTTATCAAATGGCTGAAATGAAACTAACAGTGAAAAATGTAAAGGCGCGGTGGCTCAAGTGGTTAGCACTGTAGCCTTTGCAGCACTGGGGTCTTGAGGTCCTGGGTTCAACTTCCACCAAGGACATGAAGGGCAACATCTGCAAGGAGTTTGTATGTTCTCCCCGTGTTTGCGTGGGTTTCCTCCGGGCACTCTGGTTTCCTCCCACATTGTAAAGACATACTGATAGGATGTTTAGATTGTGAGCTCCAAGAGAGACAGCATTACTGATGTATGTAAAGTGCTATGGAATCAATAGCGCTATATAAATGAATAAATATATATATATAAAGGGGTCTAAATACTTTCTGTACTCACTGTAGTACAACAGTTACAGGAGGAGTGAGGGCCCTGCTCACAAGCTTACAATCAATAAGAAAAAGGGAGGACAGAATAGGTAGAGTTTGCTTGTTGTGCATGGTCCAGCCATCATTATGATAAATAGGTGTTCTCATCTAAAGCGGCATGATATGGTCATCTGTCATGTTCAGCTATCGTGTCCATGGAGGATGTGCAGAAAGATGAATAGGTTGAAGCAAATTATGATTAATATTTAGAAGGAGGAAACAGTGGTGATTTGGGTTAGTGAATTGAGGTTATAGGCCTGCCTAAAAAGATGTGCTTTTAGAGCATGCTTGAAGGCATAGAGGCTAGCTATTAGTAGGATCATTTGGGGTAATGCATTCCAGAACACTGGCGCAGCACGAGAGAAGTCTTGGAAATGCAGTTACGAAGTTCAGACTATTGATGATGTGAGTCTATCAGTTACAGAATTGACAGAATGATAAACAGATTTGAGTGATGCATTACGGTAATCCCGCATTGAATTCAATGGTGAAGGATTTCTGGATTATTGACTTCAATTGTGCCAGTTAATCAGGTAATCCGACACCATTGCAGTCAATAATCTGGTAATCACCATTGTACTCAATGCCAGATTACCGGCATTAAGTTCAATTAGTTCATCTGAGGTGAGTTCACTGAGTTCAATGAGCTCAGATCCCAGCTGGAGTACCATGGGAACTGCAAGCTGTGACCTCAGGTGAACTCACTTATGGTCACTGCTCTCACAGCTGTGGCTGGCCTGTGTGTTCTGCAGGCCATAGTGATCGGTCACATTTTCTAATATGACTGCACATTGTGACCTCTGGATGTAGGAGAGCCAGGATCGTTGTGGAACATTGTAACTCGTGTGGATTATGTTGGACCTGAAAGGGTGTTTTGGGGTAATACATTGGAGAAAGAAGTTTTTTTAAATAAAGTATTTTCCTCTGTGTATGTGCTTATGACTCACCGTGGCCAGGGGACTCAGGTCTCAGGCACGGTCTGTAGGTCATGGTTAGCGGTGCCTGAGGCTGTGGGCCCGGTGGTCAATGTAAACAGGGGAAAAATAAAATAATAAAAAGGAATAAAGTTTTAGTCCTTGTTCGTGACGCCACCAGTAGGTTCCGGTGATGACACCGGCGCTGCTTGGACCTCCGGGGTGATGGGCGGCAGTAAGATGGAATCGCTCCCTACAGGACGAGCGGGGTCCTGGGGGCTGTAGGTTGTAACGGTGGAAAGGGTAAAGCAGTCGTTCCTGTTAAACAATGCAGGTAAAGCACAGTTCATGGAATGAGGCTCGGACACGCTGCTCACTCTGCATGGGTTCTTTACCCTGGTAAACGGCAACTTTACAAGGTATGCAATGGTGTCAGCTAAGGTAGTGGACCGGGTGGTTCTGGCAATTAGCAGCGTCCCTCTGAAGCTCCACTAGTGTCCTTCTCTTTCACTGTCTGTCCCTTCTCTTCACTGCTCTGTTATACCCAATTAGGAACACTGAGGGCCTTCGGTTTGATCGCCCCATTCACTCCGCGGGCCCTGGCCTTCAATGGTGGGTGCTCCCGGTATAGCTGTGGTAGTTGGTAGTTGGTGAGTCGTGCTCCTATAAAGCTTGCGACCACTCCGGGTTCTGTGGTTCAGGGATGTAGCCTGCTGGACCACTTCAGAGCCGGTACTCCGGATTTGGACTGGACAAGGGTATTGGCTTACCCGCTCTACTCTCGGCCCCTTTCTCTTCTGAGTCACCAGGTTGAGGTGCCCTCCCAGTTAGCTTTCTCTGTGCTTCTCCAACTCTGCTACATCTGTTGCTTTCACTTTGCTGCACGGCTCGGTGCAGCCTCCTTCTGACTTCTCTGCACTCACTTCCTGGTCTAACTCCTTGCTGCTCTCCCACTCACTATATAACCTAGCTCTCCTCCAACCGGGACCAGTTACCCTAGCAATGGGTGTCTGATTGGTCCCCTATCACTAGGTGTATGTGTGTGGTGTTGGAGCTTCAGGATTCTTCTACTCATTACCAGAACAAAGGATATGGCACCTTCATTCAGGGGTGCAGTACCCTTTTGTGATGCACTCTTAGTGGGGCACCACACTTATTTCTTTTTACTTACAGGATTAGTAATGGGGGTTCTCGGAGACACTATGGAGACACTGGGGTCAGTGGGTGCTCTTGTCCGCTGGCCCGGCTGCCTTTAGAAAGACAGCATGGACCAGGGGTCATCCCAAATGAACGCCAAACTCCTTAACCGTGGGCGGAATACTACTCAGACAGCACAGGGTGAGGGAGTGAGGGAACCACAACAATAAGATTTTATTGGATCACCAACACTTAAAGGCATATAGAACATAATCAAGCAAAACATAAATTGTATCAGGCAACAGAGTCTCACCCTTCCGCTGGCTCACCAGGGATTAAAATGTTCGTGCCTCAGGACTTCCAGGGCCACTTACTCCAATCCAGCAGCCATTTTAAGAAGCTTAACCCCTGCCATACATTGACAAAGTCCATGTCGTCACAGGCACCTCTCCTGTTACTATTTTTTTGACAAATCAAAGCTGTCATTAACACTTCTGTGGGTTCGCCCATCTCTACTCATTAGTCTCAAGTGCTTTTTGGACTGCATGTTGTTTACATGCAGGTACACTTAAGTGTACATCAATTATATTTATTTCAGATAAGTTATATCAGTCTTTTTCCAGTCTGTAGAAGACGAACCCAAAAGGACAGTATTTATATGATCCGCACTGCCGTACGATGAAAAGACCACAAGGTTCTGTCAATTAATGGTGGCTTTATTCGACGTGTTTCAGAGCACTATCCCCACTCCTTCCTCAGGAAACCAACCTAAAGCCACCATTACTTGAAAGATCCTTGTGGTCCTTTCATCGTATGGCAGCGCGGATCAGATAATCACTGTCCTTTTTGGTTCGTCTTCTGTATCACACATGGGGTGTGGATCCTGCAGCAGCCATCCCATACGCTTATACTGGTTGTGGGTCACACAACCTATCCAGGTGAGCAGTGACATCTGTTTTGACATAAGAGATAAGACCCTATTGAGCTTTTATATCCTTTTTATAGTTGCTTCTTTTTCCAGTCTGTGTAAAAACAATATCCATCCTACAATAAATTTGGTCTCCCCACTCCTTGTTCTGCTTTCTTAAATGACAGCACTGGCCCAAGCAACGCCAGCGATGTCAATCAAATGTGCATATTACTCCAAAGATCAGATTCTTGAAAGGAAGCCTATGGTTTTTGGAACTATAGGTGTACAGGTGTTTCAGGGATATCTACAGAACATTCAGATGTGCTTACTTCATAATGTAATTTGACAGGCTCCCTTTAATATGACATGTGACACATACAAGCTTACAGCTATTTTACCAAATTCCTCTTTAAAGATGAGACATATTCTAACCTGTTTGACAGCAGCTGTTCTTCTGCAAGAACAAATGGCTGAGCATGTCAAAATCTAATCTACTTTTTTATAACATCCTGGGAAGGGAGGGGAATAGAGAGTTAGAATACTGATAATGATAGCTGAGGTTTATGTAATACTAGCTGTGAGCCCGATTCTAAAGAATCGGGTAGTCTAGAATCTATATATAGTTTATTTACTAATAGTTAGGGGAGTGCGGTGAAATTAATTGTGTGTATACAGGCGTCTCAGTGGGTAGCAGAGTATACGGTGGCTCAGTGGGTAGCAGTGAGTGCGGCGGCTCAGTGGTCAGCAGTGAGTGCGGCGGCTCAGTGGTCAGCAGTGAGTGCGGCGGCTCAGTGGTCAGCAGTGAGTGCGGTGCCTCAGTGGTCAGCAGTGAGTGCGGCGGCTCAGTGGTCAGCAGTGAGTGCGGCGGCTCAGTGGTCAGCAGTGAGTGTGGTGGCTCAGTGGTCAGCAGTGAGTGCGGCGGCTCAGTGGTCAGCAGTGAGTGCGGCGGCTCAGTGGTCAGCAGTGAGTGCGGCGGCTCAGTGGTCAGCAGTGAGTGCGGCGGCTCTGTGGTCAGCAGTGAGTGCGGCGGCTCTGGGGTCAGCAGAGGACGGCGGGTCTGTGGTCAGCGCAGGACGGCGGCTCTGTGGTCAGCGCAGGACGGCGGCTCTGTGGTCAGCGCACGACGGGGGCTCTGTGGTCAGCGCAGGACGGGGGCTCTGTGATCAGCGCAGTACGGGGGCTCTGTGGTCAGCGCAGGACGGCGGCTCTGTGGTCAGCGCAAGACGGGGGCTCTGTGATCAGCGCAGGACGGGGGCTCTGTGGTCAGCGCAGGACGGGGGCTCTGTGGTCAGCGCAGGACGGGGGCTCTGTGGTCAGCGCAGGACGGGGGCTCTGTGGTCAGCGCAGGACGGGGGCTCTGTGGTCAGCGCAGGACGGGGGCTCTGTGGTCAGCGCAGGACGGGGGCTCAGTGGTCAGCGCAGGACGGGGGCTCTGTGGTCAGCGCAGGACGGGGGCTCTGTGGTCAGCGCAGGACGGGGGCTCTGTGGTCAGCGCAGGACGAGGGCTCTGTGGTCAGCGCAGGACGGCGGCTCTGTGGTCAGCGCAGGATGGGGGCTCTGTGGTCAGCGCAGGACGGGGGCTCTGTGGTCAGCGCAGGACGGGGGCTCTGTGGTCAGCGCAGGACGGGGGCTCTGTGGTCAGCGCAGGACAGGGGCTCTGTGGTCAGCGCAGGGCGGGGGCTCTGTGGTCAGCGCAGGGCGGGGGCTCTGTGGTTAGCAGTGAGTGCGGTGGGTGAGTGGTTTGCAGTGAGTGGGGTGGTCAGTGGGTAGCAGTGAGTGGGGCGGGTCAGTGGGTAGTAGTGAGTGCGGCGGCTCAGTGGTCAGCAGTGAGTGCAGCGGCTCAGTGGTCAGCAGTGAGTGCGGCGGCTCAGTGGTCAGCAGTGAGTGCGGCGGCGCAGTGGTCAGCAGTGAGTGCGGCGGGTCAGTGGTCAGCAGTGAGTGCGGCGGCGCAGTGGTCAGCAGTGAGTGCGGCGGCTCAGTGGTCAGCAGTGAGTGCGGCGGCTCAGTGGTCAGCAGTGAGTGCGGCGGCTCAGTGGTCAGCAGTGAGTGCGGCGGCTCAGTGGTCAGCAGTGAGTGCGGCGGCTCAGTGGTCAGCAGTGAGTGCGGCGGCTCTGTGGTCAGCGCAGGCCGGCGGCTCTGTGGTCAGCGCAGGCCGGCGGCTCTGTGGTCAGCGCAGGACGGGGACTCTGTGGTCAGCGCAGGACGGGGCTCTGTGGTCAGCGCAGGACGGGGGCTATGTGGTCAGCGCAGGACGGGGGCTCTGTGGTCAGCGCAAGCCGGGGGCTCTGTGGTCAGCGCAGGACGGGGGCTCTGTGGTCAGCGCAGGGACGGGGGCTCTGTGGTCAGCGCAGGACGGGGGCTCTGTGGTTAGCGCAGGACGGGGGCTCTGTGGTCAGCGCAGGACGGGGGCTCTGTGGTCAGCGCAGGACGGGGGCTCAGTGGTCAGCGCAGGCTAGGTGGGCGGAGCCATGGCGGGAGTGACGCGGGGTGGGCGGAGCCACGGCGGGAGTGCCGCGAGGTGGGCGGAGCCACGACGGGAGTGAAGCGAGGTGGGCGGAGCCACGGCGGGAGTGCCGCGAGGTGGGCGGAGCCACGACGGGAGTGATGCGAGGTGGGCGGAGCCACGGCGGGAGTGACGCGAGGTGGGCGGAGCCACGGCGGGAGTGCCGCGAGGTGGGCGGAGCGACACCGGCGAGGTGGGCGGAGCCACGCCGGGAGCCGTGTAGCGTGATGGCGGCTGGGTAAGTGTACTGGAGTGTGTGTGTGTGGGTGTGTGTTTGTGTTTGTGTGGGTGTGTGAGTGTGTGAGTGTGTATGTGTGATGTGGTTGGGATGGTGTGTGTGTGTTTGGGAGGACTGTAGTGAGAGGCTGTGTGTGTGTGTGTTTGATGAGACAGTAGTGAGGGGGGGCGAGCGGAACGTTGAAACGCCGGTGCCTGTAGCTGCACGGAAAGTTCCGCGCGGCTACACTGCACTGTGACGTCAGCAGCATGGTCGGAGGCCGTCACGGAAGTAACCCTTCAGGTTCTCCGGAAGTAGCCTTCGGCTTTTTATATAATAGATAGATAGATGCATATCCAAGTGAAAAAAAAAATATTTCAAGAGATTTACTCAAAAGGTTTTGACAACTCAAGTTGTCTCTTGACCAGAACACAGCTCAACAGCCTCCTTACTTTCTGGTTGCTGGGGGTGGGGAAGCACTCATCTTTGAGTGACATGTCCAGTTATTTATTTTATTCTATAGTCATTGTTCTGAAGTCCATACTATTATCTATAAATATACATATAGAAATCACAGGGTATTTGAACAAAATCAGGGCTCAGGAAAGTGAGGCCGTGTTTAGGAGACCTGCTCTGGAAACTGCCAATGGTGGAAGCCGGGGGTTGTAATTATACATGACCAGGGGTGGATTAAGGGTAACCAGGGCTCCGGACTGTTCAGACTCTGTAGGCCCCCTCCATCTGATGGGTCAAGTGACGGGTGAGTATGCACTGACAGGCTATCCGTGACACATGGATAAACACCCCACCCCAAAACGGCATTGTCTCACACGTTCCTGGTTTATACAGATGTGTGAAACAGGCTTTGGACACAGCACCTCCAGACCTGCAGGAACCCACAGGTGGCCAAAAGGAGACCTCAGCTGCCCTGTGTCCACGATCTGCAGTAGGTGATGGGTGGCTTCTCCCCGCGTGCAGCTGATGGTGATCACTTCGGACTCCGCAGTATGAAATGAACATGCTGTGGAGGAGTTGAGTGCCGCCAACCCGCACCGCAGCTGAAAACACGCTGTACTCGGGTGAAGCATAGTGAGGATGGGATTTTTACAAATCATCCGCTGCGCTGCTACTGTACAATGCAGCATTTTGGATGCAGCGGCAATATGCGTTTACTTATCGTGACTATGCAGCCTAAGGCTATGTTCACACAGGATGTTTTTTATGCAGCAACACCTGATTACTTTTGGCAGTAAAATAAATTTCATCTTTTTATTAACATGTATTTGATTAAACGAATGGAAAAAAAAAACAAAAAAAAAAAACCTTATGTGAACATAACTTAGCAAAAACTGAGGTAAAACTCACCAAATACTCAGCGTGTGCACGGGGCTTTACAAATACTGAGGTAAAACCTCACCAAATACAATACACCAATACACAATCAAAATAGAAAACTCACAAATACTGAAAGTGTGCGTGGCCTAAAAAGGCCACTAAACTCGCAAATAACACGTTGCACGAGGCTTCAAATATCATTAAAACTCACCAATAATACACCATACCCAAATACAAATGAGAAAAATCACAATAGAAGTGTGCATGTGGCCTTACAAAGACTAAGCTAAAAACTCGCCAAATACACAACGTGTGCACGAGGCCTTTCAAATACTCATGTAAAAACTCACCAAATACTCAGCGTGTTCATGAGACCTTCCAAATACTAAAAATAAAACTCACAAACACTCAGCGTGTGCACGAGGCCTTACAAATACTAAGGAAAAGCTCACTAAATATTCAGCGTATGCACGAGGCCTTACAGGTACTGAGGTAAAAACTCACCAAATATTCAGTGTGTGCACGAGGTACAGAACTGAGGTAAACACCAATACTGAAGGTGCTCGAGACTTACAAATACTGAGGTAAAATCACTCAAATATTCAGCGTGTGCATGTGGCCTTACAATACTAAAGTAAAAACTAACCAAATACTCAGTGTATGCACGAGGCATTACAGTACTGAGGTAAAAACTCACCAAATACTGAACGTGTGCTCGAGACCTTACAAATACTGAGGAATAACTCACCAAATACTCAACATGTGCGCCCACTGCCCCATCACCTTGATAGACACATGTGAAATTCCTCTACCTGCTGTGTGTGCCCCTCTATCTGGATATTTTGCTTGAATCATGGATGTATGTACAGTACAGACACACCTTCTCATTCAAAGAGTTTTCTTTATTTTCATGACTATGAAAATTGTAGATTCACACTGAAGGCATCAAAACTATGAATTAACTATGAATTAAAATTTGTCCCATGTAGTTTCAGTATAGACAGACAGTCCTCTGTCCAGTGTCTCTCCCATATTCTCCCTGACCAGTGATTAAGTACAACAAATCTTTTAATTACATTGCTTAATAATTCATTTTACTTTCCACTGAGTCCGGCCACGCAGCAGCCAGCAGGAGGTCTGGCGCACAGACAGCACAGCACAACAGCTGCTGAAGGACATATCGCTCACTGTCACAGGCACGTTCTCTCCTCTGTGCTCTGTGTCGGCAAGGTCTCTCTCCTCAAGCAGGTCCAGGAGGTGGTTGACGATGGTCACAGACTAAGAAGGAGGACTGGAGTCTGGAGTGCAGCAGGCTGTGAGCAGATAGAGTGAGCAGGCCAGCGGCAGAATCAGCAGCTCAGCTCCTCTTTGGCAGTGAAGTAGGCAGGCCGTGTGTGTCTTCTCAGCACCCACAGTCTTTTAGCAATGTCCTCCCACATGTCCACATCATGATGTGCGGGAGGAAGAAGGGGGGGCGGGGTGGTAGCGCTGGTGGCAGCGGTGCTAAGTTCAGTGTGGACAGACAGTGGTGAATTATAATGGGGCAATTTACCCTGGGCGGCTGGGCCCCCAGAGCATTGGGCCTGGTGCAGCCACCCAGATTGACCACTGTGCATGACTGATAACAACAGCTCAGTCAGGAGCAGAAGGGAGGGGAAGAGATAAGTGTTGTATGGAAATCTATAGTCTGGAGAGAGCTGACTGAATCTTACTAGTTAGCTTCTCAGCCTGGAATGTCACTACTGTGTACACTCAACCAGGTTTTAGTGGCTGTGCTCCCTGGAAACAAGCTGTAATAAACTATGTAAGATAAAATTTCTCATTGCAGACGAATGCTAGCAAATAGAAGTAGCAAGTCAACTGTAAACTTGCTTATTTTCATACTGTCTAAAATAAAGCAATTTAACCCTTCACAACCAATTATGTATATATATATATAAATATAATATATATATATATATATATATATATATATAATGTGTTCTTGGTCGTGTCCCACCCCCTGATGCAAGCTCGTATGCTGAGCACGAATCCTCTGACACACATTTAAGGTGATCTCAACAGTTGAGATGTGCAGATAACACCACCAATCAGATCAGCAATCAGATCGGTGGTGTTTTAAACCCTTTGGATCATGCTGATAGTCACTGACAGTGCGATCTATGGCTCCGAAGCAATAGCAGGACCTCCACTATTACCTGATGACCCCGAAAACTATACTGAATTACTTCCTGCCGGTGATGATCCAGTGACATCACCGGCAGAGAGTGATCATTTCCCCTATGTTCGTTTTGCTGTAGCCCATACAAACATAAGAGAAGTGATCAGACTGTGGATCACTGAGGCCCCTTTGTCGCAAAGTTTGTAAGAATATGAGAAAAAAAACCTAACATTTCAAATCACCTCCTTTTGCCCCACTGAAAATAAAACTATTAAAACATATACACACATTTGGTAGCGCCACACTCACAAATGCCTGATCTATCAAAATATAAAATCAATTAATGAGATCGGCAAACTGTGTAACAGAAAAAAAGTCCAAATGCCAAAATCACGTTTTTTTTGCTCGCTACAACATTGCAATAAATGCAGTAATGGGCAATCAAAACAGCGCATCTACCCCAAAATTGTATCATTAGAAACATCAGGTCAAGACGCAAAAAATAAACCATCACACAGTCCCAGATCCCGTAAAATGGGAACACTACGGATCTTGGAAAATGACGCAAAAGCACAATTCTTTTTCTTTACAAACTTCAGATTTTTTTATACTCTTAGATAACAGTAAAAGTATAGATGTTTGGTATCTGCAAACTCGGACTGACCCGAGGCATCATACCAACATGGCAGTTTTACCATATAGTGAATATGGTGAGAAAACCCCCCCAAAAAACAAACTCGTAATTGCACTTTTTTTGCAACTTCACCTCACTTGGAATTTTTGTCCCCATTTTCCTGTACAGTATATGGTAAAATAAATGATGTTTTTCAAAAGTACAACTCGTCCCATAAAAAAACTAGCCCCCATATATCTATATTGATGGAAAAATAAAAAAAGTTATGGTTCTTGGAAGAAGGGGAGGAAAAAATGAAAAATAGAAAATCGCCCGTCGGTGAAGGGCTTAATAAAATGATAATACCCCTTTAAAGATATATCATTTTGGTTTCAATTATTTATTTTTTGTTTACGGGTTTATAGGTATACAGATCCAACTACTGAAACGCTTGCTGGTGGCCATTTTTTAATATAGAATGGAGGAAATGTTGGTAAAACAGTCTACCTGTCATGGTTTATTCATCAACGTTTGATTATATTGTATGTTTTTACAAACCATAAATAGCCATTTGTATGGCAATAAACAAGCTGTAAGTAGGTAGTATACCTAGTAACATTTTACAACACAAAGCAATAAGAAATGATACTGTGAAGTATTAAATATTATATCCTTCATTGTGAACAGACCTAATGTTTTGGTGTAGTAGAAAGCATAAGGGTGTGTGCTCACGGTCAGTATTTGCAGCGTTTTGGATGCAGTGTCTTGCCGTTGCATCCAAAACGCTGTGTAGTACAACATAAGCATAGTGTATTGGATTTCAAGAAATCACATGCTTAACCCGCCCGCAGCATGTTTGGAGCTGCGGTGCGGGTCGCCGGCAGTCCGCTACTCCACAGCATGTTTATTTCATGCTGCGGAGTCGGAAGCGGCTGCCATTAGGTGACTGCAGGGAGAAGTACAGGGAGGCTGCGGTCTCCCTGCGGCCACCTGCGGCTTCACTCAGGCCCGGAGGAGCTGCATCCAGCATGCAGCTCCTCTGGACCGTGTGCACACAGCCTTAGGGCCCTTTCACATCTGCGTTTTTCGTAATTCGCGGCAGATGCGGTGAAAAAACCGCATCTGCCGCGTTTGCCGCATAACGGTTCCACTTGCGGCACGGTTGCGGTTTTTTCCATAGGAAGTATAGGGGGACTTGCGGCAGATGCGGCAAGTGCGGTATTGCACTTGCGGCAGGTGCGGCAGAGAAAAAAACCGCGGCTTACTGCGGTTTTTTTCGCTGCCGCACCTGCCGCAAGTGCAATACCGCACTTGCCGCATCTGCCGCAAGTCCCCCTATACTTCCTATGGAAAAAACCGCAACCGTGCCGCAAGTGGAACCGTTATGCGGCAAACGCGGCAGATGCGGTTTTTTCACCGCATCTGCCGCGAATTACGAAAAACGCTGATGTGAAAGGGCCCTTAGACTTGAGAACTTCACTACTCCAGAACTTCTACTTTATAACAAGGACTTCTTAAAAAAACCATTCTTATGAACTTTACGTTTCAATTAGAAGAATCAATCTTATTCCCCAAGTCTGGTACCAGGTGTAATGGAATGAATTCCTCATCGTGGCCTGTTCAGTAACTCAGCACGTTAGTAATGGATTCTTATATGACAGGACATTAGAGAATTTACATAATTCTCCTTTTTCTTTCGAGGTGAACATTCAAGCAAAGAAATGAATACTGTGATTTTTCTTGTCTTGCAGATGAATATTCGAAGTGGCAATGAAAAAAAAGATATTTCTAAAACTCGTTCATCCATCCTAAAACTACTTGTACAGTCATTGGATCTGTTGACCTGGTATCTGTGGCTGCAAGGACATTCTTTTAATCTTAATACAAAAGCTGACTGTGAACAGTGGGGGTCTGTAGAATTGTCCTAAGGGTACTGTAAAGTTTTCCGACCTTGACACTAGCTACACCACCAGCTCACCAGCTACAATAATATGTTGCTGTGTTCTCCCTTAAGTTATTTAAATTAGGTTTCAATTGAACTCCGAAAGTTTGAATATATTGGTAAGGGAGATATAGGAGACAGATATATAGATATGCGTGGTATTATACACAGTAAAATTATTAAGGGGACACTAAGTCAACAAATGCATGATAAAAACAGAACAAAAACACAAATCTTTCTCACTATGAAATGCTTTCTGCAAACTCCTAACAGAAACATAGGCCTATGTTTTCCAGATCAAATCTATCCTAAGCTTACGACAATCTGAGAGGTGACTTTATTTTGCTCCATCTTTTCTGCAGCCAGAATAGTGGAGGAAGGTTTCTAGTGCAATAAGTGGCTGTTTGAGGCTATGTACCCACAATGTCATTTCAGATTGACGAAATAGCTGAGCTTTTAAAGAAGAAGATGCTTAGGTTTTTCTCAAGATTCCCATTTGTGTGTTTTCTTTTGTATTTTCTCTACATCCTTGAATGCTAATTTTATTTTTAGCATTCAACCAACATTTTTTTTTAAACCATTACGTTTTTATTGAGGAATTAGGAACAGAAGGGTATAACAGGGATCGGAACTCGGCCATAGGCCATCCAAATTGGGTCCCCTACTCAGGGGGGAAGTAACAACAAGCATTTAGGAATAACTACACGAACATGGAAGGGTAAGGGAGGGAGGGAAGGGAAGACAGGGAGAGGGCAGTTAAGGGTACATGTCATTACAAACAGTAAAGCACAAAGGAGAGCAAATCATATTATCATGAAAACAGGGATCAGCAGTCCACCTTGATAGTATTAAATTGTGATGTTACCCATGGATACCACCAATGCATAATTTTCGATTTCCTGGGGAGATCATGCGCGAGCAACCATTCATACTGAAAATGGGAGTTAATTTGTTGCAGTAGATCTGCCTTAGATGGAACAACAGGGGCCCGCCAACAGGCTGCTATACAAAGCCGAGCTGCTATTAAAACATTTGTAAAGAAAGGTTTAAGCATAGAGAGTATATCCGCCAGCCCTATCCCCAGGAGAGCCATAGGGGCCCAAGGACCAAAGGCTGACCCAAAATATTCTGTAAGAGCTGTTCCACCTCCCGCCAAAAAGAGTGCAGTCTGGAACACATCTACCACAGGTGTTCCAAGGTGCCCTGGGAATGACAGTTCTTCCAGCAGATAGCTGAAACGGGACCCCCAGAACCCTTAAATTTTGCCATGCGTTGTGGGTGAGGTACCAACAATATTGGAGCTTTTTGGATTGCGCTAGATGATTTACGCACCCAGAATAGTGCGAAGAATGGTTAGAGGCAGCGAGCCAATCAACTAGAAGGGAGACGAAGGAGAGGCGAGATTCCCAATTTCTCATGTATGGCAATTTAGCCTGGTCCCTTGTTCCCGAGAGGGCTTTGTAGCTGATAGCTACGCCGTGACGGTTGGAGGTTCCGGGCTTAAAGAAATGTTGGAGGGGGTTATCAGATGGGCCCATTTCTAAAGTAGGTAATGGAAGGGAAGAAAGAAAGTGGCATAACTGGAGATATCTAAAAAATGTTGCGTTAGGTAGAGAATAATTAGTTACTATAGACGAAAAAGGCAAAAGGCCTCCCTCATCCATAATATGTTCGAGCCAATAAATACCCCTAGCTCTCCAGGAAGCCAAAGAAAGTGAATCCACCAAGTTTTCCACAGCCACCAACGAGATGTAGCGGTAGAGAAAAGTGAAAGAAGATCTGCATAATTTAGACCACGTCCCCAGTAGTCCTGTCATAGTGCCCAGTAAACCAGGCTCGTTTTTATACTGCAGCAATGCCATTTCCAAAAGCAGCTTAGTGGAAAACCGGGGAGCTAGGGAGGACTCTATTTGCAGCCAGCGGAATGCTGGGGCCTCCGCCCACCATATCTTGGCTGCTTCCAAAAGAACAGCAGTATGGTACGTCTGATATCTGGGACACCCAAACCTCCCCTAGACAGCGGGAGGGTGAGGGTTGCCATAGGTACGCGGTGGGGCTTATTGTTCCATATGAAGCGTCCCAAACTGGCCTGAAAAAGATTTAAGTACTTACTCGGGAAGTGTAGAGGCAGACATCTAAGCAAGTACAATATTTTAGGAAGAAAGGTCATCTTAACTATATTGATCCTTGTGATCCAGGACAGAGGCAGGTCTGAACATCACTGTAGGTCCGTTTTAAGCTCCTTCAGAAGCCGGTCACAATTAGAGCGAAGTATTTTAAAGGAGTAGGTTATATAAGCCTAAATAAGTAAACCCCTCCGGGGACCAAATGAGAGGAAAGTGAGCTCGGATTTTGGATTGGTGCAGGATATTGATGGGGAAAATTGTAGATTTGGTCAAATTAAGTCTGTAGTATGATGCCAACGAGAACTCATGCAAAGTGGACATAATACGGGGAAGAGTGGAAGAAACGTCTGTACATATAAAAATCACATAATCCACGTAAAGACCTATTTTGTGCTCCACGGAGCCTAGCCAAAGGCCTTTGATATCAGAGGAACTCCGGACAACTGCTGCAAGGGGTTCCATTAAAAGAGCGAATATAAGGGGGACAGGGGGCACCCCTGGCGTGTACCGTTCGTGATGTCAAATTTAGAGGACAGAAAGCCCAAAACACGAAATAAGGCAAGGGAGAAGAATAAAGGGCCAATACAGCATGCTTGAAATGGTCTAATACTCCAAAACTACCGAGGACCGCATATAAGTATCCCAGTGCACCCTGTCAAAAGCCTTCTCAGCGTCTAGGGTCAAGAGAGCACTGGGGGACCTCCCCTCTCCAGGAGCTCCAGCAGATCAACAATCCATCTGGTGCCATCACATGCCTGACGGTCAGGGACAAACCTGACCTGATCCAAGCCAACCAGGGCCAGAAGGACCTGCATGAGGCACCCAGCCAGCAAGTTGGCATGAAGTTTTATAACGCAGTTCAAGAGTGCGATTGGTCGGAAGTTGCCTGGAGAGGTAGGGGGCTTGCCCAGCTTTGGGAGAGCGGAAATCACTGCTTCCAGGCCTTCTTTTTTAATTTCTCCCTCCTTTCCCCAGTAAGTAAATAATTTTAGTAAATAGGGAGCCAGAAGTGGTTGTGCAAAGGATACATAATACTGGTAAGAAAAACCATCCGGGCCCGGAGCGGAATGTTTTTTAGCAGCGCGGATGATGTCAACAATTTCTTTTTCGTTGAAAGGGCTATTAAGAAGTTGCAGCTGGGAATTGGACAGGCGAGGGAGCTTTGCTTTAGCAAGGAAGGCCTGAATAGATTCAGGGAAGGCTGTGGGTGTCCGGGAGGACTGCAAGTTGTACAGAGCTGCATAGTATGACCGGAACTCCTCCGATATTTGAATAGGGTTGCGGATATGAGAGCCATCGGAGGCAATGAAATGGGATATCTTGTATCTAGCTACCTTTTTTTTAATTGTACGTGCCAGAAGAGAGCCTGCCCTATCTCCCATTCCATAATATCGAGCCCTAGTAATTTTCAAGTTCTTCTCCACCTTAACAAGGAAGAAAGAACGTAGATCTTGCCTAGCAGATGTTAAGTCTGTGAGGATCTCATCTGAGGATGCGGTCTTATGCTGGACCTCCAAAAGCCTAACCTTGAGAGGAGTGGACCTAACTGCTGCTTCCCATACCCGCTTTTGACGAGCTGCCAGTTTGATAGGGACTCCCCGAGCAAAAGCCTTCTGAGCAAACCACAACGTCTCCGGGGATACCTTCCCATTATCATTTTGTTGGAAGTACTCTAAAATCTGATTAACAATATGGTCAGAATGTGTTGAGGAGGATAGCAGATATTCATTTAGTCTCCATGAGGTGGGTGGACATATGGCTGTAAAATCTACTATCTTAAGGGTGATAGGAGCGTGATCCGACCATGTGATGGAGCCCATAGAGGCCTCACAACATTGACTAATTAGAGGATCATAGACCAGAAAGTAATCAAGTCTACTGTATGACTTAAATCTGGGAGACAAATAAGTATAATCCCTTTCATCACTGTGTAAGTAGCGCCAGATATCATGCAGGTGATATGAGGAGACAAGAGCTCCCAATTCACCCCTGTGAAGGGTCGGGTTAGAGCATTCCTTGCGCCTGTTCAGGGGAATGTTTAGGTCAATGAGTCTGCAGCCACGAGCACTGGTGGAGAGGGTGGCAAAGAACCCCTTAAAAAAACGAAGTTGCCCTGAGTTGGGGCCATATACAGATACTAAGGTATATGCGACATTATAAATGGAGCAACAAATAATCACATAGCGACCTCCAGGGTCGGGGATCACTTCAATAGGGTTGAAGGAGACGTCCCTGTGAATAAAAATAGCTACATCCGCTTTTTTACATGGGGCATTAGCGAAGTATTGAAAAGGGTAGGCAGGGCATGCCATTCTGGGATTGTCTTGCTCCAAAAGGTGGGTCTCCTGTAAAAATTAAATATCACATCTAGATTTTATGAGTTGGTTCCATACAAGACTGCGCTTACCGGGCGAGTTCAGCCCGTTAACATTTGCCGACAGTCCAGACAAAGTCATAAAAGATGGTTACATAGACATTCTAAATACCAGAATAGGTGGGCCAAAACTTCTAAGAGAAGGCTCTCCAGTACCCTAAAAGGGGAGAGTGTAATATTGCAGGGGGGGGGGAATAGGGGAAAGAGAGGGAAAGGATACCTAGGCAACCAACAATAACCAAAAAGGTTGGCTAACAGGGAAAACAGATTACAAAAAAACAAAATAAACATCCCTCGTCTCTTATGGCCACTTTACACACACCAACTTATCTGTCCAACTTCTGACCATCTTACTGGTTGCAGTGAAATCATGGACACATTGTTCCATTTGTACACAGCCACAAAATGGAGCAATGTGTCCATGATTTCACTGCAACCAGTAAGTTGGTCAGAAGTTGGACAGATAAGTTGGTGTGTGTAAAGTGGCCCTTAGAGGACAAGGGGAATACAGGAAAATATCCTGTGCCAAATTGCCACCAACACACTCGCTAGGGTAGAGAAACCCAGGTCCCAAAAAAAAAAAAAGGGGAGATACAGGTCTTGTATATAAAGGAGTACAAAAGGAAGAAAAAAGGAGGGGGAAGGAGAAGTTAGAGGACAGTGTAGAGGTAATATAAAGAAAGGAGGAAAGAGGAGAGGTAAAAGGAGAGAGGTCAAGGGGTTAAAGGAAAGGAGAACGGGAAGAAGGAGGATAGAGATAATAAAAAAAAAAAAAGAAGGAAAAAGTGAGAGAAAAAACCCTGGATTCACAAAGAAATTCTAGGAAGAGAGCCCACTGGCAAGGGTCCTTGAAGAGGAGAGAAGACAGATCTGAACAGTTCTGGGACATGTTTCAGATGGTGGTCCATTCTGGGTCGATGTGCTGCCTTGTAGAGCCTTGGTTTGATGCCCTTGGGGAGGCAGTAGCCGAAGTATGTCCGGGAGGGTGAAAAGTCCCACTGAATCAAAAGCTTCTCCGCCTGATCTGGAGTAAAGCAGACACAATTGGTACCATTTATACATATGATGAGCTTAGTAGGGAACCCCCATCTATATCCAACTTCTTTGTCACGCAATAAGCGTGTGTAGGGCTGGAAGGTACGTCGTAAAGCCAATGTTCCCGGGAAAAGATCAGGAAAAACTTCCAGTGCATCAAACTTCTCTGGGAGAGTTGGGTGCAGTCGCAGAGCTTTAAAGAAATCCTCATTAATTAAAAAAAAATGTATCCTGGCCAGGACATCCCTAGGAAAGTTGGGGCTTACAGACAGTGGCTTGGGGATCCTATATGTCTATAACCAAGAGTTCTTTACCCACTCCAGGCAGGACAGTGGCAATAAATTCCTGCGACAAAGGACGCAACTCTCCAGAGGGAACCCCCTCAGGGACACCCCGGAGCCGGATGTTATTTCGCCTTGAACAATCCTCTAAATCATAAGTCTTTGATGTTACTCTCTCCACATGCTGCTTTAATTGATCATGAGCATCCAGCAGTTCGTTGTGGGATCATATAAGTTCGGCCATTTTATTTTCCAGCCTATCAGTTCTATTGCCCAGCTCTGTCACTTCCCCCCTTATTTCTGCCACCATCTCACGCATATCTGCCTGTAGTGACGATCTCAGTGAAGCCAGGAGCTCTTTCATTGCTCCCTGTGTAAGTGGCGCCTCCTGCAAGCCAGAATCCTGTGCAACTCCTGCGGCCACAGATCTGCGTTTAGAAGCCCGGGCAGTGTGGGGAGAGGGAGGCGCCATGTTTGTTGGAGCAGACGCTGGAGAGGTGCGGGCCGGGAAGAAGTAAGCTGAAACTGGCTGGAGCATTTGTCGTTTGGGCGGTTTAACCATGCCCATCAGCTTACCACCAGCAACGGGAGAAGGTGAGCGTGATCAGTAGATCCCGTCCTCTCTCTTGCGCTGTGTAAAGCCGCTTCTTTGCCCGCGGTGTTCAGAGCTCCCCCTCTAAGCAGCCGCCACCATCGTTGCCAGGCCAAGCCCCCCTCAACCAACATTTTTGTGGCATACTTTTTTTACTAGCGTTTTCTGGTTGGCTTTTTTTTAAAACTCTATTCAACAATGAAGAAACTCAAGCATTTTTTCAAGCAAAAATGCAATAAAGATGCTTAGAAAGGCTCCCCAGCAACATCAATAAATCTTTTTAGCCCTCCTTTAACTTCTATTGTGAAAGTATAGAAAGTCTTCCTTGCAGAAAACACCTGAAGAATGATCTGCCCACACCATTATTGCACCTTTGGCATCTTTGGAAACCTTAAGCGGTTAAAAAATGCTCAAAAAATATATTTAAACAGTTAGCTGTACTTACATAGAAATGCATGTTCACTCTTTAGTTTAATTAATACTTTTTCAGGTCATTCTTTGAGAAGAATCTGCCTGAAAAAGACATCTCATACAAATACCCTAAAGCCGATGTCACACGGGGCCACATCACCGCCGTTTACATAGGCGACGTGGGGGCGTGGCCTATTGGCGGCGACATCACCCCTACGTCGTCTCATGTAAAGGGGCGATGTCGGCGGTGCCGGGCGGTCGCCTGGTTTCAGAGCAATGCTCTGAAACCAGGAGACCATCATGGGGCGATGTGTGCACATCGCTCCATGTAACCGGGCGCCGGCGACCTGTCAGGCGATGGGAGCCTACGGCTCCCATGTCCTGCATCGCCGCTGGGGTTTCCAGACACCCCGGCGGCGATGCCGCCTGACAGATCGCCGGCGCGGGGCTGGAGGTGTCGCCCCGTGTAAACGGGGGATGGCGACACTGCCGGGGCGCCAAAAACATGCGCGCACCCGCCAGTTGCTGCCGACATCAACACCCCCGTCGCCAGGTGTGACGGGGGCTTAAGAGTATGCCTCTATTCTGACACGGAATAGGGCTGAAAGAGTGAGAAATAAACTACAACTCATGTTCCAATAAAGAACCTTTGTTCCATCAAAACTGATTGGGTTTGTGTTGGAAGCCAACATGGACAATGTAAGTTTATTGGAATCGCTGAACTCCATATTGGATTTTATGAGAGCTGAAGATTTCCAGGACCCTTCAATCATATGCAAGATTGTGATCTGTTAGGCCAGAAGGCCTGTTTTCTTTTGTGTGAGATAGTAAAGGTTGCATTTACATACAAAAAGAACATTGGTCCTGCAGCTTCCTGGACGATACAGGAATACACATCCTCTGTGGATCTTCAATATAGACGCTGTTTGCCACCTAATCTCATCTACATGTGTATACAGCCTTTGTGGGTTTGGAGTATTGACCATTGCTCCTCAGGTAGACACCCTGTCTCCGGCCTATGGAGATGCATATTGCTATACAATGCTTGTGGTGTTTTGAATAATGAACCAATTATGCTTCAGATGGATATCTTGGAGCCAGCCAAGATGGAGGTAAACCCATCCTATACAAGGATTTCTTTCCTAATACAAGGACGCCATCCACAGGCAGATGATTACCACTGCGACCAATAATGTTACATAAGAGTGCCACAGAAGATACTGAAGAAGGGCGGAGTCAAGGGTTGTATGTGGGTGTGAATGTGAAATCTGTACTATAAATGGAGGTGAAATCAAGACACTCTCTCTCTTTTCTACCTTGGACCATGGGATAAGACCATCTACATCTGGCCTAAGTATCACATCCATTTCTAATCCATATCTTCCATGTAACTTTTCTCTCTCTATCTCTTTCTATCTCTCTCTCTCTCTCTCTCTCTCTGCCATGACTATTGATATATAGATGCATTTGTATTTTTCTCTAATTATAGGACATTGAAGATAGGTTTTATTGTTATCTTTATTATAATTGTTATTTGAATTGTCTTATTTTCCTGTTATTAAACATCATTATTATTTTTCCAACTTGAGTTATTAATCATATAGGAAATATTCAGGACAGGAGACAGTGCGGGAAATCACATCCAACATTTGGCACCCCAGATGGGACAGGGCTAGTGCAGAACCACGAAGAGTGGCGATCATAAAGGTGAAGGCACATCAAAAAGGCAGTGATGAAATTACAATTGGCAACAACAAGGTAGATGAATTAGCCAAAGAGGCAGCAGTGATTGGAGAAAAGTGGATTTCATATGATGTAGAAGGAAAGCAGGCCTGGGAAGAACAAGATTTTGAGGACAAGGACAAAGATGAGGTTGAGTTAGAGTGTTTGCCTATTCTTAAAGCACCTACACCTTGTTTGGCAGCAGAACAGGATAAAGACTCAGGCTTGAATCAAATCAAATGCAAGATTAGGGAAAGATCAACAGATAGACCCCAAAAATATATACTGCAAGATGAGCTATTACTAAAAGAGACTTCAGAAGGCCCTAAATTTGTGGTGCCATCTCAGTACCAAAAGGATATTGCTAAAGAAAATCATAGAGTGTCAGGGCACATGGGAGTTGACAGTACTTTAAAGTTCATTCAAACCAAGTACTGGTGGGAGAACATGAAAAGTACCATTGCAGAAATGATCCAAGAATGTTTAATCTGTGCCCAAATGAACCCTAGGCCAAAAGGACAAAAACCTGTGCTTTGCAGGGTACCTTTGGCTGAAGGGCCATGGGAGAGGTTACAAATTGACTTTGTGGGTCCCTTGCCAAGTGCACCAGGAGGTTATCGGTATCTGCTGGTGATAGTTGATGTTTTTTCCAAATGGGTGGAAGCCTTGCCCATAAGGAAAGACACTGCTACTGCAGCAGCAACTGCATTATGGAAGGAAGTTTTCTCAAGGTGGGGATTTCCAAAGGTCATTGAATCAGACAGAGGTACACATTTCACCGGCAAAATCATGACTAGTATGTGTGAAATGTTGAATGTAGAACAGAAGTTTCATGTTTCGTACCACCCCCAATCATCTGGGATCGTAGAAAGAATGAATCGGACTTTAAAAGACAGCTTAAAGAAAATGGTTTTACAATCCGGAAGTAGTTGGCTGTGTCACCTACCTGCAATTCTAATGGCAATACGGGGAACTGATGCAAAGAGCACTGCAATCACCCCATATCAATTAATGACCGGTAGAGTAATGAACCTTTGCCATCCTGCAGATCCCAAACTTAGTACTCCCATGAGAGAAAGTGCAGAGAAGGAAAAGTTCCTGACACAGTTACAGGACCAAGTGCAAAAATATTTACATTTTGCAGCTGCCAATATGGCTCCAAAAGCAAAGGAAGAACCAGGCAAGCCACCAATAAAATTACAACTAGGTGACAAGGTGATGGTAAAGAATTTTGTACCCAAATCTTCATGGGATGCAAACTGGACAGGACCTTATGTGGTAACCATGACGTTGAGTGAACAAGTGGTAAAAGTTAAGCGAGTAGACAAGAAAAGTGTCAAATGCATGAAAAGGAGGGATATAGAAACGTGGGTTCATGCAGATCAATGTAAACGGATATAACTGATAAGAATTTGATGCCGCTCTTGTTCTTGTTTTCCAGGATCCTAAATGAAGCGTGAATTGAGAGACGGAAATTTCTGGATTCTGGATATTGGAATTGCAGCAATTTTGTTGACAATTGGAATCACAAATGCTATAGAATCAACTCACGTTGAACACTCTGGAGATATCGATCAGGGTATATTACCAAATGAGGAATATGTGAAGGTATTATTTGCACACACAGATGTAATCATTGATGCAAACGGCAACCATAAAGATAGTGGTGTTAAGAGTAGAACAGTAAGACTGATACCAGAGGGTAAAAAGGTAACTGGGAGATATTATCAGGGTCCCAGCAATCAGTATAGTGTTGTCTTTTCATTTGGGAGAGTCAATCATAGTTCCAGTACTCAGAGGTTAACATATATGGAAGGTGTACAAAATATAGATCCAAAGTCACTACAGCCATTTATGATGGCAACAGTATATGTAAATGAAACTAGCTACTGGTTGGGGGAAGAGTCTAAGTTACCCAACAAAAATGAGCATAAGGGGATAGATTATGGATATTTTAGTGACAACTTAAAAGAAGGAGAATACTTGTTTGTATGTGGTATATATTGGCGTAATAATATACACCCAATGTTCAGGCCAAAAAGGATCACCCTAACATATCGTGAGGCATGCATTGGGGATGCCACAGAGGTTGAGATGTCAGTTCAGCACGGGCAAAGTTTTATAATTGGGTCACTATCTAAACCCTACAAGTCCTATAGAGAAATGGTTGGTTATTGGGCATGTGGAACACCAGAAATAGAAATAGGTAAAATGCACATCATTGATGTTGCTCCAGATTACATAAAACCATGCGTGATCAATGAATCTGACAGCAATCAGCAGACAATGTACTTAGAAGAAGGGCACCCTTTACAAGTCAACCTAGATTCTACTCAAACCATTGCTAGTGACGTTCAATATGCCTTTGTTACTTGGCGAGTTAATATCTCTCTATGGTTGATAAAAACCTATTACCCAATTTGTGCAGGATATGCACTAAATCATGTACATGCCCTATATCGATGGTTTACTAACAAAAATGCAGAAAATCGAATAAAGCACCATCATAAACCACTTAATTCAGGGAATGACAGAGGGCGAAGGGACACTTTCAGCACACTGTTGGGAGGATTAGGAACAGGTATGGGTATCATTAATGAAGCTGACATCAGTAGTTTAAGAACAAAACTTGTAGACATAGCTACCAACAGTAAGAAAGGTTTTGAAGTACAAAGGAAAATCAATGATATAATTAACAATTTACAGCAAGATCATGTAAACACTTATATCGGGGTAGCAAAAGATTTTATTCAACACTTCAAAGAATTAATGGAAGATGCAGTGACAAGAGGTAGGAATATGTCTTGGGCTCTTGTCTGTACACAAGGACAAATGGAATTATCAACTAACATTAAGATAGCAGTACAATCTATTTATGATGGACAGTGGCCGTTTGAATGGTTGTCTCAAGCCACTGCCGTGTTACCTGAACTCATGAGCAGTACACATTCAAAATGGTGGGTGGATGCGTGGGTTGGGTGCAACAACTATGACTTTGAGAAATGCTATGCTTCTTCATTTATTCCATACACCAATTCACCATTAGAGCTCATGCATAAAATTAGTTCAATTGGTATTTTGACTGGAGATTCTACATTACTACACCCAAGGTTAGAACATCCTCAAGTAATTAGGAGAAATGGAAGGTGGACACAGGTTGACATTTCCCTTTGCATACAAAGAAATCATAATATTCTATGTACACCAGGACAGTTTAGGTTGGTTGAAGACAAATGCTGGAATAATTCATCCACTTGTATTCTAGATGGGGAATCGATCTCAAAAGACAAAGCACCCATCTTCTATCTAGGGCATAAAAGAGTTTGTTTCTTTCTCCTAAATACCACCAATGTATCTATAACAACACAACATTGTTCTTTAATGACATCTGTAGCTAGAGGAGCATGGTGTACTCTTGGTGGGGTTACAGAAATCAAGACATCTAACTGGATTTATGCAATTCCCACTATTGCTAATATGTCAATTGATCTGAAATATCACACTCCAGTTAATCTCCAAGCATTAAACCTAGGAATGGGGAAAGAACTTGGACAATGGCTGGTAAAATTTAATAAGGATGAATATTTATTGATGAAGCTTAATCAGGAGAAATCGAATGCCACGATTGTATTACATCATGACCAAAATGAACTAAAGGAGGTTACCTATCTACTAGAAAATAATGCAAAGGGTTATTGGTGGGAGGTAATATTTGGTCATTCAAGTGCAGCAAATGGCATACTGAATTATTTGATTCACCCGATTGTAATTTTACTTATTGTTTCTGTAATTTTATCTCTTTTACAAGTTTACATGTGCTGTGTAACCCGGTATTTACATAAAAAGATTAAGAATTTAGCTGTTAAAGAACAAGCCAATGTCAAAATTGCATCATGTGAGACAAATGTACAAATTCCCATTGAATTAAAAGAAATTGCAATATGTGAGAATTGTGGCAGAAGAGGGCACAGTAGTAAAGACTGCTTGATTCCAAAACGAAACCTACAGTAGAAATGGATATCCTATGCCAAATTATGAAATTGTTTGACTGTTGTTCCATATGTTTTTTTTTGTTTTTGTGTGATGTAAGGATCCTATGTATAATTTGATGTGTATTTTCCAAGTATGCCTTGTTCAATGTCCTATTGGAAAGCAAGCTATAACAAAATTAACTGTTTTTGGAGTGAATGTTGACATATGGTGAGTGAATGTGTTAGGCGGCTCTGTGCCCTAAGAAGAGGAGTCAACTACAGTGGCGAAGAGGATTCTGGATTTGTGGCCCCTTAAAATGCCATGTGTCATTCAGACACAAAGGGGGGTATGTTGGAAGCCAACATGGACAATGTAAGTTTATTGGAATCGCTGAACTCCATATTGGATTTTATGAGAGCTGAAGATTTCCAGGACCCTTCAATCATATACAAGATTGTGATCTGTTAGGCCAGAAGGCCTGTTTTCTTTTGTGTGAGATAGTAAAGGTTGCATTTACATACAAAAAGAACATTGGTCCTGCAGCTTCCTGGACGATACAGGAATACACATCCTCTGTGGATCTTCAATATAGACGCTGTTTGCCACCTAATCTCATCTACATGTGTATACAGCCTTTGTGGGTTTGGAGTATTGACCATTGCTCCTCAGGTAGACACCCTGTCTCCGGCCTATGGAGATGCATATTGCTATACAATGCTTGTGGTGTTTTGAATAATGAACCAATTATGCTTCAGATGGATATCTTGGAGCCAGCCAAGATGGAGGTAAACCCATCCTATACAAGGATTTCTTTCCTAATACAAGGACGCCATCCACAGGCAGATGGTTACCACTGCGACCAATAATGTCACATAAGAGTGCCACAGAAGATACTGAAGAAGGGCGGAGTCAAGGGTTGTATGTGGGTGTGAATGTGAAATCTGTACTATAAATGGAGGTGAAATCAAGACACTCTCTCTCTTTTCTACCTTGGACCATGGGATAAGACCATCTACATCTGGCCTAAGTATCACATCCATTTCTAATCCATATCTTCCATGTAACTTTTCTCTCTTTATCTCTTTCTATCTCTCTCTCTCTCTGCCATGACTATTGATATATAGATGCATTTGTATTTTTCTCTAATTATAGGACATTGAAGATAGGTTTTATTGTTATCTTTATTATAATTGTTATTTGAATTTTCTTATTTTCCTGTTATTAAACATCATTATTATTTTTCCAACTTGAGTTATTAATCATATAGGAAATATTCAGGACAGGAGACAGTGCGGGAAATCACATCCAACAGTTTGTCATTTGTTGTTAATGGAGTGCACTGTCTGAATATTGAATTGATGATGTGCTATGCAAATAGATAAGGCACGATAGGATGTAACATGGTGCTGGGTGGTAGTCATGTTTGGGTACTCATCTTATTCGTCCCAGCATGTCACATGATGGTGGGGATCCTGGCTAGGTATGTGGATTTATGCTATGCCCTTGCAGGCTGCATGATGTTGGTGACTTTGGCTGGCCAGGACCAGATTTTGAACAGTTGAAGGACAGAGACCACCACTTAAACATAAACCTTTTACTAAACGGTAACTTGGTGGGGATTATGTAAAGTGCTGTGCAAATTAATTGGGACAAAGCATTTTTTAAGTAAAATCGTAAGTTGGTTACCAGTCAGTGATTCAAAACAGTTTTAACTGCTTTGAAAAATGTGAGAGCACAATCTTGAGTAACAAAATGTGGTTTGACTGGCTTTAGTCAGAAAATAACAGCTAGCTGCCCCCTCAGCTTCAGTTGAGAGCTTGTTTCTGTGAGGAGTGGTTTAGTGTACTTTTTCTCTGTGTGATTCGTGCCTGTAAAAATGGATGTTACTCCACGGAAGAGGTCTAGAATTATTACTCTTAATGAACATACAAGTCTGACTGTAAAGGTACCTTCACACGCCGCAATCTCGCCTGGGAATTCTAAAGGCGATATGTCGCCCCGGAGCAATCGCCGCAGTTGGGTGTGTGATTGAGGAATTTCGCGGCAATAAATCGCCTCTCACCTGTCTCCTGATTCCTGAGCACTGCTCTGAAATCAGCCTCAATCATGAAGGCGATATTTCCGTGTTGTGGCGTGTGATAGGGCGATAGTGATGGAATCAGCGTCGCCTATGATTTCCCGTAGGCGTGCCACACCGTGATGTAGTCCGCGCCCCATCTGCGATGATTGGTGATGGCTACTGTGTTCCCATTGGCTGTCAGTTCACAGGGCGCCATATTTGAAGAGTTGTCCGCCCAGCACCACACAATGGCGTATGGCGTCTTGTATTAGCCAGCCTTCCAGAACAGGCTGACCAATCGTAACGCTGTTGTGTTGTCCAATGAGCATGTATGGGGCGCGGAGTTGACCGCTGCGGCATACCTATGTCCTAGGGGCGCTGACATTGCCTTTGGGATTGCGGCGTGTGAAGCGGCGAGGGAATTTCACCGGAATGGTTCCACTGTGGGTGAGGCGATTTCCGGGGCGACCCATCGCCTTTCTTTCAGGGCAAGATTGCGGCGTGTAATGGCGCCATCGGCGATCTGAAGCGAGCATGAAAAATGTGCATGCGCACGTTAGATCGCCTCATTTTTCCAGCCGATATTGGTATTGGAAAATCTACTGTTTCAAGAATAATTCGCACACACAATGAAACTGGATCGTTTTCTCCAAAATGAAAAAGGAAATGTGGAAGAAAAAGGAAAACGACACCAAGAACTGATAAAACACTTATCAGAACTAGTAAAATTAATGCTAAAAAAACTTGCTTTGTCCCAATTAATTTGCACAGCACTGTACAGTAGATAGTGGGCACACATTTTCAGATATAGTCACAATTCCTTTCTCTTTACTTGCTTAAATTCTGTTCCCACTGGTTCATCTGCCTTCACAATAACCCAACTTTTTACTACAGTCCAATTAGTGAGCTCTATTGTCAACCTGCATTTCCACATCTTCCCTCTTAAAGGAATTAGTTTGCCAATATGGCCATATTAAGCTTCTTTACCTTTCAAAGCCTGGGAACACCTTGACAGGGCACTCTTTTCATCTCACATTTTCTGTTCCATCCTGCTTCATTAACTTTCTGAGTTATAAGCTCTGGGCTGTACTACTAGGCGTCATGTCACAGAGCCTATCTCCGGTTAACGGCTCAGTACTTTCATCTGTTTTCCTTCTCCGTTACTCAGATCACATTATCCTCTGTCTCAGTGTCCACTCACAACAGGGCATCCATGGCATGCAGCTCTGCTCACTAGTCAGACCTTAGGTCTGCTCTCACTGCCTGCTGGGCCCTATGTAATTTCCTGACAGGAACCTGTCTCTGTCCCTTCACTTTAGCTCCTGACACTTGGTACTAGTCCCAAACATTAATCCTAATTCTTCCTACTGTTGGCCAAAATACAATCTATCAATAATAATGCATGTCAAAAGTCACATTACACATCATGCCAGTATTCATGTCTTCAGAGGGGAAATATCATTAGTATATTAATTTCCTCACAAGCACTGTTCGTTTAATGCTTGCTGTATCTGTTTTATTATGATAGTAATAAATATTATAATGCTTTATTGACTATTAAAATATAATGCTTGATGATTACAAAAAGGTTTCTTCCCAGATATTTTTGCATTTTTAATGTACAAGGACAATGGGGAAAGGTGTCAGTGTATCATATTTCACCTCTATGAACAATGTGGTTAGTGGGCAACCACTTCATGCTACACCATATCAAGCTTATAGTCTTGTTGCAGTGACCATCTACCACAATATTAATAGGCAATACTTTAATTTCATTAGTAAAAGCATGTGTTTAAAAATGTAATGCAATTAAAATCTCTTGCTTATCGTGTATTAAAAATAAATTCTTATTGCTTGTGTTGCCATCAAAAGGGAATAGTAAATTTGCAACCATCACTAGCGCACTTCTGCATTTTGATTTTAAAATGAGTGTAGGTATCTATTATATATGGAGTCCAGATGTTACTAATCGTGTCTGGCAGGGATATTACATATTAGAGTGAAATGAGTGCAAAATAACCTCTGTATTTTTTGGTGCCAGTTCCTGCATTGATTTGATACTTCATCTAATCCCTTCCCTGCTGCAAACCGTTTATTACTAGCTTAGAAATGTAGATTTGCTTCAATTAAGAGCTCTCGACACAGAGGAGCCTTGATATTATTACTACGATATTTTAATTAAATAATCTGAACCTAGGTAGCATATGGCCAGTTTATGATGCCTTGCAACCATGTTCCTGCCATGAGAATAACTGAGAAGGTCTTGAACAAAGAGTCTAGAATTCTGCAATGCAATTTAATTCCTGCCTCAGTGTAAAAATATGTTCCATATTGTGTATCCTTAAAGGGACTCTGTTGGGTCATTTTTCACAGTATGATAAGTATCGTTAATGACCAGCACTCTGTCTTTTCTTATTGTGATGGTGCTATTGCGGAAAGGATCCAAGATCCTCAGTCTATAGGTAGTGAAATCCAAGCACTCATCGAGTCATGAATAGTTGCTTATTAAGTGATTTATTGAAGACATACATAGAATGGGTGGTGACAGCACCCATTCTATGTATGTCTTCAATAAATCACTTAATAAGCAACTATTCATGACTCGATGAGTGCTTGGATTTCATTACCTATATTTTTCACAGTGTCTGGGCTGACCTTTTAAAACATGTAAAATCATTACTGTGCCCTCTGTAGTATTCTTGCTATAAGCATTTTCACAGCCTTCAGGCAGCTGGTGCACTAGTGCGGTACATTATTTTCACTCCAGAGTAGTGCAGCATATTTACATGTTATTTAAGTAACCATACCTATCCAAGTTGGTATTCTGTCCCTCTCCTCTGTGCTGAAGTTACGCTGAAAATCTCCGGATTCTGCAGACTGCTTCGGAGGGGTAGGGGGAGGGAGAGAGAGGAGAGGGGGAAGGTGTTTTGTGCCACAATCTGTGCTGACTGTGAGAGATTTCTATCTGTTAATATGAACATTTGTTTTCCTGCATACATGTAATGTGTGTATCTGCTGAGCAAATGAACAAATGTTCATATAAACACAAAGAAATGTTTCAGAAAGCACACACTACACATATTTGGAACTGTTCATAATTCCCTCCACCTTGACTAAAACCCAAGTTTCAAACAGATGCTAAAAAACAGCCCCAAAGCATGATGCTGCCTCCACCATGCTTCACTGTGGATATGGTGTCCTTTTGGCGATGCAGAATGTTTGGCTTTGCACCAAACATACCCTTTGAAATTATGGCCAAAGAGTTTAACCATGGTCTCATCAGACCATAATACAGGTTTCCACATACTTTTGGCAGACTATGTATGTTTTGAAAAAAACATAAAAGACAATGTTTTTCTTTGTAAGTAAAGTCTTCTGTTTTGCCACCCTACCTCCATGTCAGATATTTGAAGAATATAGGAGATTGCAATGCACAACCAATACTTGACAAAAATTTCTTCAGCTTTTTTAAAGGGGCTGTCTGGGCTAAATCCATAAGTCTGAAATCACTATGATAATAATTACTTATGAATCCTCACATTGCATGTACAGTGTTTCTGAGGATTCACCAGTTTCAGAGCCAGGAACGGCAGTCACGTGGCATCAAGTAGGCAATATGTCTACTCCTGTCCAGAAACCCACTAATGGAGCATGGCCTCACTCAATGCAAGTCCACTGAGTGAGGTCACACCCATTTTGTTAGAATGTGGCTGGGGATAGGCATATTGCATACTCAAAGCCACGTTACTGCCATTCCTGGCTATGAAACCAGCAAATCCTCACAGTGCACAGTGTGTGTGATATGAGGATTCATAATTTAAGTAGAGTGACTGCAGACTTATGGATTTAGACCAGACAACCTCTTTAATGTTGCTGTAGGCCTTTGGCAGTCTCCCAGGCCAGTTTTCTTCTTGTCATTTCATCAGACAGAGCCTGTGCAGATCTATTTAATATCACTGTTGTGCAAAATTTAAGCCACTTCTTGAAGACCATGGTCAGTGTTCCATGGTATGACTAATGCTAAAATTTTTTGTACTCTTTTCCTGACTGATAACCTTCAACAATGAGATCCCTTTGCAGTCTTGTAACCTTTTTATGGACAATGGATTTTACCATAAAATGAAACTAAGAAAATGTCTAGAAAATCCCACTTGAACAGCCTAACTTTATATGAGCTATTCAGCATCACTTTAAGTGATGACAGCTGGTTACAGATTTTTATCTTATATGACTTTAAAGGTACCTTCACATGCCGCAATCTCGCCTGGGAATCGTAAAGGCGATATGTTGCCCCGGAGCAATAAACGTGAAATTGCCTCACAGTTGCGGCGTGTGATTGGGGAATTTCGCGGCGATAAATCGCCTCTTGCCTGTCGCCTGATTCCTGAGCACTGCTCTGAAATCAGCGTCAATCATGAAGGCGATATTTCCGTGTTGTAGCATGTGATAGGTCGCCTATGATTTCCCATAGGCGTGCCACAGTGTGCTGTAGTCCGCGCCCCATGTGAACTGATTGGTGTGGGCTACTGTGTTCCCATTGGCTATCAATTGACACCGCGCCATATTTGAAGAGCTGTCCGTCCAGCACCACACAATGGCAATGGTGCCATGTATTAGCCAGCCTTCCAGAGCAGGCTGACCAATCGGAACGCTGTTGTGTTGTCCAATAAGCATGTATGGGGTGCAGAGTTGACCGCTGCGGCACGTCTATGTCCTCGGGGCGCTGAACATGTACGCCCACATTGCCTTTGGGATTGCGGCATGTAAAGCGGCGAGGGAATTCCACCGGAATGGTTCCGCTGTGTGTGAGGACATTTCCGGGGTGCCTTTCTTTCAGGGCGAGATTGTGGCGTGTAATAGCGCCATCGGCAATCTGAGGTGAGCATGAAAAACGTGCACGTTAGATCGCCTCATATTTCCAGCAGATATTGCGGCGTGTGAAGGTACCATAAGGGCTTTTTCACACTGGTGATAGTTCTCTGTTGCAAGAGAATCTGATGCTACATGCAAATAACACTAGATTTTGTTGTAGCGGTATTTGCTTTCTAACCCAAAGAGAGAAATAATGAGATCACCAATGAGGTTCAAATTGTATAAAAAATTATATGGGCTCGGAGAAGAAAAATTGCATTCAAGCCTGTGCAAAATCAGTATCTGGTTTATTATTGACATGTCCGCCTAGATAGATCATTTTCATCCCATATACTTAAACTTCACTCTTCTCTGAGTATGAGCTGAGTGTATATCACTGTGCTCTGAAATACATTAAATACACAGGTGAGGAACAAATGGGGAGTTTATTTCTCGTAAATCTTCTCCATTGTCTCTGTTCGTATAACTTCTGATTGCAGTCTAATGTTTTGCATGCATCCATAGACGTGAATGGGTGCACACTGGCCGATATAAACTGCCAATCGCAGCATACAGTGATTTCTCAGCATTAGAAAAAAGCGCTGTTGGGCCCTGCGCCATAGTATAACATTGGGACGAGTGCTATTCGATAAAACATTGGATGGCACTTGTCTGATGTATATGCCAGCGTGAGGTTGCAAAAAGGTGTTCACATTTATGTAACCACATTATTTTAGTTTTGTTATGTTTATTTATCAATCTAAATTCTTTCAGTTTATTTTTAAATGGATTTTTACAGAAGGGAACAAGTTCTACAATGAATCTTCTTGGTATTTTTTACACCCCAAAAACCTTGCCTTTTAACAAGGATGTGTAATCTTTTTATATTCATTGTAGATGTATAAATTTATTTTTCTTGTCCAGATCCACATCAGTTTGGAGGTGATTAAGCTTAAAAAATTTAGAACTTTTCTTTTAAGGCTGGAAACACACTGTCCGAATGACATGAGAGTTATTCGCACGAGTCTCGGATCATTCACCCGGGATGGCCTCCCCCTCTCTGGACAGGTGCAGTAGAGCTACATAGAAAAACATACCACTGACGGTATCCCTTATAAAGAGGCAGGGGTCATGCCAGGTGAATGATCCAAGACTCGTGTGAGTAACTCGCATATCACTCGGACAGTGTGTTTCCAGCCTAAGAAATAAAATAGTTGTGTAATTTTTCTTAGACATTTTCATTGCTTCTACTTGCATGCATCAAAGAAAGCTGAGTCTTTAGGGTCACATGGAGGAGGCTAAGGGTATGTGCCCACATAGTGGTTTAACGTCGGTTTAGCAGCGAAAACCGCCGGCGGTTTAGCATAGGTTTTATTTAAATTTATGTAAATCCTAAGCAGCGTTAGGACTCACAAGTAACCCTATGTAATTTAGAAAATGCTGTGCACACATAGTGGGTTTATGTGAGCGGATCTGCCAGAGGTTGAGCGGTTTCCTAGCGGTTTAGGAGCATACAATATGTCAATTCTTCTCAGCGGTTTTTGATCGTTTTCATGAACAAAATCCTCCATAGAAAACCGCAGGAAAAACCGACTGAAAAACGCTGTGCACACACTGAAAAAAACGCTGGGAAACCGCTGGGAAACCGTTGGAGACTTCAGAGCTCAGAACTCTAGGCTCCTGCAAATTTCCACCGGTTTACTGACGGTTTGAACGTCACTAAACCACTATGTGGGCACATACCCTAACCTGCTCAAGTCTTTTCAGCCGAAGACAGCGCTGTTTAGGAGTTGATGCTTTCAGGGATCATTGCAGCACAGGACAAGGGGAACCAATACCCACCAAGGGTTAATCTCTTTTCATCTTAATACCATTTCATTTTAACACGTACTAGTACATAAAATAACACATTTGTCTCTTTTTTTTTTTAAAAAAGAACTTTATAGATTATCTAGGCTCTAGTCTGAATATTAAAATCTGTATTAAAACGTTAAGGTAATCCAGTAAAAGTTCTGACAAATTCTTCACCAAATTAATAAGCAGGCATGAAGAAAATAATGAAAATATATACCGTCCCAAAAGTAAAACAGAGATCGCTCTTGGTCTCAGTAACTACAGTTTATGTTTTATTTGGTAATTTAAAACGACAATGGGATTTCTTTAGAGACTGATATTAAAAACTGCATTTGCATTATCTAGTCAAAATGCATTTTAGAAAAAGCGGTGATGCTTTGTCTGAAAGCAGCGGAGCATTATAGAACGAAGTGACTTAATGTGTTTCTAAAAGGTTTTGTGTTCATCTCAGTGTATCTTTGGGTAAAGTGTTGAAGTTCCAAACTTCAAGATTCATTTTATGATTATCACTGCTTATTCTACACTGTACACTTTATCTATTTGTAGAGTTGAATTGTGAAGCTGAAAAGTAGCATCAAATGTAACACAACATATTACAATTCATCGGATATGCATATTCCATTGTGTGGCTGTAGAAAAGAAAAATACATTTATATTGAAAATCACCCTGACTGCCATGTACACAATCATTTGTCTTCTATTGTTAGACAGGACATAAGCTTTGGTGCTACCTTACAGAACAATGACATTGGAGCCCAGTTATAAAGGGGAAATAGCAAGAGATTCTATACAGTGTGACAATAGCATATATGAATGTATGCAATGTTCTGGCAAAAGTAATTAAAACTTAACAATTTAAATGTACAACTTGTCTAGAAAGTCTAAAAATGTTTAATATATTTTATAAAAAATACATCAATACAATTTAAAGGGACTCTGTCACCTCCAAAACGCCTCCTAAGCTAGCAAAACATGTCCCTGCACCATCCTATCACTAATCTCACACTACTTTTGTCTCCTAAAAGCATCCTGTGAAAGTGCATAAAAACGTTTTAATACTCACTCATTAGTGATTATAATTAGCAGTGACTATATTCTTTAGTCACCAAGGCGGGCTGTTTTGCAGCTCCAGGATCCACCCTGTCTCTGTGTGTTCTGCTGTGATGTGCAGGCATTGCCCTCCCCCTCTCTATCACTCACAGAATGCAAATAATTAGTTCTGCCTTCAGTTTCAGTTTCACAGCAGTACAGACAGAGAGAGGCTGGATCCTTGAGTCTGCAAAACATCCCACCCTGGTGACTAAAGAATATGGCCCCTGCTAATTATAATCACTAATGAGTAAGTATTAAAACATTTTTCTCCACTTTCACAGGATGCTTTTAGGAGACAAAAGCAGTGTGAGATTAGTGAATGGATGCTGCAGGGACATGTTTTGATAGCTTAGGAGGCGTTTTGGAGGTGACAGGATCCCTTTAATGAAATATTTTAATTGTACAAGCCTCACCAACAGTCACAATCATTACTTACTTAACAAGACTTTAAAAGTTCCAAAATGTAGTAAATTATTATTAATTATAGATTTAATTCTAACATTATAGCTGTAGTGCTGCATAAAGGGGTGATTCAAACTGATATTTATGACTTATCCATAGCCCAGTTGTTTAGGTAATTCCCATAGACCTGCCTTAGCAGAGTACCTGCATGGCCAGTTCTCCCATTTTTTCTTTCATTTGGTTTGCATGGTTGGGGTCATCATGGAGGCTTGTCCTGATAAATGTGGCTTTCAGTATTGAGAATTTTATAGCATTATTACATACATAAAAAGATTACTTTTCTATCTTTGCCCCTCACAGCTGATCTCAGTCCTGGGTGGTGATCTCAATGGGTTACTGGCAAATGGATCCCTACTGTGGCCTCTCTGAACCTCTAAAAGCCTTCTGATCTGGTAGTTACTGTTTGCAGTTATTCTGCGCTATGAAAACTCTTGGTTTCCATGAAAATCAATGCCTCATCTTCATTGCCAACAGATTAAAAGGGTATTCAAAATATATGAGATTATCACCAACCTCCAGAATAGATAATTGTGCTGCACTCTCTTCAATCTCTATGGAACTGATGGAGATAGTAGAACTGAGCTATCTCTGTCAGACCCATAGTATTTAAATAGAAGTGAGCATGTATTAAAGTCTCTCTTGTAAAGTGAGGGACTCGAAACCCACCTTCTGGTGATCGGTGGAGGCCACAACACTCAGACCTTTACAGATCAACTAGTTATGACCTATAAGAATAAGTATAATAGAATTTTAAGGTACATCTTTTGCCTAGCTTGTTGTTGCTGATTTTTTAAAGGTTTATCCTACAGAAAAATACTTTTTTTTATCCAAGGCATGAAATGATTAAATATAATAAACAAAATAATACTTGTATTCCAGCACCCCAATGGACCTAGTGCAGACTTCTCCAGAGATTTGTGCTGGCTTCAGAAGCAGTCACTGTCCCATTCATGAAGTCACAGCAATGCCACAACCTGTAGTTAGTTGCCCAAAATAGCACCTCATCAAAGAAACATACTATGAGAGACTCTTCCAGTGACCAGACTACTGCAGCCAACAAAATGTTCTTGTTTGCAAAAATAAATGTATAAATCATCAGATATCCAATCCATTTTTTCTTACCGACATAGAATTGACTGGTGAGCTCAAGTCTTGTGTGGCCATGAGTAGGAGCCTTGCGTATTTGAGGTGGAAGCTGATCAACCTGCAGTCTGGCTTCCTTAATATTCCTTTCTGCTCGCACTCGATGCCACTGGTCATCATTCAGTGGCATGGAAGTGCCAACAATAAGCTCTACTGGTCCATTGCCAACGTCAAATGAAAATGACACCTCAGTATTTGCTGAATGAATAAAAAAACATTCTTAGGTTACGTTTTGAGCACTGATAGTAGCTATATTAGATATAAAACACCAAAAACATTTCATAACTACAGAAAACTATTAAGCAACTTATTCACCCCATGAACACAAATGATGTACAATATATAATATGCATTTGTTACTGTGAACTCTGCATACAGGTTCTCAGGAAGGTCATAACTATTGTGGCCTTCGACCTGAGCGTAAGATGCAGAAGCTGGAAGACAGCAATTGAGTAGGACCAAACACATGACAGTTTTTGGGGTTAACAATGGTAGAATCAAGGACAGTGTCTTATGGGTTGGTGAATTAAGTCACATCTTTTATTCCACCATCAATAGCAAAGTTTTGATCATACAATGAGATCTTTATCAAAGTGGCTACTGATGGTGGAATAAAAGATATGACTTAATTATCCAACCCCTGAGATGCTGTCCTTGATTCTACCACGTCTATTCGTTTTCAAAGAAAACTCCATGGAGGTGACGTGTGCCACGTATTGGGTTACATTATAGCTCTTTGTGATCCACTTGGTGCTGCTGACCACCTTTATATATCGAGTTTTGGGGCTAGGTTCCAGTTTACTTATACCAATATGTTTATTCTAAGTTACATTAAAGTGCCTTAATTTTGGGGGATGGTTGTTGGAAAGGAACTGATATTCACGAGGACGAACTCTTGGTGACTGATTTATATGGGGGCTGCATAAAGGTGATATGTAATTATGATCTACAGAGTTATCTCTCCAAATGTTTCCATTACAGATATATTTTATAATGTAAACTAATCTCATAGCAGAATTCTTTTCTATTTAGATAGTTGGGTCCAAGAGCTTTGAGTTGGATTTTTGATAAGCTGCTTGTTGTATGAAAAGCATTGCCTAAAAAGGGTTCATCAAGGACTATATTGCCCTGGAGGGTAAAATTCCAATGCACAATGGATTTAATCCAGTAATTTTGTGAGATGTATAATTTATTCAAATGTTTATTTTCCCTTGCAGGAATCTTCAGTAGCTCTATGTATTGAGGTCTTTATGCAAATAATAAAATAATTTCATGGATTTTTCTACAAATCAGCCAAGCAGTAACGCTTACATACAAATGTATTATTGTGCAGTGCAATTTCTCTGCTTCTCTATAGTGATGTATTTTTTTCATTTTTACTGCCTAAAAATATGATAAGAGGGAAGAATTCTCAGCAGTCACATCTAGAATTTCATTGGTTTGTAACTAATAAAGACTTGTCACAGGTCCCTTCCATGCCTCTCCATTTTATACCCTTATCTCTAAAAGCCATGCAGGATACAAACTGAGGGAACAGTGAGTTCAGTTCACACATCACTGTCATGAAGATTCAGAGTAATACAGATTCAATCACCTCATCATCTGACACTCAGCAGAATTGCAGTTTGTAGTTATACGTGTGGGTTTTAGTTTATTTAGACCATGTAGAAATGACATATTGTGGTGAATTTAGAGAAAATAAAGGATACACTATTAATATAGATACATTGCCCTTGCCTTTTTCATTAGAAAACAACAATTTATTTCCTCATAAAGTGTAAGCTATTTTTTTTTGTAAGAAATTACAATTTACCTGGCATTAGGAGTGTTAAGTTGAAAATGGAATGGGCTATTTTTATATTACATATGAAAAACGCTTTCATTCGGCACAATTTCTTCTGTAGGAAATGCTTATTTTTTTCTATTAGCGATACATTAAACATTCAAAGCGGCAGCAAACATACGGTAACTGTATACCACTCCAACTTGATGTGAAAAAAAACAGGGAGAAAGCTCCTCGTTTATATGTTGAAGCTCACAATGATCCAGGATCTTTCTCTCTGCTTTTTTCTTAACTGATTTGCTGCTTATCTGAGTTTTTAATGTGTTGTTCATAAAGATGTTGCCATAAAATAAGAATTTGTTCTTCTCTGGATCAAACTGATTTTTCTCAAGCTACTATGAAAGCTTAAAAGGGCTGTTCACTACTAGGACAACCCCTTCTGGATCTACATATCTTCTTCAGGTAAAATAGAAGAACCTGTACATTCCTCCCTTGTCGGTACCGTTCTGGGGTTCACATGACATTGTGCCTTCACGCGAGCCCCACATCCAATCACTGCCAACTTTTCTCGACACACCCTTAAACCAAATGAGCAATCAACAGAAATGGCGTGGCAGCAGTGTCATTTCCTGTTATTTGACATACTTGGTTCAAAGGCAGGAAGGTAAAAGAAAGCAGTGATTGGACACAAGGCTCACATGACCTCACAATGTCATGGGAGCCCCGAAACTGCAATTACCGACATCACTGGAATGGCACCAGCATAGGCAAGGAGTACAGACTCTTTTAATTTACCTGGGGGAGACATGGGGAAACAGAAGGCGTTGTCCAAATAATGGCCAACCCCCTTAACACTAGAAGTCCCAGAGAGGGGTCATTTAACATTTCTACCTTTGGAACCCAGAGACAGGTCGAATGACCTGAAGGATTTTAGCTAACATCCTCTAATCACCATCTTTTGTTCTGTAATTAAGGCCATTACTGTCGCACCACAGGAGGTTGTTGTTTTTCATTGAGTTAGCCATTTAGTTTCTAGATAGTTCTATTCAGTTTAGACTAAGGGTTATTTGACCCTCTTTCGGGACTTCAGGGGGGAGCACGAAATTTCTGGGACTTCCAGTGTTAAGGATCCATGACAAATTCTGAATGAATTTCAATATCAATTCTATGTCTAAAGATGTGGTATGTATGTATACTCATAAATTCAGTATGTGTGGGCAAAAGAAATATATAAAAAGGCAATTGAAACTTACATACAGGAACAGGGAATAGACATGAGATTAAAAATTACATTAAAAAGAGAAAAAAATAGGCCACTATCTAAATTCCTAGAGATAAATTGACACATGGTTGGTGAAGACATTTGGTCTTCAAAGGTTATAAATGAAACAAGTGGATGAATATGACTAAACTAACAGATTAAAGAAGGACATGTTGTTTGGAGTTAAACAAGCCTTAAAGGGGTTGTCTGGGCAAAACTAAGAGCTCCACAGGCACTTACGTGCTGGAAATATTAACAAAGTGATCACCTACTGGCACCCAAATGGATCCTGCAATGCCTGTTCCCTGATCTGTGCAGAAAAGGGAGATGCCACTGTTTCACCAGTTGATCTGAGCAGTGTGACAACACATGCTTTTCTCATGACAGGTTTCTAAGGTCATTTGACTACTGCAGTCAATCACTGAATACTGTGGTTTTGCTGCCGGTGGAATACTGACATCTCTTCTTGGGTCAGCGCAGACCACATAGCAGTCATGTAGTTGCTAACTACCCGTGGCTGGCTCAGAGCGATTATGGGCTGCTTTTGTAGGCAATATTACTGATTCATGTCAACCTCTTCATTTTTGGGGATGCCCTTTTTACTTCTGACGTCATACTGATTGACAACTGACTCCCCACAATTAGACAGCAGGAAGCCAACTGTCAATCAGCATGACATCGGCAGTCACACCTCATCAACAGAGCAAAGCAGAACAAAATTTGCTGCTTTACAAACCTGACATCAGTGGAAGCCAAAGAATCACTAGTAGGAGCGATCTGTGCCACCAGAGATATGCACTGGGCATAACAAGCAGATAGTTAGCAACTACTTGCTTGTCATTTCTTAGGCCCAAAGTAAAAAAAAAAAAAAAAAGGTCCTGGACAATAATATATCTGCTGCTAACATCTGTGTGGATTTTAAGCTTCAATTTATGGGAATTGCAAATTTAGTTAACCCCTTAGGGACCGAGCAGCTTTGTAAGTTACTGAACGAGCGTCATGCGAACCAACTTACATTTCAACTCGATCTTTATAAAGTCAGTATTTCCTCTATTCTCCACAAAAACTCCATCAGGGGCAGATGTTTTAAAGTAGAAAGAGATGTCAGCGCTGGTCTCTCCTTGAAATGTAGAGAAGTGAAGAAAGGAGTTGGGTGCAATAAAGGAGACTGCATTCCAATAATTTTCTGAAAATTGAAGCAAAGAAAAAAAGTAATTTTATAGGTATTAGAAATTTTACAGCAACATATCCATATATATTCAATGTATTAAATTACTCATAGTTTATTTTTCTTAAAAGTTATGACCAGCTAGTTGAACTTGTATACCAGTCTGCAATGTAGTGATTGATTAGGGAAAATTGTGTATAATTTAGAGCAGGAATCTCCAACTCCAGGCCTTGAGGGCTGCAAACATGTCATGTTTTCAGGATTTCCTTAGTGCAGGTGATGCAATACTCAGGAGATCCTGAAAACCTGACCTGTTTGTGGCCCTCGAAGATTGGAGTTGGAGATCCCTGATATAGAGTACATTTATAATTTGTCAGTTTTTGTATCTCAGTTCAGTATATTAATCCTGATTAAATCCCCAACTCCATTTGCTGAAATGCAGTCCTAAACTTGCAAATAACCTTCACCATGCTTCACTGCTTCCTGCAGACCCTCATTATTGTACCTCTTTCCAGTCCTTTGGTGAACAAACTGCCTTCTTTTATTGACAAATATTTCAACTTTTTACTCGTCAGTTCCACTAACCTGCTGTCATTTTTCTGCACCCCACTTTCTATGTTTTTGTGCATATTTGAATCACTTAGTCTTGTCAAAGATATGGCTTTTTTACTACAATACTTCCATGAAAATAACTTCTGCACAGACTTTTCAGGACAATGGGTATAATTGGATCCCACTGGCTGCCTGTTCTGAGCTGATGATAATGGTAACATCTTCCAAGGTCACAGGGAGTAAAGGGGGTTTACATGTAGCGATGCACCAGTGATCCCGACAATGATCCTGCCTGACCGGGATCACTGGTGCATCGCTACGTGGTTGCTGGTGAGATATCAGACAGGCAGATCTCACCAGCGATCACCTAGCGATGCTCCGACACCCGACGGTCCTTGGGATCGTTCGGGGGTCTCGGGTACAGAATGGGGATCGTTGTTAAGTCTGCCTGTCACACACAGAGATGCAGCCTGGCCAGCGGGAGATCACGGATCAAAAAATGTTCCAAGCCATTTAGTAAAGATCAGCGATCTCCCAGCGGGGGGCTGATCACTGCTAAGTGTCACACACAGCGATATCGCCGGCAAGGTCACTGCTATGTCACAAAATCAGTGATGTAGCAGCAAACTTGTTGGCGACCTCGCTACGTGTAAACCATCCTTAAGCCTAATGTGTGCAATTGCTGCACTAAATTTCTTTAGATCAAAACTGCTCAATGGTATTCAAGATTGCCCATTCCCATTTTTTTGTGCTTGTTGAAAAGAGCTCAAACAGAAACCCCAGTGTGCATTAAAATCTTTGCCTGGGAGAGACCTAGCTGATAAAGTATAACTACCTTGTGTCTTGCTGCTGTGTTCAGTCTTGCAATGGTGTATGATCTTTGACATGAAACTGCCTTCAAGAACCTCACCTGTCTTTTGAAATCTCTTAGGGCCCTTTCACATCAGCGTTTTTCGTAATTCGCGGCAGATGCGGTGAAAAAAACGCATCTGCCGCGTTTGCCGCATAACCGTTCCACTTGCGGCGCAGTTGCGGTTTTTCCCATACAAAGTATAGGGGGACTTGCGGCAGATGCGGCAAGTGCGGTTTTGCACTTGCGGCAGGTGCGGCAGCGAAAAAAAACGCGGTCAGCCGCGGTTTTTTTTTCGCTGCCGCACCTGCCGCAAGTGCAAAACCGCACTTGCCGCATCTGCCGCAAGTCCCCCTATACTTTGTATGGGAAAAACCGCAACCGCGCCGCAAGTGGAACGGTTATGCGGCAAACGAGGCAGATGCGGTTTTTTCACCGCATCTGCCGCGAATTACGAAAAACGCTGATGTGAAAGGGCCCTTACATATGTATCTTATTTGAATTAATAACAGTGTTTTAGCCCACGTATTAAAATACTGATCATTATAATTTTGTTTAATAATTTAATATATTATCGGTTGCTTGCATGCCTAACCATAAATCTATAAAATCCCTGACTTTGTGTAAGTGTTCCTTGATCGACTGATGCTCTTTGAAGCAAAAAGTGCCAACAGTAAAATATGGTGGTGGTAGTGTGGTTGTCTGGGGCAGTCCTGCTACTTCTGGACCTGAAAGACTTGCTGTGGTAAATTAATTCTGCTGTCTACCAAAAAATCCTGAAGGTAAAAGTCCCGCCATCTGTTTGTGACCTCAAGCTGAAGCACACTTGGGTTATGCAGCAGGACAATGATCCAAAAAACACCATAAAGTCCATCTGTGAATGGCTTAAGAGAAAATTAAGACTTAAGTCCTGATCTTAATCCAATTAAGATTCTGTCGCATGATTTAGAAAGGCAATTCATGCTACACAGCATTGTAAAAGACTCATTGCCAGTTATCAAAAATGCTTGATTGTTGCTGCTATGAGTGCCCAACCAGTTATTAGGTTTGGGGGCAATCACTTTTTCACACACGGCCCTATATTTTTGGATTTCTTTTTCCCTTATTAGTACAGGCCTTGATTTATAAACTGCATTTTTGTTTACTTGTGTTTATCTTTGTCTAATGTTTCAATTTGTTTGGTGGTCTGAAACATTTTAGTGTGACAACTATGCAGAAGAGTAAGGGTATGTGCACACTTGTAGGTTTAGCAGCGGTTTAGCAGCGGAAACCGCCGGTCAGTTTCCATGAGGTTTATGTAAATTTATGTTAATCCAAAAGCGGCTTTTGGGTTAACATATAAACCTATGGAAACCGACCCCCGGTGTGCACACACCAGCGGTTTCCACATGCTCATCTGTTGCTAACCCGCTGGGTTCCCAGCGGGTTAGCAAAGAATGAGCATGTTCTATAAACCGGCCGGTTCTGCAGCGGCTGCAAGCAGAATCATGTGCTGCTTCCAGCCGCTGCAGAACCGCCGCCGCTAACCCGCTGTGCACCCGCCGCACACCCGCCCGTCTCCCGCCGCACATACCCGACAGGAAGCCGGTGGACGGCTGCCGAGCTTCCTGTCGGGTCCGCCCAGCCGCCGCCGACACTAAGCCGACGTAAGTGTGCACATACCCTAAGAAATCAGGAAAAGCAAACACTGTTTCGCACCGTGTAAGTTTGGATTTCTTTTTCCATTACTAATAAAGACCTTCATTTATTAACTGCATTTTGTGTTTACTTGTGTTATCTTTGTCTAATATTTAAATTGATTTGCTGATCTGAAACATTTAAGTGCGACAATTATGCAAAAGTGTAAGAAATAAGGAAGGGGGCAAACACCTTTTCACACCAATGTAAATACACAACCCTGCAAAATTGAATTTTTTGAAACATACATTAGAAGTTTTCACTGCTTTTTATGTAATTTGGTGTTCTGATTAACCCTAGAATGCATACCCATAGAAATCTACACATTCACGCACCTGGGGCCTTTTAAGCCTGTTTACAATTATCATGGAATAACTCAGAAAAAATACTTTTCAAAGTTTATTGCAAAGTAAGGATGCATTCCCACTAGCGCTGGGGTCCGCCAGAAGGGAAACCGTAATGGATCTGACCTCCTGGTGACCCCAGCTAAGGCTGGCGGAATCCTGCCATTCTGGCAGCCTTAGCTGGAGTTACCAGGAGGTCAGATCCATTATGTATCCCCTTATGGCGAACCCCAACACTACTGGGAACACAGCCTAAGATGTGTATATTTCAAAACAGAATTATGAGCTCCTTGAGCAACTCTAATAATGTTATGTGATGGGGTGCGTGCAGGAGCCGCAGCAGTACTGTTCCAAAAAATATTTGTTTTAGATGTTCTATTTGAACGTTCTGCTGGATCCACTACTTCTTTTTTTTGTTCCAATAATTTTTATTGAGGTTATGCAAAGCAAATACAATTACATAAGCATAAACAAGAATACATAAACAAGAAAACAAAACAGCCAAGGGAAGTAGATGGGGAGGGGGGGAGGGTTGGATGAGACAAGGACCACCAGGGACCTAAACGCAGATACCACATACATTGTGAACAAAGGCAGAAATAGCAACATGAATAAATCCGTGAACGGCCAGCATCAAAAGTCTAAGTCTCACACAATCGGAACTGCAGACGGGTGGGCCGCCCATCGTGCCCAGTCGTGTATCACCCTGTTTCTGGTAGCATTATCTAAAGCTAGGTGGTATTCATTGTGGAATATCACATTCAGACGATCAGTGACCTCTGCAATAGAAGGGGGGGCGTCCGCCCTCCATTTAGCTGCGATGCTCAACCTTGCAGCAGTTAAAACATTAGAAATCAGCGTTCTGGAGTCCCTGGGAAAGAGATCGATCCCTACATGTAAGATTGCCAGCTGCGGCGAGACCTGGACACGCATGCCAGTTACCGACCCCATCAAGCCAGAGATGACTGCCCCAAAGGGGGCCAGTCTGGGGCAGGACCACCACATGTGGCCCAGTGTACCTCTTTCTCCACAGCCCCTCCAGCATAGAGGGGATCGATCCTGGGAGAAGCGCGCCAGGGTCACCGGAGGGTAATACCACCTCATATGAATTTTCTTCAGGATTTCCAGGTGATTAACACACCTAGAAGCTGCCTGTAAGACCCTCAGTCCCCTATACCAGTCTTCCTCCGGGGCCGTGAACCCCAGGTCTTCCTCCCATCTCCTCATGTAGCTTGGTTTATTGGGGAACAAGGCCGCAGTCAAATGTCTATACACTCCCGACAAAGCTTTTTGTTTCGTGGGGGAAAAAAGGAACTTTTGAAAATGGGAGACCTCAGGGGGAGGACAGGTCCCCCACGTCCCCCCAAGAGAGCTAAAGAAATGTGAGATCTGCGCATATTGGTAGAAAGTCCTCTCTATACCCGGAAATCTCGCACAAAAGCTCGAAAAGGGGCTGAGACAACCCGACTCAAGGAGGTCCGCACAGTTGCGGATCCCGGCCCGCGTCCAAGGACCAATGTTCAGGAAGGGGATATGAAAAGGCAAAGCCCTAATGTCTATATCTTTAGGGGATAATGAGATCTGCTTCCCCACCTCTTCCCTCCAGGTTCGCAAGAGTGAGACCATCGTGGGGAGCTCTCTCGTAGGGGCCAACCACTCCGCCTCCAAAAGATGGCGCAGAGAACCAGTCCCAAGGAGAGCAGACTCGAGACCCACCCAGCCCCCAGTGCCCCTCACCATCCACCAAAGCTTGGCCTCTTGAAGCAGTGTAGCTCTGTAGTATGCCGACAAATTAGGAACTCCCATTCCCCCTTGACTGTAAGGCAGATACATGATATTCCCCGATACTCTGGCTCTTCGGCCTGCCCAGATGTATGCATGCACGGCTCGTTGCAAGCGCGTTAGTAGGTTGGAGGGAATAGACAGAGGCAGATTGCGAAAGAGATATAGAACTTTCGGGAGGAGGAACATTTTAAAATCATGAATGCGCGCCACCCACGACAGGGCTGGCAGGGGGTGAGTGTTTGTTTCTCTGCGCAGGGAGGCCAGGAGAGCATCCACATTAACTGACACTATCCGGTGAGTGTTTGTTAGGGTGATCCTGAGGTACGGAACACCCTCCTCCCTCCAAACGAAGGGAAACTTCTGACGCAGTCTGGCAGCAAGCGGGCCCGGGACACCGATGGGGAAAATCAACGATTTAGTCGCGTTCAATTTATAATATGATAATTTGGTGAACAGGGCCAGGGCGTCCATCACCGCCGACAGGGAGGTCTCTAAGTCAGTGCAAGCTATAATAATATCATCGGCGTAGAGCCCAATTTTATGGGATATCTCACCAACGGAAAACCCAGTTATAGCTGGGTTTGATCTAATAGATTCCGCCAGCGGTTCGATTATCAAGGAAAGGATAATAAAAGTCAGGGGACAACCCTGGCGGGTACCGTTGGTCAGAGAAAAGGCCGAGGAGAGAAATCCGGAGGAGAGCACTCTGGCGTTCGGGTTGGAGTATAAGGCCAAAATGGCCGAGAGAACAGGGCCCCGAAACCCAAATTTCTTTAGGACAGAGGCCAGGTAACCCCAGTGCACCCTATCAAACGCCTTTTCAGCGTCAAGTGACAGGAGGGCACTGGGGATCCCAGCCCTTTCAGCCACACTAATCAAATCAATAAAGCGCCTCGTGCCGTCCTTCGTCTGCCTCCCGCTCACAAAGCCCACCTGATCCACATGCAGCAGCGACGGGGTGACTCTCTGGAGTCGGCATGCCAGGAGTTTTGAGAACACCTTCACGTCGCAGTTGAGCAGTGAAATCGGACGGTAGCTACCAGGGTCATCCGGGGCTTTCCCCTGCTTTGAAATAGTGACAATAGTCGCCGCGAGGGCACAGGGGGAGATGGTACCCGCTCCTTGCCAGAATTTGCACACCCTCGTGAGGAAGGGAGCCAACAAGCGGGCGAATGTACGGTAATAATCGTTGGGGAGACCGTCCGGGCCCGGGGCGGAGTGGCGTTTAGTGGAAGAGATAACCCGTAAGATTTCAGCGTCCGTTATAGGGGAGTTCAGGTCGTCCAGTTGCTCCGGCGACAAGCGGGGAAGCCGCAAGTCGTCCAGGAACCTCTGGAAGTCCTCTGGCGTCGGGGCCGGTGCCGAAGGGTCATCTTTAATGTTATAGAGTTGAGAGTAGTAGTGTGCGAAAGCATCTGCGATCTCGATGGGGTTAGAGGGAAGCACACCAGAGTGGTCTTTCAAGGCCGAGATAGAGGATATAAGCTCCCTTTTCTTAATACGCTTGGCCAGAAGGGCCCCCGCCCAATCTCTTGCGGAGTAGAAGGACAGCTTGGACCAGTGGAGGCATTTCTCATGCTGCGACAGCAGAAATGCCCGCAACTGTGTCCTAACAGCATACAACTGCTGACTCACTCCGGGAGAGGGGGTCGTTTTGTGGATCTCCTTCAGGTCTTGGAGGCGGGCCAAGAGTTCCTCTCTGCGCCTTTCTCTTTCCCTTTTGAGACCGGAGGCCTGTTGGATAAACAGTCCTCTAACATACGCCTTATGGGCCAGCCACATCGTCTCGTCAGAGACCTCCCCGTTATCATTATGGAGAAAATAGTCAGAGAGCGCACGTTCTATATCTGTAACCATCTGCTGACATGATAAGAGGTCTGGGTTGAGCCTTCAGGAGTAGGGTGCCCGAGGTCTGCCCGCCAGGGAGAGGGACAGGGAGGTAGGAGCGTGGTCGGACCACGTAATGAGTCCCAACTTCCGCTTTGGTACAGACAGGCAGGGTCCCACTATCCACCAAGAAAAAAATCGATGCACGAGTAGGACCTATGCCTGTTAGAGTAGAACGTATAGTCCCGCTCCCCGGCGTGCAGGTACCTCCAGATGTCATGCAGGTGTAGAGACCTGCATAGGCGACCCAATTTCCCCCTGGCAACAGCCCGACCCGCCGAGGAATCTGAGTGGCCGGACATTACAGCATTAAAATCCCCAGCCATTACCAGCATACCCCTATAATATTTCTCTACCAGTTTCATAAGAGAGCGGAAAAACTTGATCTGAAAAGCATTTGGCGCGTATAAGGTCACTAGAGTAAACAGCATGTCATACATTTTACATACGAGGATTAGAAACCTTCCAGCAGGATCTGCCACAGACTCCAGAAGCTGAAAAGGAATGGATGATCTAATAAAGATCCCCACCCCCGCCTTCTTCCCATCGCTGTTAGCAAAGTAGGATTTGCCGTAGAGGCGGTGGTGGACTCTAAAGTTATCTGCCTGTAGCAGGTGAGTTTCTTGAACACATATAACGTCCGCTCCGCTCCTGCGGGCTTCAGGCCAGAAGAGAGAACGTTTCACAGGAGAGTTCAGACCGTTCACGTTCATTGAAAATAGTTTAAGGCTCATGGTGGATTGTAGGGGGAGCCCAGATAGTCTCGAATCTCACCAGGGAAAAGTCCAGGACAGGAAGAGGGAGACCCAAGGGGTCGAGACAGGGGTAATAACAACAAAACATCCATGTAAACTGTAGGGGCAGACGGGAGTCTGCTGTGGGGGAGGCAGAGGCCCCACGGATGAGCACCCGGGGGCCCCCATCTCGCCAGGGCAACCAACAGGATAACATTACTCACGAAACCAAACAGGGCGGGGTGCGACATCCCAGCCACGTATACGACTCAAGTGTCACATCATGTGTCAGCGAGCAGTATCCCACACTGGATCCATCCTTTGCTCAACCGGGGAAGCAGGTTTCCTCTTGGCCTGGGAATCAGTGGAACCAGCAAGACCCCAGGCTTTCAGAGCTTTATCCAGCAGCTTGGGGGAAGTGAAGATATGGCGATCCCCCTTGTATGCAAATCGGACTCGCACTGGAGTGCCCCAGCTGTACGGGATTCCAGCAGCCCGCAGGGTCCTGCACATAGGACCGAATTCCTTCCGTTTCACCAGAGTGCCCACATAGAGGTCAGGGTAGGCTGAGACGTTGGTTAAGGCACCGGGCAGCTCCGGATTCCCTCGCAGGGCAAGCATGAGATCTTCTCTGAGTCTGACCGAGGGCAGGCACGCCAGGACATCTCTCGGCAGCGCAGGGTTTACATGGGATGGTTTGGGGATCCTGTGTATGCGATCTGGTTTCACCAGAGCAGGAGCAGTGCCAGGGAGGACATGCAGAATGAGCCTGGAGAGGAGATCAGGCAATGCAGAATCAGCCACATCCTCAGGAATCCCCCTCAGCTTAATGTTAGCCCTCCTGCTCCTGTCCTCCATCTCCCAGAGTTTAGCCTGCTGAGCCTCAAACTTCCTCTCCATAGAATCGAAGCTGTCAGCCAGGGAATTGTGGGCTGAGGCAAACTGAGCCATCTTCTTCTCCAGATTGCCAGTACGCTCCCCGAGGTCTGCTACCTCCTTCTTAATATCTCCTAGTATATTTTGGAGATCTTCATGTATTGTCACCCTAAATGAGGATAGAAGTCTCTGTATAGTTCGCTCTGTAAGTGGTGCATCTATGCCTGCTGCATTCTCCTGCTCCCCCCTCCCCCTCCATTAGAACATAAGGAGGGAGAGCAGGGCCTCTGCTCTGGTGCCATCTTAGCCTGAGAGGGAAGGGGGCCCCTGTGGAAATAGTCCATAACCCTGGGGGTACCTGGCTGTGATTTCGAGCTCCGAGGCATCCTGGGGTTCCAGGGGTGTTGCACGGTTCTTTGGGATCGATTGCAGGCCGGGTGAGAAGTGCTGGGAGCTGCTGTGAGTCTGTGACCAGGGAGCCCTGAAGTTATGCAGCTGCTTCCATGAAGGTCGAAGCCACGCCCCCCGATCCACTACTTCTTCATCATCTGAAGAATCGCTGGAAGATGAAGTTGATACATTAGTTGGTGGCATGTACTCTTCATCAGACAAAGAAATTTCACTTTCATCATCACTATCAAAAATGATTGCCTCGATTTCATGGTCAGTCAATCCCCTGGAAGTAGACTGTGCCATTGTAATTTTAGATGTCAGTAAACTAAAAAGAAAAAAAAAAAAGATTACAATCAGGCTTGTGCACTGTAAACAGTATGTGATAAGACTCTTTGTTAGGGTCCCAGCACACCAAGCGATATAAAGCAGGTAAAGTGCAGCCCCCCTCCTCTTACCTCCAACAGATCACTTTCTTGTAGTGCAGTAGAAGCCTCTGGTTTTGGAGCTCGGAAAGTTTCTATTTCCAGACAAAAGAAAGCTGATTTCTTCCTCCAAAGTCTTTCCAGCAATTAGGACAAAAAGACCTGCGATGAGGTCAGAGACACATGACTTTGTAAGGGAGCCTCCCTTCCAAGATCACATGACCATGTTTTCATGCAGAATCCACACTCTTCCCAGCAATAGCAGAGTCATAAAAGTTCTTCCCCAGCAACAATACAGACAAAAAGACTGAGTATCACATGTAAACCTAGTACAGGCCTAAAAGGCCCCAGGTGCGTGAATATGGGGTAGTCCCAAAAAAAGGTTGTTATACCTAAATGTCTGTAACATAAAAATATATGAATAACTGGAAATTACTAACAACTATATACCTGAGGATTACCTAGATTTTAAAAATTCAAACTAAAGTACTTTTACAGAAAATAGAAAATAAGTAACCTGACAGGCCTGCAAGGCCCCAGATATGCGTTCTAGGGTTAAGAAAATGACCTCCATTTTTTTCCATCATGTAAGGATTTTTTGTAAAACCAAGATCGATATTTTTGCTAAAATCCTATTTAAAAAGGAATTCTGTCGAACAATTGTACATGTAATATCTGGCAACAGTGGTTTTTATCCATTTAAATTTATGTATAAATATACAGAGGCCCCCCCTGCTGGCACACGGCTCCCATCGGTATACAGAGGCCCCCCTGCTGGCACACAGCCCCCCCCATCATTATATAGAGGCCCCCTGCTGGCACACGGCCCCCCTTCAGTATACAGAGTCCCCCTGCCTCCACATTGATCCCACCCTCCGATGTCCGAAGGTATCCGGGGTCCTCCGTCCACTTTCCTCGCTTGCTTGCAGTGTTTCCCTGTGCGCTCGGCATAAGCGGACACTATGCAGCCTGCTGTATGAACTGGTTACCACGATACACATCGGGTAACCAGGGGTTACGTTTCAAGGAAGCGCCGGCACACACGCACCTTCTCTCACAAAACCTAAGTACCTATTTAGCGCAGAACCGCTAAATACTTAGAGCGCAGGTGTGTGGACATGGCCTAAATTGTGCATGTTTGTGTAACTGAAGAAATCCTATTATAAGCCTAAAATAAAAAAAATCACAGACGTTTCCTTTGAAAGATTTAGTTTTATACCACAGGCTCAATAAATCAGTTTACAAAGCTCTCGGATGTAGATGTGTCAGTAAAATGAATGGATTCAGAATATAGCAATAGGGTCTTTGCTATAACTCTTTTTTGCTCAAAATTATAATCTGAAAGCAGAACCTTGGACTATGTTTAGCACCTCTGATGCGTGCAAATAATCTTTTATATCATTGCAAACCAACTGTTCTCATCTGTCCGTCTAAAATGCAGGAGAGAGAAGAATAAAAGCACAGCTCATTTTTATGTCATTTGTATTTTATGTTGACCTAGCATGGAAGAAAATATCAATTTGATGCAGAAGCTTTAAATCACATAAACTTTATCATAAAGTCGACCACAGATGGATGTTGTGACTTGTTCATTTTCCGTTTTATGATAGTTTAAAACTTGTTTTTGAAAGCTCGTGTTTGTTTCTCAAAAAGAAAAAAGACTTAAAAAGGCAGGAAAGATCATAGCCAAGGTTACCATGTGACACAAATGACCCATATTATCTGACGAATACAGAAAATACACAACATATAAAGTGCCCTGTCTTTGGGAAACAATAAAACAATCCATTTCTTCAGCTTTATTAAATGAATGTATCAATTTCATGATACAATGGAACTTGGCTCTTGGTTATAGGACAAATCTACTCAAGTAAATTGATACTTTATATTTTAAAGGAAATGTTCAATGAAAAAAATGACCTATTTGTTCAAATCACATTTTGTGTTACACATATATTAAGACATTTTTGTTAAAATTATTATAGTATTTTGATAAAAAGCAAAAGTAGTAATTGTTACTTATGAGTGAATATACTAGTGCATCTCAATGAATTAGAATATCATCAAAAAGGTATTTTATTTCAGTAATTCAATACAAAAAATGAAATGCATAATTTAAATAGAGTCATTACACACAGAGTGATCTATTTCAAGTGTATTTTTCTGTTAATGTTGATGATTATGGCTTACAGACAATGAAAACCCAAAGAACATTATCTCAGAAAATTAGAGTAGGGAGGATGAGGGGTTAAAAACCGCATTGCCGCATTCGATGCTACATCAAAGGGTGAATATAATATTGATTTATTAGTCCACGGGTTTCAGGGCTCCCAGAAACATCCTGAAACATGGCAATATCACATCTATTTATGAGATGCACTAGTACTCCAAAGTGTTCGTTACTCGTATGAATGAATATTAGGCTATTCTGGCTCCTCGTTACTCGGTGAGAATTGTTGGAATTGCATTATGAGACTTGAGTGAGCTGCCTAGCATGTTTGGTGACTTATTTTCAGCCAATAAACATTCTGGGATTGCTTGCCAGTCATAGTAATGCCATATTCATCTTTGATAATGGCATTACTGTGATTAGCAGGCGCAGTATACCGTAACTAAAAAGTAAGGAAGCCCTAACCAGATCAGCAATGAATTTTGACGAGACAGTAAAAAGGCAGAATTGAATGGAAAAAAGGCAGCAATTAATGATAAAGTGCTAAAACTGAATGGGAGCAGCATGCAGATAATGCCTGCATGCATTTCTGTACACAGTTGTCTGCTGTGATTGACAGGCTCATTCAAAGCAAAAAGAAAAAAAAGCCATGTGGTCACACAGCTTTTGCAATATCCAGCACAGGTAATGCAAACAGCTGGGAGATGCAGTCCTTACCCAACTCATCTCGATTGCCTTGGTGTGGTGCCAATAGGGGTAATATAAGAGGTTACTGACAGCTGTGATTTGTCAAAAAATCACAGCTGTCACCGAGCCCTGGGTTGGTAATGGAGATGCATCTGTTAGACACTCCCATTACCAACTCTGTAAGTAACAAAGAAATCCCAAATGCACAAATTTGTTTTACCAGGAAAAAACACACTCTTTCACCAATCTATTAACTACAAAATAACACCTCTGCAGGTCCAATATATTCCATACATGATGTCCCATCATCCTGCTACATCCAGAAGCCATAGTCAGTAGTGACATTACATGATGGGACTGCTCACTGTGGCTTCTGGGTAAGAGTGACCTAAAGTGAACTGACTGCCAGTATGTCAGAGTGTTAGGTAGTGCAGTACGACAGTTTCACTTTGAGTTTATCTAAGGTCTCTTCTGGCTATTCATACAGTCGTAAGAAGAAAAATATATCAGGGCCATTTGCCCATGATTTTCATGGTTGCTATATTTAATGCACAATAAAAACATATGCACCCTTGCCGAAAAATCCTTGCACAGTACCTGCTGCGTGGGCAAGATTCGACCTTAAGTGAACTTAATGTCAGACTATTGGAGTGCATGTTACTGTGCAGGCCGACAGTCCCACTTTGAGTTTACCTAAGGTCACTTCTAGGTATTCACACAGTACCAGCTGTGTGAGCCAGATGCAACTTTAGGCGAACTCAATGGTGGACTTTGGAGTATGCATCACGGCAGTCTGATAGTCCCGCTCTGAGTTCACCTAAGGTAACATCTGGCTATTCACACAATACCTTCTGTGTGAGACAGATGCTATCTTAGGTGAACTCAGTGCTCGACTGTAAGAGTGTGTGCAACTGCACTGTCCAACAATTCAGTAGCTGTGAGAACTATATACATTAAAGGAGTCTTTAAGGTACAATTTAAGGAGTTCCCAGGTGATTGGACACCTGCAGGTTTTTAATTTTGGGAAGGGTTCACAACCTCCAGATTTGTCAGCAGGTGTGAACACCAGGAACCTTAAAATCGCCCTTTTACATCCCTTTAAGAGACCGTTTAACACTAGAAGTCCCAGAAATTTCGAGCTTCCCCTGAAGTCCTGAAAGAGGGTCAAATGACCTTTAGTCCAAACTGACAACTCTGATGGCTCCAATTAGCATCCTTTCATTTGTAAATGTGGCCTAAAATTTTTCAGGTAATTCAACCCGTCTCTGGGTTCCAAAGGTAGAAATATTAAATGACCCCTCTCTGGGACTTTTAGTGTTAAGGTTCTTTGAGTTTGCAGGTTTCGGGACATCTGCAGGCTGGGAACTTTGGAAAGAGTTTACAAGCTCCACATGTGCCAGCAGCTGTGAACTCCAGGAACCTTTAAATGTCCCTTAAATATCCTTTCAATGTTTGCACCCAAAACAGTTACCAGAAGACCTGGTGGGTTAAAACTCTGGTAACTTTAAGCTTACCTGAGTTCACAGCCATCGGGTCTTGCAGTAACTTTCAATCGGATAATTTAAGGGAGCCTTTAAGGGCCCTTTCACATCTGCGTTTATTTGAAATCGCGGCAGATGCGGTGAAAAAACCGCATCTGCCGCGATTGCCGCATAACCACTGCACTTGCGGCGCGGTTGCGGTAATCCCCATAGAAAGTATAGGGGGACTTGCGGCAGGTGCGGCAAGTGCGGTTTTGCACTTGCGGCAGGTGCGGTCGCGAAAAAAACCGCACCTGCCGCAAGTGCAAAACAGACATTTGCAGACATTTACAACTAAAGTGGGAGAATCTGTCCACAGGACAACTATTAGGCCTTGCTCCTACTTGAGCATAAAAGGGAGAAGTGCAATGCAGGAAATAATAGCATTGCACTTGCTCCAATGTTATTCAACGAGGTAGTGTTCATCTGTGAGTTTTTCTCTGATTGAGGAATAAATTAGAGTATGCTGTGTATGGCTGCGTATATTGGACAAAACTTGCAAATTCAAGTTTATGGGTGCAAGAAAAAAACTGACGTCACGCAGACCTTCCATATGCCGACTGTGTTTGTCATATACATTACCATTTTATAGCATATAATACTGTAAATGGTCCTGTATATTATTGTAGAATAATAGATTTTGAGAAAAAAAATGCGTTGTACACAGATAGCATACGTATGTCATGTGAGTGGAATATGGATGCTAGGTGAGGAAAAAACTGCACACTGTCATGACAGATGGAATGATATACGCTTGACACTTTCCAACTTTTCTGGATGAGAATCGGATCGATTTTTTATACACAAGTGGGAGCGAGCCCTAAGTTGTATACTTCACAATTTGGCCTTTGTGGAAGACTGGCAAGAGGAAAGCCAGTTTTGAAAACAAGCCATAAGAAATCCCTTGCCATCTTGCAAAAACCTATGAAAGGAAAATAGCTAGCATGTGAAAGAAGGTGCTCTGGTCTAATAAGACCAAAGTAGATAATTTTCGGCTAATTGAAAACTGCTGTTTTTGGCAGAAAACTAACACTGCAAATCACCCTTAAAACACTTTTCCCATCATCAAACATGGAGGTGGCAGCATCATGCTATGGGGAGGCTTTTCTTCAGCAAGAACAGAGAGACTGGTCAGAGTTGATGGGAAGATGGATGGGGCTAAACACCTGTTATTGGGACGTCACACACGTCAATATCACTTGCAATATCGCTGCTGCACATGACGTTGCAGCGATATTGACGATGAGATCGCTGGCGACATTGATGTGTGACGTCCCCATTAGAGGCTGCAAAAGGCTTGAAACTTTGGTGTGGGCTCACCTTTCAGCAGGACAGCAATCCTAAATATTCTGCCACAGCTTCAATGGAATTGTTTAGATAAAAACCTATTCATGTGTTTTAATAGCCCAGTCATATTCCAGAAATACATTCCATTGAAAATTTGTGGCAAGGCTTGAAAATTGATGTTTACAGATGCTCTTCAACCAGTATCACTAAGCTAGGGATATTTTATAAAGCAAAATGGCCAAAACTTTCAGTATCTAGATGTGTAAAGCTGGTAGAGACCTACTCCAAAAGATTAACAGCAGTTATTGCAGTGAAAGGTAGTATATAAGTGTATAATATATGGACTCCTGGAGAGTGAATATAAATGCACGTCACAATATCCAAATTTACATTTTCAAAACATTTAGAAAACCATATATCATTTACCCTATGCAAATACTTGGTACGTTGTGTTGATATATCACATAAATTCCCAATACAATACATTTACTTTTGTGGGTGTATTGTGAAAATGGGTTGAAAAGTTCACAGGGTATGAAGATGTTTTCAGCACTGTGTATCTTATATAAAAAGCACCAAAATTTTTTTAATAAGAAATGGTGAAGATAGTGTACATTTTCTCAATTGCATCTGGAAAAATGAAGGCATTAGGAAAGGCTACAAAGAGCCAAGAGCATGACCAAGCACCCATGGCTATTTCACAGCGTTGACCCCTTTTCTTAAATACAACGTCATTTACATAACTAGGTATCACTTTTATGGTCCAGAAAAAAGCAGTCTCCTAATCTCTGTGCAAAAGAATCCCTTTAAATCAAAATGTATGTTGTATAAAAGAAATAAAATCTTTAAAATTAAATCATTAATGGAAAAATGTGCTTTTACATATTAGAAGAAAAGTCAAAAATGAAGACTGATTCTTCATATCTATCAGTCCAAGTATAGAAAACAAATAGGCGGCACTCACCGTGTGTTCGTAGGTGCTTTCTTTATTGAAGAGGTGCGGGGAGGGGGTGCATGAAGGTACAGACGACAGGTCCTGTTTCGCGGTTTGCCCGCTTCTACAGACCTGTAGAAGCGGGCAAACCGCGAAACAGGACCTGTCGTCTGTACCTTTATGCACCCCCTCCCCGCACCTCTTCAATAAAGAAAGCACCTACGAACACACGGTGAGTGCCGCCTATTTGTTTTCTATACTTGGACTGTAAATGCTTGACTGGCTGATGCAGGCGTAGCACCACCAGGTGGCTGGGGATAAGACAGCGGTCTGTCTTTATGGAGAAATAAGAAAGACCAATAGCCCTGAAGGTGCCCGGTGCCCCTACCTTTCTATACATATCTTCATATCTATCATTTTGTTCACAAATGAGTTGCTCTTGTGTACTTGAATCCTGTTAGTGCTTTAATTTATTGCACCTGCCTATTCAATGTGACAGAATCTCAAAAAAAATCTAACGAGAAAGAAATCAACAAAAAGGCATAAAAGACAAAGAAATATGTAGCCATAAATGCTGAGTGCTTATGTATCTCTGGGAATGAAGGAATAAAAATTCACGCGCCGTACTAATTAATCAGTGGTGCAATATCAATGTATCAATTATATGTTGGTTTATTGTGACATGTATAGCTGATGCCATGGGTCTAGTTAAAAGAAGACGGCAGCGTGCTTTCAGCACAAGTAAAATAAACCAGCATGTAATTGATATCTTGAGTTTCCTGCACTGATTAATTAGAAGAGGTTTCTCATTTGCTTTTGTCCTATTCACCAGATGCTGAATGTAGATCTGCAGTGGATAAACTATTGTATGCCATATTACACTCTGTGCAAACTATTCGGGTCATAGTAATGTTTGCACTGTACAGTTAGAGAAATTTTCTAACTACCTGATTTAGTAATATTACGCAATGTCAGGGCCAGATAATAAGATATATCTTCTAAATAACGTATCTCGCAAATATTATATAAGGACAATGCACAGAAATACCATATAGAATATGTATCAGACACATCAAAAAGAAGAAAGCATATTTCACACAGGAGCTTTCAAAACAGGAGGATCTGGCTCCAGAAACGGCAAGTGGAAGCACAGTGTACACATCAGAGAAACACAGCCCACATTAGAGAAGCACAGCGCACACTTCAGAGCACAGCACTCACATCAGAACACAGCGCACACATCAGGGAAGCACAGCACACACGTCAGAGAAGCACAGCACACACATCAGAGAAGCACAGCGCACACTTCAGAGCACAGCGCACACATCAGGGAAGCACAGCACACACATCAGGGAAGCACAGCGCACACATCAGGGAAGCACAGCACACACATCAGAGAAGCACAGCGCACACAAAAGAGAAGCACAGCACACACATCAGAGCACAGTGCACACATCAGGGAAGCACAGCGCACACATCAGGAAAGCACAGCGCACACATCAGGTAAGCACAGTGCACACATCAGAGAAGCACAGCGCACACATCAGAGCACAGCGCACACATTAGTGAAGCACAGCACACACATCAGGAAGCACAGCACACACATCAGAGCAAAGCGCACACATCCGAAAAAAACAGAGCACTCATCAGAGAAGCACAGCGCACACATCCGAGAAGCACAGTGCACACATCCTAGAAGCACAAAGCACATATCAGAAAAGCAGAGCATACACATCCAGGAAGCACAGCAAACAAATCAAAGAAGCACAGTGCACAAGTAAAAGAAGCACAGCCCACACATCAGAGAAGCACAACCCACACATCAGAAAAGCACAACCAACACATCAGAGAAGCACAGTGCACACATCAGAGAAGCACAGCGCACACATCTGAAAAGCACAGCCCACACATCAGAGCAGCACAGACCACACATCAGAGAAGAACAGACCACACATCAGAGAAGCACAGCCCACACATCAGAGAAGCACAGTGCACACATCAGAGAAGCACAGTGCACACATCAGAGAAGCACAGCGCACACATTAGAGAAGTATAGTGCACCTTTTAGTGGAGCACAGCGCATTCATCAGAGAAGCACAGCACATACATCAGAGAAGTATAGTGCACAATTTAGAGGAGCACAGCACACACATCAGAGAAGCACAGCGCACATCAGAGAAGCAAAGTGCACACATCAGAGAAGCACAGTGCACACATCAGAGAAGCACAGCGCACACATCAGGGGAACACTGTGCACAAATAACAGAAGCACAGCATACCCATCAGAGAAGTATAGTGCACAATTTAGAGGAGCACAGCGCACACACCAGAGAAGCACAGCGCACACATCAGAGAAGCACATTGCACACATCAGAAAACAAAGCGCCCACTTCTGAAATGAACAGCGCACATCAGAGAAGCACAGCGCACATTAGAGTTGGTCCGTAGAAGCAGCGAGGCCCGCTGCGAAATGGGGAACCGTCACCAAGCCTCAGCACTCCCCTCCCTCCCTTGCTAATGTCTGTGTATGAAAAGATGCATGGATTAAAGTTTTGAAGACTCTCCGCTTGTGGTGAGTTGCCGTGTTTTCTTATCTTTATTACTACCTGCACATTAGAGAAGCACAGTGCACAATTTAGAGGAGCAAATTGCACACATTAGGGCCCTTTCACATCAGCGTTTTTCGTAATTCGCGGCAGATGCGGTGAAAAAACCGCATCTGCCGCGTTTGCTGCATAACCGTTCCACTTGCGGCACGGTTGCGTTTTTTCCCATAGGAAGTATAGGGGGACTTGCGGCAGATGCGGCAAGTGCGGTTTTGCACTTGCGGCAGGTGCGGCAGCGAAAAAAACCGCGGCTGACCGCGGTTTTTTTCGCTGCCGCACCTGCCGCAAGTGCAAAACTGCACTTGCCGCATCTGCCGCAAGTCCCCCTATACTTCCTATGGGAAAAACCGCAACCGTGCCGCAAGTGGAACGGTTATGCGGCAAACGCGGCAGATGCGTTTTTTTCACCGCATCTGCCGCGAATTACGAAAAACGCTGATGTGAAAGGGCCCTTAGAGAAGTACAGCACACTCAGAGAAGTATAGTGTACTATATAGAGAAGCTCAGTGTACACATTAGAGAAGCACAAAAACACATGTATCACAAGCAGAACAGGTACATCAAACAATTACAGTACAGATATAATAGAAGCATAGAGCATACTTCACAAAAGAGTGCATACATCATAGAATACAGAGCACAATTTAGAGAAGCATAGAACGCACAAGAGAAGCACCTCACATGTTGCACAAACATTGCTTACATGCAGTGCACATGTCACACAAACACTGTACATGCCTCACAAAAGTACAGGGCACAAATAATACCAACACACTGCAAAAGTCAGACAAGCACACAGAAGACTTGATAAAGAAACACAGCCCAAATGTCACAAAACCAGAGTACGGTATATATGACACGCTAGCATAGCTCTCAAATTATGATGAATTTGTTAAGTGTGCTCATTCATGTCCAGTCTTGGCTGCGCTCCCACATTTCTGAAAATCATCAGCCTTGGCCTGAACTGGCATAAAAATGACAAAAGGTGCAACTATGGGTTATTCAGTCTTAGGCTAGGGTCACACTTGCAAAATTCTAAGTTCCCAGCATTGTTTGCAGAGAACTTAGAACTTTTCTCTATCATGATGCGCTCCCCTGTGCATGGTGCAAATCCCACTCCCCGCAGCCTGCTGTGTAGCTGGTATCCAGGAAACACAGCGGGTTGCTAGGGGCCGCGTTCTCCACTACGCAGCCTGCGTGAAGGCTGCATAGTGAGAGAAAAATTCTACGTTTTCTGCAAATCATGCAGAGAACGTAGAATCTGTCAAGTGTGACCCTAGCTTTACGCAAGAATAAACTGCATAATGAATTGGGACCATAGTATCAGATATACCTTATGGAACAAAAGTTCATTGCTGTAAAGGATTAACGATGTTGCATGGGGAGATATTTAAGGCTAAGTGCCCACAATGCATTTTTGTACAAAACTGCAGCACCCACAGCTTTGTAATGAAGGTCAATATGGTTTTCCAAAAGCTCTGCCCAGATGTGCATTTTTGGGTCCTGTGTTTTTGCTGTAGAAAACGCCTCACTTTTTTAATGTCCCTGCAATTAATATGCCCATTTTTGGGCTGCGGTTTTGAAATGACAGTCATTCTAATCAGCTGGAAAATGCAGCACTAAAGGAACACAGCACAAACGCACCAGAAACGCGTTGGTGCATTTTTTGAAACAGCTGCATTTGTGTTGCTGAAAAACACAACATAAATGCTGCTCAAAAAATGCCCACAGTGGGCAAATAGCCTAACTGTTTAAAATTAAGTGCAATAAAAAAAAAAATCACATTTTTTTTCAGAAAACTGCCAATTTTTCATAATATCTCTTTTATACATCAGTAATTAATTACATTTTCGTGACCAAAAACTGTTTGTCATAGAATGAAGCAATAATAAAGTGTAAAGGGCCTTAGAGTAATTCACAGAAATGTACACTACTTAAAAATACTTTGTTGTTATAAATGTAAAAAGTGATAAAAAAAAAACTATACAAAAAGCAAAAAATTACTTGAAAAAGAAGTGACAAAAACAGGAAAAATCTATTCCTTCTTTGTGCCTACTAATATGCCCTACCTAACTGTGGAAGTTGGCACTCTCTTGAACGCAGTACGGCACGCCCCCTCACCAAAGACTGTCCCATTTACCACCCTAATACACCCTAATTGGGGCAGGCGAGAATAATTAAAAAGATGTCTGAAAGTAATATAACAAAGAAAAAAGTAATATTAGGGTGCTTTCACATCTGCGTTTTTCGTAATTCGCGGCAGATGCGGTGAAAAAACCGCATCTGCCGCGTTTGCCGCATAACGGTTCCACTTGCGGCACGGTTGCGGTTTTTTCCATAGGAAGTATAGGGGGACTTGCGGCAGATGCGGCAAGTGCGGTATTGCACTTGCGGCAGGTGCGGCAGAGAAAAAAACCGCAGTAAGCCGCGGTTTTTTTCTCTGCCGCACCTGCCGCAAGTGCAATACCGCACTTGCCGCATCTGCCGCAAGTCCCCCTATACTTCCTATGGAAAAAACCGCAACCGTGCCGCAAGTGGAACCGTTATGCGGCAAACGCGGCAGATGCGGTTTTTTCACCGCATCTGCCGCGAATTACGAAAAACGCTGATGTGAAAGGGCCCTTAGACACCAGTGTAGATATAAACACCAAAATAAGACACATACGGTAATAAACCGGAAGGGACAGAGAAAACAGGGAAATCCCAACGTTCCAATAAAGTATTTGTTTTAGTTTTGTACATTTCTGTGAATTACCAAAAACTGCTTCCTATCTTAGGAGTTGTAAGAGCGCTGTCTATTTTTTCCATTCTCTGAACTCGAACCGAAAATATGGTCGTATTATTGAAAATATTCTCCATTAAATGCAAAAAAACTAACATTTTCTAAAACATTAAAAGGAGGTCAGGCATTTTATTACCTGCTCATATCACAAAGTTTTACCCCTTATAGTTTAGGGGATTTTATTATCAAATAGTGTAAACTCTTATCATAGGCATTATAAATAAATTAGAGCGCAAATAGTACATAACCCTCATGTTAGAACTTTTTACAGACTGACCTCAAGATCCTTATAATTTCTGTCATCATGTTTGACCATGTAAAATGTGTTTCCTCTTGCTATAAATCTTACTTTTTTTGTGGAAAGATTGCACTGTTACCACCAAATATTTCCTATTCTTATTTAAAATCTCACTAGCTGTCAAATCTACTCCTCAAAGTATGACAAGAAAATGACAGGATGATCCATTGTTATTTCTCTATCAAATAATAGTAATAGCTTTTGTTGTAGTTAAACATCTGAAATGAATAAATGCCAGGTATATATATATTCAGTCCATACATTGAGTGTCATTTCATGTATGCAACAGTTTGTATCGGTGTAATTTACACAATTTAATATTACAAACAAGACAGATGTCATGTTATATGACTAACTAGCTGTAGAATCCAGCGTTGCCTGGAATAGTAACTAACTGTTCTTAATCAAGACTCTTGTCCCATTACACAGGTTATGTGGAGTAAGTTCATGTGGTTCCAAGGAGTTGATGAACTCGGTTGGATAGAATAGTGCTTGATAAGGGATGTTGTGGTCTTAAAGATAAATTAAAGCTTTTTTGAAAATGTATTCAGTGAAATTGATAAGTTGCTGAGGATTTCCATTTTTAACCTGCATGAGGATGTCCTCGCTGACATCCATGACATTTGAACATTGTCCAAATGTTAATAGGATTTGAAATGTTGCAGGTTGTTCGAAGAATAGCAAAGAGGTGTCTAAGTTGCTTTAGGGTACCTTTACACACGGCTACATTTGTAGCTTGTCACCAGGTAACTCACTGGTTGCAGTGAAATCATGGATACATGGTTCTATCTTGTTGCTGTGTACAAATGGAATCATGTATCCATGATTTCACTGCAATCAGTAAGTTACCTGGTGACAAGCTACAAATGTAGCCGTGTGTAAAGGGGCCCTTAGGGTTTGTGTGGCTACTGCTTCACTGAGAGTCATGTCCCAGTGTGCGTCATTTTTGAGAAGTCAATGTGTGCGGCCTCATGCTGTATACTTAGGGTTGTGTGTGACCTCCTGCTGTATACTAATGGTACCTTTACACACCGCTACCGAAGGTAACAACAGGTAGGCACCGCACGTGCACGCGCGCGTTTTCAACGGTTGCTAACGGTACCTGATACCGCAGTTACACGCCGCCACAAGGTGCTCCGCAGAAGGTATTTTCGGGCCCTGGAAGTGCTGACAGGTGCCGCAGGTTACGTTCTGTGGAGCACCTTCCCTGATTTACATGCCGCTACCACAAGGGAATCTGGGCGTACATATTGTGCGCCGTAACTACATAGACGTGACAGAGTTGAGTATTATGCGATGCTCGTACGGTGATTGGACAATGCAATAACATCATGATTGGCCAGCCAGCGCAGGAAGGCTGGCTAATACATGACGCTATAGCAAATGTGTAGTGTGACTGGTCAGATCGTTAAATATTCCGCCCTGTGCAGGGACAGCCAATGGGTACACAGTAGCCCCCACCAATGAAAGCTGATGGGGCGTGGTATTCATGACACTCAAGCACGCCCCAGGTAACTCAAATACCGTACCTGTTCCCCGATTACACGCCGCTACCATAGGGTTTATACCTGCTTGTTTTTCAGCGCGGCAGAAAGACAGGTATCCAAAGAGACAGGGAGCAACAGCCTGAATTACACGTTGCCACTTCGCGGTGTTTTGAAGGTAAAAGGTACAATTGTGTCCGACACCTGCCGATTTCTACCTTTCGGTAGCGGCGTGTAAAGGTACCATTAGGGTTGTGTGCAGCCTCCTGCTGTATACTGGGGGTTGTATGCAGCCTCCTGCTGTACACTGGGGCTGTGTGTGTTCTCTTGCTGTATACTGGGGTTGGTGTACGACTTCCTGTGATATACTGGGGGCTGAGTGCAGCCTTCTGTGGTATACTGGTATTTCTCGCTTGGGGCACATTTTTGTGCATGAGCTAATATAGTTTCATAAATCTGATTTACCAAACAGAGTCTTATTACCATATATGGGTACAGGGGGCACTATTACCTTAAGGTACACAAAGTACTATTACGATATATGGGCACAGTGGGCACTGTTACCATGAGGGACACAGTCCTTTTACAATATATGGGCACAGTTACCATATATGGGCATAGGGAGCACTATTACCATGAGGGACACAGAGTACAATTACACTCCTATCACCATATATGGGAAAAATTACCATATATTGGCACAAAGGCAACTATTACCATGAAGGTCACAGAGTACTATTACCATATATGGGGGATTTTACCATATATAGGCATATTACCACATATGGGACACAGTTACCATATATGGGCATATTGCCATATACGGGCACAGTTACCATGTATGGGCACAGGGAGCACTATTATCATGAGGGACACAGAGCATTATTACCATATATTGGTGATATTACCATATATGGGAGTATTACCTTATATGGGCACATTACCATATATGGGCAATATTGCCATATATGGGAAATATTACCAAATATGGGCCTATAGTGGACATACATACACTCAGCTTCACAAATTAGATGTTCTAAAATCTTGGGGTTTGACAAATATATTTTTAGTTTGCTAAAGTTTATATAATTGATGGACCGTGTTATGAACCGATGACATTCAGATTCCGTAGAAGTTGTTGGTAACTGTACTGACCGCAATCCCTGACAACACACCACAACTAGAAGTAGCCGTGGGGTGTAACTAACCAGACCTAGACACAACTACGGACAGACAGAGAACTAACTGCTCCTAAAGATGGATGTAGGAAAAGCTATCTTGCCTCAGAGCAGAAACCCAAAAGAATAGCAAACCCCCCACAGATATTGACTGGGAAACAAGAGAAGGAAAAAACTAACACAGGCAGAGTACAAGGTTTAGCAAAAAAGGCCAAACTAGCTGTACAGGAAAGACAGAATAGAACACTATTGCGGTCAGTATAAAACACTATCAAAAACCACCAACAGCAGATATTACAAAAATTATCCTGAGTCACTAAGACTCGGCGAACTCTATACCTGCAAACTTCTATGAATCAAATGCCAGGAGAACTGGAAATAACAGATAATAGTGAATGGCAAAATTCCTAGGAAGAAAACTTCCTATCTGAGAGCAGATAAACAAATATACAGACTAAATTGCAAACCCACAGCTCAGAATAAGACAAAACATAAGCCGATCCTTAAGCACACAAAAGTGTGCCACAAAATAACAAAAAAACATTCACTTATCTTGCAAAGATCTCCACAGTGCAGAAGAAATCAGAGAGATGTGAACTCCTCCAGGAACAAAAGACAACTGGCAAGGATCAATCCACTTCAACCCATTATATGCTCCAAGAACCAGATTGCCAATTATCACCCTCACCTGTGAAGCCCACACAGTCAGCTGGATCACCAGCAACAACCACCGGAGGGAGCTCCAATGAATTCACAACAGGACCACACACTTGGCTTGTGGTGGCTCAAGAACCTGACACTTTTTGATAAGCGTATTTGCAAAAACAAATAGATGTGTGTTAGAGTAAATGGAAATGTGAGTTTTCTCCTGATAAGTAAAACTATCTAATTGGTTGAGGATTTTCTATATCACATGAGCAACTTTTTTTCAAATGAAATAGTCCACCTTGCAAAAGAAAAACAAACAAACATATATTGGCTCCCAGCATGAATCCATTTCAGTTTTTCAGCACCTGGTCTTCTGGGGTTTGCATACCATTTTAAGGGCAACGTAAATCCTATACCTAATCAGCAAATGTTATTGGACTACAGCGCTCTCACTTCTGCTTCCATGAGATTCATCCAAAGGAATTAAGAACAAAGCAGCCCAATAGTGGCTACTGATTAGCTGCAGGAATCATGTAACATAACTATGACACACAAAGTTTAGCAGACCTAGAGTCAGCATAGTGGAAAGGTGCTTTATGTTATGAGGGGGGACTACTTTATTTAGTGGACAACCCATTTAAGTCAAAGAAGTGGACAACCCCTTTAAGTCACAAGTAAAAATACAGTTTTTTCCCACAATTTGCAGCTTTATGATCATCAATGCATTTATTCTAAGTGTGGTCCTTTATAATGGACATTTCTCATTTTCTACATGTGATGGAAGAGCTCTGAATTGGCATTCTCCAAACTAAAGAAAAACACATAATCAAGAGCATTTAATGATACAGTCATATAAAAAAAGTTTGGGCAACCCTCTTAATCTTACTCATTTTTTTTTTTTAAATTTGGATTTTTGCAACAGCTATTTCAGTGTGATATATGTAATAACTGATGGACACAGTAATATTTCAGGATTGAAATGAGGTTTATTATACTAACCGAAAACGTGAAATATGCATTATTTCAAAATTTGACACCTCAACAGAAAAGTGACATTAATATTTAGTAGATCCACCTTTTGCAAAAATAACAGCCTCTAGTCGCTTCCTGTAGCTGTAATGAGTTCCTGGATCCTGGATGAAGGTATTTTTGACCATTCCTCTTTACAAAACAATTCCAGTTCAGTTAAGTTTGATGGTCGCCGAGCATGGCAGCCTGCTTCAAAACATCCCACAGATGTTCAATGATATTCAGGTCTGGGAACTGGGATGGCCATTCCAGAACATAGTAATTGTTCCTCTGCATGAATGCCTGACTAGATTTGGAGCGGTGTTTTGGATCATTGTCTTGCTGAAAGATCCATCCCCGACGTAACTTCAACTTTGACACTGATTCTTGAACATTATGCTCAAGAATCTGCTGATACTGAGTGGAATCCATGCGACCCTCAACTTCAACAAGATTCCCGGTGCCATCATTGGCCACACAGCCCCAAAGCATGATGGACCCTCCCCCAAATTTGACAGTGGGTAGCAAGTGTTTTTCTTGGAATGCTGTGTTTTTGTGGCCCCACGCATAACGCTTTGTTGTATGACCAAACAACTAAATCTTTGTTTCATCAGTCCACAGGACCTTTTTCCAAAATGAAACTGGCTTGTCCAAATGTGCTTTTGCATACCTCTGTGGCATGCATGCAGAAACGGCTTATTTTGCACCACTCTCCCATACAGCTTCTCCTTGTGCAGTGTGCGCTGTATTGTTGACCGATGCACAGTGACACCATCTGCAGCAAGATGATGTTGCAGGTCTTTGGAGGTGGTCTGTGGATTGTTCTTGACTGTTCTCACCATTCTTCTTCTCTGCCTTTCTGATATTTTTGTTGGCCTGCCACTTCTGGCCTTTACAAGAACTGTCCCTGTGGTCTTCCATTTCCTTACCACTGGGGACGCATGAAGATGGAGGATCGCTATGTCGGCAGATGCGGGCGCGGACGGCAGCGGGACAGTGATAAGTATATTTTCCTTTACAGGTGACCGGAGCAAGGCTGGGAGGGCCCTGGATTACTGGGGCTGCTGGGGCTGCCGTCACTGACTCGCGTATAAGCCGAGGGGGGTACTTTTCAGCCCAATTTTTGGGCTGAAAAACTCGGCTTATATGCGAGTATATACGGTAATTGTTTTTGACATCTGTATCATTACTTGGTGTGCTGGATTGGTCCTAGAGTCTGTTCAAAGACATTGCCCGGACTGGGTGTTCATCCGGCTATGGATTCCGCACTGATACCCGTCTGACAATTGGCTGGATGCAACAGATGTATCTGAGCCCAGCCTCATAAGTGTCTAAGGCTGCTTTCACATCAGCGGTTTTTTTAAATCGCGGCAGATGCGGTGTAAAAAAGGCATCTGCCGCGATTACCGCATAATCGCTGCACTTGCGGCACAGCTGCGGCAAGCCGCATGCAATGTCTATGGGGCTTGCGGTAAGTGTGTGGCAGGTGCAGCAAGTGCGGTTTCGGCACTTGCGGCAGGTGCGGCCGCGAAAAAAAACGCGATCAGCCACGTTTTTTTTGCAGCCGCACCTGCGGCAAGTGCCGATACCGCACTTGCCGCACCTGCCGCAAGCCCCCATAGACATTCTATGGGGCTTGCCGCAACTGTGCCGCAAGTGCAGCGGTTATGCGGTAATCACGGCAGATGCGGTTTTTCCACCGCATCTGCCGCGATTTAAAAAAACGCTGATGTGAAAGTACCCTTAGGGCCCTTTCACATCAGCGTTTTTTGAAATTTGCGGCAGATGCGGTGAAAAAAATGCATCTGCTTCAATTACCGCATACCGGCTGCACTTGCGGCGCGGTTGCGGTAAACGCCATGCAAAGTATAGGCGTACTTGCGGCAGGTGCGGCAAGTGCGGTTTTGCACTTGTGGCAGGTGCGGCCACGAAAAAAACCGCGGCTGACTGCGCAACCGGTATGCGCCGCAAGTGCAGCCGGTATGCGGTAATTGCGGCAGATGTGGTTTTTTCACCGCATCTGCCGCAAATTTCAAAAAACGCTGATGTGAAAGGGCCCTTAGGGCCCTTTCACATCAGCGTTTTTTTTCAAATCGCGGCAGATGCGGTGAAAAAACCGCATCTGCCGCGATTACCGCATACCGGCTGCACTTGCGGCGCGGTTGCGGTTTTTGCCATTCAAAGTATAGGCGGACTTGCGGCAGGTGCGGCAAGTGCGGTTTTGCACTTGCGGCAGGTGCGGCCGCGAAAAAAACCGCGGCTGACCGCGGTTTTTTTCGCGGCCGCACCTGCCGCAAGTGCAAAACCGCACTTGCCGCACCTGCCGCAAGTCCGCCTATACTTTGCATGGCAAAAAACGTAACCGCGCCGCAAGTGCAGCCGGTATGCGGTAATTGCGGCAGATGCGGTTTTTTCACCGCATCTGCCGCGATTTGAAAAAAACGCTGATGTGAAAGGGCCCTTACATGGGTATTATGTATTATTTGTAAAAGCTACAGAAAACAATGCTGGATACACAGTATGAGCCTGCAGAAATAATCCTGTGATTTAGCCTAGGAAATGATTCCTGATCCGTCCTAGATTATTTACTTGGCGGCGCCCCCTTGATTTTATTTTTTAGTTAATTTTGTGAGCTGAATAGTAATGGCTGTAATCATAGATGTTTAGCATTACTTTAGAAAGTAAAGAAGTTCTATGAACTAGTTTAGTTTTCTTTCCTTAAAAGATTACACAGCACCCAGCGGATATAAATTATTGGCATCAAAGGAGCTCCTCTCAATACATTGACTTTTGGCTCGTCTTGCAGTAATAGTGCTGATTTTTAGCTTTCAAAAAGAGTGTTAGTTTCAGGATTAGGAGATCTGCTGACCACCCACTGCTATGAAAGCTGTAATAAGCCTTCCGAATCCCAGAGTTCACTAAACAGATATGTGACTGGTCCCAAATGGATATTTAACCTAGATGCTCACTGTTAAGGTGACAGAAATCCTGACAACAAAGGTCTGTACTTAAAATACATGTTCAGCTTCTAGTTTAACACCGCTGATAATAATAACAATAATAACGCCAGTCAGTGAATGGATTCATAGCTACTTTCAAGTCTCAGAGGAGGTTATTATATGAATAAGACTGGAGGGTTCTGTATTAAAGTTAATGGGGACACAGTAGGTAGAATTCATCAAAAAGATACTGTCTGTTCTCCAACCGAAGACACAAAGAACATCTGCTTACTGGCTGGTAAATAATTAAACAGTATTATGCCTTTTCCCAGTTGGCAAACAAGGGTTATTTGGATAGATAAACACTTCTGACTTTACTCTCTGTGATTTACATATGTTAAAAATGTATTTTTTAGCTACGGGAATGAATCTTTTCATCCACTGTGCTGCCATCAATGTATCACCCAAACTGGCAATATATGCAGATTTCTCCCTTTCATACACTTTGAATGATCTGTCTGTCACTGTAAATACTTATTTAACCCTGCATGAGCATAGAAAAGAAGTTCTGTTACTTGTACTTAAAGATCTATTCTCCGGAGACTGGTTATGTCTAGTATATGAATGTCAGTTTACACCACTGGAGACTACACCACAGGGTTGTGGAGGCTATATAAGTGATTAAGCTTGGAAATGTACTTCTACTAAGAGTTTTATGTACTAGGACAGTTGTTAATTTTCGAGGTATACTTTGCAAAATAGAGTAAAACTTGTCTTCTTAATGGGAGCTCATACTTCAGCAACTCTTCTAATGTATTATATATCTTATTGTATTTTTCAAAGATGATCCTGAGAAGTTGTCAAAGTTCTACCTAATCTAACTGAATGGTACAAAGTTCAAGACTTAATGAAGATTGATAAGGTCTTTTTACTACTGGCTAACCGGGTTCCAAGGGTCCCAATGTGGTATATTAGATGGATTAGGTGAGGCAACTTGATGAGGCACGGACTTTCGGTAAAATCTTGAACTTTATTATATTGTTTTAAAAAGTGCAAAACATCAAGATGTTTTGCAGTTTTTAAACAATATAATAAAGTTCAAGATTTTACCGAAAGTCAGTGCCTCATCGTTGTCTCACCTGATCCATTTATGACTGCTGCAGCATACCAATTGGCAAGTGACACCTTTTGGGAGAAATTCCCATCCTCGCTTACAAAGGTGAAAGTATGTGGAAGCTCTCCGAAAACATTCTTCCCTCCATGGCATATTAGAACTCACCAAAACCGAAATGATTTAGCATTCATGTAGGGGGTCTCATGAAAACACCTTCAATAACTTCATTGCTTATTAATTTTGACCGTATAATTTACCTTGAATCTGTTGTACATACTCAAACAATACCTTCTCCATCCTTATGTTTCCTCTCAGTAAAATAGTAACATCTAAAGTCACCTTCAGTGCCGGTGCCATTACAGCATTGCCAACACTGGCTGTCGTAAGACTCCATTTGTCTTCACTCTCCCCTATTTCAGATGAATCGGACATCCGGAGGAAGTCATAGCCACAGCTGCTCTTGTTTCCTCCAGATGTCTTATTTGTACTAAGAAGGGGGTGCAGAGAATTGGCTGCAGAGAATGACATTGTGGTATAATGCAAGCCCTGATAATTGGCTACAGAAAATGACATTGTTGTATCATGCAAGCCCTGATAGCCCAGTGCTGACCCGAGTGGAAAGGTGCCTGCACCAAAGGTAAGTATAGGAGCTATTATTTAGACTGGTTTCACACTGCGGTCAGATCAGGTCAGATCAGGTCAGGTTTTGTGTGCCAAACCCAGGAGTGACTCCAAAACCTAGAACAGGAGTCAATCTTTCAATTATACTTTTCTCTGCAAGTTCCTCTCCTGGTTTTGAAACACAAAACCTGACCTGATCTGACCTGATCTGACCTGATTTGACCTGATCTGACCGCAGTGTGAAACCAGCCTTACTGGGGAAAAAACATGGCACTGAGCAGTGGATATCTGAGTAGTGGACAAACCATTAACAGGGTTTAGGTCCCAGGATGCATGAATGGCGTGTCCATCACTGGACTGACAGAATGGCAATCTGCATTTTTCCAAAGAAATGAATTAAGCAGTTGCTGAAAAACGTACATAGGGCTATGTCGGACTCTGTCACCAATTGTAGTTATTGTATTATTACACTTAAAACAAACAATGAGGCAACTTTGCTAATAATTCTAATAAGTTTATGAACAATTTGTGTAAAACAAAATATAATCACTGAAAACAGATTGATTTTATTACTAAGATAGATGTTAGTTGGTGCTCATTAAAGTCTATATAGAGGTTAGGTGGAGGGAGAAGCTTCTCCTTCCTCCACCCACTCCTCTTTACATAGAATGTTATGGGGCCGTCACACGTGTCAATATCGCGTGCACGATCACTGCTGCATGTGACGTTGCAGCAATATTGACACTTGTGACATGGCACATCAACCAGCGATAAATCGCTGGTTGATGATCGCCAGGTTTTAGAACCTGTGCTAAAACCTAACGATGGTCGCCTGGTGGACACGCAGCATCGCTGCGTGTGACACTGGGAGATGCGATCAGCCAGCTCCCAGCGCCTCTCAGGAAGCGCTAGGAGCTGGTATCCAGGGTAAATTGCGGGTATCTAGGCAGCGTGCGCTGCCTAGATACCCGATGTATACCTTAGTTACCAATCATCTTCGCTCACCGACTGGTATCTAAGGTACACTGCGGGTAACCAGGGACCCTAGTTACCCGCTGTGTACCTTAGATACCAACCGGTGAGCAGAGAAGGCTGGTAACCAAGGTATACATCGGGTATCTAGGCAGCGCGCGCTGCCTAGTTACCCGCAGTTTACCCTGGATACCAGCCTGCAGACATCGTGGAAACGATATAGAAATCATTTCCACGATGTCGCTGGTACAATGATCGCTGGTGAGTCTGCCTGTGTGACAGCTTACCAGCGATCATTTGTCAATGTCGTCAGCGATCAGATCACTGACGACATTGACGCGTGTGACGGCCCCATTAGAGTAGCAACTGCCATCTACTCTCAGTAATAGGAAAGTCTGTTTTCACTAAATGCAAATTTTAACCATGAACTGAGAATTTTTAAAGGAAATCTGTCAGCTAGTTTATGCCCCAAACCTATCACTACCTGTCCCTGCAGCTTCCTAGTACATCCCTAAGCATCCCTGTCTGACCTAATACTGTTCTGTAATTGCTGAGAACAATGATTTTATAACTTACAAGTTCATATGGTAATTAGTGGTGTCTTTTGAAGTGCAGACACTCTGAGCGTTCATGTCCCCCTTCTCTCTGTGGTTATCATGCTATTGGCATTTGAAATCTGTGGGCGGCTCCTTCCTGGTATGCCGCATTTCTGGTTCTGCGCAATGAGGGGGTGTATTGGGTGTACTGTCTGGCTCCAGAGCATGTACACTGCGCACTCTGAAGCTGGTGAGTACACCCAATTGCTACCCCACAATACACAGGACCAGAAAAGACATGCTGCAGCATCATGCCAGGAAGGAGCCTCCTACAGATTTTAAATGCCGGGAGTGCCCTTGCAATTAGGCTATCATGCCCAGCAGGGCATGTTAACCACAGAGTGACTTGGGACATGAACGCTCAGAGTGTCTGCACGTCCAAAGACACCACTAATTACCATAAGAACGTGTATTTTGCTGCGCTTTTTTACGCGCGCTTTTCAAAATACGCAATGTGTTTTGTGTCTGCCAGCAAAGGCGTATAAGATGACTTTTTAACCCCTAAAAATCTTCTCCCAAGTTGGGGGTCGTCTTATACGCCGGGTACAGGGCGCCAACTACTGGGAAAAAGAAGCTCCAGCATCTGCAGGGGGCCCGCCATGCTTAATATAAGCCCCCCCCCCCCCAAAAATGAGCTGTGGCAGGCAGGCAAAAAAAAAAATTCATACTCACCTGCCTGTGTCTCCCATGTCCTCCGCAGTTTCCCTCTGCCACCGCCGCCGTGAACGTAGCCGCCGGGCGCCGTGGATGCTGGCGTCTGATTGGCCGCGGCATTACCGTACATCTCCTATACGAAGGTAATTGCGCCGCTCAGTGTAGATGTGCGGTAATGCCAGGGCCAATCAGACCCCAGCAGCCGCCTGATTGGCTGATGGCTTATTATCGTACATCTACGGTGCCCGACTACATACAGCGGCGGTGGCGGTGGCAATGGTAAGCTCCGGCAGGCTCCGGTGACACCGCAGTGGCACTATGTAAATGTGTGTCTGACTGTGTATATGTCTGACTGTGCGTTTTTGACTGTGTGTGTGTGTCTGTGTCTGACTGTGTGTGTCTGTCACTGACTGTGTGTGTGTCTGTGTCTGACTGTGTATGTCTGACTGTGTGTGTGAGACTGTGTGTCTGTGTCTGACTGTGTGTGTCTGTGTCTGACTGTGTGTGTATGTCTGACTGTGTATTTGTGGCTACAGAGGGATATTGGGGGACGATGGAGGCTGCAGAGGAATATTGGGGGTTGATGGGGGCTGTACTCCCCCACCACTGGCACGACCCTCTCTCCATGTCACCTACCCCCCTCCCCTTGACGCTGGCACATCCCCATCTCTGTCTCACTTAAACTCCCCCCATCTGGAGCTGGTATGTCCCCCTCTCTGTGTCACTCACCCTTCCCACCCACCCCAGTGCTGGCACATTACCCTCTCTGTGTTTATAGTACATGGAGGACTATCGGGGTGCATTACACTATATGGAGAACTATGGGGTGCATTATATTATCTAGAGGACTATGTGAAGTGCATTATAATATATGGAGGACTACAGGGGTGCAATATACTATATGGAGCACTATGATGATGCATTATAATTTATGGAGACAAGTATACTATATGGAACCCATTATAATACTTAGAGGCCTCTGTGGGAGCATGATAATACTTGAAGGGGTATGAGGGAGCCTCTATACTTTATGCAGGGCTATTTGAGGTCTGTGTGGAGGTCTTAAACAGTGTGAAGGGATATAGGGGCCATTATTCTTTATGTGGGTGGGACCATTATACTGTATGGAAGACTGTGTGGGGGTCACAGTGAGGATCATATCGTAGAACTGGGGTAGTCTTATACGGCGAGTATATTCCAAATCCTATATTTTAACTGGAAAAGTTGGGGGTCGTCTTATACGCCCAGTCATCTTATACGCCGGAAAATACGGTATATATATACAATTGTGACCAAAAGTTTTGACACCCCTGCAATTCTTTCAGATAATACTCAATTTCTTCCTAAAAATGATTCCAATCACAAATTCTTTGGTATTATTATCTTCATTTAATTTGTCTTCAATGAAAAAACACAAAAAGAATTGTCCTAAAGTCCAATTGGATATAATTCCACACCAAACATAAAAAAGGGGGTGGACAAAAGTATTGGCACTGTTAGAAAAATCAATTTGTGTAATTAACAGCACCTGTAACTTACCTGTGGCACCTAACAGGTGTTGGCAATAACTAAATCACACTTGCAGCCAGTTGACATGGATTAAAGTTGACTCAACCTCTGTCCTGTGTCCTTGTGGGTACCACATTGAGCATGGAGAAAAGAATAAAGACCAAAGAACTGTCTGAGGACTTGAGAAACCAAATTGTGAGGAAGCATGAGCAATCTCAAGGCTACAAGTCCATCTCCAAAGACCTGAATGTTCCTGTGTCTACCACGCTCAGTGTTATCAAGAAGTTTAAAGCCCATGGCACTGTGGCTAACGTCCCTAGATGTGGACGGAAAAGAAAAATTGACGAGAGATTTTAATGCAAGATTGTGCGGACGGTGGATAAAGAACCTCTACTAACATCCAAACAAGTTCAAGCTGCCCTGCAGTCCGAGGGTACAACAGTGTCAACCCGTACTATCTGTCGGCGTCTGAATGAAGAGGGACTGTATGGTAGGATACCCAGGAAGACCCCACTTCTTACCCCGAGACATAAAAAATCCAGGCTGGAGTTTGCCAAAACTTACCTGAGAAAGCCTAAAACATTTTGGAAGAATGTTCTCTGGTCAGATGAGACAAAAGTAGAGCTTTTTGGGCAAAGGCATCAACATAGAGTTTACAGGAGAAAAAAAGAGGCATTCAAAGAAAAGAACACGGTCCCTACAGTCAAACATGGCGGAGGTTCCCTGATGTTTTGGGGTTGCTTTGCTGCCTCTGGCACTGGACTGCTTGACCGTGTGCAAGGCATTATGAAGCCTGAAGACTACCAACAAATTTTGCAGCATAATGTAGGGCCCAGTGTGAGAAAGCTGGGTCTCCCTCAGAGGTCACGGTTCTTCCAGCAGGACAATGACCCAAAACACACTTCAAAAAGCACTAGAAAATGGTTTGAGAGAAAGTACTGGAGACTTCTAAGGTGGCCAGCAATGAGCCTGGGGGGTGGGGTTGGAGGCGAGCTGCTGTCAGGGGCTGGGCGAGATTAATATATTTAATATATTAATATGCTTGCTCCGAACGTTGCACCCGGTCCCATACACACACAGGGGCATACACTCACAGGGGCATAGACTCACAGGGGCATAGACTCACAGGGGCATAGACTCACAGGGGCATAGACTCACAGTACGGTGGCTCAGTGGTTAGCACTGTTTATGGTGGCTCAGTGGTTAGCACTGTATATGGTGGCTCAGTGGCTAGCACTGTATATGGTGGCAGTGGTTAGTACTGTATACGGTGGCTCAGTGGTTAGTACTGTATACAGTGTCTCAGTGGTTAGCATTGTATGGTGTCTCAGTGGTTAGCATTGTATGGTGGCTCAGTGGTTAGCACTGTACGGTGGCTCAGTGGTTAGCACTGTACGGTGGCTCAGTGGTTAGCATTGTACGGTGGCTAAGTGGTTAGCACTGTGCGATGTCTCTGTGGTTAGCAAAGTATGATGGCTCAGTGGTTAGCAACACAGTATATGGTGGGCAGGCGGTTAGACCAGGATGAAGGCTGGGGGGGTGAGCGCAGGAGGACGGAGGCTGGAGGGGTGAGCGTAGGATGACGGAGGCTGGTGGGGTGAGGCCAGGAGGACAGAGGCTGGAAGGGTGAGGGCAGGAGGACAGAGGCTGGAGGGGTGAGGGCAGGAGGACAGAGGCTGGATGGGTGAGGGCAGGAGGACAGAGGCTGGAAGGGTGAGCGCAGGAGGACAGAGGCTGGAGGGGTGAGGGCAGGAGGACGGAAGTTGGAGGGGTGAGGGCAGGAAGACAGAGGCTGGAGGGGTGAGCGCAAGAGGACAGAGGCTGGAGGGGTGAGGGCAGGAGGACGGAGGCTGGAGGGGTGAGGGCAGGAGGACAGAGGCTGGAGGGGTGAGGGCAGGTGGACAGAGGCTGGAGGGGTGAGGGCAGGAGGACAGAGGCTGGAGGCCCCCATCACAAGCACAGTGCAGCCAACTTTATCTTTATTTACATTACATTTATTTTACACTCACTGTGATCCTCCTGGCTGCTCTGCCTCTGCACACACAGGCACACACATTGCACACACATTGCACACAAAGCCAAACACATTGCATGCACATTGCACACACACTGCACACAAAGCCACACACATTGCACACACACTGCACACAAAGCCACACACATTGCACACACATTGCACACACACTGCACACACACTGCACACAAAGCCACACACATTGCACACACAGCCACACACAACCTGGCTGCACAGCACACTGCACCTTCTTTCCTTCGCGCCACTCACCACCTGTTCTCTTCTGCTGTCCTCTCTTCATCTCCTCTGCCGTCTGTTCACCTGACAGTGCTGTGCCGCCGGCTCCCACCCGCTCTTCCGGAGTCCACTCTAAGCACTGAGTCTGACTACTCACTCGGACGGCAGACAGTGCTGGTCCTGGCCCTGGCCGGCAGAAACCGCACCGCTGCCATCAGCGTGGAGTCACACATACAGCAACCAGGTCCTAGCTGGCTGCTGCTATCTCCGCAGCGCATTTCTCCCACAGAGGAGAGAGATTACTGGCTTGCACAGATGGGGGGGCGGCGGAAGGCAACAGATATTCCGGTACGCCGTACTGGATCGCACCGGGTTTTCCCTGATTTTCCGGTACGGCGTACCGGCCCGTTCCGGTACAAAAAAAGCCCTGCATATACATGTAAATGAGATCACCAAGCCCAACTTTTAAAACTTCTCATCATGAGAGTCCATCCCTTGTAATAATCTTGTTAACTGCTTTGAAAATCCATCCAGGTTTCCAACATCCTTTTAGAATATGGAGCCAAAACTGAATTCCAAATTCTAGTGATGGCCTTATTAGGGATTTATAGAGGGGCCATAATATGCTGCTCAAAAGAATAAAGGGAACACTTAACAACACAATGTAATGGCGAAGTGCTCCCTTTATTTTTTTGAGCAGTATATTTTCAGACTACAGGATTTTATCTCTTTTTTACACACCCTAAAATCTTGCTTGCTTTCGTAGCTGCTGTCTGACATTGAGTACTGCTGCTCAGCTTACTTGTAACCAGGATATTCAAGTCCTTCTCCTTCTACTTTACATTTACTAATATTAAACATCATTTGCCATGTGTTTGTCCATGCAGACATCTTATCCAGAGTGATCTGTAATATTATACTATCATGTTCAGTTTCTATTATCCTACAATTTCTTTCTTTTTTCAATTAAAATGCTTCAACCTTGTTGTCAAACCCTTATTATGGCTCATGCAGCGTAGCGAAATACGCATTTGGGTCTGTAACATGTTTTTTTTCATGATCATTATAAATAACTAAATGGCGGCCCGATTCTAAAGAATCGGGTAGTCTAGAATCCATATATAGTTTATTTAGTAATAGTTAGGGAAGTGCGGTGAAATGAATTGTGTGCATACAGGTGGCTCAGTGGGTAGCAGAGTATACGGTGGCTCAGTGGTGGCTCAGTGAGTGCGGTGGCTCAGTGGTTAGCAGTGAGTGCGGTGGCTCAGTGGTTAGCAGTGAGTGCGGTGGCTCAGTGGTTAGCAGTGAGTGCGGTGGCTCAGTGGTTAGCAGTGAGTGCGGTGGCTCAGTGGTTAGCAGTGAGTGCGGTGGCTCAGTGGTTAGCAGTGAGCGCGGTGGCTCAGGTGTTAGCAGTGAGTGCGGTGGCTCAGTGGTTAGCAGTGAGAGCTGTGGCTCAGTGGTTAGCAGTGAGTGCGGTGGCTCAGTGGTTAGCAGTGAGTGCGGTGGCTCAGTGGTTAGCAGTGAGTGCGGTGGCTCAGTGGTTAGCAGTGAGTGCGGTGGCTCAGTGGAAAGCAGTGAGTGCGATGAGATTGGTCAGCACAGCGGCGTGGGCAGAGTGGTCAGCGCAGCGCCGTGGGCAGAGTGGTTAGCACACACATATATACATACATACACACACACACACACACATACACACACTCCGCTATAGTTAGCGTCTTCCCCGCCCTGGATCCTGAGTCCACATGTCGCCGCCCGCGGACGACTGGATCCAATATGGCGTCCGGGAAGTTTGGCGAGACTTCTTGGACGCTATATTGGATCCAGTAGTTCGGGGGTGGCGACATGTCGCCTGAGGATCCAGGCGGCTGATGCAGGGCCGGTGGTAAGTATAGCGGAGTGTGTGTGTGTGAGTGTGTATGTGTGCGGACAAAGTGAGGGAAGTGCGGACAAAGTGAGGGAAGTAGGGACAAAGTGAGGGAAGTGACTACATGCACACACATATATACACATACTGTACATTGCATATGGAGGGGTGAGTAGAGCGGAGGCTGGAGGGGTGAGGAGGGCAGAGGACAGGGAGGCTGGAGGGGTGAGGAGGGCAGAGGACAGGGGAGGCTTAGAGGGCAGAGGACAGGGGGGTGAGGGCAGAGGACAGGGGAGGCTGAGGGCAGAGGACAGGGGAGGCTGGAGGGCAGGGGCTGGAGGGAGAGCGAAGGCTGGAGGGGAGAGCGGAGGCTGGAGGGAGAGCGGAGGCTGGAGGGGAGAGCTGGAGGGGAGAGCAGAGGCTGGAGGGAGGGCAGAGGCTGGAGGGCAGAGGCTGGAGGGCAGACGCTGGAGGGGAGGGGAGAGGCTGGAGGGGAGAGCGGAGGCTGGAGGGGAGAGGCTGGAGGCTGGAGGGAGAGGCTGGACGGGAGAGGCTGGAGGGGAGAGGCTGGAGGGGAGAGCGGAGGCTGGAGGGGAGAGCGGAGGCTGGAGGGAGAGTGGAGGCTGGAGGGGAGAGGCTGGAGGCTGGAGGGCAGAGTGGAGGCTGAAGGAGAGAGCGGAGGCTGGAGGGGAGAGGCGGAGGCTGGAGGGGAGAGGCTGAGGGAGGGGAGCGGAGGGGCGTAGGAGGGAAACGGGAAAGGCTGGAGGGGAGAGCCGAGGCTGGAGGGCAGAGGCTGGAGGGGAGAGCGGAGGCTGGAGGGGAGAGCGGAGGCTGGAGGGGAGAGCGGAGGCTGGAGGGGAGAGGCTGGAGGGGAGAGCGGAGGCTGGAGGGCAGAGGCTGGAGGGCAGAGGCTGGAGGGCAGAGGCTGGAGGGGAGAGCGGAGGCTGCAGGGGAGAGCAGAGGCTGGAGGGGAGAGCAGAGGCTGGAGGGAGAGCGGAGGCTGGAGGGGAGAGGCTGGAGGGGAGAGCAGAGGCTGGAGGGGAGGGCAGAGGCTGGAGGGCAGAGGCTGGAGGGCAGAGCGGAGGCTGGAGGGCAGAGGCTGGAGGGGAGGGCAGAGGCTGGAGGGGAGAGCGGAGGCTGGAGGGGAGAGGCTGGAGGCTGGAGGGGAGAGGCTGGAGGGGAGAGGCTGTAGGGGAGAGTGGAGGCTGGAGGGGAGAGTGGAGGCTGGAGGCTGGAGGGTAGAGCGGAGGCTGGAGGAGAGAGCGGAAGCTGGAGGGGAGAGCGGAGGCTGGAGGGAGAGGCTGGAGGGGAGAGCGGAGGCTGGAGGGCAGAGGCTGGAGGGGAGAGGCTAGAGGGGAGAGCGGAGGCTGGAGGGCAGAGGCTGGAGGGGAGAGCGGAGGCTGGAGGGCAGACGCTGGAGGGCAGAGGCTGGAGGGCAGAGGCTGGAGGGGAGAGCGGAGGCTGGAGAGCAGAGGCTGGTGGGGAGAGCGGAGGCTGGAGGGGAGAGCGGAGGCTGGAGGGGAGAGGCTGGAGGCTGGAGGGGAGAGCGGAGGCTGGATGGGAGAGGCTGGAGGCTGGAGGGGAGAGGCTGGAGGGGAGAGCAGAGGCTGGAGGGGAGAGCGGTGGCTGGAGGGGAAAGGCTGGAGGGGAGAGCGGAGGCTGGAGGGCAGAGGCTGAAGGGCAGAGGCTGGAGGGGAGAGCGGATGCTGGAGGGCAGAGGCTGGAGGGGAGAGCGGAGGCTGGAGGGGAGAGCGGAGGCTGGAGGGGAGAGCGGAGGTTGGAGGGGAAAGGCTGGAGGGGAGAGCGGAGGCTGGAGGGGAAAGGCTGGAGGGGAGAGCGGAGGCTGGAGGGCAGAGGCTGGAGGGGAGAGGCTGGAGGGGAGAGCAGAGGCTGGAGGGGAGAGCGGAGGCTGGAGGGGAGAGCTGAGGCTGGAGGGGAGAGCCGAGGCTGCAGGGGAGTGCGGAGGCTGGAGGGGAGAGGCTGGAGGGCAGAGGCTGGAGAGGAGAGGCTGGAGGGCAGAGGCTGGAGGGGAGAGCGGAGGCTAGAGGGCAGAGGCTGGAGGGTAGAGGCTGGAGGGCAGAGGCTGGAGGGGAGAGCGGAGGCTGGAGGGCAGAGGCTGGAAGGGAGAGGCTGGAGGGCAGAGGCGTAGCTGGCGTGCTCCAGGCCCTGGGGCAAGATCAGCACCCAGGACCCCCATGTGAGGACCGGGGGGGTGCTGGCAGACAGATGTGAGGGCCGTGGGGGGTGCAGACTCACCGCGGCCGGCGTGCGTCTGCTGTAGGAGGAGAGGAGGGGCGGGCAGAGCTGCCGGACAGGAAGTTCCGTCGTCCCTCCTCTCCGGGCGCCGGCGGGCGGCTGCTGTCAGCACGGGGCCCCCCAGGGGGTGGGGGCAATGGGCCCCTCATTCCGGGTGGCACGGAGCGCTCGGCCCCCCTGCCCCCCCCACTAGCTACGGTACTGGCTGGAGGGGAGAGGCTAGAGGGCAGACGTAACTTCCGAGAGCGGAACGTTCCTCCGCCGCTCCCTGTAGCCGGGGGACCCCGCAGTAATGACGTCACCACCATGGGTCCGGAGGCCATCACGGAAGTACCCTTCGAGTTTTCCGGAAGTGGCCTTCGGCTTTTATATATTAGATAGAAAATAACAGCAAGATAAAAAAAGAACATGTAATTTATTTTCTATATTTTTATCCTAAATGAGCTGTCAGTGAATGGATTATATTATCAAAGTGCAATACAAAATAATATTGTGGTACCGGGTTAGCCAGAAAAATTGATGTAAATACCTATGTCTCATAAAATTTTATTGAGAAAAGTATTCTAGGAGTGATACCTTTATTGACTAACCTGAAAAATTATATTTGTAAGCTTTCAGGACTCAATGGTCCCTTCACATGAACATCCTAAGGAAAATTGGTGCTGATCTTTAGCCCATATTCCACAAGGACCACAGACTGGAAGCAATATTCCCAGAACTGCCCCTGCTCTCCTATAAACAGCCCCCCAACCTAAGGAATCTCCTTGTCAGAAGTGTCCTCACATCACCATCACAGACGGGCACATTCCCCTGTAACAGTAAGAAATGTAAGACATCTACCCACAAATTACCAACAGATACAGTCCCTATACCCAACACAAACCAGGACTATAAGATCATGGACTTCTTTTCATGTACATCCTCCAATGTGGTGTATATGATACAATGTACAAAGTGCACTACAGGAATGTATATTGGGGAAACAATGCAAAAGCTACAAACAAGGATGAATTTACATAGACATACAATAAAACATAAGCTGGACATGCCTGTAGGAATACACTTCTCTGAGCCTGGAAACAGCATGGCCGACCTAACAGTCCTGATATTGAAAGGTCACTTTAAAAATGATAGAGAATGTAAAATCTGGGAATTCAAATTCATAAGAATGTTCCAATCTCTAAAAATGGGACTCAATGTGACACCAGGATTCTTTACATGGACACAGTTCACACCTCCACCCCTAGGCCTTCAGATCTGTAAAAGACAATTTCCACCTCATCTGCATGAGTAATAAAGACCTTAATTTAATTTCCTTAGCCCATCTCTACTTAGGATCACCTCATGTCCTGCTGTAATACCTATTTAAGTGTCTCAGTAATTCATTTGTAGTATTGTCTGATGAAGAGGCCATGTGACCTCTGAAAGATTACAAATGTAAGCCAATAAAGGTATCACTCCTAGAATACTTTTCTCAAAAATGTTTTTTTGAGACTTAAGTATTTACATCATTATATTATCACAAATGATATAATTACAATAATTTGTGGTCAGCCAGCTCTTAAGGACGTCAGTGATGCCATTGTCCATCTAACAACAGAAATACTGTATATCAATATATTAAGAATAAATAATTAAAACTTAGTTTCATTGGTACAGATTATAGAACCAAAACTTAAATATTTCAAATAGTAAAGAAGTATAAAGTGATGATTTGTAAACCACAGAGTGCTTGTAATAATGAAGCACTAGATGGCAGCACAGGCTTATACTGCGCCCCCGAGGCAGCGGCCCATTCTACAACCTGATTAATTCTTCACACACTTCTATTCACTGCTCACTTTGACCTGAAATTTAAGTCAAAAATAGAAGTAAGAAGAAAAAAAAGACAAATAAGTGCTCTAATTTGACAATAGCGACATTGCCTGACTTCAAATGAGTCAGACACATTTTTCTCCAGAAATTTCATCTGTACTCAGTAATATATTTCCATTCAGTCAAGTGGTTTAATTAGCAGGTTATATACATTACTACAAATGTTTTCACCTCTTCTCACTCAGATGCACTTAAAATAATATTTCTAATTACTGACTAAAGGAAGCTTCAGGATAGTTTATCAAGCTTATTACTGATTAAACAGACACGTTTTACTAAGCAATTATATAGCTGAATCTGATAAGTTTGCAGCAGTATAAGGTAAATGCTTACATAGCAGTTCCCTAACAATTAGCGACTACTATGATCTGTTAGGGTGTGTGCTCATGGTCAGGAATTGCAGCGTTTTGCCACTGCATCCAAAATGCTGCGTTGTACAGTACTAGCATGCATGCTCTCTATGCTTCTCCCCAACACAGCGTGTTTTCAGCTGCGGTGTGGGTTGCTGTACTTCATTTCCGTAACATGTTAATTTAATGCTGCAGAGTTGGAAGAGATCACCATTGGGTGCATGCACAGAGAAGCCGCCCTGCACCCACTATAGATTGTGAGTACATGACGCAAATCAGTTAATGTGAGATCCATCTATACTGTCTTGTTTGAACATAAGTTCATTTTTGTGTTATCTGGAGAGACAGGATTTTTTGCTCACTTTTTTATGTTATACATTTACTTGGTTGCATATATTAACATGTACATGTGTCTCCCTGCGTTCAACACACAGTGCCTCCGGATCTTGAGCACGCAGCCTTAACCCCTTCCCAACCTATGACGTTGTACACATCATGGGCTGGTAAGGGGTGTTTGATTTGAGCTCCGGCGCGGAGCTCACATCAAAGCCCCGACATCTCAGCTGATCTCATCAGCTGAGATGTCAGGGTAACAGGTCCGATCGGATCTAGGATCCGATCCGTGCTGTTAACCCCTTGGATCCCGCTGTCAATCACTGACAGCAGGATACAGGGCGGCCGCGGCTGGGATCGTGCTGTTCTCCGCCTGCACCAGACCAGAGATCCCGCGATAGTATCGCGGGATCTCCGGCGCTCACGTGACAGGCCGGGGTCCTGGCTAGACCCCAGATGCTGTCACTGAGCCATTCCGGGTTGTGGTTGGCAAGCGCTGCCAACCACAACACGTCTGCAATTCTGGGAGATACCGATGAGCTGCAGCTCATCTGTATCTCACAGAAGCAAGGTGCCTCTTAGAGAATTAATAAAAAATCAAGTTTTTAAAAACCTGTAAAAAAAAAAACATAAAAGTTCAAATCACCCTCATTTTCCCCCATTCACAATAAAAGTATTAAAAAATAAAAAAATTACACATATTTGGTACTGCCGTGTTCAGAATCGCCCGATCTATCAACATATAAAATCAATTAATGAGAGCCCTAAACTGCGTAATGGAAAAAATGGTCCAATCGCCAAAATTATGTTTATTTAGTCTCAGCAACATTGCTATAAAATGCGATAACGGGCGATCAAAATGGCGAATCCACCCAAAAATGGCATCATTAGAAAAGTTAGCTCAAGAAGCAAAAAATAAGCTGTCACACATCCCCAGATCCCAAAAGATGAGGACGCTACGGGTCACAAAACATGGCGCAAAAAGTGTGTTCTTTTTTTTCAAAACTTCTGAATGTTTTTTCACCACTTAGATACCAGTAAAGGTATACATATTTGGTATCTACTAACTCGTATCGACCCGAGGCATCAACCCGTCAAGTCGGTTTTACCATATAGTGAACATGGCGGCTAAAAAACGCAAAAAACAAACGTGTGATTGCACTTTTTTTGCAATTTCACTGCACTTGGAATTTTTTTGCAATTTCCTTGTACACTATATGGTAAAATAAATGATTGCATCTGAAAGTACAACTTGTCTCACAGAAAACAAGCCGTCATATGTCTATATTGACAGAAAAATAAAAAAGGTATGGTTCTTGAAAGCAGGGGAGCAAAAAACTAAAAATTCCAGGGTCATGAAGGGGTTAAAGAGCCACTCATCAGTAGCTTCGCAGCACCCTGACAATGAAGCAATTAGGAAATAAAGACATATTAGCTACACACGTGGTCAAAATTGCTGGTACCCCTCGTTTATTGAAAGAAAAAAACACAATAGTAACATAAATAACTTGAATTTGAGACAAGTAGTAATAAATAAAAAATCGATGAAAATGAACAAATGAAAGTCAGACATTGCTTTTCAACCTTGCTTCCACAAGATTTTTTTTTTAAATTAAACTCATGAAATAGGCCTGGACAGAAATGATGTTACCCCTGAAAATAATGTGACAAAAGGGACATGTTAAATCAAGGTGTGTCCACTAATTAGCATCACAGGTGTCTACAATCTTGTAATCAGTCAGTGGGCCTGTATATAGGGCTACAGATACTCATGGTGGGTTTACACGTCCCGATATCGGCCCGATATCGGAGCCAACGACGCGGGAGCGCGCTTTTTGAGCGCACTTTTCCCGCCATCGCATCGCCGGTTTAGACAGCCCGATATCGGGATACAACGTCCCGACGATGTGTACGCCCCCCAACCCAGGAACGACCAGTTAAAATGGGAGTGAATGGGTGACGTGGGCGTACACATCGTAGTTGGGCTGTCACACGGGACGATGCGGCTACAACGGCCATCCAATTTCGGGCGGTTGAATAGCACGCTCATTCAACCCCGATATCGTTTTGGCATCGTTCCAGCATTGCATTGTACGTTCAAACCGTACAACGCACGAACGATATCGGGTCCAACTCCCGAACCACGTGACTTTTGGTCGGAGTTGGGTCGGAGTTGGACGCCAATATCGCGACGTGTAAACCCACCATTACTGTGTTGTTTGGTGACATGGTGTGTACCACACTTAACATGGACCAGAGGAAACAAAGTAAAGAGTTGTCTCAGGAGATTTGAAAGAAAATTATAGGCAAGCATGTTAAAAGTAAAGGTTATAAGACCACCTCCAAGCACCTTGATGTTTCTGTGACTACAGTTGCACATGTTGTTCAGAAATTTAAGATCCATGGGACTGTAGTCAACCTCCCTGGACGTGGCTGCAGGAGGAAAATTGATGACAAATCAGAGACGGATAATACAAATGATAGCAAAAGAGCCCAGAAAAACTTGTAAGGAGATAAAAGGTGAACTTCAAGCTCAAGGAACATCAGTGCTAGATCGCGCCATCTGTCGTTGTTTGGGCCAAAGTGGACTTCATGGGAGACGACCAAGAAGGACACCATTGTCGACAGAAATCATAAAAAAACCAGACTGCAATTTGCCAAACTACATGTTGACAAGCCACAAAGCTTCTGGGAGAATGTCCTATGGACAGATGAGATAAAAATAGAACTTTTTGGCAAGGCAAATCAGTTCTATGTTCACAGATGGAAAAATGAAGCATATCTAGAAAAGAACACTGTCCCTACTGTGAAACATAGAGGAGGCTCTTTATGTTCTGGGGCTGATTTGCTGCATCTGGCACAGGGTGTCTTGAATCTGTGCAGGGTGCAATGAAATCTCAAGACTATCAAGGGATTCTAGAGAGAAATGTGCTGCGCAGTGTCAGAAAAGTTATTCCATGACACTTTACATGTAAAAAAGAGGCATACATAGACAAGTACAATAATTATCAACAATACAAGGCACACACAGGTACAGGAGGAGAGAGGATCATGCCCACGAGGCATAGTCTACAAGGGATGGGTGAGGAAACACTATGAGGGGGTAAAGCTGCTCGTGCGGCGGTATAGTAGACTGAGGATCACTGCAGGTTGTAGGCTTGTTGGAAGAGGTGTGTCTTCAGGTTCCTTTTGAAGGTTTCCACAGTCGACGAGAGCCTGATGTGTTTGGGTAGAGAGTTCCAGAGTATGGGGGATGCACAGGAGAAATCTTGCATGTGATTGTGGGAAGAGGTGATAAGAGGAGAGTAGATGAGGAGATATTGAGATGATAAAAAGGTTGTGTGCAAGTAAGTGACTAACCCCTGGCGGGGACCGTGGGGTACTCGGAATCGGGCCCTCTCGTCGTAGTCTGGTGCTGCAGGATTTCACAGTGGCGTGACCCGGTCTTTGATCCCCTCATCAGGCGATCAGTTAAAAAGGGGAATTTGAAAAATGGATAAAAATAAAAGCAAAAATAAAAGTTTTAGTCGTGACGTCACCCGTTGAATGCGGCCTGTATAGCCGCTGCTGCAGTCATGACTTCTGGGGATGATGGAAGTAACAGCGAGGATGTTTCAGCTCTCCACAAGAAGAGCAGGTCCCCAGGGCAACCGGACAGTCTGTGGATATGATGTATTCGTTGGGGGTGCAGGACTTAGTGTATGAAATGATTAACAGACACAGTCTCCTTTACCTTTACTGAAGTGACAACGGCGACAGATGGGTTGCCCTGCAGCGTCATAGCGATTGTTGGGTCGTCCTCAGCTGGTCGGGTGGGTACCTCCTCTGGCGCATCCACGAGACGTCATCTGGGCTGAAGGCTAGGCTGATCCCCGCTGGCGATCCAATTCCTTGGATGGCTTCCACGGCTTTGGCCAGGTCGGCCATTACTTTGGCCCCCACAGAGGTTAAGGGAGAGAGCACCGCCTCTGGGTGGTAGGTTAAGGCCCGCTGATGTGAGGGCTCAGGGCTGCTGACGGTAGTATCTCTCAGCAGTTGTAGGGCCCAATCTTTAAAGTCTGTAAAAGTCTATACCTGGGTGCTGCTTGGCCAGGGCTCGCAGTTGGACCTTATTGGTCGGGTCCCGCATGCCCTCAATGAATTAGTCAGTCAACAGTTTGTTCTCATTTGGCGCACTCTCAGGGTCGGCCCGTTTAATGGCTCTAAGCTCCTCTTGCAAAGTCAAAGCATAGTTGCGCACACTATCCTGCACCCCTTGCTGACACCCAAAAATTGAACCTTTAGCTCAGTGGCGGTCCGTGTCTCAAAGGCCTCTTTTAATTTAGTAAATATTTGTTTCACAGTCTTTTCATCATTGGCGGACCAGGCCTTTACCTCGTGCCGGGCCTTACCAGCTAGCTGTCCCATTAACATTGTAAGGCGTTGTTCTTCCGTCATAGGCTACACTCCAAACACACTTTTCAACCACTCACACACGTCACTAAGGGCATCGGGCTCCCCTGACTACTGCGGGAGCCACGTCGAGCCTGGAAGGTACGGCATAGTGAATGGCAAGATGGCGGAGGGAGGAGATACCACGACCTCTTACCCGGCGGCGGCATTGCTGGATGCTGCGGGTAGCTTCCCCCCGGGCAGCTCCTCGACTGGGGTGGGAATCGTTCTCCCCCTTTCAGCTGCTACAAGTCTCTTGTTTTTCGCAGGGGCCTCATGTCAAGGGCCTTCCTGTGCAGGGTTTCCAGTGTCGCTTTGGCTGACGTCAGAGCATGGTGCCTTGGTCTGCGTTTGTGCCCTTTCTGTTGCCCTGCCCCATCGCATTCCCACACTCTGCATGGGGCGGAAAAAGAAAAATGGCGATTGTTCACAGCTCAATATAGTCTTAGGCGCACAAGACCCAGTTTTATCGGGTCGGTAGATCCTGTTTGTGATGCCAGAAAGCTGACTCACCCCTGGAAGGGACCCTGGGCTACTTGGAGCCGGGCCCTCCCATTGTCATCTGGGGCTTGCGGGATGTCGCGGTGGCGTGACCCAGCCCGTGATCCCCTTGTCGGGAGATCAGTTAAAAAGGGGAATTTGAAAAATGAATAAAAATAAAATAAAAGCAAAAATAAAAAAGTTTTAGTCGTGATGCCACCGGTGGAATGTGACCGGTATAGCCACTGCTTCAGTTGGGACCTCTTGGCAGTAGCAGCGAGGATGTTTCAGTTCTCCACGGGGAGAGCAGGTCCCCAGGGCAACTGTACAGTCTGTGGATATGATGGATTCATTGGGGGTGCAGGACTTAGTGTATGAAATGACTGACAGACACAAGGGTAACAGTCTCCTTTACCTTTACTGAAGTCAGAAGCAGGTTCATCCAGAGCACAGTTCACAATTGGGGTTAGGGAGCCAGAGCCTTGAAGCAAGTTCAGGTTTTTACACACCTGGCAAGTTCTGAGGCCTCCCTATTGTGCTACTCGCTGTGGGCTCTGGCTGCTTGAAGTTGTGCTGTCACTCTCTCCTCTCTTGTCTGTCCTGGCCGTGTGACAGGCGACTTGAGCCCTTTTTGTGCTACTCTCCTTTCACTGCGTCTTCTGAGCTCTTTGATGCGGCTTTGTCTCCTGGCCTTTTTGGTGGGCGAGCAACTTGGAATTACCCGCCCTCTGGTGTTGGTTGCTGGGCATAAAGTCCCTTGCAACCTTGGACTCCGGTGTCTGTTCTGCGCTCGGTGCTGGGGCAAGCTGGCTCTGCTCCACTCCCCACACCTTTTCTCCACTGCCCTCAGACTTTCACCTATGGGTCCCTCACACAGGCTAGTCAGTTTCCTCGGACGGGTCTGGCATGGCACCTGACCGTAGGATGTCTGCTACAGTCCTCTTAGGAACTGAACTGCCTGACTCCGCCCCCAGACCAGACTTTATAGGGAACCTGCCCTGAACTCGAGCTTTAGAGCTCCCCCTTCTAGCCTGGAGTTGGTAAGGTGTTGTTTGTGTGTTTCGCCTGAGGTGGGTACCTTCCCCTGCTTCCAAGCTTAGTTTTGCGGCAACCGGACCCTGAGGCACCACATAAGTACCGGGAGACCATGTAACAGATTTATGAAGCAGACAGGTTGTGGATGGCTTTGTATGTCATGGTTAGGGTTTTGAACTGCAGTCTTTGGGCAATGGGAAGCCAGAGAAAGTGCTTGGCAGAGAGGAGCGGCTGGGGAGTAGCAAGGGGACAGGTGGATTAGTTGGGCAGCAGAGTTTAGGATAGATTGTAGGGGTGCACAAGTGTTAAAAGGGAGACCAGAGAGCAGGAGGTTGCAGTAGTCAAGGCAGGAGATAATGAGAGCGTGCACGAGTGTTTTTGCAGACTATTAGTTCAGGAATGTACGGATCTGGGAAATATTCTTGAGTTGGAGTTGGCATAAGGTGGTAATAGGTTAAATATAGGCCTAGAAGAAGAGAGCGGAATCAAGGGATACCCCAAGGCAGAGAGCATAGGCAACAGGGGAGGGTGAACAGCCACTGACTTTGATGGATAGGTCTTGTGGAGTGTTAGATGTGAGATGGGAAATAGATGATGAATTCTCTTTTGTCCATGTTCAGTTTTAAATAATGAGCAGGAAAAAAGGATGTAATAGAGGACAGACATTGTGAGATTTTGGTTGGTAAGTAGGTGATATTGGGTCCAGAGAGGAAGATCTACATAACATCATCATAGAGATAATAGTGAAATCCGTGGGACTGGCTGAGCTGCCCCAGGCCAAAAATTTAGATAGAGAAGAGCAGGGGTCCAAGAACAGACCCTTGGGGGGCATCGACAGGGGGCAAGATTTTCTTTGATTTTCAGCATTCATGGTGCAAATTAATCAATGTTTATACTTTGATAGATCAGACTTTTATGCAAGTGGCTATATTAAGGATTTATATTTTTTCATTTTTTGTCAAACTGTTAATCTGTATTCAATATTTTAGATATTGCAACTGTATTGCAGTATCTAAGTAAAATCATGGCTTACTATAAATCCTGGCCTGTCAATAGAGTTTAAAGGAGTAGCAGAATGCTAGTCATGGGACCTTTACTATTTCCACTCATGCCATGCCAATCCATCGGCTCCCAGTGATCACATCAGAAAGATTGACAGCAGCAATTAAGGGGTTAACACCATAAACCTGCACCAACTGTGTGACATACATGTATGTCTCATAACAGGAAGTGATTAAAAAGTTCTAACGGGTTTGGACAGTTTTAGGAGATCTCAGAACATCATAATTGTCTTTTCTGGACAGTTGGAGTCTTTCAAGCACTTTTGATTTAGATTATATTGAATCTTTTGTCCAAATCAGATAAATTAAACCCGTCAGCAATTTTGGAAAACTTGATCATTCTTAATATCTTACTATTTTTAAAAAAAGTATTAGCCAGTATATTTATTTTGTGTGTATGTGTACATATTCATACATGTGCATCTCAATGAATTACAATATTATAAAAAGGAAATTTTTTCAGTAATTCAATACAAAAAAGTGGAACACATATATTACATACTTACTACCGTATTTCAAGTGCTTATTTCTGTAAATGTCGATAATTATGGCTTACAGCCAATGACAACCCAAAGGTTATTAGCTCAGAAAATTAAAGTAGGGAGGATGAAGGGCTAAAAACACGTTGGATGAGTATAATAATTTATCAGTCAACGTCTTTCAGGGCTCCCAGAAACGTTCAAAAACAATGGCAATATTACATTGATGTTTGATGATATTAATTCATTGAGAGGCACTAGTAAATTTCTAGCGCTTACACACTTTCCCAAAATCAGTTTGGTGAGTGACTATTTTTATTATTTCACAATTTTTTTTAGCTTTTAATTTTAAACTAAGAAATTTGGAAATGTGTCAATTATTATTAATGAATATATTTGCTGCTAAGATAAATGTGTAATTCCTGTATTTGATAGTGGTAAAATTCCATCTGCTCCAAGCTTACGACACAGAGACATTGCATCCCAGCTCGGCTCAGACTGTCCTATGATGCAGTAGCTCCGTCTCAAACTCATGAATGGATGAATGCAAATGTTGTGACAAGTCCTAAGAGAGCGTGAAAAGCGCAGCACAATTACCAAGGTGTGGTGGATTGGAAAAGACATCTGTGGGTGTCAGTGCAGAAAGACACCTTCCTGTAGAACTAGCTATCAACAGCACTCATAATTGAGATTTTCATCACCTGGATATAGAGCAGAGCAGTCACTGTGGAATCGAGGAGAAGGATTTTGTGTTGTTGAAGGAAGACTCAGGGCTGCTTCAGTGCTCAGCAAAATAAGCAATTTTAAGGGCTGTGCACACTTTCTAGACACAGCAACTCAATAGTCAGAGGCTGAGTCATACTTCAAGTTGAAATGTTAGGACATTTCCTGTTTTAAAGCTTTAGAAACTGAATTGCATCACGTACAGTACACCAATTTATTAAAAGCATTTATTTCATGCATCTGTTTTCTGTTCACTTTCTATTATACCATGAGAAAAGTGGGACTTCCATGGAAATTAAATAAGCATCAGATTGACACTTTCAATTCACTTTACAATAACCTGTTCTATTCTCAATTCTTTTTCATTAAATCACAGCAATAAAAATAAAGCTTCCAGTCCAAAGCAAAACCTGTTACTGAAATTCCTGGGGTTTGTGTTTAATTCAAACTAGCTTCAGGTATAATATTAAAAACTGCTTGTAGACAAGACATTTGTCTATTGTACGGCTTGAAGTGACTAACGATCCTTGTTCTATGGTGTTGTGGAAAGAATTGTAACCTCTCAGATATTGTCCTCTTGAGAATAATTGGCATTACGGTCTGCCACTTCATTATTTCTATATCTAATGAAGAGGACCTGTTGGCTCTCCTTACAAGTCTGTTTCAGAAAATTCTTACATTTTCATTAACCCTTTTCCGACATATGACATCCGCTATATGTCTTGTCCCTGTCATTGTTGAGGGTTCACATGCCAAACCCACACCTTTCCAAGATGTTGATAGTCAAATTATTCTGACGCACTGCTCTGCATAACACAAGCAATCGGATAATTATCCGATTATTATATAATTATATAATTTCAGGTTCAAGTCCTCTAAGGGGACTAACAAATACAATGAAACTGGTTTCTTTTTATATGTGAAAAAAGTTAAAATCATCCCCTTTTGCCCCATTAAAAATAATCAAATTTAAAAAATTTAAAATGCACATTTGTTATTGCTGCATTCGTAAAAGTCAGAGCTATTAAAATATAAAATAAATTAATCCAATTGGTAAATGGCACAATGAGAAAAAAAAGCCATAGATATGTCTTTTTGGCCACTGCAACACTGCAATAAAATGAAAGAAGAGTCAATCAAAACATTGTATCTACCCTTAAATAGTATCTTTTAAAACGTCAACTTTGGGTGCAAAAAAAATCAAGCCCTCCCACAGTCCCAGATCCCAAAAATGTAAAATGTTAGGGTACTGTCACACCTGGAGACATCGCAGTCGATTTTGCAGGTGATGCAGGGGCGTGGCCTATCGGCGACAACATCGCCGGAGAGTCGCCCCGTGTAATGCAGTGATTTTGCTTCGAAAAATAGGCTGAGATTGGTCACCTGGTTTCACAGCGCTGCTGTGAAACCAGGCAAGCACTCTCAGGCGATGTGTAAAGGTACCGTCACACGCGGCAATTTTGCTAGCAATTTCACTTGCAATTTGCTGGTTGCAGTGAAATCATGGACACATTGTTCTATTTTGTTGCCGTGTACAAATGGAACAATGTGTCCATGATTTCACTGCAACCAGCAAATTGCCAGTGAAATTGCTAGTAAAATTTCCGCGTGTGATGTTACCTTAAGCATTGCCCCATATAACATTGCGATTGACGATGTTACAGGTGATGGGAGCCATAGGCTCCCATGTTACAGGATCGATGCTGGGGTTTGTAGACACCCCAACAGCGATGTCGCCTGAAAAATCACCACAGCGTCGCCGGAGATATCGCCGCGTGTAAACACACGACGGTGACGCTGGTGGGGTGCCAAAAACGTGCGCGCTCCCGAGGGTCGCCTGCAAAATCGCTGGCGATGTCTCCAGGTGTGACGGTACCCTAATGGCTATTAAAAAATTGTGACTCAAGCAAATTTTTTAAAAAATTAGGAAATTTATTTCACCACTTCAATAAAAAAAATTTATGTTTGGTATCTGCGCAATCATCATGACCTAAAGAATCAACATGCTAAATAAAAAACTAAAAAAATGTGGAACTGGACTTTTCTTACAACTTCAATGTACTTGGAATTTTTTTCCTGCTTTCCACTGCATCACATGATGAAATAAATGGTTTCATTCAGAAGTACAATCTGTCATAACCACTAGAATGGGTCATCAATGTTAAATTAATGGACAACCTTTTAATTAAGTATTTTGCTATCTGACAAGATAAGGGTTACCATTTTTTGTTTATGTTAGGAGTATTAGGGTATGTGCGCACTGGCCGGGTTATGGCCGTTTTATCAGCGGAAACCGCCGGTCGGTTTTCATTAGTTTTATGTAAATTTATGTTAATCCAAACCGGCGTTTGGATTAACATTAAAACCAATGAAAACCGACGCCCGCTGTGCACACACCGGCGGTTTACACAGGCTCATCTGTTGCTAAACCGCAGGTTTCCCAGCGGTTTAGCAAAGAATGAGCATGTTCTATAAACCGCCGGTTCTTCAGCGGCTGCAAGCAGAATCATGTGCTGCTTCCAGCCGCTGTAGAACCGCCGGCGAGAACACGCTGTGCAACCGCCCGGCTCCCGCCCGTCACCCGCCCTGCTCCCGCCGCATATACCCGCCAGGAAGCCGGTGGACGGCTCCGGAGCTTCCTGGCGGGTCCGCCCAGCTGCCGCCGACAAACCCGCCGGTAAGTGTGCACTTACCCTTAAAGGGTTTGTCCAAGTTTGTGATGAGTTTGCAGTCATTCTATGTGACTGCTGACTTCTGCATCCTCACAGTGTGCATACTGCATGCTGTCAAGATTCTCTGGTGCCCACGGTTAGAGTTGGAAGTCAGGAAACAGCAAGTATGCAATTTACATACATGTGTGTATGTGATGACAAGACATGCATGGCTTCGCTCAATGCAAATGACTTGAGCAAGATTGGACATGTCTAATCATAACGTGACCAGAAGTATACAAATCTCATATTTGTGTACACACAAACTCCAACTCTCGTCACTAGCATGGGAGAATTCTAAAAGTGTGCAAAAAAACTCCTTTCCACACGCTCAATTAATCAGTCAAACTCTAACCTCTACAACATGGGCAACACCAAAGAGCATTCTAAAAATGTCAGTGAAAAGATCCCAGACCTGCAAAACGCTGGAATGTGCTACAAAACCATAAGTAAAACACTGGGTGAGAAGGAGACAACTGTTGGTACAATAGTAAGAAAATAGAAGAAATATAAAATGAGTGTCAATTGACATCGATCTTGGGCTCCATGCAGAATCTCACCATACAGAAAATTAAATAACATTTGTAAAAAGCAAATCAAGGCAGCAAAGATTGAGACAGAGAGACTCATTGCCAGAGAAAGTAAAAATAATCCCAAAATATTTTTTAACTACATAAATAGTAAGAAACTAAAAAATGATTGTGTTGGCCCCTTTAAAAATAATCTGGGTAAAATGGTGGATGAGGATGAGGAAAAAGCCAATATGCTAAATTACTTTTTTTCAACAGTATTTACACAAGTAAATCCCATGACAGACAATATGATCAGTGTTAAACAAAAACTGTCAATTAAATGTCACCTGCTTAACCCAGCAGGAAGTACGGCATCGTCTAAACATCACTAAAATTGACAAATTCCCTGGCCCGGATGGGATACACAACAGAGTTCTGCAGGAATTATGTACTGTCATAGATAGACCATTATTTTTAATCTTTGAAGACTCCATAATAACAGGGTCTGTACCATAGGACTGGCGTATAGCAAATGTGGTGCCAATATTCAAAAAGGGAACAAAAACTGAACTTGGAAATTATAGGCCAGTAAGCTTAACCTCTACTGTGGGTAAAATCCTAGAGGGTTTTCTAAGAGATGCTATACTGGAGTATCTGAAGAAAAATAACCTCATGACCCAATATCAACATGGTTTTACGAGGGAACGTTCCTGTCAAACTAATCTGATAAGCTTCTATGAAGAAGTAAGTTCTGGACTGGACCAAAGAAATGCAGTGGATGTGGTGTATATGGACTTTTCAAAAGCTTTTGATATGGTGCCACACAAAAGGTTGATACATAAAATGAAAGCAATGGGGATAGGGGAAAATATGTGTAAGTGGGTTAAAAACTGGCTTAGCGATAGGAAACAAAGGGTGGTCATTAATGGAACACACTCTGAATGGGTCACAGTTAACAGTGGGGTACCACAGGGGTCAGTGTTGGGCCCGCTTCTTTTTAATATATTTATTAATGACCTTGTAGGGGCATACAGAGTAGAATCTCAATATTTGCAGATGACACTAAACTCTGCAGGGTAATCAATACAGAAGAGGACAACTTTATATTACAGGAGGATTTATGTAAACTAGAAGCTTGGGCTGATAAATGGCAAATGAGCTTTAATGGGGATAAATGTAAGGTCATGCACTTGGGCAGAGGAAACAAAAGGTATAATTATGTGCTTAATTGTAAAACACTGGGCAAAACTGTCACGGAAAAAGACCTGGGTGTATGGGTAGATGACAAACTCACATTTGGCCAGTGTCAGGCAGCTGCTGCAAAGGCAAATAAAATAATGGGATGCATTAAAAGAGGCATAGATGCTCATGAGGAGAACATAATTTTACCTCTATACAAGTCACTAGTGCGACCACACTTAGAATACTGTGTACAATTCTGGTCTCCGGTATATAAGAAAGACATTACTGAACTAGAGCGGGTCCAGAGAAGAGCGACCAAGGTTATTAGAGGACTGAGGGGCCTGCAATACCAAGACAGGTTATTAAACTTGGGGTTATTTAGCTTAGAAAAACGAAGGCTTAGGGGTGATCTTATAATAATGTATAAATATATGAGGGGACAGTACAGAGAACTTTCTAATGATCTCTTTACTCTTAGGCCTGAGACGGGGACAAGGGGCATCCTCTACGTCTGGAGGAAAGAAGGTTTAATCATAATCACAGACGCGGATTCTTTACTGTAAGAGCAGTGAGATTATGGAACTCTCTGCCACATGCTGTTGTAATGAGTGACTCACTACTAACATTTAAGAAGGGCCTGGATGCCTTTCTTGAAAGCTATAATATTACCAGTTATATACACTAGATCCTTGGATAGGGCGTTGATCCAGGGAATTAGTCTGATTGCCATATTTGGAGTCAGGAAGGAATTTTTTCCCCCAATGTGGAGCTTAGTGTTGCCACATGGGTTTTCTTTGCCTTCCTCTGGATCAACATGTTAGGCTATGGGTTGAACTAGATGGACTTAGTCTCCCTTCAACCTTAAAAACTATGTTACTATGTTACTATGTTACATGTGCAGGCCCATCTGAAGTTTGCCAATGAATACCTTGGTGATTCTGAGAGTGATTGGGAAAAGGTGCTGTGGTCAGATGAGATAAAAATTGAGCTCTTTGCCATTAACTCAACTCACCATGTTTGGAGGAAGAGAAATGCTGCCTATGACCCAAAGAACACCACAGTCAAGCATGGCGGTGGAAACATTGTCTTTTGGGGGTGTTTCTCTGCTAAGGGCACAGGACTACTTCACTGCATCAATGGGACAATGGACGGAGCCATGTACCGTAAAATCCTGAGTGACAACCTACTTTCTTCTGCCAGGACTTTAAAAATGGGTCATGGCTGGGTCTTCCAGCACAAAAATGACCCAAAACATACAGCCAAGGCAACAAAGGAGTGGCTCAAAGAGAAGCACATTAAGGTCATGGAGTGGCCTAGGCAGTCTCCAGACCTTAATCCCATAGAAAATATACGGAGGGAACTGAACCTCCGAGTTACCAAGCGACAGCCTCAAAATCTTAATAATTTAGAGATTATCTGCAAAGAGAAATTGACCAAAATTCCTCCTGATGTGTACGCAAACCTCATTATCAACTACAAAAAATGTCTGACTGCTGTTCTTGCCAACCAGGTTTTTGCCACCAAATATTGAGAAAAATATTAAGAATATTAGAAAGATCTTGCCAGAGGGATCAAATACTTATTTGTCTCTGCAAAACGCAAATACAGTTATATAATGTAGACAATGTGAATTTCTGGATTGTTTTGATATTCATCTCTCAAAGTTAAGATTAACCTACCCTTAACATTATAGACTGTTTATGTCTTTGTCAGTGGGCAAACTTACAAAATCAGCAAGGGATTAAATAATTATTTCCTTCACTGTAATGGTACCTTTACACGCGGCCACAGGAAGGTAGACACCGGCAAGCATCGGACACAATTGTGCCTGTTGCCTTGAAAAGACCACGATGTGGCTGCATGTAATTCAGGACTTTCCTTCCTGTGTCTTCCCTGAAGGAAGGAAAGTCCTGAATTACACGCAGCCACATCGTGGCCTTTTCAAGGCAACAGGCACAATTGTGTCCGGCGCCTGCCTGTTCCTACCTTCCTGTGGCCGCGTGTAAAGGACCATTAGATGTCTAAAGCGCTGGAAAACCGGACGATGAAAGATGAATTGTGCATAGATTATAATACAACATGCCAAATCTTTTGTTCCCAAACTTAGAATTACTTTAGCTGTACATTTAAATGCATTAGTAAAAGGGATTAACAGAAAATTAAATTTTCCAACACCTACTTGCATCAAATTGGTAGAATTACTCATATTTTGATAACACAAATAATTTGACTTTTTCACTGTTGCCCGACTCTATTAACTAAAGTCTGCAGCCCAATAATGTGGACATAGTTTTCATAATGCACCTAATGGATATATAAATATTCATTGTTAATGCTCCTCCAGAACTTGTCACCTAAACCTCGCACATGTTCGTAGTCATTATTAGCATACATTAGAGCAATGCATGTCCTCACTGCTGTTAGACAAGCTGGGAGCAGAATGATAAAAATGGACCAATCAGACAAATGTGAAAGCTTCTGATGCTAAAATGCATAAGGCCCCTTTCACATCAGCGTTTTTTTTTAAATCGCAGCAGATGCGGTGAAAAAAACGCATCTGCCGCGATTACCGCATACCGGCTGCACTTGCGGCACGGTTGCGGCACAGTTGCGGCAAGCCCCATACAATGTATAGGCGGGCTTGCGGCAGGTGCAGTAAGTGTGGTTTTGGCACTTGCGGCAGGTGCGGCCGCGAAAAAAACCGCGGCTGACCGCGTTTTTTTTTCGCGGCCGCACCTGCCGCAAGTGCCAAAACCGCACTTGCTGCACCTGCCGCAAGCCCGCTTATACATTGTATGGGGCTTGCCGCCACTGTGCCGCAACTGTTCCGCAAATGCAGCCGGTATGCGGTAATCGCGGCAGATGCGTTTTTTTTCACCGCATCTGCCGCGATTTAAAAAAAACGCTGATGTCAAAGGGGCCTAAGATGTATAAAAACAGATACACTTTCCCCTGGTGGATTACTATAGAAATAAGTGTTAAAGACAAGTTACTCTAATAATGTTAATGGAAAATCAAGATATCAATTGTAAAAAAAATGTATTTGCAAAAAGGTTTCTTTCAATAAACTTAGGACATTGACCAGAATACAAATTTCTTCAACCTAATGATCACAGTGACTTAGGCTACATGACTAATATATGACCAATATAGTGGAAAGAGAGATTTTGCATATCAAGAATTTTTGAAACAAAATAGTTTTCAGGGGGTGTCTCCATTAGAAAGTCTAGTTTTAAACACTCTTTAGAGAAATCTGAGTTAATAGAAGCTGGGAGTCCCTTTTTTGCAACATGCCTAATTCTCCTTGATAGCATGATGAACCCTTTGTCCCCATTCAGAGCACATGAATACTATTCCAAGCTAAGCATGCATTTGTATGGGGGTATTGAGAAAGCTATAATTCAATAGCTATTTGAAAATGTTACTGTAAGGTTTCCCAACAGATTACAGGTGATCACTATGGGTCTCAGCAGAAGGGCACTGTTTTTCCCTTCTAACCAGCAGGGATTGTCCAATGCAGACAGCCCTTTTTAATCTTAAAGGGAACGTGTCAGGTCATTTTTATCTCCTAACTTATCACTACCTGTCCCTGCACCTTCCTAGCACATCCGTAACCATCCCTCTCTGACCAAAAACTGCCCTATATTGGCTGTGAAAATTGTGATATTGATACTTACATTTTCGTATGTAAATTCTGCATCCAGTCTACGGTTTGTAGACTGACTAGGTGGTCTCCAGGGCTCTGTCTCCCCTCCTCGCTGCTGTTAGCTGAGAATTCATCCTCCAGCGCTCTTCCGATTTGAAATTCCCGACTCCTTCTGGGTATGACGCACCGGACGTCATTTCCGGTCTGGTGCATTGTAGGTAAGCGGGCCGAACGTCATTTCCGGTCCTGCGCATTGCATGGTCAAGTTAGGTGCCCATTGCCATCTTCATCATGTAAACTGCGAAATACATCTGATGACACGAGATGCAAACACAGAATGACATCGGAGCACAGCCGTAAGTGAGAGAGAGGAGCTCATTTTACAGCTGGGCTTCAGACCCCGACTGCTGTGTGAAACGTTATTCCACTTCATGTTCATCTGTGAACTGGGATAACCCCAGAATCACTCGTATTCGTGGCCACATCACCGTCTTCAGAGCATGCACAGTTCGCATGATGAAACCAGCGATATTTTACCTACCTAAGGCTGCTTTCACATCAGCGGTTTTGCGCTGATCGCGGCAGGTGCGGTGAAAAAAACTCAACTGCCGCAATTACCGCATGAAGGCTGCACTTGCGGCACACTTGCGGCAAGCCCCATACAATGTATATGCCGGATTGCGGCAGGTGCGGCAAGTGCGGTATCGCAGGTGCGGCCGCGAAAAAAGCCTTAGACATGCAATGTGCAGAACTGGAAATAACAGCTGCCTCCTCCACTCCACAGAGCCTGCCCCATCGTGACATCACTGCCCCCCCAATGTGATAGCATCAGGGTTCCATCAAGTAGTTATATAATGGACACGGACATAAAGTCTAGACTTTTAGCTTTCATTTGAGGGTATCCACATTAAAATTGGATAAGGGGTTTAGGAGTATTAGCCCCTTTACATCTGCCACCATGTTTTTAAAGGGACCAAAAGTAATTATATAATTGACTCAAAGGCTGTTTCATGGGCGGGTGTGGGCAATTTCCTTCATTATTTTATTCTCAATTAAGTATATTAAAGGCTTGGAGTTTATTTGAGGTTAGGTGCTTGCATTAGAAGAGTTTGCTGTGAATTAAACATGCGATCAAAGAAGCTCTCCATGCAGGTGACACAAGCCATCATTCATCTGCAAAAACAGAGAAAACCCATCCAAGAAATTGCAACAATATTAGAAGTGGCACAATATACAGTTTGGTACATCCTGAGAAAAAAAAAAAGCACTGGTGACCTCAACAATGACAAAAGACCTGGACGCCCATGGAAAGACAATAGTGGTGGGTGATCACAGAAAATTAACATGGTGAAGAAAGCCCATTCACAACAGCTAATCAAGTGAATGACACTCTCCAGGATGTAGGTGTAGAGAAGTCTGCATGAAAGTAAATAGG